>CM049853.1:13420595-14628095 GCA_027422415.1 Schizothorax lantsangensis | reverse complement strand
TTAAACAGGATACTGAATGACAAAATAATAATATTAGTATTTTATCCATAGGGAATTGATTTTCACTGTGAAAAATGATATTACAAACCAGAATGGAGTGAAATGGGTTGAAAAGTTGTTCCAGAGGCAAAATTAAGTTTTTAATAACAGATTACTGTTTTTAATTTGATTAATATGCACCAGTGAATCATGCACACAAGACCAAGAACGTGTATAAATAGGTTAAAATAATATATTAAATAATGATTTATTATAACAACTTTAATTTTTAAATAATCAAATGTATTATTTTTAATAAAATATTTTAATTATTGATTTAATAATTCAGTTGTATTCTGATTTATTTTGTCTCTGCATTTTTTTATACAGAGAAGATGTAGGTTAAAAATAATATATTAAATAAAGATTCATTAGAATAACTTTAATTTTTAAATAATCAAATGTATTGTTTTTAATAAAAATGGTTGAATGCTTGATTTAATAATAATTATATTGTATTCTGATTTATTTTGTCTCTGCAGTTTGTGTGTTTATGCTGTAAAAACGTTAACAGGTTATGAATGAATTTGCATGTCAAGTAAATGCAAGCTACAAAAATTGTTTGGAACAAATTTTCAGCCTGTCTCCTGACAAGAATATCTGGTGAGGTAAATGGAAATTCAGATGGTGTTGTAGATAAATAGTTTTCCCTCCCTCTTTAGGCCCAATTTTCCTCTGGATATCCCCAGAAATATCAGATGACCTTTTGCTGTCATCTCTTCCCTCATTTTTGCTAGCTGGCCAGCAAATCTTCTGGCCCTTGTCCCTCAGATGGCTGAAAATCAAATTATACAGTCGGTGTGCATGCAGAGACAGGGAATAGGACAGCCAGGCAGCCATAATGACATGGCCAATTGCATTGTATCAGGCAACAAGGGGTCAAGAGGGGTCTGTGCGTGCAGCGGATAGGGGGCTTTGTTCACCATGACGGCATTAAGAGAGAATTACACGCAGGGTCGAGTGACCGCAAAGACTGGGGGCTGAATCGGGCCCACCCAATCATCAGTTTGGGAGATGAGAGTGACACGGAAACTGACATTATCCAGAGAAGAAAGCAGAGGGGGTTCAGAGATCCAAATCTGTAGAACCCCCCTCACATAGCCCAAAACGCCCAACAGCTCACCCTCTGATAGGCAAGAGTGACCCCTCCAAATCCCATTTTAAGAAGGGCAGGAAAAGTACTATTCTCATTCACAACTGAACCCCCCGCAACTGAGCCTCTGTTCGGAGAAGACGCGCTCATATGTATACAGACACACTAGCCATAATTTATTTATTTATCTACCGAGCGGATGTCGCTGAAGATAGCAATACTCACTGGCTGATCCTCCTTAAGCCCTCCGGATCTCCAGCAGATAAAGTCCCTGTGCGCCTTCCAATGATTTATCAATTTGCAATGTTTGTTAAGATGGCTTTGGGCTTTAATTCGGGCTGGGATTGGTCACCTGACTGCACCTGTTGAGAGCAAGTGGCCTACTCAAAGGGTCAGTCGATGGAAGACTCGGACAAAGTGCAGCCGAGGGTCTGACCCACAACTTGTCCGATGGAGTTCATAGATCTGGGGTTAAGTTGTCTGCCCTGGTCACTCTCCCTTACCTACCCTAATTACTATACACACATTATATACCTCTCATTGCCCTGTGCCTGAGGCCATATTGGCCTTTTCCACTGGTTTAGAGAACATTTTCCTGATCATCAGGGTTCAAATATGGAGTAATTACATTTTTACTAAATTGTGTTTACCACATGTTCAGCTTTGCAGACACATTCATTTGACATCACCATCAATAAAAAAAAAACAATTGTACATATCACACACACACACACACACACACACACACACACACACACACACATGTATATAATGTATTATATATGAATGTATCACATATATAACACATAATCTATGTACTATTTTATGTATCATCACATTTAGATAAAAATGTGTAAACAATAATATGTATATGTATATGTGGTTACACTCTATTTTAAGGTGTCCTTGTTACAGTGTAATTATACATTTAAGTACTGAGTAATTAACTACATGTATTTACTTGGTTAGGGTTAGGATTAGGGTTTGGTTTAGGGTTACTTGCATGTAATTGTGCATAATTAATAATAAAAAAATATATAAAGTATAATTGTAAAATATAATTGTAACGTACATGTAACGTGTAACAAGGACACCTTAAAATAGTGTTACCGTATATGTATATGCATATGATGTATATGTATATCTGACTGTCAATGCATACAAACAGATGTACATATTCTTATTAGTATTATTACTACATAATATATGTATGTAGTACATATGCAGATATTTAATATGCTTTATATGTAAATTATTACGTTTTGTAATTTATTTTCATATATAAATATTTAGTGATTTTTTGTGTATTTTTATATTTTTTATTTTATTTTATTTTTTTAAATTTGTTAAAAGACGTCACTATGGAGAACATAACTTTTTTGTTAAAATCAAATGATTACTCAGGGAAACCACAAAAAAAGTCTACATATTTCTTCATGGTTTTCTAAAATAGTTTTAATAAACACCAGAGTACAAATATAGTTTATTTACAATTCAAACATGTGAATATTTATAAGGAGCGATCCAGAGAGGCCGGTGATAGACAGTCATTAGATGTTCTATTAGATGCGTCAGTCCGGCTGCTCAGTGAAACAGACCTGAGGTAGTGACAAGCTGATGAGCTGGTGTGTGTCGAAGAGGGCAGACTGTCAGGCCTCAGTGTGAGGTGGCTGTCAAAGCCCTCTCCATGATTATACACCTGACCCCATCATCTCTGCCCGTTACCCGCCACAGACATTTCTGTCACTACGCCTGCCATTTTGCTTTCCAAGGTGCCAGCCGGGGCAAGCGCGGCCACGTTTTAGTGTTGTTTATTGATTTCTGACCCCACGCTTAATAGTTTTCCCAGGCCCCCCAAATGGCTTTTGTAAGCAATAGGGTTTGTACATCTCGCCGATCAATACCTTTTATATTTACAATAAAATTGAAACAGCCTGCGAGCAGACTGCTGGCCCGGCATTTGTCATCCCTCTGCAAGGGAAAACTATGTCATTATCTGAATTAAAACATTTATTTCTGATTAAGAGAGTGTCCTATCTCATTAATTTTTCCCCTTCCAATACGAGGGGAATGGAATCGTATTGATTTTCGCACTTTTTACACATCTCCACTACTGGGAAGATAATTGAGAAGTTAGCCAGAATAAATGAAGTTTCTAGTCTAGCACAGCGAGCCAATACCTTGGAAATGTAAGGTGTTTTTGCAGCACAGGGTTTTTAATTTTGTTGCGAGTATGGACAAGGGGGCCGAACAAATTGGATTAAGGTTTGGGACGTGGCGCTGGGGAATAGGGGGCGATCTCACCAGGCGACAGGGGTAATAAGACAAGCCTCAGATTGTCCCCAACTCCAAAAAAGCACTATCACAAGAGGAAGTCTAGATTAAAGAACCCAAAGCCTATTAATGCGAAGTTGCGCTCAATCTGTCCCTCCCACAAAGCTTATTGTTGAGGTGGAATTGAGCGATTGTGATCGATGGCTGAACTAGACCCTTCAATGTTGCTTGGCCATTGATTAGGCATTACTAAATGAATGAGATTATAGAGGCTGTTTAGTCTTCATTTTGGGTAAGTGATTTCTAAGCTTTTTGTGTTGCCAAATAGAGACTTTCACAGAGAAAACACAAGTCTTTGCTATTTATTAGCAAGATCAGAGGATGGAGAAATATTTTCATTTGCCTTTGAATAAATATTGAACAAAATATCGTTATTAAAGCCTGCCAAAAGGTAAATGAAATGTTCTTACACACTGAAGAAAATTCACTCAGAAATTGTTAGGAAATTTCACAAACAATTACAAAGAAATGGCAAGTAATTTACAGAATTAAATGTTTTCTAATAGAAATTTTCTAATTAGTTTTACTCAGAAATTGTTAGGAAATTTCACAAACAATTTGCTATCTATTAGTAAGATGGCAGCATGGAGGAATTTATTTTGAGAATTAAATGTTTTCCTTTGAAAAATAGAAATATTGGACTAATTAGTTTTACAGATCAAAACACAAGCCTATTAAAGCCCACTAAAGGTAAATATTCTATCTACACACTGAAAAAAAGGATTGGAGCAAATAGAAAAAAAAAATAATCATTCAGAAATCGCAAGGAAATTTTTACCTTTGAAAAATTATTGGACAGAATATCAATATTAAAGCCCACTAAAGGTAAATATTCTAACACACTGAAAAAAAGGAAAAATAGAAAAAAAATAATCATTCAGAAATCGCAAGGAAATTTTTACCAAAAAAAAAAAAAATTGCCAAATAGTGACTTTCTTATTATTTTTACAGAGAAAACACAGGATTTACTTCTATTACTTTACTTCTATTTAAACTGTTATAGCTTGAATGAAGGCTTGCAGTTCACTGAGCTTTACAGATACAGCACCTGGCCACAGCTCTGGGACGGAGAGAAAATGTTGTCTGACTTTGAAAGGGCATCGTCCATCATGACTTTTCTCAGCCTGTCAGCGAACGGATAGACGAATGGATCGGTGGGAACCCCCCACGTCTTATCTCCCATTTTCCCTTTCTCTGCCCACTGACCGGCTCACTGGCTAGCAGGCTAGACACCTCTGCTGCAGGCGAGTAGCTGATCAGCCAAGGATCAGGAAAGCTGCCAGCTAGCTGCCTCTGAAACAGGCTTGACAGCACATTAATTCAACCTGCGGAAATCACTGCAAATAGGCAGGAGACATTGTGTCCACTGAGAGCGAGGAAAATGGAGAGAGAGGAAGAGAGGGAGAGTTTGAAAGGGAGAGATAGGAAGAGAGTGAGAGGAGCCTTTTAATGAGCTGCTATAAGTTACTCTGTCTGACTTGACCATTAGAAGACTGTAATGCGCAATTGGTTGAGAAAATGTGTTGCAACTGTGATAGGCGCCCATGCCAAAGGTGGTTTAAATCACGAGGGACATGTTGAGTGTTTCACTGAGGTGAATTACATTCTTGGGCTGTTTTATTGCTGTATTTAAGGTTCTGTTGAGAGTTAGACTGATTGATTTGACACCTCAGAATTTGCATCCCTATACCAGAACCATAAAAATGTTAAAAGATCAGTCTGATAAAACAAGTTGCTGTGAGTGATCAGAGCTTGTATGTAATGGGAAAGTTAGTGGGTCCTTTAACTGGAATATCAGGAGCATTGTTTCAGAGAGAATGCATTTACTTTATGCATCGCTTTATAACTGCTAAGACAAAGTCTGTGCATTCAGTTTTCTCCATTAAGCAAATATATCCTTTAGAGGTCACACAAAGCAACACAGTAGTGTCCATGTTGTGGTGTTATTAGGGAGTAACAAGAACCGCTTATAGGTATTTGCTCATTGTTATTGGAGTTAGTTTCTATTTATGCACAATATGTGTGAACATATCCCAGTCTATCTATCTATCTATCTATCTATCTATCTATCTATCTATCTATCTATCTATCTATCTATCTATCTATCTATCTATCTATCTATCTATCATTTTATCTATACTGTACGTTTAATTCAATGTGTTACTTGCTATCTATCTATTATCTATCTGCTCTTGATATTGGACTTTGGTACAGCTGGAGTGACAAAAGAATAAAAAAAAAAAAAAAGTAAATAAATAAATAAAATGCTAATTTACAGTTTTGACACATTGTCCAAATTTATGAAAAAATAATACACAAAAAAAAAAAAAAAAGTCCAGCTTGACAGTTCCTCTGTATAAGCAGGTCCCTGGCACAAGATATTTTTTTATTGTAAATTATGCCTGTGTGGAGCATATCATGTTAATTTACCTTTGAACAGCTTGTTACTTAAAAATATCTTACTGCCATAGCATTTGTCATCACAGGTTTAAACAATCAGTGTATTGAATATTATAATGAGAAGTTCTGCCTAACCTGTAAAATGACAAATCTCATTTGTTCATTTACTAATACATCCTCAGTGGAGAAAAACAACAGGGAGCCAACAGCTTTATTTGCTGTTGCATTTCTATGCATGGAGTAATCTGAGGAGGAATACTCTAAAGACTGGGAACATTCATCACAAGCAAATCCAAACATAGATGAAAAATTACAGGATTAGCAATGACCTTCCAACCAATCAGCCACCGTAATTACACTCGTTTATTATAGCCTGCAGAGACAGAGCAATACAGAGATGACCCTTCACCAAAACAAAATGTTTATAAATGTACAAGCCAAAGAGGAATGCTAATAGGCACTCATTTTATAAGGCATTAGTGCTCAGCCATACATTTATGTGTGCATTTCATTAATAAAGGCTTAGATTAAATGTCTTACCAAATTATAATAATTCCACATACCGTGCGAAGTAAACAATTAGAGATGATGCTTTGTATTTTTAACAATAAAATGGTATATCTTTAATGATATTTAAACTGATAATTACAAATACAGTTTGTAAAGCTTTCAGTAGGACTTGTTCATTAGGTATTTGTTTTTAACAAACTTTAGTATGTCTACATTTGTTTTGCTTAGCACTTTAGAACTTAGCAATTAGTGTGTAAAAGACACAGAGCAGTGTATCTGGCCCTCTTTTTCACTGTATATTATATACATTTATTTAATAATAATAATAATAATACAAATTAATATAATAGATATAATAGCTATCATATATTACATTATCATTTATATCCTCTCATATAATAATAATAATAATAATAATAAATGTTACTTTCTTGTTACTAATTAAACAATTATTATTAATTGTTAATAATTTATTTTCTAGTATTTTATATATACATTTAATATATATTATATTATATTATATTATATTATAATATTATTATATTTATTTTTCTTAATGGTTTTGAATAGGCTATTTCTTTAGATAGTTGTCATAGTCCTGTCAATCTGTTATTTATAACACTACATATCATTTTGTTTTCTTTCTCGGGGTCTACAATTTAAAGGTAATTTAATTTGAAAATAGTATTCCTGCATTTGTTTTCTTTGAAATAAGTTCAGCCCTGTTATATACGTACATATAGATGTTTGTATTTGCACTGTAAATGAGTTGCTCTCACTCTTGCTTTAGGGACAGAATACAGATCAATTCCATTTTCAAATACAGCCGAAAGCTCCAACCACCTCAGTGGTCGGTAAATGGCTTTTCTACAGGTATAGCGGAATAGGCTTTTGTTGTGCATGAATGTGTGTGTGGGTGAATGTGTGTGTGCTAGACCCCACATCCCATCCCTCGGCTGTCATTATTCCATGTTCATCGACAGAGAAGTTATAGTAGGCCAGAAAGCTATCAGATGGGCTGGACAGCGGATAATTGAGGTGATGATCGGAGCTGTTCAAAGACAATTGATAGCGATGGAGTCGGGGTTAGCGGCGCGCAAGGATCCCAGCCTGCGGAGTCCCCCCTTGCCCTGGGAGTGGCACACAGAATATGGAATAACATATACGCAGCTAACGTGTGTCAGACAGTCGCTGGAACACACCGGGCTTTAGCGGCGTTCGGCCAAACTAAGTCCTCAATCAGCCGACAGGGATTTTGCGAGAGGTTTCGCCGATGCTTGCGAGCGTGAGAGAAATGACCCCGACTCCATATATCTGTCTGATCCATCCATTTGACAAGTTGCCAAACTTTTCAAATACCCCCTAAGCCGTTAAGGCAAAGGAAGCTGGGGAGTGATATTTCATAAGCGTAGGGTTAGGTGAGGTGGGACATGCAGGAAGTCATTACTTTTTTGCCTCCCAGTGAAGCCTTTGTCTGGATTGCATGTGTCAAACTGAGATATCTTAATGGCTTCCACATACAACTCCATTCCTTTTGTTTTTATCCTACAATTGCATACCGCAACCTTTTTTTCCTTTCCCACCGGAGAATTAATGTAGCCGAATGGGAGTCAAGTGAACTCGTGTAGCTTTTCTAGTATGCATGTACTGTAGTGTGTTGTCTGCGCTAGGATCAATGAAGCTCTTTGAGGAGTATATCAATAACTCAATACTTCAAACATCAATGAGCAGGATGCCATGCCCCCTGAGTTCGGCTATAGAATTAGGTTGGCAGCATGGGATACGAATGGGAAAGAATGGAAGGAAAGTGACACCCTTCCATACCTCAGCATCTTGTCACGGTCCTGACAGCGGCAGGTGACGAGGTTAGACCGGTGACCGGGGCGGCTACAGGTTGCCACTGTCAGCAAGTAGCAACAACACTGTCGGCCCACGATAATCCTCTTCTCTGCAACTCCTTCAGCAGAAAAAGACTGCCAATGTCTTGTCAACCACCCTTAATCCTCAGCATCCTCAGTTCAAGCCTCTGAACGAGGCCCCCGGGGCCTTGCCTTGGCCACCTTCTTGCCCCTGGTATTGACCTGAACTGTCATCCTGGCCCAGTGACGACCCCGGCGCACGGGCCAATCTATCGTGGATCATGAGTTCAAATGATTTTCCTCCCCTCTCCCGCCCCTGTTTTCCTAGTGAGCTGATTGCTAATGACAACATTAGAAAGGGCAGAATCGAGATTCCACAAACAATTTGCACCTTGGATTTGCAAATCTAATATCTGAAGAGGTTCAAAAGCCTGTCTCACTGATATGCGCTAATATAGAGTGATGTTTATAGGTGAGTGATCATGCACTGTGAAATAACTCAGATAAATAATACTAAAAAATAACCAAAGAGTTACTATATACACACTCTCAGGGCCGTAACCACCATAGTCATTGAGGGAGACAACCCCCCCCCCCCCAATATTTGAAATTCTTGCACTGATTATGCAGCGCTCTTTTTGTTAGAAAGACAAAAAGCTTTAATAATGACATTTTCAGTCTGATCTGCCTCAGCATTCTAACAACACTCAAAATAACTGAGATGGCCGATCAAATCAAAGTATATGGGGTTTACTGTTCACAGAAGCAGAACACAAATTACAGTGCGACAAGTCAATTTAAAGTTGAATAAGAGCTGGAAGTTGCAAATTATTTAATATTAGTCAACTGTTTTATGATAAAAATGGTAATGCAAACTAATCGACTTTTTTCTCAAATATGGCTATTTTGTGTGAGAGAGAGTTGCATGTGTGAATTACCTTCTTCTGTGTGTCTCTCTCTATTTGTCTGTCTATTAGTTGCCCCCCCCCAATGTTCAAGACATGGTTACGGCCTTGCTTCATTTTTTCAGGGTTTTTTAAAGCATAAAATTAACATGCTAGAGTCAGGTTTATGCTTAAAATAAAACAGTTTGGAAGAGAGATGATTCTCAATGAAATTTATTTTGTTTTAGGGATTTTTAGATATTTTTGTTACCGGAAAACAAGATACAATTACTGATACTAAAAATGCTAAGAAAATGTTTTCAGTGCATGATCAATTAAATATTAACAAATGTTGAGGGAATTTTACTCATTAGATTAAGACAAGCACTTTGCTCTCCATGTTGCTCTCTCAAATTTCTTATAGAAAACACTATGAAGCACATTACATTTAACAATTTAAAGTCATGCTAGTAACAATTTATAATTAATAAAGTAATTAATAAAGCAGGCCAATTCAACTCAAAACAGCCATGCAAACTGTTGTATTCATTTTATAATTATTATTTTATTTTATTTTTTACAGTGCATGATTTCATTAGTCGAGGGAAAATGCTTGTGAATGTTACGAGATGATGAAGCGTTGCTACATTTCATACAGCTGCTGAATTGCTTTACAGGTTACGGTGACATTACGCAGTTTTCTTAACATGTTGCCTTATTGATGAACATTGTTTTTTTCTGTTTTAGGGACAGATTATTTATATTTGGGTCATAGCACATTGGTTGAAATACTTCAATGCGAGCTTCATAAAGCCCTGCGCTTTCTACATCCCAAGACTGATTACTTTTCATTTGCTGGCTGAAAATACCTTACAGGGACGTACATATTTGTATGCCATGGTATAACAAAAGGGAAAAGAGCTGCATGAATCAGTCGAGTGGCTATACGGCAATTGGGAGCATGATCTTGATGATAATGATGAAGATGAGATGAATCTTGCCTAGGTTATTCATCTAATCCAAACGCATGCTGTATGTTAGCAAATTGGTTTGGCCACAACAGAGCATCTTGTACGTTGGGCTCCATGGCCCATTCCCTTCCTGCATTTAAATGGAAATTTTGGGGTTAACCCCCAAGTCCACCTCGTGCCTTCCTCATTCTCAAGCGGGCCCATGGTAAATATTCCATTAATCAAAAGTTACAAACAGACTTTGTACTGTCATAACTCTTTGCCATGGCTTTCCTGTTGATTGATTCCTATACACACATACTGTCTGATTACCATAATGTGTTCTTGTGGTGAAAATTCCAGTTGGGGTTCGGGGGGCAGGGAGCATGGCGGAACGCCGGGGGAAGTACATAATAAATGGTGGTGGCTCCTCCTCATCGGGAGTGATTTTAATCCAATGCTCCATCACTGCACATGGAGAGTAGAGTCTTCGGGGTTTAGGCTATCAGTTATGAGCCTATGTTTGCAGGCAGACACAATCATTTCGCTGATTGTCACAAGTCTCAAGCAGTGACACCAGGAAGTGATCCATCAGTCTATTTCCCGTGACATGAGGAGAAAGATGACGAGGGGACCATTGACTTATGCAGAGAACCCCCTGCTCTCTTTTCCATGACTCTTTTTACATGCTCCAGGGAACATATTTTATTCCGAACACTTAACCTTCCCTGTTTCGTCATTTTTCTCCAAGCCTATTGATTTATTCGTTCTGACCAGGCCCAAACAGGTGCTTTTGTTATTGATCAAACTTGCTGTGTCCAAGAACTTTTTGCTGCCTTTTATTTTATTTTCAGGGCTTGTAATGAGACGTGTAAAAAAAAAAAACTTTCATTAAGTTATAAAATTTAAATTTTCCAATGTAATATACAAAGAATCAAATGAATCATTATTTCCAAAGTGATTGCATTAGTAATCGTATTCATTCCTAAAGTTGGTTGTAGCACATATACATTTTATTGATTTGCATGTACACTGAAATGTACATAATTAACATCTCTGCAGCTTCTAAAATCTAAACTATTTTACATATGAATAATTTTAGACATGTATGTTTACGGATCGTATTAGATTAACTAAATAAAGGAATTCATTTTAAAATGTTACAGTTTTGTATTTAATCAGTTGGATTAAATATGTTTAATGTCATCACATTTATTCATTTATTTATTTTTTAATTTTTTATTTGATGCATAAAATGTTAGATTATATATAGATATTAAAACAACATAAACATATATAAACATTATTTATTAAATAATATCTTATAACTAAAATTAATGTGAGTTTACTGTTATCCCCTATGTTTATCAAACTAAATTTATATTTTTAAAATTTATTTTTATCTATCTATCTATCCATCCACTAAAATACAAGAACAAATGTATACACATAACGAATGAATGAAAATGAATGTTTATTAAATATAATATAACACCATTGGTAACAGTTATTTATGACTGCATGCAGCTGTAATATAGGTAAAAACATCCTGGAAGGATGTATTTTTACGCAGATATTATGACATATATAAAATGATCCCAAATTTACTTTCCCCCAGACCCCCACATATTCTTCTACGAAGCTTTAATTTCATATTTTGCCAAGGAAAGTAAACTGGAGTCACCTCTCTACAATCGGTGAGTGTAGGACGGTAACTCTATCAATCTAGAGCTGTTTAGAAGATTGCCTTCTGTGCCGGTCGGGGCGGTGTAATCTGTCTGGCCCTCATTGTGCACCTGACCAGCCAAGGGCTCATTACCAGCACAATCGGTGGTGTAGCTCACCCTAACATTATCCCACCTCATCTGTAAACAGGCTCATCCATCACACGCATGCGTTCTGCTTATCCAAACAGATACGGAGTATGTTCTAATAATGTGCTCATCTGCAGGAATGAGGGCGAGGATGATCATGTACATAATGCTCCCGATGTACAATTGTGTCCTCCCCTTGCTACCTCTCTCGCTCATTCTCTCCTGAATGTACTTCAGCCTTTCGGGTCATAATATAGTCTTGATGTTAGTTTATTAATCATAGTAGTCTGATATGACACCAGGCTGGAGGAAAATGGATTGTAATGGGATCTGTTCATTCAGATATTGGGCTGCAACAGATTGTGCAAGATAAATATTGTAATTCAAGATTGCGATAAAAATCATGATATTGCCTACTGTTTACCTGATGTAATCAAAAGCCTACCATTATGTTGGCTGAGAAAATAAAGTGTGGGTTATAGAGATTCTAATGGGGTCTTCATTGTGTGTATTTTGTGTGTACTTATGTACAACACTACCTTTCAAATGTTTGGGGTTGGTAAGATTTTTAAGTATTTTCAAAGGAAGTTTCTTATGCTCACTAAGTCATCATTTATTTGATCAAAAATACAATAATATTGTGAAATATTACTATAATTTAAAATAACTGTTTTAATATATTTATATTTATATCTATTTTAATATATTTTAAAATGGAAAAATATTAAAATGGAAAAAATATTTATTCCTGTGAAAGCCAAATCTTCAGCAGCCATTACTCTAGTGTCACATGATCCTGAAGAAATCATTTTAATGTGCTTATTTGGTGCTCAAGAAATGTTTCTTATTATTATCAATACTGAAAACAGTTCCACTGATATATATTGTTGGGATTCTTTAAATTATATAAAGTTTAAAAGAACAGCATCTATTTAAAATAGAAATCTTTTGTAACATTATAAAAGACTTTACTATCACTTTTGATCAATTTAATTCTTCCTTACTAAAGAAAAGTATTACGTCGGCGCCAATAGCCTTGCGGTTAGTGAGCAGACATACAGCACAACTGCACTCACAGTGAACTCCCCTCTCTCTTCACCCAAAGCTTTCCTGTCTACTCTACACTGTCCTGTCCAATTAAAGGCATAAAAAGCCCATAAATAAATCTTAAAAAAAAGAAAAGTATTACAAATTTTAAATAAAGTCTTACTGACTCCAAATTTCTGAGCTGTAGTTTATGTCCCTTGTTTGTGTGCATGTTTTTTGTCTTTCTCTCATTTAGAGCACTTTTTTCACTTTTTCTAACCTATATTCTATATTCTATATTCTATATTCTATTGTCAGTGTAGTTTAAGGGATCCTCACCCAAAAATGAATAATGTCATCATGTATCCACTGTAATGCTGTTTCAAAGCTGATTCTTTATTCTGTGGAACATAAAAGAACATATTTTGAATAATGTTTTAGTGTCTTTAAAAAAAAATAAAAAAAATTGTTCTATAGAATAAAGAAAATCATACAGGTTTGAAATGACTTGAGAATGATGACAGAATATTCATTTTTAATTAACTATCCCTAGTGAAAAACAAATACAAATATATTTACATGTTTATGTGCTTAATAAATAGTCCCTACAGTTGTACTTTTGGTATATTAAACATACAATCCTTATTAATAGTGACATTAAAACACATTTTAAGCATAATATTAAGAAATGCGCATTGTGGAACAAAGAAATACTCCAAATAAAGTTTAATTATGATTTTATATCAGTAAGTGATGTCAATAATTATGTTAATGGATTGGAATTATTGCCTACTTAGTAGCAAATAAGCATATTTGAAATAAGTTTTATTTTTTTATTTTTTTAACTAGGGATCCCTTTAAGTCACAGCTCTGTTCAGCTGTACAAAGTGAAAGTTCAAAACAGTAGGACAACATTTTGTCCTCCCCTGAAAAGAAAATCAATTTATAACTAATTGAATAAACATTATGCCATGGTGCCATTCCACAAGGAACCTGATGTGATCTCTGCCACCAGTCCTCAACCTCAATCTATCCAAACAGCAACATCACATTTGCAAAGTAAAGGTTGTGCTCGAAATATTGAATTGTTTCAGTCAAGAGCAAACACAAGATGTGCCAAGAAGTTGTAAACAACAACATTTACATCTTGTAGAATAGCAGAAAGCAAGAAGGTCAGACATTGCACTCTCGAAACTCTTACAAACAGTGGTACTTAACAACAAAAGGTTGGTTGTGTTTTTAATTGTGATGAAATTATTTGAATGGAGGTTGTGTTAATGTTGATTGTGTGTCTTTTAAATGTCATACTGTATCTGTAATGTACATCATTAGTTTGTCCTTACAAATAAGTGTGTCTCTCTTATAGTATATTGTTATGGAGCTGATTTGAAAATGTTAAATAAATGAAGGGAGACTTAGTTAAATAGTTGGGTAGGTAGATACCAGGTTACCACAAGAGCACCGCCCCCAGTAAGAAAAAAAGGAGGCCATAAAAAAGTTTCGATTTTATTATCCACCAAACTGCCCAGCACATCTCCATATTAATGTGGTCCTATTAACAAGGGGTGCTAATGAAAATTTCTTTTATAAATATGTATGTGCCCAAGTCACAACATTATAGAGGAGGGGAGAAAATCACAGGAGACAATGCTGAACGATGAAGATGAAGCCCTGAAGAAAAGAGTGTTCCCAGCAGAAAATTGGTTTAATTAATAGCACATTTTACATAATGATTACAGTGTAATTGCGCCGACTAGCAGAGTGTCATTAAATATATCCTTGCTCCTTTACAACACCCTCTGGCGAAAAATAATGAGTTACATTGGAAATCACTATGCAACAGGTTCATAAATAACATTTAAGCCCATACAAGGCAAGTACTTATAAATAATAAATATTTGCCTTCTGTAATTGAACGAAAAATGACTGCCTCCCTCACTCCTCTTTTTTTCCCGGACATGCTGCTTTGTCCTGTTATGGCTGTAGAAAGGAGAATTTTCTCATTTTTTCTCCCCTTGTAAGTGGTGAATAATTTATTTCCCGGCTAATAGTCAACACTGTCAACGCAGGGTGTTTAAAATATACCTGTGTCCAGATAAATGTCACGACGGCTGGGGAAGTGATTATTCCCTGCTTCCAGATATTTTGTTGGATACAGGCCCTGTATACACTGTAGTAAATCACCCTCTTCCAATTACCTGCCTCCATAAAACAAGCCCGTATTCAAATCAGGTCTAAACCGGAGCCTAGAGACGAGGTTCAGTGTGGTTATAACTGTCAAGGGAGGTTGAAAGAGGGGTGCAGCCTGAGGGGTTGTCTGTTGTTGGGATGCCGTGAAGGGTTTAGGGGTCTGGGGAGCAGACAGAACTTAGAGAGGATGCTTTAGGCAGATGGGTGGAGGTTGTGACGTTGTCTCAGGTTATGATGTTTAGCTTTGGAGTAAATTTACACTTTTCATATTCTTATGTTAAAATTACAGGGTTAAAAAAAGTCTAATTATCCCTTGTCAGGATATGTTTTAGCAGATTGTTCACAAAAATGTATTGCTTTCAGTCATTATATTCCACTGGAGACCTTATCTCAAAAGGATAGTTTACACATAAATGAAAATTGTCATCCTTTTTTAACATTCATGTCATTTCAAACCAGTAAAACTTACATTCTTACATGAAATGCTAAAGGAAAAGTTTAGCAGAATGTCTGAGCTGCTCTTTTCCATATAATGAAAGCGGATAATGCGCGTCACATTGAGCAAAGTTATCTGAAGCCATACGACTTTGTGTAAAATTTACGCTCAAAATCTTTTTACTTTACATTCTACTTTAAAACTCTAAATAATGAAACAATGACATAATTTGGGTGGACTATTTCTTTATTTTCGTATTTTATTTGTAGCCAGTGTGATATAGCTTATGTATCATCTGCGAAAATATTGAAATTGTTATTTTAACAATATGATTTTTTTTGTCTTGTCTTGTACAATATCGCACATACTGTATATCACATGAGAATATCAGCACGACTACAAATATGATGATGATTTTAAACAGCGGTCTGAAAAACCAAGAACTTAATATGTTAAGTTATAAACACAGTTTTGCCTGTTTTTTGCTCAGTTTTGCAAATGGAAATACAGCGGTGTTTTGTTATGGAATGAATCTGTGTTTTAGAACAGATTGGACAAGTCAATGAATTAATGATCCATTCATAAAGACAGTGGCTGCATCCGAAATCGCACACTTCCCTGCTATATAGTAGGCTAAAAACAGTATGTGACGAGTATTATGTCCAAATTCACAGTATTCGTAAAATAGCAGGTGAAAAGTACTTGGGTGACCTACTACTTTGGGTGAGAAGTGTACATCCGATGGACACTATGCTATCCCATGAGGCTATGAGAGAGAAATTGTGAATGGCAGTGAAGTGACGCAACTGACAGTAACAACATGGCAAATACATGTGGATTAAAATTACACTTCACATATTCATACTGCACAGAACATACTTTTATTTATCAAGTGGCAGAGTAATTATTTTAAAGAAGTAAGTACCTACTCAGAGAGTATGCAATTTTGGACGCAGTGAAAAAGTGAATAAAATCAGTTGAATGTATGCCTCAGTGACTTGCTGCTACCTACCGGCAGTTTTACTTTAATATTTAAAGTATCATTTCATTTGTTAAAATTGGAATCACTATGGGCCTCCACATGCATAAGACTTCCAGTGGTCTGCTGATAACCTCAGACAGGCTAGATAGAGGAACACAGGGATCCCAGGACCTGATGTGAGCACCATTACAAAGAACGCATGCATACAAGAGTGTGAGAGTCCTTGCATCTGTGCATATGTTAGATGAAAAAGTCATCTGTTTTTCCTCTCTCTCTCCCCTCCACCTGTCTTCTCCTCGGTGGCTCATTCTCCTCTCATCTTTTCCTGAGATATTCAGTGAGCTGATAAATGCCTGACGCTGACCGTATTATTATCACGCATGTAGACCTCACATATGTGATTCTATTTTGATCACCTCGAGGATGAAAACACTCAAGGATCTCCTCTTCCCGTCGGCGGTGGAATGTATTAAACACCCTCCGCCAAGCACAATCCCCACGCGAGCATTTCGCACACAGACGTTCGCCGCATTTGCGCAGAGTGCATTAATAACAGAAGATACGAAGACGTCTTGTCGGGGATCAGAATTGTCATCGAGTCGGGCAAAGCAGTCCATGCAGGACTCATTCTGATCTGCAATCAGGCCTTAATCTGGGAATACATTTCCCAGATATCTCCACTTCCATCTGTGTAGACAGTAATCACTAAGCATGCGCTCAAGCCTTGCGGAAATGTATAAATAATTTTCATTCAAACACATTAACAGTCAAAATATGAGAGTCCATCATGGCGTCTGTGTGCGAGGGTTTCTTAAGAAGCAATCAGGGCCGTCTGGCTGTGTGTTCTTTGTCTTTCGAGCCTGAGAGACAAGGTGCAGATTACTTGCGTGGCTCTCTTTTGCATAATGGCCTTCTTCCTCCCCCTACCACAGACCGATGGCGCATTTAAACTTTCGCTGGCAATCCATTACATTTACCAAGCTGAGTCCCTTGTTCTTTAATCTCATGCTTCCCTGGAAAGAGGACCTAGACATGGGTTTAAAGACCTTTTTTATGAAGGCAAGCATGCAGGGCTCAGTTCATCTTAGACAAAAAGACCTGACACATTTATGTTCCATGGACAGGTTATGTCCCGCCATCTTAAAGAGCAAAAACTTGCCATTTTTAGCTGATTGGTAAAGAGGTGACAGGGAAAGTGAAGGGCCATCTGCCAAAGCAATGCTGTCTTTGAGAAACTTACCAAGCGGTGAACCGTTCTAGCATAACTAATGTCATTTCTGAAGAGGAAACATTTTAGGCTTTTACATGGGGTCAGATTCTGTCTGTGAAGTCACATTGTAGTGTCATTCAGCACATATAATGATGATCTTGTCATTCAGCCTTATTTAATTTTACCTGAATATGATCGTGTTTGCCCCGTAAGGTCACAGGTAAGTAAGATAGGATAGCTATTCATATTTGGTAAATTAAATTGCTTTTTCTATCTCTCCTGACTTGGAAAGCACCCAAGTATGACAGGACATGGACTGCAGTTTTATGTCACCTCTTTTATCTGCAGTTTATATTTTCTATGACCGCGTTGTATCCTTCTTGAATACTCTAGACAGCATATACTGTATCTCCTGGATGTTTTCATATTTTGCACTCGCACATTTTATTGAAATGTGTAGTCATTAAAGTATGCAGTGCTTTAAAACACTGAGGAATACATAAAGTACAATGTATTCATACAATAAAAAAGGGATAATCGGTTATCCACTTATACTGTTTTGTTGTTTTTGGTTTGTTTATTTATATAATATATTTACTAGGACTGTCAAACAATTAAAAATTATTACCCAATTTAAATCGTAATTTGATTAAAATCTAAACATTAAATTTGAATTTGGTAGCTTAATATATACTAATTTATGTTATATATTTTTTGTTATGTTGCATTATTATTTTTCAGCATGTCGCACCATGAACGCCATATTTAAAGACACTGTGTTGAGTTAAAAACAGCCATAGTTACATGCTTTAATTTATGTATTTAAATTCATTGTAATTAATGTGTTAAATTGTCTAATCTGTTTCGGTGAACTACTGTCAGTCGTTGTCAGGTTTAGCAATACAAAATTTATTGTATTCAAATAACCCTGTTATTTATTACCGTTCTCAATATGTACATTTAAATGGCCGTTGATGTAGAGCACAGAGAACAAAAAAATTAATAAACATGTCTCGCAAACCATGTTTGTAAGGCTGAAGGACTGAGCATGACACATGCAATGGAAAAATGGCTGACTATCAGCCATGCTTTGAAAGTTTTATTAAATTGCAAATCAAGACTAGAGCAAACGGGGGAGAAAGCATCTTGTCATATCTGTTGTGTCCTTTTTGCTCTGACTCGCTCCTGCCCTTCCAGTGTGTGAGGGCGCCTAGGAATTATTGCTCACTGAAGTGCAGTGGCAAAACCTGGGAGATTCATAGATGGTGGGAATGATAAAGTCCAGCCCAGAAGAAGTGCTACCAGTGCAATAACAGCCTGAGAGGGTCACAATAAAGTTTAGTTTAATGACAAGAACAAATAACTCCAACATTTGGCTGGGGTGCTGAACCCTGCACCGGGGAAGCTCACATCTGATATATCAGCGGGCAACTAGCCGTGACTCGCGGCCGATTGTGCAGGCTTGCGTTCACAGGGGCCCCCAGTGATACATGTGGCCGCCGTGGCAGGTGTCCATTTTATAGAGTTATTCAGTGAAAAAGGCTGGATGCTCGGTCCGGTGACCAGGCCTGCGATTATTGTTCCTGTGCAGCTGACACATTCAGCAAACCCCCATCCGCCCCTCCCTCTGCCCTAGCTAGAACCTCTGACTTCCATATAGCTACTGTTAGCATCCTCGCCGCTAAGAGCCTGCACTATAGCAATAACAAACCTGCCATGGGCTAAAGGCTGGACTGAAGCCCAGTAGCTCCGCTGAATTTATTTCTAAGCTCTGCTGCAGCAATTGCTGTCTTGTCAAACGACTGTACATCCATCAGTGCACTTTACACTTTGGCTCGCCAAACTGAATTAAAAGACTGGACTAACAGTCAGTTTTTGTACTGCGGAACAAAATGATTTTGTTCAACTAAATATGATACTGATGTTTTCTTGTGCTTATGTATAAAGATATACCGGTGTCTTTAGTAAATGTTGAGCCTCATGTCTTGTGTGAAGCAGCTGGCTCAGAATCAGACATTTCTCAAGACCAGCAGGAGTGTGATCTAATGAAAGAGGAGTTGTAACATCGGTTTAGTCTCCCACACTTTCATTAAGGGTCATTAAGATAATCCACACTATAGAGCATTCTTTAAACACACTGAATCTAAGTACAGTTTCTAGGGAAAAAAACAAATTGTGGGGATGCAATCAGGCCACAAGCGTATACTATTCTGTCCCCTTACTTTTTAATCTGTCTGATCTTGACTTCCTAGTCAGTTTTATTAGTCAACCAATTTTAGTCTGTATTTTGACATATTTCTGTGACACGGGATATTCAATAAAAATTGTGCAGGACTTGATTTTATCAGGGATGCACTGATATTCTGCACTGAAAATTCTGTAAGTCAATAATTGTTTTCATGTTATGGCCAGTATTAAAATGTTACACTATTTTGTATAAACAAAAACAAAACAACAACAAATCACTTTAGATTTCATGCAAATTTAGGCATCACAACATTATATTGCACAATATGAAAAATGTATATTCATTTTGAGATTTGAAAAATAAATTACATTTAACACTTTTTTTTAATTATTACCATATTATACATATTTTATATATAATTGGAAATTATAAATAATACTCTTATTTCATGTATCTTTAGATTTTATATATCAAGAATTATATAAAATTTGAAATGAATAATAATATCTATATTTCATTTATATATCAAGAATTGAATCGATCTTTAAAGAAAAAATGGAGATTACATACCAGATTGGAAACAGACTGAATGTGAATGAATGTGAATGCAATTATGCAATACAAGTAGATATTTGGCTATTTTTCGACATTATTCAGTAGCCAGTGTGACAGCAGAAAAACAAAGTCATTTCAGAGGAAAAGTAAATTACTACATTTTGATTAAATATTATGAAGCCCAACGTTATTTTCTTTGGAATAACATGCTTTACAATGTAACGTGTATGAAGTGTAAATTAAATAGAGTACATTTTGAATTCATGTTGACTTGAAAGGCAAAATAAGCACAATTGTTTGTCTGTAGGGTCAGAACCATCATCATCTCAGCTAAAATATCGAGACACCCCAAGTTTTCAGCTCCATTTGTCACAACATTTGCAGTTTACATAGGCTTTAGAGATCCATTCAGTCTGTCTATTGTTCAATATGGCCAGCATGCTAATCCTTTAGACAGTGTATTGTCTGAATAGAATGGTGGACACAAAAGAGGGACAAGTGGTGACTAATGATACACCGCCAGAACACAGTCGCCAAATCACACAATATAAGGAGTTAGACACAAACAATGTATCAATCAGAACTGTCAAGACATTGTTAGCACAAAACATTAACATTCACAGCGCAACAGCCGCCGATGACTCTACTTCAACTTAAGACTTGATATTCCTGGAAAAAACTAAAGTTTGACGTAAACTCAGTTAACCCGAAGAGACACTTCCATTATTTTTGTATTTCAAAGCAACAAACAACAAAATTGGAGCGCCGAGGGCAGTAGATAACCTTGGCGTATAAGCGCAGCTAAAATGTTATGCCTGCTCTTGACAAGCCGAGGTAATGATATGCCTCAGGGGACTGTTCAACATAGAGGCTGATTAGCGATCAGTGTTATAATTAAGAGTAGCTTTGACACAGGCAGTGTTCCAGAAAACCCTCTCAGCGTGTCCCCACCCTCTGCCAGTGTCCATTCACTCATTCCCCATGCAGCTCTCCTCTGGAGGACCCTTGAGACCGTTTCACAAGGCTGTTTATGGCACCGTCCCATTATATGACAACAAAAGGCGGCAGGGCCACACAAGCCCCTCGCCAGCTGCGTGGAGCGCCTCGGCGCGAGCTTCCGACACCGATAAAGAGCAACTTGAGTTTAAACAAAAAAAGTTACACCATATTTGCTCAGACAAACTATGATGAAAGGCAATGAAGACAAGGGTTCCTCATATAGGTATCAATATAAATATTACTGGAAGGTCAATTAATATGTAAATTAACTCCTCCATTTAATTAGCTATTTAACTATTTTCCGAGGCATGGACATATTAAATCATGCTTAAAGACCCCTCTAACTAGCCTCTTGACAATAGTGTGAGGGAGTCACAGGCTCATAAACCACCGGCTTGACCTATAAAGAGCCCCGAGTCTGCTAATTCCATCTCGGGCTAATTTTATTACTTGCATAAAATAACCATAGTGCTGCTTTGTGGCTGTAAAGAGGATATGGGTGATAAAACTAGCTGGGGAAAGCATCTGAAAATCTCCTCTTTACTAGTGTCCTCATTTATTATTCTATTATTCTTTGCCAGGTACCGAGCCCATGTGAAAGACAAATGACCTTATTATATTAAATAATTTGTGAGGATATTAACAGTTAATCACACATAAACATCATTTAAAAGGTATTGATTTTGCCACACTCTCAACAGCTTGTAAAATTTATGTCCAATAACAAGATAATAGATAATCAGTGAGACCGGGTCAGTCATGTAGGGGACAAGGGAAAGGTGAGTCCATGTACCTGCGGTGACCTCTGTCCGTGACCTCATGCGTACCTTTAGCGGTAAACAAATGCACAGCCTTGCTGGTTTTATGTCTTGGATCTTACTCTTATTTCTCTGTGTTTAGCACGGCAGATTTTGATTTTGTGATATTTATGTACATTTATATTGGGCGTGTGGGCCTATATTTGCTAGGAAGTGCTGCTGAGAGATCATCCTCTTCACAATAATGCATTAACAGCAGGTAGCAGCAGAGGACACCACCAGAGATGCAAATCTGTCTTGTGTCCCTTTGGGGCCGACACTGAATAGAGAGAGAATGCAGGTTTGCCGCTGGTCTCAGAAGTTAATCTCAGTGTGGAAATGCACTAGACTCTAACTGAGGAGGTATCAAGAATGATGGACGTAGACAATAGACTATTTGTTATACACTGTAATTTGAATCCTTTTAACTTTGTGTGTGATTTTGTTTTTATTTTTTTATTTTAATATAGTTAAAGGCAATACATAATATGGTAAATTCTTTTCTTTGTAATACTTTTATTGAATTAAACAATTTGAAGCATAATGTTCCTTTTCATTGGCCTCAGTGTGAAGACAGGTTTTTACCTGCAGTGTGTGTGTGTGTGTGTGTGTGTGTGTGTGTGTGCGCGAGCGAGGCTGACACTGGTCTGGCTGATTGATTATGACAGCGCTATCTTTTATTAGCCTTGTAGTTCTTATTAAAATTCTATCTTACCAGGGAAATTCTGGAGCTTTGGCTGGATTAATCCAGCAGATTTATTATTTTAGCACATATAGATCGAGGTAATTAAGGCAGACACCCTGCTTTTGACAGTTATGTTGAATAAGGTGCTGGATTCCATTTGGGTGTGCTGTCAGTCTTTCAAATATCACTTTTCAAATATCAAAGTCTTTTTTTTTCACCAAATATAAGAAACTATATAAAAAACAACACAGATGTAATACATAATATACATACTATGCATAATTATGTGTGCATGCATTTTTTCTTATTACCATTGTATCACTGCTGCTTAATTTTTGGTCAAAACCATGATACACTACCTAATTTGGGACACACACACACACACACACACATACATATATATATATATATATACAGTATATATACACACACACACACGCGTGCACACACACACACACACACATATATATATATATATATATATATATATTCAGCTGTGGCTGGGCCACTCAAGAACATTCACAGAGTTGTCTATAAGCCACTCTTGCTGTGTGCTTAGGGTCATTGTCCTGTTGGAAGGTGCACCTTCTGCCCAATCTGAAGTTCTGAATGCTCTGGACTGGGTTTTCATTAAGGCTATCTCTATAATTTGGTGCATTGAGCTTTTCTTCTACTCTGACGAGTCCCTCAGTCCCTGCCGCTGAAAAACAGCCCCATAGCATGAGGCTGCTACCAGCACACTTTACTTTTGGGATGGTACTCTGCAGGTGATGAGCAGAGCTGGTACAAGTGGTGACTAATGATACACCCTCAGAACATGATGCTTGGAATTGAGGTTCATCAGACCAGAGAATATTGTTTCTCACAGTCTGAGGGTCCTTTAGGTGCTTTCTTTTGCCAATTCCAAGTGTGTTTTCATGTGTCTTCACTGAGGAGAGGATTGAGTCTTGCCACACCGGCATAAAGCCCAGATCGGTGGAGTGTTGCAGTGATGTTTGTCCTTCTGTAGATTTCTCCTATCTCCACATATGATCATGGAGCTCAAGTAGAGTGACCATCAGGTTCTTGGTCACCACTCTAGCCAAAGCCCTTCTCCATCAATTGCTCAGTTTGTCCAGGAGGCCAGCTCGAGGAAGAGTCCTGGTTGTTTCAAACTTCTTCCATTAAGGGCAACAGAGACTACATGCTTCTGTGAACCTTCATTGAAGTAGATTTTTTTTCTGAACTCTTCCCCAGATGTGTCAGCAAACCAGTTTCTGAGCTCTTCAGGCAGTTCGTTTGACCTCAGGGCTTGGTTTTTGCTCTGATATGCATTATCAGCTGTTAGACCTTTTATTAAGACGTGTGTGCCTTTCCAAATCATACCCATTCAATTGAATTTGCAACAGGTTAACTTCACTCGAAGTGTAGTAACATCTACAAGCAATATGAATGTGCCTGAGCTAAAATTCAGTTGTCCCACAAAAGGGTATGAATACTTATGCAATGGAATCATTGAAGTTTTTTATTTTTAATAAATTTGCAAAGATGTTAAAAACCTTTTTTTTTTTTTTTTGCTTTACCATTATGGTGTATAGAGTGTAGACTGATGTGGGAAAAAAGTAATTTAAAGCAGTTTAACATAAGGCAGGAACATAACAAAACGTGGAAAAAAGGAAGGGGTATGAATACTTTCGCAAGGCACTGTATATATATATATAAATGTATATAATATATAATATATAAATACTATAGTTGTATTGTGGCTGTTGGAGTCACAAATTCAAAAGACAAATGAAGAAAAGAAAAAAAGAGAAAAAGTTATATTGTTTAGATGTATCAGATTAATATCTTTCTTATTCAGAAATAAATAATAAAAAGGCATGATTGTGACTATCATATTATATCTAAAAATATATTAAAATACTTTCAGAGATGAAAATCTACAGAAATATTGGTGGAGGTTAGCAGACAGTGTAATTCTGTACAGTTCTTCTATCAACAATGAGGAGGTTTTACAATCTTCTCAGGGCAGTGAACAGAAACTGGGCTAAATGAATTTGGAATTCACAGGGTTTGTTACAAGCTGGCCATAAAAATGAAATTTAATGAAATCATTTCAATATACTCCGCAATGGCACGAAAGCACACTATTACATCAACATAAACTGCACCTTTTTCTTCCCTTTAATTAATTTGAATTAAAACTAGAATTGAAGTTCCTAAACACAGGGCTCTCATTTTATACATGCACAGGGTTTAAGCACCTATCAATCTATTTTGAATGCGCTCTGTTTTCTACACACAGTCAGCCGATCTGCTCTCACATTTCCTGTTTTTATGCCAGGCAACAGACAGGCCTGTTGAAGCCGTCTGTGGCAATTTTAGGGCTCGGACGAGTGTGAAGATGGCAAGTCTTTCTCTGCTCAGAGGCTGTGACCATCGCCAGAGCCCAGGAATCAATTCCTTCTGTTTACAGACCATTTCACAGCCCTTTACCTGCAACATCACTTGTGTCAGGCCCATAAATAGCCTTGGATATATAATGGTTGGATTAGCATAATGGTTCGAGCCGCAGCCTCTTGCCAGCACAAAAGGAAATGTCAACACATCCCCCTCTCCGCGAAAGCAATTAGAGGCCCATTATACGGCCTCACTGGAAACATCATCAAGGTTAAAGACAAGTCCAACACCCCTCTGACCGCTCTTTTATTCCAGTCTCTGATAGATGAGCCATAGAAACTGAAATGTTGGTAAACAGTGGCTTGGAGTGCTCTCTTTAAGATCAGCCCCAATCAGCCCAAGCACTCAGCATTAGAGCGCTTGTGTTTGTGTGTGTGTGCGTGGGTGAGTGGGTGCGAGTGTTGGGTGGAAATGTGAGTATTTCCTTAACTACAGCCCGGGTTAGCCTGGGGATGCTGAATGAACAGAGAGGGCGACAGATGAAAGTAAGGACAGAGAGAGTGGAACGAGCTCATCATATTGTTAGTCCTGATAAAAAGGCAAACGGGGCAATACTTCCACCTCATTGGATCTCAGTGCTGAATGTGATTTTTTTAGATGGTTTCAATGATGATTACGTTCCACTGGACCACGTCATCTATATGTATAATAGCATGTTTCACATGTCATGGAAAGTGCTTAGATTTTTCTTGCTCAGAAACACATATATATATTTTTTTTTCTCCTATTGTTATTAATTGTTATTTGTGCAACTTGGACACTGCACAGGGTTACTGTACTCGATATTATTATATACTTAAGTCATATTGAATATAATATAATATACAAAATGATTTGTATTTAAAAAAATGCATTTTTTTAATTTTGGGGGGATATTTGTGCATTGTTTAGCATGACTTAATGTAATTGTTCATTGCATTTCTTATTAATAAGCAGTTAGATAATAGTATCTGGTTAAATATGGGTAACCTTTATACACACTATATCCTAATATAACTGTAATTACTGTGAACTCAGTAATATAATATACTTATGTAATATATAATATAATATAATATAAATGTTTCTGTGATCATTTACAAGGAAATACATTTAAAGTAGTACACATGTAACAAATGTATTTTTATTAAATTATTAATAAAATTAATTTTATTTTATTTTTAGAAAAAGGGGCATTGCTTAGCATAACTTAATGCAATTGTTTATTGTATTCCTTACTAATATGCGGTCAGTTAATAGTATCTGAAATAAATATGGGTAACCTGTTTACACACTATCATAATATTACTGTACTTACTGTGAAGAAAACAGAACCAAAGTCAGCCCATGTGGAAATGTAAGGATAATATCGAAAAAAAATGTGCCAACCTTTCATTTTTCTTTTCTTTGTAATTTGTGGAGCAGTTTATAACAGAGCTGGCAAGGAAGAGTTAAGAATCAAAAGGCCTTGTAAGTATTGCCACAAAACTGCAAAGGCAAGCAAGGCCATAGAGCAATGGTTCATGACCACCTATCATTCTGTATGTGTGTGTGAGTGTGTGTGTGAGTGTGAGTGTGTGGTCAGCTTAGGTTGCTGCAGTTAGCAACCTAAAGGTCACGGCCTTCAGCACTGAGAGAAAATAAAACTCTGCTACACTGACCAAAGTTACGAAGAGGAAAAGCACACAAATCATAATGCATAGGCCTAAATAATTTTGGCTGTACTGCCTGTGAGCCAAACAACAATCTTTAGGCCTATACTGTTCTTCTCATAATTTATGTGATAAGCATTTAGTAGCATTAGCTTTCTTAAAGAAATAGTTCACCTCAAAATAAAAATTCTGCCATTTACTCATGCTGAAATGAAAGTGACCATATTGTTATTGTTAAAGTGCCCCTATTATGCCTTTTCGAATATTACCTTTCATGCAGTGTGTCATGTAGCTGTATGTGAATGAAACTGAAGTACTAAAGTTACCACATTTAAAACTAAAAATAAATTACAGCTTAAAATAAATATTTTAAATCATGAAAAATGTATAACAAACTAAACAACAAAATTACTAAAACTTAAACTAAATTTAAAATGAAGTCTGAAAAATGAAAGCTACAATTAATTCAAAATATTAACAACTACTAGAATATAAATAGAATGGTGACCTTCCTATATGGAAAAACCAGCTTAGACGTTCTTCTAAATATCTCCTTTTGTGCTTTATGGAAGAAAGTAAGTTATACGGCTTTGGAACAACATGAGGGTGAATAAATATTAACATAATATAATTTTTACTATCCCTAAACTGAAGTAGCCCACTGTAATAATATTAATAAATTATATTAATAGTTAATAATAATTATTTTTTTTGGGGGGGGGAATAAATGCATATTTCTTATTTTCATTTAGTATAAACTTTAGGATGAATTTTCTTAAGCACTTTGTCTCTTCACTAGATCAAACCAGTCACGTTTGTGTTATGATCCCAGTTCCTTAACCGCTGGATTACCACCATCCCACTGGTAATCCATTATTACAAAACAGGTGTTGTTATGTTGCACAGAACAAGATGATAAGTCACCGGGCTGTGCAGTATTGATTGTGGTCCTGGAGACTTAGCTAAAGAGGAGGCGGGGGTGAGTGATTGTGTTTTACAGAGAACATTATCAGTCCCTCAGTGGCATTAGAGTCCTGTCCACACATACAGATACACACAGACCACTAAGTCACTAACTGACTTAGTCCAAGTACATCCAATCTTAAAGCCAAATTGTAGACTGAGACGTAAATGCTTCCTGTCTGTTCAGGACATTTTTCATTTCTATTCTTGACCACATTTGCAATTGCTATCTCTTACAAACCCATTGAGGAGAAAATGACGCACTGTTATGTCCCATGTCTTTCTCTCAGCTTTATAAGAGAAATACATCTCCTTTCTTCCCAGAGTGTGTGTCTGTTTTTAATCTTGTTCACCTGTTCTTTTTATCTGCAAAGATGAAATAGGAAAGGATGACTTTGTCAAAGAGGCTGCGCCGAGCATTGACTGAGCACGGCATGCCGAGAGCACCAAGATGGATAAATCTGTCCATTAGGAGAATTTAAATAACTTTTACAGTTTTATCAGGGTCTATTTGTTAGGCAGGAGATTTATGGTCAGCCTGTGAGGGCGTCCATGTTTCTGATCTGCCCTGTCTGGAGATTAAATCTGGATCAGCCCGAGGAGAGACCAGCTTGACTGCCACAATCCACAATTGGAGATGATCTTATCTCTTTAAAAATTGCCTCGAGTCGACGGCAGGGATGAGCAAGAGCTATTTTTTCTCTCTCTCTCTCTCTCCATCCGCTGTATGTACGCCATCTTGCTTTAACCCTCCCCGAACGCATAAACTCCATGTAATCGCAACTGATTTCCTGCACTGATAACACTCACGTAAAGCCTCTCCCAACAGCCAGGTGCAATCTGAGGCACGGGCCAGCCTAACAAGGAATTAAATATTTTTTCATGCTACTGCCCCCACTTTAATTGATTGATGCTAAAAGTTTAGCTAATAAAAAGCTAGCAGGTGATCAGAGGCAATCCTGGACACGTCCTCAGAGGGGAACAGGCTGGATCGAAAGTGACAGCTTGCATTTTCAGCTTGAGCCGGTTCTGTCATCTCAGGGGCTGGATGTACGGGTCTGCCTCTTCAGACCAAAGCCAGTCTGAAACACACATGTACTGCGAATCAGGGAATCAATAGAACACTTAATGAACAATTAGGGGAACAGCTGTAGACCTGTCAAAGACCCATCTGTACATAGCTGGGAGTGAGAAGAGGGGAGAGAGAGGATTTCTGGTGAGGATGAAGGTCCTAAAGGATAAGATTATTGCACATATATACCCATATCGTTACCTTTAACGTGCTTATTTGAATTATTTGAACTAGGTAGTATTTAGGAGGTTAAAGCTATAACTGTAAATTTGCCAAAAATCTATAGCGCCTAATGGAAAAAAAATCATTCTCATTATTATATCAACTTTTGCTTAGCCTAGGTAGTATTTAGGAGGCTAGAGCTTAATTAATTTTAATTAATTAATTAATTTTAATCTATAAATTTGCCAAAAATCTGGTGCCTAATTGAAGAAAACAGTTTATTTTCACTGTTCATTTGCCACTGTAGCAAGCTTTAACCTAATGAATAGCTTTAGCCTAAATATACCCTTATGAAAATTAATAATGATTTTATTACAAAACAAAAACCTGGTTAATATAATTAAACCATGGCAACCCCAAATTAACCATGGATTTTCTACATTAACCATAAAACTGTGGTTACACAATCAATCGGCCAAAAAACATGGTTACTACACTTTTACTACAATAAAACCATGATTAATTTTCGTAAGGGTAGTAGATAGTATTTAAAAGCCTAAAGCTAATAAACCTAATAAATTTAATCCATAAATATGCCCAAAATCTGGTGCCAAATTAATCAAAACAGTTTGTTTTCAGTGTTCAGTTGCCGCTGTAGCAACTAAAGCTTTAACTTATACTAAATTAGCCTTTAGCTTTAGCCTACCCTGTTGAAAAAGAAAAGAAAAATAAATGAATAAATGACCAGCCTGACCAGCTAAAGAAGTGGTCAAAAAACAGCCTGCAAACTAGCTATGACCAGCTTGGAAGACCAGCTAAAACCAGCCAACCATCTTAGGCTGGTTTCAGCTGTTTTTCATCAGGCTAGTGTAGTATTTAGGAGGCTAAAGCTAATAAAGCCTAGTTTTATAGGTAATAGGTAAATACTAAAGTAGTTCTAAATCAAATATTTCTCAAAGAGAGGATCACACACACTCTCTCTGCCACAATATTTAATTAATATCTCCCACCTATTTTCTGTCTTGACTCTCAAGCTATTCATGATGCATAGAGATATATTCCCCAAAGCTGACATGCACTGTAAATGATGGGGATGAAGTGAGCCTCTTTGTCCACTTGTTAACAGGAAATGTCGACCTTACATGCCAATCAAAGGAAAAAATAGTCAACACACACACACACACACACACTATATGCATGCACTGTCGACACGCAAAAACATTTCTGTTAGATCGCTTCAGCCTTCGCTTGCCTCCTCAGACATTATGGATTACTGGTCTATGACTGACAGATATTATGCTTAACTAAGCACAAGTATCTGTACCTGGGGAAAGGCAGATTATAATTGACCTTGGACACCCTCGGTCGTGCTTTATTAAAACTTCATTTAAAAAAGACAAAACCTTGGTGAGGCAAGGAGCCACAGCCATAATGGATTAGATGGAAATCCATTATGCATCGCACACAAGAAAAAGTAGGGACGGAGACCTGCTTTAAAAATATATTTTTAGTACAGAAAATTAATGCCCCCACACAGGGACACTGAATCATTTTAAATGGCCTTTTTTAGTATATAGGTATATGTGTTGAGAAGGCCAATATTTCAGCAGCACAGACTAATGGATCATTAATAGATGAATGTTTTTTGGCTTTTTTCCTTTTCGTTGTAGGATGCTATTTTAGTCCCCTTCGTGAATAAGTAAAGGGTATTTTGCATCTAACAGAGTATGCCCATCCTGTATTTACATTCAGATATAAAAAGTTTGTTGATGTTTCTTTGTTGTAATGTGGTTATTCATATTTTAATTCAACAATAATGCACTCAAGACAATAAGTGTTCCTTCTGGTCTTTGGATTTGATTGGCTGAGTAATGTTACAAGAATGCTGATATTTATTCCAAAAGCTGACAGTCTGTACATTAGTGGTGGAGATTTTTTAGTGATACTTTTCTGCAGGTTACATTGTTATGACAGTAGGGGGCATCTTTTTTTGTGCATCATGAGTCATTGAATAATTAATTGGAATCATTGACTGATTCCTTCAGAAAAACTGAACTGATCTTAGGCACCTGATACTGCTTTGATTTTGTTTGGAACAATTTTTTTGGTGGAGGAAAAATAGAACTGAAACTGAAAATATTGTTTCAAAAATGTAAGCTCTTCAATATCATCCATGTACTGTATACAACATGAAATGTTGTATACATTCGCAGTCTGAATATTTGCAAGTCAGATTTCCTTAAAATTTGGAACAATAACATTCTTGTTTTTTTGATGTTGCTAAAAAAGGCTTAAAAAAGAATTATAATTTTAATTAATTATATTAAATTAAGCAAATTCATTAATTGCCATTCTATATAAGATGTAAACAAAGGTTAATAGTTGCTTCTGTGCCAGTGGTTTTTTTACTCTACGACTCCCTATTGGCTACAACAATATTAAAAAGATTTTAGCCCCATGATTTTTTCACTGATTTTCTGTATAAAGATTAAGGGTAAAGATTTTTTTTTATACCCGATGAAATATTTTAGAGCTTGACATAAGTAGAAAAATGTGCATTTTTCATAAAGATGTAAGATTCAATTAATTTACATGATTTTTCCAAGTCTAGAAATAACACTTAAAAATATAGGCCACCTCATCCAGGTTTTTCTAAACAGTAGGAACCATGATTCTTCAAAGAATCAAAAAAGGTTGTTAAGGGGTTAATTAAAATAAGGAATATCTTGATATTTCGTTCGTTGTTTTAGCTAATTTTAGTGTTTGTTTTGTCCTATTTTTAGATTGTTATGTAATCTTGAGGCCCCCTAGTGGGTCCTGGGCCCCTGGTTGATAATCACTGCTCTATAGCTCATATATCCAGATTTTTCTAGACAGTAGGAACCCTGATTCTTCAAAGAATAAAAAAAAAAAAGTTGTTAAAGGGATGAATTAAAATAGGGAATATTTTGATATTTCATTATTTTAGTTTATTTCAGTGTTTGTCTTTTCTTATTTTTGCAATTTTATGTACTCTTGAGGCCCTATAGTGGGCCCTGGGCCCCTAGTTGAGAATCACTGTTTTATAGGTGCTGCACACTGATATACACAGCGAAAGTGATCAGGTATTTTCAGCTCTGTATATGAAATTTTCACTTGTTTATGTTTACAGTGATTTGTAGCGCTTTAAATTTATAGGCTAAAAGAACAATATAACATTATCTCTCTCCAGTTTCCCTTTATTGCAGAGGTTTCATTGTGACATCAAGTGGACGTTTTAGAGGAGCCACTGATTAAGTTTATTCACTGTTGCAATTACTGTCATATCCCCATTAATTAATGGCAGTTTTACACTGTCTTGTTTCCTTATGGAACCTGAAGTAATGAGACAGGCAACATGATTTCATCTGTTCGTCTGGGAAAAGAATTTCAGTGCTAACTCTGACTAAAATGTGCAGACAGTACACCTTGGATACACTGGATGACAAAAGCGTGCCTGTGAGATAGATGTTGTGCCTCTCTGTGGTGTAAAGTGTCTCCTCTCATTGGAATGAATGTCTGTGTGTGCATTAGCGATACTCCTCTCCAACCCCCTCCAAAGCCTCCATCTCAACTGTGGAGCACACATAGCTGACTCGACAGGCCCAACAACAGGCAATATCCCCTGCTTTCAAGCCTTTGCTCCCGCCAGCTCTGGATGGATTTGGTTAGTAAATCGTGACAGGGGGTCGGCCATGCCTGAGAGGAGAGGGGAATGAGGAAACAAGTGTTTGCTCCGTATAGCCCAAGAGATGCAGAACGGCCCCTGTGATGTCCTGTCACCTGAAAGGCGTATGAAAACAGGCACACACATCTGTTATCCAAATGTTAACTCCGGGCACCTCGTGTTGTCACGGCTGAGGGGGAACGGGGTTGCGGCTGGCTTAAGACCCTCCTCAGGGGAGGCTTGGGTGCACAGTAGTGAGAAATGGTATAGTGGTGGGAAAAAGCAAAAAAAAACAAAAAAAACAAAATACCAGTAATTTAAAAGGATAGTTCACTCCAAAATAACAAAGTCTGTCATTGCAAACCTGTATGACTTTCTCCCCTGTCTTCTGAGGAACATAGAATATGATATTTTGAAAAATATCTCTGTGGTTTTGTCCATACATGCAAGACAGCTATAAATATTAGTGTAGTCATTTTACTGCTGTTTCGTAAAATAGTTATTAAAAAAATAATGCAATACAAAAGTATTATTATTTTAATTATTATTATAATAATATTATTATTAAATACTATTTTTATTTTACACTACAATTATATTGTTACTATAGTAATATATATTTTTTATTTATTTGGTATTTTTTTATAATTTAATAAACTCTGCTTAAAGTGACAGTTCACCCAAAAATGAAAATTCTGTCACTAATTACTCACCCTCATGTCGTTCCAAACCCGTATGACCTTCGTTCATCTTCGGAACACAAATTAAGATATTTTTGATGAAATGCGAGTGCTTTTTGACCCTGCGTAGACAATAACCCAACTGACTTGTTCAAGGCCCAGAAAGGTAGTAAGGACATCATTAATATAGTCTGCAGCACCACACACATGTCATGGTCCTCTCGTGAACACGCCTCAAATTCTGACATGGAAGAGAATAAATTGTAAATAAAGATGTTATTTTTGTTTTCTTTGCGCACAAAAATTATTCTCGTAGCTTCATAAAATTACAGTTGGAGCACTGATGTCACATGGACTAACAATGTCTATTTATATACAGGGTCCAGGGTAAGTTTTATCATAAATCCTCAATCCAAATTTTAAAGCTTATATTTAAAAACAAAACAAAACAAAGTTAAACTCCAGCTTTAAAATGTATTATTAAATAGATGAAAGTCGTTGACATTTACTGTATGGACAAACACACAGTTGAAACTTTTTTCTTCAGAATATCTTTGTGTGTGTGTGTTCAGCAGAAGAAAATCATACAGGAAGAAAGTCATTCAGATGGAACAACATGAGGTTGAGTAAATTAATTTTCATTTTTCAGTTAAACTATCCCTTTAAGAAATCAGCTTGATCCTGGAGAACTGTTTTGAAGGAACTGTGCACATATATAGACAGACAGACACGGTACACACAGTAGTACATATGAGCAGATATATTTAACCACGCTGCTATAACATCAGGATGAAATTTCATGTACCTGTTTGAAAATTCCCAGCATTCCAAAATTCTAGAAGGGGAATAAATCAAACAGCAGAGCACCTGGTGCAAGACGCCCAACCCTGCTGCCACCTGAGCTCACGCCAAACACACTCCTCTACTGAAAGACTATTAAATCTATTTTTCTAACACTTTCAAACTAGCCTTTGTCAAGCCAAACTTCGTAAATCCTCACAGATGAATTTCTTTGAATTTAAATGTTACTTCCTTACATTCACATTAAAATTGCAATTCTGCATTTTTTCTTCTTTTAGCAGACTTTCCTCGACTTGGCATGTGTAAATGCAGTCTGTCCATTTCCATCTGAAGGAAATAATCGAGTGCATGGCCTAATTTAGCTTGGGCTTCCCCAAGAGATGGTCTTAGAAACGAAAAGAATGACATTAAGGAATAAACACTGAACTTATTGTTGATAGTCCATTCAGCATGGATAGCTGCGCTTTCTCCATTACAGCCTGCAGCAAAAACCTTATGTCATATCCTATCTTGTCAAAATGCATATCAAAAAGAGAGATAAGAGAGAAAACTTTATTCAATCCAAATTGCCCGCAGAACGAAGCCTCTCACAGAATTCCGCTTCTTTCATCTGTGGAATTCGCTCGCCGGAGCAGATTAGATTTTAAAGCATCTGCTGGAATCAATGCCTCTATTGGCAGCTGTGCTATAACGGAGCGACGAGGTCTGATATGGTGCCGTAACCGCTGCTGGGATACAGTGTTCCCCCCCTGGAGAGCATGACTCGTTAATCAAATATTCATACAGGCAGCATCGTAAATACAGCTAGAACACAAAGTCTCCTCAAAGCCGCCATGCCTCCCAGCACAAGTGCCCTTTCATGTAACACTGATGGAAAGGTCGGCACGTTGCTTCACCCCTAATGTCCCAAACTTCCTTTTTCCCCTCTCTCTCCTCCATGCCTTGTTTCCTAAATACAGCCCAGTATGAATTTACTGATCACAGACACACTATGAGACGATGGGGTTATTGTGCTCCACTGTTTCTGTCTTCACGACATGCAGTGGTGAGACAAGCAGTGACTTATTCTGTTTGGTCCCACAGAAGGGCAACTTGTTCCCCCAAGCAGACCCTATAATTGAAGGCCATGACCTTATTAATATAAGAATTTGTATTTAACATGAAAATAGCACAAGCATTGCTCAAATGGAACAGAAACAGAGGAATTAACCATGGCAACATTGAGTCCAACACAAGGATATTTTCTTTCCCCCGGAAAATGGCGTAATCACCAGATACAGATTTGTTCCGTTTGGCTGAATGGGTTATGAAAAGGAGTCAGCAAGTGAGAGTCATTTTCATTTGCAGTGTTTGTTGGGGAAGATGAGTTAATAGATTGAAAATAGGTCAATAACAAATTTGCTGTACAGTAAGGAATGTAAGAGGAAGAACTTAAAAGAAATCATGATACAGACAAATGAGTAGAAACCCTTTTTTTTAAAACCATGTTAGATTTATTGTACAATTCTGAAATCAGCAATTATAAAACTGAAATGCTCGTTGTGCAGATGATTTTGGCAATTAAGGTATGATATTACAATACACTGTGGTGAATTACAAAACCCTTCAAATTGACAAATGGTGGAATTAATAGGTTTGCATAAATAACAGAAAACACAATTATGCTGGTTAAATACAATATGTGAACACTGTGTTAGAGCTAGTGTTACAGTTCTGTTCAATGCAGAGCGCTTTGGTTTCATAGGTGTTTCTAACAAAAAAGAAAGTTAATCACAACAATTGATATGGCAGTGCAATATCATCATGTTGACAATTTTGTTAAAATGATATATCACCAAGAAAAAAGTTATATAAATAAGGCATAATTTAATAATAAATTACTCCTTGATTCATACTGGTTTATGTTTTATATTACACCTTTAAAAATAATACGCTGAGCTACCAAGGAAGTATTGATCCTTTCACACATTGGCATTATACAAATATATTTGTTAACATTACTGTACTTAATCTTATATTAAGCACAGTTTCTGTGTATATCAATGTGCTATGGGTTTAATATTTCTTAAAAGCTGGTGGCAGAAAGGGTTTTTTAAATATCATTTAAGAGTTATTTAGATATATGTGAAACAGTGTTTTCTACTCACTTGTGAAGGCACATTATCCTTCCAGTTAACATAACATAAAACATGTCACCATAAAATGTAAGTTCTGTGAAGATAAATCACTATATCATGTATAAATTTAAAAAAGTAGACTATATAGGTATAGTATATAGTTTTGATTTAGATTTAAGAAAAAATTAACTACATGTACCCAGAGAAAAGAAACATAATTCCATGAGAACTTTTCTTGGTAACAAAAAAAAATGTTTTTGACTACACATGTTCATTGGATTTATATGAGCACACTGAAATGTTTGCAGGTTTAGGTTGTAAATATAATTGAAATCAAATCGAATGTGGATGGTGGTCAGGACCATATGCATGAAGCAATCTCTGTATCAATGCTTTCATGCACAAACAGATAGATGTGTTGATATCAGCATTGGTTCGGTGAAACGGTCAACTCCGTGAATCTAAAGCATGCACTGCATGCTGTCTTTTTTAAAACGGGCTTTTTCTGAAATGACATGAGGACAGTGTAGCACAGGGTCGTATAGTTTAGACCCACAGTGTAAATACAGACTGATCCAGTCCTGATTTGTGGTGTATCACATGGTTTTGGGTTACTGGCTTGAAGAGTCAGAGCAGCACAAAGTCTCCCGATGTTGTCCCTGCTTTCCTTGTGTCCCTGATGAAAGGCCATTCTCGCTTTCCTACAGCAACTGAAAGTTCATAATCCTTCCCGTGTCCCTTCATAAAGGTGAATGCAGGGTACTTCTCTTTCGATGAAGGCTGCAATATCTGTCACATTAATAAACACAGTTAATCAACCATTAGATTTTTTTTAATTAAAAAGGTATATATGGCATATTCTCACTTATAATACAGAAGGACAAAACTATACAACATTTTCCCCTCACAGTAGTCTATGCTGGACACAGTGACAGTCTGACAGTTTCCAATTATGTAGTTAAATGCTGCCACCTGCTGACAGACATTTAAATAACAGCCTTTGTCCAGCTTACAATGCCAATATTTTTCTGTTAGTTTTTTTTTTGGACAGTTTGTCATTTTAAAATGAAAGTTAACATGCTATTTTTTGAAAGATTTACCCACCTTTGACAGCTCGTTGCTAATTCTTTCATAGTGTTCAATGTTTTTTGAGTAGAATCCAATCGTACAGCTTGGGTCCATTTTACTGAAAGGCATTTTCTTTGGTGATGGGCAATGAAAAGACTTTAAAGAAGAAAAAAAGTTGCAATATCCTTTAAAATGAGCCAAAATAAGCCATTTATTTCTGTTTATGAAATCCCAGTGATCCAAATGCACAACTAAAGTATTAGACATTTTTGTCCATAATATCTGTCTACAATGTAATGTATGTTAAACTGTTCAGCCCAGGTCTGTTCCAAATGAGCGATGCGTGTTCACGCGAAACAACCAAATTGCAGAAATAAAAGATTTTCCTTTTTGACACATTTTTTGACAAATGTTAAATTCTGCCTGAGATCTGAAAGGCTTAGACAGCTGAGCTAAAAGTATGGCCCAATATTTCTGTCTTTCGCAGGGCCACTTTCTACAGCACACAAAAAGCGTAAAAATAAGTTATGATGCTGAAATATAAAATCGTTGGAGCTATATAAAATATGTTGGAGCTGATACAAAGTACAGAACAATGTGTAAATCTCTTGTGTTCGGTAATTGAGTGTGGAGGTCTACTTTCAGATTCATACCCTTAAGTACAGAAACTATTAAATTCACATCACTGTGCGGCGGTCAGCTTTTTGTAATTCCACATTACCTGCAGAGGGAAATCGCTTGTGCTGACATCCACAAAAGACTGACAGTAATGAGGATCCATGTAAATCAAGCTGTCATCTGCAAGGACAAAACAAAAGACAAGTTATTCAAAAAACACAGTGATTATTATAATGCATATCCTTGCCCAATTTCTATGCAGAGCAGCTCAAAGTCACCCACCTCCGCTGGGCTTCAAACAATCAAACGTGAGAATTTTTTTGGTCTTTCCTAAACTCGGATGGATTAAATGCTGCATAATCGAATCTGGTTGTACAAGCACATTCTTTATGCTGCAAAGGGTGCTGTCACTTAATTTTGGTGTAGAGAAATTACTTTTACAAACACGCAATTATATTAGATAATTTGCATATGATGAATGCAGACGGCAGGCTGAAGCTGGCAGGGAGAATGTATTGCTTGTCATTTAGACATCATCGCGGAGTGTATTTCAAATTGCTAAAATGTAAATGGGTAAATATTGACTACCTACATGTACAACTGAAGGTTTCCACTGGCTACTGAAGGTGATGGAGAGTGGGCTACTCTGGGTAGCTCTGAAATCTATGCAAGCTGCTTATGTAAATGGAAAAAGGCCGCTATTTCAGATACCCTCGCATGATGAATGGTGTAGCATTTTTGATGGGTTCGGGGAAAAATAAAATAAGCTTCTCTGATGGCGCTGGCCTTCTCTTTGCATGCATTCATTTACTTTGTCTCCTATGAAAGACTAACCTTGAAATCCAACAAAATAGTAGGCCTGTTTAGGCTTTCCGCCAATGATGCCGATACAGTACTCCAAGCTTAATATGCTCTAGGGAAAAGAGAAAGAGAGTCGTTAAGATCACAGTATTGAAGTCGATAGCCACATCTTTAACAAATATTTTTCTCTTTGTCATTGTATAATCTACTTTGTAGTTGTACAAAAGCGTGGTTTACAAAGCCTCACCTTGACAAAGCTCAAGTATTCTGGGTTGATTTTCTCTCCACCGAGTCTCACAGGAATGAGGATGATGACAGCTCTACTATCAGGGGCAGCTCCAGAATTGAGTCCCTGAGGATCGCTGTGGCTGCCTGTCTGCTCTGAATGGCTATCGATAACATCAGCACTGTACACTGAAGACAATCAATAACAGAGGTCAAAAATGGGTCCTTTGTCTGTCCCACTCTCTGGTGAGTGGGACAAATATAGCCGTTACTAAATCTAATTGTACTTGTGTCAATACATGATTGTATGATGTTTGTAAGTTATCTTATATTATGTAATATTACATTTGGGTGTGTTTGTTCATATTGGGATAAAAAAAATTATATATACTTTCAATCAAAAGTTTAGGGTAGGTAAGATTTTTTTTATAAAAATGTTTTTGTAAGAAATATCTTATGGTTTATTTGATTTTAACAGCCATACATCCTCACTTCAGTGTCACATGATCCTTCAGAAATCATTCCAAAATGTTGATTTGGTATACAAGCAACCTTTTTATTTTATTTTATTTTATTTTACAGTTGAAAATGGTTGTGCTGCTCAATTCTTGTGAAAACCATGATACATTTTTTTCAGGACTCTTTGATAAATCCTGAAGAACAGCATTTATTTAAAATATATATTTTTTTACTACTCTTTGCTGAATGAAAGTATTCATTTCTTTCATAAAAAAACCTCACCAACCCTAAGTTTTTTAAATGGTAGTGTGTGTGTGCGCGTATATATATTTCCTTGACACTCCTCCATAGACATACAGTACATACAGTATGGTCCAAAATTAAGCTTAATTTTTAATGAAACTTATTAAATGAAAATGTTGGTTTCAGATTTGTGGACCAAAAAAAAAACAATCATATATAGAGTAGATTTATACTGTATATAGAATCTCTACAGAAGCACAAAATTGTTTTCAAATACAAATTAGTTTGAATTTTAGTAACTATTGGAAGTCTTCTGTTAATCATATTTGCCCTTCTGTTGTTGTTCTGTGAAAGATTTTAGATTTAGATTTTCCATACCGGTGCAGTCCTGTGCTACATAAACGCTTATCCCTTTCAGCATCGCATCTACTGCTTCATCAACAGCTTTTCTGAGGGAAAGAGGTATTTGACAATCATCATAATGAGGAATGGGTAACATAAAGGACTTAAAAATAAAATAAAATAATGCACTTTTTACCGGAGTATGTGTGCCACCACTGCTGGGCCGTACCAATCTCCTGCCCTTTTTCCAGATGTCATTCCTAGCTGCACTAGTCTGTGGATGCCCAGCTGGGCTGAGGGTGCGTCCCCAAACCAGGACACAATGGTGCGGTGATATGCCTCTTGCAGGTACGAGTCAGCATCCTCAGCCCCTCCTTGAGCAGCACAGATAGGCTGGGTGACCTGCGCTCTTTCCCCCTGAATAGAGGCCTCTAATGTGGCCACCAGTCTTCGCGCTGCACTGCTGGTCCATGTCTCTGTATCCAGGGGCTCCAAGGTCAGTGCTTCTGACCAGGTCCAGTCTGGTGATAGAGAATTTTTTTAAAAGTGTATTTAAAGAATCATGTGACATTGAAGACTGGAGAAATGGCTGCGGAAAATTCAGCTCTGCCATCGCATGAATAAATTTTATTTTAAAATGAAGAGTTATTTTCAATTCTAATATACTTCATATTACGTTTTTTAGTATATTTTTCATCAAATAAAGCCTTGGTCAGCATAAGAGACGTCTTTCAAAAAAATCACTAACATCAATTATTCCAAACATTTGACCAGAAGTGTAATTATGTTATTTTGTTAATTACCATATAAATTATATCCACTAAGAAACAATGCAGTAAGAAACAATGGAGCAGAAGTCTTTCAGAAGCACTAAAAGTTTGTCCTAGATTTCTCTAAATGACAGACATATTTAAATTTGACTTTTAAATAGATGGTGGGGCTTGTGCTTTAAGAACAAAAGTCCAATTACGATACTCAGCTTAGTCAGTATTTCACTTTTATTACATTTTCTCCTCACAAACAGAGTGGGTGTCTGAAATGGTGTAAGTACAAGAGCTGAGGGTCATAAAGGTGCCGGACCTGGCTGTGGGGCCATAAGGCAATGACCTTGCTACTTGTCAAGGCCTGTAATTGGCTAATAAGTATATTTTATTAGCCATTAGCCTCTTTATAGACAGATATTTCTATAATGACATATTTCATTATAGACGTGGGCTCTGGATGACGCTTCAATGTTGTTTTTTGAATGAAGGTATTAAACTGGCAAATGTCGTGGCCTGTTCACCATATTACACAAAACTGCCCTCCATCAATCATATGAGAACTCATTCATTAGAGAGTGACAACCTCTGACACTGAAAAACCCAACCTCTGAAATGAAAAATGAATACAGAATTTCAATATGCAAATGAGGAGATGAAAACTTCGGCTACTTAGATTTAAGCAACACACACCTCAGAACTGTTTTTGCAGCTCTCACATGGACAGTTATCATATGAAAACTTATTTTATTTAAAAAAAAAATCTACTGTTTAAGAAAATTGTTCACCCAAAAATAAAAATGTGAAAAATGAAGTAATCCACATGACTCTAGTCCATCCAATCTAACATATTGTTTAGCAAAAAGCTGTATGTTTGTAACAATAATAAATTCAGCAAAGACATTTTAACATTTTCTCCAGTAAAAAAGTAGTTTCATCTGAATTAGGAGAGAAGTATGCACAGATCAAGCATGGTTTACAAGCAAACAGTTCTAAACAAATATTTTGGTGAGAAGAACCTGTTCTCTGATCTTGTCAAACTGTGGACTTGCTCGCTGGAAGAAATGTTATTAAGGACTCTAAATGTTGTAATGATGGATGTTTCTTACAAACACACAGCTTTTCACTTCACAAGATGTTAATAATGGACTGGAATCATGCTCTTATCAGTTGTTTGGACTCTTTCTGACAGCACCTATTCTCTGGTGAGCAAGCCACATAATGCTAAATTTCTCCAAATCTGTTCTAATGATGAAACTAACTCATCTATGTTTTGGATGGCCTGAGGATGAATGCATTTTCAATACAATTAAACTATTAATGTAACATAGAAATACATACATTATAAACATATGACCCGATCTCACCTCTACTTAAGATGTGAAGCAAGAGAGCCTGGGCCAATATCATCTGCCCTGCCCGGAGTGTACAACCCCACCCACAGTCTGAAGTGATGGTGGAGCCAGGAAGAGCAGGAAACTCTTCTCGATAGGTCAGCCAAACTCGTGAGGTGAAGTCCTTTCGAAATCCATCAACATTACCTGTGACAATATCGTCATCTAATGCCTCAGCAGTACAACTCTCAGTAGGGCTTTCATCATCTGAGGACAACAGTTAGCATAAATATTCAATTATACGCCTTGAATATTGGTGGGTAAACTTAAATATATATTATATTATAACAGATATATTCAATAAAAACAGAAAATACACAAATAAAAATGTGTGAAGCGATTTGTCAGATTATCAAATCGGTTTAAATGTTCTGTGTAAATCATCTTACCCACAGCCTTGAAGTGGTAGCATTTCCCCAACAAGAAAATAGGAGAATTACGGCTGAAGGCAGTTTTTGACTTAAGAGCCCAACCTTGAAGGGTTAAAAACATTTCAGGATTAGTCACGTGTACAGTTATGTCAATTTTGTGACATGTGAAAGACTGTCAGATGAACGGAAAATTAACATCTTAACATCCTAGTGACATGTAAGATCGCTCGTTACATACTATATTTCACATTGTGCCATGTTGACATGAACTTGGACTTCAGTTTCTCCACCTCGTCTGTCCCTTTAGTCTCCATTTTATCAGCCACGGAGCAGAACCCATCACAGCACATACGATGGAGTTTCTGTGAAAAGTTTTCAGTACGGCCAAAAAAAAGTTACATCGTACTTGGAAACATGTCATTGATTTTACTTTCTCTAATGCTTAGATGACATTTCCACCACAAGCATAAGAATGCGATAACGTTGCATATGAAATAATCATCAAATCACTGTCCAGAATACGAATTTATTAACATAAATGCATCTCAAGATACCGGATGACTAGCATGCTAACGTTAATTAATCAGTAACTTAAGCTTGTTCAGTTTACAAAACTGCCTTCAATGAGCGTAAATGCAAACAAGCGGCGAATGCTTTGTAAAATAAGCAAGTAAACAATAAAATATACACTTTAAAACATACCTGCTCACATGTCTTGTTATACTAAAGAACTCACTGTGCATCTACTCACTTCTGTTTACATTTTGAGGAAGCGGCCATCTTCTCGTTCGGTCTCGCGGTATTTCAGATGTTCTCCCGTCTGGAGATATCAAGATAGAGATAGGACGTCTGACTCATTTCCACTAAACGGTTCTTTTGAACTATTCGTTCCAAAGAACTGTTTCAAAATAAAAAATAAAAACCATTAATGGTGCTTATTACGGTCTTACAATTTACAATAAAGGATGGTTGTGATTTGTGGTTCCTTTTAAAATCAATTGCATCCCTCGGCTGGAAAGTTTATAACATATTTATTAAGAGCAACTTTGTGTATGAATAATACTGTCATAAAATTTGTCTTTTATGAGTTTGACACACTGATCAGTGGTTTGAATGTTCTTTGAACCGGTTTTGAGACATTTATCTATTACTTAAGGTTTTCTGCACTTCATAAGCATTATTTAGCTTTTTAAGAAATGTCATTATATTATTCATGCTCAGAAGAGTCAAAATTAAACAACCACTATTACAAAGCGCGATATGTTTATACACCAATAAAGCTGTCATTATCTACAGATTACACGACTGGTGGAAGTGGTAACGGATGCATTTCACACTTTTCGCCACACAGATAGCTTCCTGTAAAAGAGCCCTCTATTGTACGCACAGGATATGAATCACTGGGAAGACTCCAACCCACGATCCCAAAAGACTGAAAGATTGTGTGCGTTTATTTTTCCGGCTTTACGGTACGTTCTCACCTCTCTTGTGCCTGGAGCGCGTTATTTTTCCCCAGCCGTATTCCGACAAGTCCCGCCCCCGACTTGCTCTCTGTTTATTATGGTTACTACGGCCTTATGAGTGACTTCTCAACTGTCCAATCACAAACTTACTTTAGGAGTCAGGAGGCGGGGCTTGTGGAAACACGGGTACGGGTGGGGAAGGAATATCGCGGCTGGAGCTCTGGAGTTACTCGAGCACTCAGCGGCTACAGTCATGGCTGAGCGCCGCGCCTTTGCCCAGAAAATCAGCAGGTAAGGACATCTAACGCACCTCCAAGTTATTGCGTTTAAATATGTTCTCCCAGCGCCCTGCGACCATTCTTTGTCTGCTGCCTGATGCAGCTGGCGAGCGTGCCAGTCTTTCCCAAATAAGGCCTAGGCGTTGAGTTAGCTGGAGCAGACGCTGAGTTTATAGGCTGTGTCTCAAATCCTAGAGAGCTGCCTACCCAGACTACACGTTTGAGTGTAATAGGCGCGTTTGGAATGCCGTCTAGGTAGGTACCTTACTTGGTTTTGATACACATCCATAGAGATGCCCGAGTGACCCACCCTAAGCTGCAAGACAGCGGTATGATGCCTTTGTGCTTCTGTGCATTAAAATCAGTCTTTATCCATGGGGTTATAATTCATAAATGCGTCTTTTGTTAAATCCATCTAGGGATTTAACGATGCAGACTAGGGTGAATCAATGAAATGCAGTCTTTAGGGTTTGTGATACGTTGGCTTGACATACTGACACATCGGGTTGATCATGAGATGTTATACTGTCAGTATGCAAGCATATGGTTTATATTAGTGTAGTAGGCAATATACAGTCATGTAGTATATGTTTAGTGCACCACGGCTTTGATTACAAGAAGATGATGTTAAACTCTGAAGTAAATGACGAGGCTTAAAAATAAATGTAAACAATGACTTTAAACCTGAGATCATGAATAATATTTATGCACAGTCATTTCTGGTGTATTATGGAGAACATCATCAAGGGTTCAGATATTCTTGCATGATATTGATGGTTTGCATTGCTGTTGTAGTCATGCAGCTATTATAAAGCCTTTAAGACCATTTCAGACTGAGATCCAGAATGACCTGAAATACAATGTATGATTACATTTCTATCCCTGTAATGACACTATGTGATTAATGTTTAGATCTGTTCAGATTTTGGCTAGTGGCCCACAATTTGTGGAGCAGGGGCCCTAGGTTATCATAATAGACTATAATTAAGTCTCATCATTGGCTTAAAAACATCTTTTCAGTCAAGGTTTCCTTTGTGATGTATAGTCAGAGATTAGAGCGCATATGGATGGATTTAAAAAAGGAAGTGACCTTTTAGGCTCCCTGGTGGTTTCCACAGTCTTGGCATTTCCCAGATGCTTGAAAATGCTGTTGTCTTGTCAGTGACGTGTAATAGGATGATTAGATCAGTTCAATATAGACTTTGTGGCACCTGGGGCCTTGATTCCAATCGTTACTTGTTACTTAACCAAATAATAATAAAAAAAAATGTTTATTGATATGATCAAGGAATAGCTATGTGTTTTGTTTTATTCGTAAGACAGACAGTATAGGTATTACCCATAATATAGAATACAAAAAGCCCCAGAAAAGCCAGTTTAATTTTAATTTTACTCAAAGCAAAGCTGAAAGCTTTAAAAATCTTGAAGTTCCCCACTTCTTATTGAATGACTTGCTAATTAGATATCCAGATGAATTCTGAAAGCTTCTCTGGAAAGCTGTTTCTCATGGCTCTGTTTACTTAAGTGCTAGATGTTTTCAGAGATGTGTGAAATATGCACTGAAAGTCATGGTGTTAGCCGGTGCCTTGGTAAACAACACATCCGCGTGGGCTAATCATCTGTTCCCTCTTCAGGAATGTCCAGCCTAAATAAAGGTCCCTCCAGAACCAACAAGGGCACAGGGGGCGGGCTTTTGTTTCAGTGCACGTCATTCTACATGCATTAGAAGAGGATTCTGTTTAGAGATTCTATGCTACAACAAAGACATTCTGATAATACTGTAAATTTGGTTCTTACTGTAGATCAGACACATTGTTTTCATTAAAAACTTGATAGTGTTTGTTCTGCTTGTACTTTACAGGCCTGTAATTCAGTCTGTGAAAACAGAATAATAATAAGTTACACTCTTATGTTATTACTCTGTAGTAATGATCCTTTGTCAACCTAACCTATTGGAGGGGCTTTGGTGTATTATGGTGTGAACTCGTCTAGTCTCATTGCAAGATTTTCTAGTGTTTTTGTGTTGACTTTTCCTGATGTTTTATGTTTTTTGTTTTTTGTTTACTATTCCTGCTAGATTACAAATATGATTTGTGGATCTTAACTTATATTTTGGATTCAATGAAATTTAAGTTAGATTAAAAGTTAAAAAATAATAATATATATATTCAGTACAATAAACTAAAACTGCTGAATGAATGACAAAACCACATTTTCAGTGCATTACTTTTGTGAGCCTAGTATCCTCAATTAGTTTGATGTATCATAGATTGTTGTTATTTACAAAAGCCTGGGCCAAGAAGATCATAAGACTTTGGCTATATTTGGAATAGCATACTATTTGTACCATTTTAGTAGTAAGCGGTTTGTATACTGTACACATTTTGATTATGCTTGGAATACCTGGATGGACTGTACTGTTATCAAGCTATTTTCAGTGGGACGAATAATCTGGAAATAACATGAACAATCACAAACAATTCTTTCTTGACTCATTTGTTGGCTAATGTTAATAGTTATTGTTACGTACAAAAAATGCAAAATAGCTATTTATTTTCTACATGATGATTCAGTGGCACTGAATTAAACATGATGGATTATAGTGAAGTCATGTGACGACAATGTTAGCCTATATACATTCATTTTATCATTGCATACAGCATTCTGTATACCAGTGGATCTCAACCACGTTCATGGAGGCCCCCCAACACTGCATGTTTTCCATGTCTCCTTAATCAAACACACCTGATTCAGATCATCAGCTCATTAGTAGAGACTCCAAGACCCGAAATGGGTGTGTCAGACAAAGGAGAGATGCAAAATTTGCAGTGTTGGGGGGCCTCCAGGAACGTGGTTGGGAACCACTGCTGTATACCATTTAAAAGTTTGGGGTTGGTATGATTTTGTTTTTAATGTTTTTGAAAGGCAGCATATATTTGATTAAAAATACAGTAAAGTGACAAAAAAGTCAAATGTTATTACAGTTCTATAGTAAAATATTTAAAAAACATTTATTTCATACTAAGCATAGTTCAAATCTATTAACATTTACTGACAGATAACTTGAGACTTACTGATAATTTCTTTTTTAATTAAACTTTATTTAGAGTATTACTTGTGCACAAGGCACATTTCTTATTAATTAAGCCTCAAATGTGTTTTAATGTCACTTTTGATGAGGATTGTATGATCTTTGAATAATATCGGTCTTTAAATGCAAAATATTTAAAGTGTACCTAAAGTATTGTTCCACTTTAGGACAATCAAGTATACTAAGTATGTCTTCAGTTGGACTTCAGCACTGCTTCCGGACAATTAAAGTGCATTAAGTACAAACTTAGTTGTTCCAATTTAGCAAACTTGAAGTATACCAGTTTAGTATACTAAAAGTACAAGTGCAGGGCATTTTATTAAGTACATAAATGTGTTTTAAAACAAAAAAAAAAATTATTGTGATATAATGTCTGATCTCAAACGTTTGAACATTAGTGTTTATAGTAATTGAGTATTTCATTCATAGAGTGAGATGACAGTCAGGTCTTAGGATTCTTATCTGTTTTCTATTATAATGCCGTTCTACGCTGTCTTGTTCTCCAGGACTGTAGCGGCTGAGGTCAGGAAGCAGATTGCTGGTCAGTACGGAGGCTCACCTCAACTTCTCAAGAACCTCAGTGTGGGTGGGAATGCAACTAGCAATGCTGTAAGTACTACATTTAAAAGAGAATATACTTTTCTATCTTAAATCTGAGAGAGCGACATTTCAAAGAGTATTTACCATTATCCCTTCATCATGATACTGTCTTTCTTTGAAGATAGCGGCAACAGTTCTCACATTCTCTTTCTGTTCCCCTTTGGATTTCTCCCTGCAGATTCCTCTGACAGAGGCTGTAGAGCCAGTGGATTTTGAAGAGTATTTGATCACACACCCTCCCCTTATAGAGTCAGGACCTCTGAGAGATCTGATCGAGTTTCCTCCAGATGACATTGAAGTGCTTTACACGCCAAGAGAGTGCCGAACTCTTGGCCAGGCTGTGCCTGAGGAGGGGTGAGTGTGTTCAGGGTGAATTGTTTCGAAGAACTGAGGCATACGTCAGCATGTCTCTGCAAACCAGAATGCACATAGTTCAAGAGGTATTACTGAAAAAAATGAAATCAGATTGTCAGTGTGAACAGCTTTAAAATCTGTGCTGTGATTATCTCAATAGTCATATATATGCCTAAAATGTTTTTTTAACTTATAAATTAATTTGTTTATATTGTTTGCACATAAATAGTAGTATCACAACTGTCATTTTATTATTCTTATGGTGCGTAGGCATACTGCTTTAACATATTTTACTTGTTCCTCCTCTTAAATAATTTTCCAGTGAGAATGATTCACACGTTAGAGACTGCATCCGGTCTTACACTGAGGACTGGGCCATCGTTAACCGCAAGTATGATGCTTCACTACATCTGTTCTCTCTTCATACAGCCTTTTTTTCCTGATGCATGGGATTCTGATGCATGGTTTTAAATATGGAAAATGTGTTAAGTGGAGCTGAAAGTGTTACGCTCTTAGTGCCTCTTTGTGATTAACGGATGTTCCAATCCTGCGGAAGTATCTGCAACACTGTGTGGATTTCTGCAGGCACAAATTTTGTGTGGGCCTGCTCATAAATGACAAAGAGGAATTCAAGTGCATTTTGCCTACAGTCTTTCTCCAACATGCTGCTTTTATGATACTTTTCACTGGGGCTTTTAACTCTGCTCAGGAGACAAACTCAAGCAGCTTCCTAAATATTTATAGGGCCTTCATAAGTTACTGTGAATCAGTTACCTTGGTGATTCTTAATTGATAAGCCCAAACTCTTATCTTGACTGAGATCATATCATGGTTGTCACTGACTGTAACCATGGATAGTAATCCAAACACATACTGATTATTTTTACCCAGTCATTGCGAGAAAAGTAAATGGAAGTAAAGTAATTACTGTCATTAAGGTTGAAAGTTTACAATCTTTCACATATAATTATGTGAACTGAATTTGTGTAATTTTATCCATCAGTGAAAAAGCACCACTGAAATAAATTGTAACATTACTATGTAAAATACTCATTACATAAAATTCTGCTTAATGCTTTAGTGATAAAATATAAAAAATGTGATAGTTTCACGTATCTTATTTTATTAGTAGTAGTGATTCATTTTAATTAGCTATTACTTAACACATGTATTCACATTGTTTTGCTGTGATTAAACAGATAAGTCTCTTAATTCCAAAAAAAAAGAAAAAGAAAAAAGTTTAGGCATACATTTTTATCTTTTAAATGCCTGATTATATCATAAAAATGCTTTCCATGTCAGTTTTTATTTATTTATAAAAAAAATAAATAAATCTTGAAACAAATGACATTTAAATTTTATGAACGCATGCATTCACTTGTCTTTTTTTTTTTTTTTTTTTTTTGCTATGGTTAAACGGATAAGTTTCTTAATTTAATAAAAAATAAGAAATTAATTTAGGCTTACATTTTTATTTTTTGAATGCCTAATTATGTCATAGAAATGCTTTCCATGTCAATTATTATATATTTTTTTATAAAAAAAAAATTACATTTAAATGTTATCATTGCATGTACATAAGGGGAAATTTGGATGGAACATTTAATCAGTTCATTTTATTATTAGCATACAGGTAATAAAGTATTTTGGATGCACAGGTACCACAAGTTGGGCACCGCATTTAATCCAAACACTTTGGATAAGCAGAAGGAGAGGCAGAGAGGTTTACCCAAGCAGGTTTTTGAGTCTGACGAGTTGCCAGATCACAGCAGCTATCAAGATGATCAGGTAAACCTGTCTTTGCTACTGCTGCGTGTTATTTAATTTTTGTTTTTTTTGTTAAGCCCAGTAGAATAATTGCACAATATCCCTGTGAGTTTCTTTTTGAATTCGCTGAATATAACTGACACTGACTTTTGCATGTCACAGGATGATCTGAAGCGAAGGTCCATGTCAATTGATGACACTCCACGTGGCAGCTGGGCTTGCAGTATATTTGACCTGAAGAACTCTCAGCCTGATGCTCTGCTGCCTCACCTTCTGGATCGAGTACCCAATGAGGAAATCGACCACCACAATGAGGACCAGCGCAAGTCAAACCGCCATCGAGAGCTCTTCGCACTGCATCCTGCTTTGGATGAGGTAGAGTATGACATTTTGTTTCAATATTTCCAATATTGTGTCTAAAAGTACGGATTACCAAAACACTTCTTGCATTAATCTTTTTTTCTCATGTAGGATGAACCCATTGAGCGCCACTGTGTGCCTGATGTTCCAAAAGAACATTTTGGTCAAAGGCTTCTTGTCAAGTGCTTGTCCTTGAAGTAAGTGGGGAACAGCTTTTGTGGACTGAAATGTAACGCTAATGGTTACAACGTTGCTGATATGATTCTCTTCTTCCTTTTAAGGTTTGAGATAGAAATTGAGCCAATATTTGCAAGTTTGGCCTTATATGATATCAAAGAAAAGAAAAAGGTGAGCTGTTATAATTCCCTGTGTGATGTACAAGTTAAAAGTTTTTAGAATATAAAATAATGAATATTAAATTAATTCACTGTTAAAGTGAGTTATGGTGTCATAAAAATATACACAATGGATTACATCAAACTTGCAAATCAGAAGAGAATTTTCTTTTCTTTTCCTTTTTTTTGTGTATAATTGTGTCTTTTAAAATTGCATTTATAAAGCCAATTTTGATGGCTTTTTTACCTCATGGATTTCCAAAAGATACATTCAAATACAAGTTACATTTATGTCTAAAGGAAATATCACATGATGTTGCTAACTGATTTCAACACTAGAGGGTAGTAGTCACCTGTTCAAAGATTTGATTTGTTCCTTAGCACTCCCTCTGACATCCTAACATTCTCCTGTCTTCATCCTCAGATATCAGAGAACTTTTACTTCGATTTGAACTCTGAGCAAACGAAGGCCATGCTGCGTCCGCACATCCCATCTGCTGCTATCTCCACCCTGGCCCGCTCTGCTGTCTTTTCAATCACCTACCCTTCTCAAGACGTCTTCCTTGTTATCAAGGTTGGTTACATCATTCAGCATCCTTCTTAACATTCAGAGCCCTATTCATGAGCAGAATATATATGTTGTTCTTTTGAACTTTCCGTTTATCAATGAATCCCGGAAAAAAATTATAATTTCCACAAAAATGTTGAATTTTTTTCAATAATAAGTAATCTTTCTTGAGCATCAAATCAGCATATAAGAATGATTTCTGAAGGATCATGTTGACTCTGAAGACTGTATCTTTATATATATTTTATAATTATGTATTTATTTTTTAAACATTATTGCATGCAATAATGTTTTCAAGTCAATATGGCATTAATGGATTTATGAAGTGTACAGTTTTTTGTAGTTGCATGTTTGATGATCATTGCATTGATTTTAAGTTTGCATTGATGTTCATTTATTGCTTAATTTGAGTGTTTTGAGTAGTGTTCACTAAAACAGTGCATTGTTGCACTGTTTGCTTTCAGCTTGAGAAGGTTCTTCAGCAGGGAGACATTGGAGAGTGTGCAGAACCTTACATGGTCTTTAAAGAGTCAGATGCTGCCAAAGTAAGCCATTCATAAGAGTTTATACATTGTGCACCAGCTCCTAGTGGAATTCAGCCCAGCATGGTTACTGTTTTTATATGCTCTTCTCCGGTACTACAGAATAAGGAAAAGCTCGAGAAGTTGCGCAGTCAGTCCGAACAGTTCTGCCAGCGACTAGGGCGTTATCGGATGCCCTTTGCCTGGACGGCCATACACCTCATGAATATAGTGAACAGTGCCGGCAGCCTAGAGAGAGACACAGAGCCGGAGATGGGGCTGTCAGGTTAGTCTTTAAATGACACAGATGGTTGTGCATGTTTATCCTGTCCTTGTACTTAGTTTGAAATTACAACGTTTGAATGAGTGATGAAGTGAGACTAGTCCCATATTTAATTTTTGCTCTTAATGCCATATCACAGCATTTGATCTGATCTCATAGTATTGAAGTTTTAACTACTTGACTTTGCACTATTACACAGAACGGAAAGGCTCATGGTCCGAACGGAGGAACTCTAGTATTGTGGGACGTCGTTCGCTGGAGAGAACCACCAGCGGAGATGAATCATGCAGTCTGTCCAGCTTCAGACCAGCTACCCTGACGGTCACCAACTTCTTCAAACAGGTCACGCTGTTATTCAAAAAACAAAACATCCCAGTATTGATCTCATTCATTGAAAGTTGACTGTCCTTCAGTTATCGGTCGTTGCATAGGTCAGACCTGCTAAAGCTAATAAATACTCCTGCTTTTGACATTTGAATATATTTTTTTAATGTTTTATTAATATATCATATTAGGAAGGAGATCGACTAAGTGATGAAGATCTCTACAAGTTCCTAGCTGACATGAGGCGCCCATCCTCTGTGCTGCGTAGACTGAGGCCCATTACAGGTAGAGCTCTTTTGGCATGTTCATTCAATGGATTTTAGTCCATATTAACATTTCTGTAGTGAGTTATGTAACTGATTTACTAAATGCCCTCAGCCCAGCTGAAGATTGACATCTCACCAGCCCCCGAGAACCCTCACTATTGCCTGACACCTGATCTGCTCCAAGGGAAGCCTTACCCAGATAGTCGAGTGCGGCCAACAAAAGAGATCCTGGAGTTCCCTGCCAGGGACATTTATGTGCCCAACACCACTTACAGGTATAAATGTCAAGATCAGTAATTTTCAACCTTTTTGACTCCCACCCACTGTCCACAATAATATTCAAAGTTACCATATTCACTAATATTACCCTATTCAAGTGAGACTTGAAATGTAGATGTTTGATGTGTTGCACTTTTTATTTATAGCACATATTTAAGCTAAACTTTTAAAGACGTATGTAAAGTACAGTTTCTGGACTCACAGTGTCCTAGAAACCAATATTTTAAAGGAAAATTTTGATAAGGAGAATAAAGGTAAGGCTCATGGTATTTCAGTAGTCATACAGCACATCTCTAATGTATATTAGCACCATATGTTGTTGCTTTTGGTATTTGATATAGAGCTGGGACCTTACAAGCAGATAGCCCTAGTTTTGTTTTCAAAGCTTAATCTATCTAATTTTTGTAATTTTAAGTAACTAAATTAATTCAATCTGAAATAATTACATTTCAGGATTTCAGAAATTTTAAGAGCTGAATGTTCTTCAATGTTTCTATACTTTTTAACCAATGACTTTTTTATGTGAATTTTGTGCTTATTTACAAGTTAGAGTTAGTTCAAAAAAGCACATTATTTTTCACAGACTGTATATTGCTGCAGCGCGTCTTTTTACTCTCTGCTTAAAACGCTCTGTTTTAGTTCCTCTTTTTGTAAAGCTTGCCTTTCTGAAGAGTCCAGTCGGCTCTAATTGGTCATCTGGTACAGTCTGTTGTGGTTGTTAAACGTGTGTGTCTCAAATATTACTCCCCTTACCATTATTGGGTTTCAACTCCCAAGGCTTTGTGAGCCGCTGTAAACAGTATTATACAGTGCCCTCCACTAATATTGGCACCCTTGATAAATATGAGCAAAGTCGGCTGTGAAAATAAATCTGCATTGTTTATCCTTTTTATCTTTCATTCCAAAAATTCACAAAATTCCAACCTATCATTGAAGTAAAACAATTGAAAATGGGGGGAAATCTCGTTGTGTAAGAAATACTTTCTCTAGTTCATGTTGGCCACAATTATTGGCACCCAATTATTGCAACGTCCTTTTCCCAGGTAACAGCTCTGAGTTTTCTCCTATAATGCCTGAAGAGTTGGAAACACCTGATAAGAGATTGAGACAGAGACCATTTCCTCATACAGAATCTCTCAGATCCTTCAGATTCACAGCTCCATGTTGGTGCTTCTCCTCTTCAGTTCACCTCACTCATTTTCTATAGGGTTCAGGTCAGAGGACAGGAATGGCCATAGCAGAAGCTTGGTTTTGTGCTCAGTGACCCATTTTTGTGTTGTTTTGAGGTTTGTGTTTGGATTGTTGTCCGGTTGGAAGATCCAAACATGGCCCATTATAAGATTTCTAACAGAGTCAGTCACTTATTGATTTTTTATATGTTTTATTTAATAGAATCCATGATGCCATGTGTCTAAACAAGATGTTCAGGACCTCCAGCAGAAAAATAGGCCCCACAAATAAAAAATACAGCAGTTATATTCATTTGATGGGTACTTTTTATATCTGGTGCATTAGTGTTTGCTTTAAACGATCTGATATAGGAGTCCATTTGAAGTTACAGTCATGTCTGATAACTGGAATATGTGGAGTTTTTTTGGATGAGCTAGAGATTTTTCTTGAAACCTTCCCAACAACATGTGGTATGTAGGGACTGTTTGAAATTTTTTTCTAGTTGACCCGAGACCCAACTATATTCTGCAATTTGGTCTTTGTGTTCCTCTACAGCTGTGATCCTGGAGATCTTTAGCCACTCAAACTCTCCTCCTCACCGTGCATTAGGACGATATAGACACACGTCCTCTTTCAGGCAGTTTCATAACATTTTTGTTGATTGGAAATTCTTTTTGGAAATTCTTTTTCTGATTGATAAAATTGCCTTATATTCTTTGTTCAATATCTTTTGCTGCACTTTTTCTTTGTGATTGCGGAATTTGGTCTTTGTGTTCCTCATATTTTAATCCTGTGGAACCGTGCTGGACAATTTCATGCTCCTAGTCACTCTATTTTACTTTAGAGATATTTACTCACAAGAATTTTAGAATTGTGGCCTACATCCATTGGAGAAAACATTTATTATCATGAGATTTTACTCCACTTTCACTTCAATGATAGGTTAGAATTTTGTAAATTTTTTTGAGGGAAAGATCAAAAGGATAAACAATGCCTTTTTTTACAGCTGCCTTTGCTCATATTTATCAAGGGTGCCAATAATAGTGGAGGGCACTGTATCTATGATAACTATGGCATAATTATTGGAAGTCCAAATAGTGTTTTTTGCCCTTGCACTGCTTGCAGCAAAAAATAGCATCTCCTTGACATAGTGAAATCACTTATACTATCCAGGCATTATGAAAATGTGTATCATGGCGACATTGCTAAGTCACTGAAATAATGGCAGGATTACAAACGAGGTGTTTCAGACAAGTGTTTTCTGAGAACCGCTGGTCTAGATCAAATAAATTGGCCTTGCACACCAACACACTTTTCTTTTTCTTTTAGAAATGCCTTGTTTAACTTTTTCTTATTGCTATGTAACCAGAGCACTCTCTAAGTGTGAGCAGACGTCCTCACTGTATGGTCTAACCCTGCTATTTAAGCTTACTAATTTAGTCAAGGTTGACCAGACAAAGATGCTTATCCTCTGCATGTTGACATAACCTCTCATTCAGAAGGCATGTTTGTCCACTCTCAGCCTGTGCCAACTTTGTTATCTTCCTCCGGACATGCCGCACAGTCAGCCTTGATTTATTTGGTGCCGACTGGGCAGATTGGGACATGAATTACTGCAGACAACATGCATATTCTGGATTTATCACACTTGTCATGGCTGTTGTTGTATATGCAGGTCATATAATCAGTGTTAATTATGAAGGGTTGATTTCTCACACAGGTTAAGCTCGATCCTCCTTCTGGATTATTTATTTATTATCAGTTCAATTATTTTTTTCATACCCCATTAACAAACAGCAGTCTTAAACTGTCTGGAAACTGGTTTATTTCAGTTATGTGAGCCTGCAGTGAAGATGTTCATAGTACTGTTTCCTTTGAGAAGATATTGCTCAAATTTTTTTTTAATTATGCAGTGAAATTTACATTTATTACCACTTAAAAAAAAAAAAGGTTTGCCATGTGAGTTGAAGTATGTGTTGCTATAAATATGATGCACCTACCATTGAGAAACATTATGTAAACTAAATATACAGTATACAGTACAGCTGAGTATGTACAAAGCATAACCAGGAGTCAATATGACTCAGTAACAGAAAGAGACAAGCAAAAGATCCAACTTCAACCATAACAGCACATTTCTTGGTAACACTTTGTAATAATTTTCAATATCAAAATTACAAATATGATCATATAATATAATATAATATATTCATGTGTTCATAAGCATTGTAGTCATGATTTAATGAAAGTTATTACAAAGTGTTACCCATTGCTTTTCTACTGTTGCACATTTGTGTAAATTGCTTAAATACTTAAAAACTTCAAGTTAACATACTGAATGTGAAATGACATTGAGAAGCTCTATAGTTGAGTGCAATGTAGTTCTATAATATTATCCATATAGTCCACAAACTTATTGTTGATTCTTGTTGACTCTTGATAATAACATGCATCAAATCCTGTTCCAGAGATGTGATCCGCCATGTGATTATACCATTTTAACCTGTTCAATAAAACTTTTCTTGATCAGCAAGCTGCAAGTTGATGACCTATGAAGATTTCGAACTAACACGTGCATGTTGCAATACCCCTTTGACTTGGTTTTTACCCTCTACCAGAGTCAATGACCTGTTGCAGTTGCATCATTCAGTTTCTGCTGTCTGTAGAGAAAGAGAAAAGCTTTGTTGGCCAGTGTCTGCTGCCAGTGTGACCTCTCTGATTGATTCTGAATTACCCAATGGAGAGTATGGGGTCAGGGATTATTGAAACTGGGTTGATGGTCTGATGGTGATCTTTGTGGATTTGAGGGTATAGGAGCTTCCTTTGGCTGGCTTCCAGTAGATTCCTTTCCTGCGCTGGTGCCGAGTCCTCGACCTCATCCAGGCGTATCTCCCGTTTAAGTTGGTGTCCCCACATGCGTCAAACCACCAACCTCCTGAAACCAGCAAACAGTTAACATTCAAGGGATATGCAGTTGTATATTGAGGGATATTAAATACAGGTGCATGTCAATAAATTAGAATGTCGTGGAAAAGTTCATTTATTTCAGTAATTCAACTTAAATTGTGAAACTCGTGTATTAAATAAATTCAATGCACACAGACTGAAGTAGTTTAAGTCTTTGGTTCTTTTAATTGTGATGATTTAGGCTCACATTTAACAAAAACCCACCAATTCACTATCTCAACAAATTAGAATACTTCATAAGACCAATAAAAAACATTTTTTTTAGTGAATTGTTGGCCTTCTGGAAAGTATGTTCATTTACTGTATATGTATACTCAATACTTGGTAGGGGCTCCTTTTGCTTTAATTACTGCCTCAATTCGGCGTGGCATGGAGGTGATCAGTTTGTGGCACTGCTGAGGTGGTATGGAAGCCCAGGTTGCTTTGATAGCGGCCTTCAGGTCATCTGCATTGTTGGGTCTGGTGTCTCATCTTCCTCTTGACAACACCCCATAGATTCTCTATGGGGTTCAGGTCAGGCGAGTTTGCTGGCCAATCAAGCACAGTAACAGCATGGTCATTGAACCAGCTTTTGGTACCTTTGGCAGTGTGGGCAGGTGCCAAGTCCTGCTGGAAAATGAAATCAGCATCTCCATAAAGCTTGTCAGCAGAAGGAAGCATGAAGTGCCCTAAAATTTCCTGGTAGATGGCTGCATTGACTGTGGACTTCAGAAAACACAGTGGACCAACACCAGCAGATGACATGGCAGCCCAAATCATCACTGACTGTGGAAACTTCACACTGGACTTCAAGCAACATGGATTCTGTGCCTCTCCACTCTTCCTCCAGACTGTGGGACCTTGTTTCCAAATGAAATGCAAAATTTACTTTCATCTGAAGAGAGGACTTTGGACCACTGAGTTATTTTTCTCCACAGCCCAGGTAAGACGCTTCTGATGTTGTCTCTGGTTCAGAAGTGGCTTGGTAGCCTTTTTTCTGAAGACGTCTGAGCATGGTGACTCTTGATGCACTGACTCCAGCTTCAGTCCACTCCTTGTGAAGCTCTCACAAGTGTTTGAATCGGCTTTGCTTGACTGTATTCTCAAGCTTGCGGTCATTCCTGTTGCTTGTGCACCTTTTCCTACCCAAATTCTTCCTTCCAGTCAACTTTGCATTTAATATGCTTTGATACAGCACTCTGTAAACAGCCACACCTTTCAGTAATGACCCTCTGTGACTTACCCTCTTTGTGGAGGGCGTCAATGTTCGTCTTCTGGATCATTGCCAAGTCAGCAGTCTTCTCCATTATTGTGGTTTCAAAGAACAAGAGCTACCCAGAATTTATACTGTAGGGATGGTCATTAATTGAAACTCAAATGTAAATATTCTAATATTTTGAGATACTGATTTTTGACTTTCATGAGCTGTAAGCTCTAATCATCAAAATTAAAACAAAAAACTTTTGAAATATTTTACTTCACATGCAATGAATCTAAAATATATGAAAGTTTCACTTTTTGAAATAACTTACAAGAAAAAAATAACTTTTTCACAACATTCTAATTTATTGAGATGCACCTGTATTAATTTTGACCATGTGATACCTGTGTAGTTGCGGGCGCAGTTTGACTCGTCATGATTATCGTTGTCTCTGTCCTTGGTCGAGAACTTCATGCCCGTGTGGTTGCTCATGGCATCAGGCAGATCTCCAGACAGAGGTGCCACGTGAAGAGCGTAATCAGATGCAGGACCTTCCAGGGTGAATGTGTACTCTATGAATCTCTTTTCCTCCTTCCAGTCTTCCAGTTCAATGTGTAAAATGTATTGTCCTTGTTGAGCAATGGAATAAATCTTCGCCAAGCCAAGCCAGAACTCCTCTGTAACACAAAGATATTTCTGCTTAGTGCTTGTCAACAGCTGAAGATGCATTGTAATACAAAAGCATAAGCTGTTCATAGATGATCAAAGCGGTTTCTTTTTTTAAAGTCTGTGTGAACTGAGATAAGCACAGTTGCAGTGATAGAGAAAGAAGCATCTGACATGACAAAAAAGCGCATACTTACTTTCCAGTTTGCCAAATCCATATTCGTATTTTTCCCATGACTGGTCAAAATCAACAGAACCATCCTCCCTCCTCTGAATGACTGTGGCCGCACCATCTTAAAATAAAGAGTAAAAGTAAACTGTAAAAAGATAATCTTGTATTGAGTTGGATAAGAATAGTGATAATGGCACATCCATCTTAGTTAAGAAAGTAAGTTTCTTGTTTTTGTGTGTATTTGTTGCAGTTTTTGTAACTGATATCAGTAGGAAGTCTGATGATTAGATGTACGTTATTGGTCTCTTACCAGCACTTATCTCACAGTAAACATAGAAAGGCTCAGATTGATTGGGTTTGATTGGGTAAATTCCACTGGTCCTTTGGCCTCTTTTGAACACATCACTGCAGTCCATTGGAAAGTCTATGCAGCAGAACACAGAGTTGATGATTTTTGGATTTATTAAAGCAGCATTTTAAATTGCTAATTGATTTTGTGCTGTTCTTACCATGTATTTCTGCAGTTCCATTTGTGGAGTTTATTAAGTAACGAAAAGGGTCAAGTGTTTCTGGATTTAAATCCAAAGGTTTTTCTACTGTGTCTTGAAAAGAGTCATAGTTCAGCTGAAATAAAATAATATTTATTCTCAGTAAATGCAAATAAAGCCAGGAGAGTTACACTGAGAATTATTTTAAATTCAATCAATATTCTTTATTTTATATTCAATAGAATTTCTTATTACTTGACATTGAGATTATTAAAATCTAATTTATTAAAAAAATAATTTTAATCTGTTTATTTTATAATAGAATCAAATCAATTCTTAAAGTAGAATACATTTTATAATGAATTAAATATGCAAAATATTCTGTTAGCTAGACTTTTTTCTTATTGCAATCTCTATTAGATGTGTACTGTAAATGTAAATTAATTTGTTAAACGTGGGGATCCTTTTAAATAAAAAATTCTTTGAATGATAAATTCATAATCCTTAATTTAGAAAGAAAATAACACTTAATATTATAGAAACAAGGATGGATACCTTATCCTCAAGACCCTTAATTTTGGTCTTCTGGTAATTGAGTTGTTCGTGTTGCTCTTTAACCGATTTAAGCAGATCTGTAATGGTCCTTTCTTGGGTTTCAATCACATCCTGCAATAGACAAGTTGTTAATGCAGTAAATGCATAACTGGATTCAACTGGAACAGATGCCTGTACAGATATATAATCCGTTTTATTGATATGCATTGATTTAGTTTTTGCTCTTGCCATCAAGTGTGATTTACATGCAGTTTTAGACATTCATTTTAAAATCGGTATTGTGAATTCCTATAGTTATAATGGGAGTTTGAATGGTTTTCATTTACAATAAAAGTTCAGAATTGAACCTTACTGGACTCACCTTTCAAAGCAGTGATCTCTTGAAGTTGCTCCAGAGGCATCATGCTCTGAGACAAGCCCTTCAGCTTCTCCTCTAGCCCACCAACCTTGCTGTGCAACTGGCTTCGCTCTTGGAGGATGTTGTTGATTTTGGAGTTGATTTCCAGTGACAAGTTTCTGATCTCCTCATTATTGGCCTTCAAAAATATGGTCGTCTCCTTCAACAACTTCTCCTCTTCCTCTTTGATTTCACTGGTGACCACCGAGAGCTGGTAGAAGGAGCGATCAAAGATGTTGAGCTTCTGGAAGATGTCGTTGATCTGAGACTTGGTCTTGTGCACAAACTCTCGGAGGCTCTGGCCAAGCTGGAGAAGACCGTTAGCAAGGAGTCGTACGTCATCTAACATTGCAAAGCGGGATCTAGCCTCAGTTGGTGGTGCGGTGACAAGAAGAGGTGCCTCTGTGGGTGCTTTCTTTAGATTGGGAGCTGCGCTTGTTGTTGACAAGCTTAGCCAAAAAAGCAGGAAAATCAACATCATGTCAGGTGGTTTGAAGGCAGATTTGTTCACTGCGTCAGTCCGTTCCCAATGCCTGTCTTTGTACTCGTCTCTTTTACCCTCCCTTTCTCGCTACTCCTTTCATCTCCTACTCTGAGAACAACACCAAAAACAGCAGAGATTCCTCAAAATATATACAGCTACATTGAGAGGGGGAGGGACCATTTGGTAATTATTAAGCTGGCTGTGCTTGAGCGTCCTCCTCCCAATCTGGAAAGTTTACTTGGTGCAGACAATTTACAGTTTTTCACACACACACACACACACACACACACATCCTATAACCTGGCCCCTGGTTGCCTCTGATAAGCAAAGATGAACGATGCTGATGAATCATCCTGCCGATCGATCAAATCATCACCACAGCCACTTGGTGCACTGTGCATGTACCACTGGACGGGAATTAATAATAAAAGTATGCGATTTATGGTTCTGACTTTGATTTAATGGTCTCCTGAATCAGCGAAGCATCACTCTCAGGTGCCACTGAGAGGGTCTGCATGTACAAGCAGAATTGTCACTGAATCTCAGGACGGTTCGGCTTAGGCGGTAATAGAAATGAGTGATGACTGAAGTTGGGGGAGTTTGTGCCATTTGCACTGATATGTACAGGCTTTTTATTTACTGCTGCTTCATATTAATCTCCTTCAGGCTTCAGCAGGAGATTTGTATTTATTTATTTATTTAATTTTTTCCCTTTCTGTTGGCCTAGTCGGGCCAGTAGTTTAGGAAGAATTTAACTTGCCAAGTATTTTCGCTTTCTCGCATACTAGATTTTTTTTTTTTTTTAAATGGTTAGATTTTTTTTTTTATGATTAAATTCTAATTTTTACCGAAAAATTACTAGGCTTTCAGTTTTCAATAAACGATACAGGTATAATGCAACTTCATGACAGCTGTATCCATAGACGCATATATATTTCAACAAAATCTCATCTATGTCAGCCATTTAGGTAATGTTACATTGGTGAAGAGTTTTAATTGTAAGAATTTGCAACAACAATGTTCAGTACATGTTTTAGCCTTAGTTTTCTCTTTGTTTACATGTGCTGTGATTCAAATGTTTAAACTTAGCAGCTTGTAATGGGGATGAGTCATGGCCAAATGTTTGCAAACCCCCTTAATATGGAACTTACTGATAAACTATTGAACCTGTTACTATTTTTGAACTCTTGAATTGTTTAATTGTGGAACAATGTCCACTCTTTAACACTTTTGCAGACAGATTTTGTTTTGTATGTGAGATAAAAATACATTTAACATGGTGACATTCAGCTAATTTGAAGTATTTAGCACATTGTTAGCTGTTATTACATTTTTGAATACATAATGCATTTTGAAAGGTTGACCATATTTACATGCTCATTATCTGATTAAAGTCCATACTCTGGTTAAATACATATAATATAATGTGTTTGAAACTATCTTGGAAAGCTGTTCAGTAAAAGTTGAAACAAACTTGATTGCATTTTTTTTTTTTTTTTTGCCTGCCAGCTAACTTGTTTTATGTCTGCTGTGCTGCTGCAGTGATGTATTATCATTGCCCTGCTGCATGCTCAAACTAACTGCTCCTGTTCAGACAAAAGTCTCCCTTACTCATTTTTTCCCTTTACAACTCGAACAAAAGATCATAGTCTGAAATAAAAGTAACTTTTGCACCACATTAGAGAGGAGGTAATATTGAGAGAGCATGAGAGATCTGTGCTCCTTGGAAAGTCTGTGACCTTTGCAGTCTGTGTGGTCTCCCAGGAGAGTGCGTTCCACGTCACTGCAGTATTTCTGTCCCGTTCCTGCAGCTACTGTAACGGAAACAGCTGTGCAACAAAAATCTATGCAATGAAAATATCAATGGGGATTAATGTTAAAGACATTTTCACATGTGACCAGAAATTATTTTTGAAGGGTGAAACTTGGTGTAAATTACAAGTTTTTTTTTAGTTTTTTTTTATGCTATTCTAAAATTGATTAGTCGTTTCCTGTAAATTAAGAAGGGACTGTTGATTTCACTGTTGATTTCATTTTAGTTTTTATTTCATGGACACATTTCTATTTCATTTTTAAATATAATTAATTTCAGTTAAAGGGATAGTTCACCCAAAAATGAAAATTCTGTCAATAATTACTCTCCCTCATGTCATTCCAAACTTTAAGGAACTCTTTAAGGAATCATCTGTGACAACAGAAAAAAAACATTTCTAAAGTTAATTACACATAAAATTATCAAATCTTTGAATTTAAGATTTAGAAAACTTACTGGAACTTCTAAATGTATTTAAAAAATAAAATTAGATTCCAACTTTGTTTTATTGAATAAGAGCATCGAACTTTTGACGTTTAAACAATTTCTCTTTCTCTGTCTACCTGTGTGTGTAGGAACCTGTTGTATGTGGACGCACAGAGCCTGAACTTTGCTAACCGTCAAGGCTCAGCCCGTAACATTACAGTGAAAGTACAGTTCATGAATGGGGAAGATCCTAGCAATGCTATGCCTGTAAGTTTTGACAATGCATATCAATTTACAGTTTTCATTTGACCAAACATGTCATAGAGAAGCACTCTCTTGACTTTGGGAAATGGCATAATATGCTTCACTCCTGGGTCTCTTAGGTAATCTTTGGGAAATCCAGTTGTGCAGAGTATTCAAAGGAAGCATACACTGCTGTAGTTTATCATAATCGGTGAGTTTGTTTGTATTTTTTTTAAAATTTCAGTTATATGACTTCACCCAGAAGTCTTTAGCATGAGATCAAACATCAACAGATGGAGCGGCAGGGTCAGTTCTATGTGAATTTAAAACAACTGTTGGTCGAGTTTTTGTTTGCTTTTGTATAAGAGATGGATTATAGACACTGACATTAAATTTTTTTTCTTCTTCTGTGTATCAAATGTTGTTTCCTCAGATCGCCAGATTTCCATGATGAAGTTAAAATCAAGCTACCAGCCTCGCTGACCGACCATCATCACATCCTTTTTACTTTCTATCATGTCAGCTGTCAACAGAAACAGAACACTCCACTGGAGACGCCTGTTGGATACACGGTACATCGTTTTCCACACACACAATTAAAAAAAAATTCACTTAGCAAGGAAGCATTAATTTTTATTTCAAATAAATGCTTTTATTTTGAACTTTGTATTCATTAAAGAAATCACAAAAATATTAACCAGCACAACCACAAGTATTTTTTTTAAGCACTAAATCATCATATTCATTGATTTCTGAAGGATTACGTGTTCAGCAGTAATGGTTGCTGAAAATTCAGCGTTGCCATCACAAGAAAAAATAAAATTTTAAAACGTATTAAAATAAAAAGGTTTAATCTTCACAATATTACAGTTTTTACCATATTTTTTGATTAAATATTTGCAGCCTTAGTGGGCATAAACTTTTGAATGAAATTGTACATGAACACAAAGATTTTCTTTTCTTTTTTGACATTTTTGGCACTCAAACCATGCTAATAGAAAACACTTCTATAAATCTGTGCACAGATTCTGGCAACAAGTCACCTTTAAATAACAAAGATGGAAATTGAAATACATCGAGAATAGTTTTGATACTGTGGCTGGTTGTTTAGACTGTTTAGACTAGTCTTAAAAGTTAGTTATCTAATTTTTTTCTGCAAGACTATTCATAAATTTATAATTCATAATTTTAAAATCAGTTACATAAAAATGGAGATTGGTCTAATTTGAATCAGAAATGTAAGTTATTTCCACTTGGTTAACTGCTTGTTAGTCAGACTAGTTCTTAAGACTCAGTCTTAACATAGTGACGTTTAACAAATCAACTGGCCCCTGAATCATGACTCTCTGAATAAAAATCTAATCTAATCATGATGTGCCTGAAGGGTCACACCTATAGTAAATGGTATGTCTCTTATTTTTCTTCAGTGGATTCCCATGCTGCAAAATGGACGCTTGAGAACAGGTCACTTCTGCCTTCCAGTATCTCTGGAGAAACCACCTCAGTCTTACTTTGTTCTCTCTCCTGATGTAAGTCAATTTCTGTCACACAACACACAAAGTTAAATATGATAGTTTCTTTTAATGGCCTTGTTTAGTATCTAGTATCATCTATCCCTCATTTATATAAATTAGTTGTTAAAAGACTTTCCTCATTGGTCACTGATGTTGTCAGAAAAAATAATATTTTTGAACCTTGAAGATTTCTTTACCATTACCATTTTTACATACCAAGTACTAATATTTTTAATTGTTTTTAATTTAATGATACCTGTATTGTTAGTAATGCTGTAATTTTTCATATACACTACAGTGGGACATATGATTTGAAGGAAGTGTGTTTGAGAGTATTTTAGTGTAACAGTGTGTAATTATACAAAGAAGTTATACTGTAAGTTCATTCATGCATTTGTGTGTAGGTTCCTCTTCCTGGAATGAAATGGGTGGATAACCACAGAGGGGTGTTTAATGTAGAGGTTGTGGCTGCATCCACCATCCACACACAGGTAATTATTAGTTCAATTGTCAAAGTACTGATTAACAGCCCACTTCAAACAAATGCGTTCTCTGATGTGTTTCTTTCCTCTGCCCAGGACCAGTTTTTAGATAAGTTCTTTGCACTGGTGCATGCGCTGGATGAGCATATGTTCCCTGTGAGGATAGGAGACATGCGCATTATGGAAAATAATCTGGAGGCTGAGCTGAAGTCTAGTATAGCAGCTCTAAATTCCTCTCAGCTGGAGCCTGTGGTGCGCTTCCTCCACCTACTGCTGGATAAACTGGTGTTGCTGATGGTGCGGCCACCTGTCATAGCCGGCCAGATAGGTACCCTTTGTCCTCCAACCTACATAAATTCAGAAAAGTTTTACTTTAAAGAGATAGTTCAACCAGAAATGAAAATTCTGTCATTATTTACTCACCCATGTTTTTCCAGAACTGTATGACTGAATGATTTTCTTCTGTGGAACATAACAAATAGTTTGAGAAAGGCGGGGGTTTTTTTCTTTTCATGGGCTCTGATGTTTGGTTTCCAACGTTCTTTAAAAATTGTTTTGCGATTCACATAAGAAATAAATGCATACAGTTTTGGAACAATACGGGGGTGAATAAATGATGACACAATTTTCATTTTTGCATGGATTCAGTTTAACTTATATAATATTAAATTGGTAGTTCGATGACAAATCAAAATTGTTAACATTTACTCCAAACCACAGATTTACAAAGAACTCAGTCTTTAAATCAGTTGTTTTCAACCAGTTTAACCAGCTCACATATCAGACTGAAAGATTAGTTTGTGAGTCAAATCAGAAGTTGGTTGTATAACTTTCTAAATTGGTCTTTTGAAAGCACTAAATGTGCTAGGAAACTTAAAGTTAAACTATGACTGTTGTATAAATGATTGGCTGTTTAACATTAGTTCTGTATTTGTAATTTTTACCTCTTTTCAGTCATTTCTCTTCCATATTTAAGTGCAACTTTCTATTAAAAAAAGTAGTATATAGCTTGATTGTGAGAACTGCATAAAACAGTTTTTAGTCTCCTGACTTTGGCTGTTGTTTCTTAAAGATCTTGTGTTTTATTTCTCTTTACTGTAGTGAATCTTGGTCAGGCTTCTTTTGAAGTGATGGCATCCATAGTGAACCGTCTACATAAGTACTTGGACACTAGTCAAGATATGCATGGACGAAACAGCCTTCTCTCCTCATATATCCACTATGTCTTCCGCCTGCCCAACATGGACCCCAACTCCCCCTCTCCAGGTCAGGTTTCAGCTTGATCCTTTGATTTATGTCTCTCAATCTGTGGCTTTTGGAGGGTTGATGATTGGTTAAATTAGTTGTCAATCTGATGTGTTTCAGTTTTGATTTATTCTGTTCTGCATAATAGGCCCAGGAGGATTGGGCGGTTCAGTGCATTATGCCACCATGGCCCGTTCTGCAGTTAGACCTGCAAGCCTCAACCTCAACCGCTCTCGTAGCCTTAGCAACAGCAACCCAGACATCTCTGGCACTCCAACTTCCCCAGATGATGAAGTACGGTCCATCATTGGCAGCAAGGTAGGTAGACACATTTTAGCAGCACTGTAGGTTGTAATTTATTTCTAATAATATTATAGATGCATCGTTGTTTATATACACATCAAAATGTGTTTTATTAGTGCTGTTAAGACATGCTTTGATTGCTTCAGCTGGATGTGACTAATTGTATTCATTATTATGAGTGCATTTGTAGGTCATTGACTTTCTGCACTAGCTTGCTGATTTAGTTGATCATCAGCAACTCTCAATGTTACAGATCAACCTATAGCTCACCAGCAAGACAAACTTTAGCTGGAACATTTTATGTACTTAACCCATGTTACGCAATCTTACAAAAGGAAAAACAAAAATGAACTATAACACAATGAATGTGTGGTTGAGATCGTTGGGTATAATCCATTCAGCAGTTTACTTTTGAATGTATAGCTGATAGCACAGTTATTTGTTGAATTGTTGTGCCCAGTTTATACAAGGAATTATGCAAATCAGGTAAAAGAGGCAAAATAAGAGATTCATTATTCCAAAATGAATAAATAAATAAAATAAATCTTTGATTTAAGTATGTGTTACTATTGTAATTTCTTGGCTGTAAATAAACTTTATATCAGTGCATGAAATCTTAAGAATCTGCAATTAAAGAGGAAATCATATGTTTAGCAAATGTACATTTAATAAGTTAAACGATTGCAGTTTTTTTCAAACTGCTGCAAATTACATTGCAAATCTGTTGAATGTTCTCATGATGATTTCAGAAAAATTCACTACATGCACTACTACAAATGTTTGGGGTTAGTAAGATTTGCATTTATTTGACCAAATATACATAAAAACAGTAATGTTGTGAAATATTATTACAATTTAAAAATAACTTTTCTAGTTTAATATATTTAAAAATATATATTTTTTCATGTGATGGCAAAGCTGAATTTTCAGTATGCATTACTCCATTCATCAATGTCACAGGATCCTTCAGAAATCATTCTAATATGCTGATTTTGTTTGACAATGTAAAAATATTTCCTTACTGACAGTTTTGACCAATTTATTGCATCTCTGCTGAATAAAAGTATTAATTTACTCCAAACTTTTGAAAGGTAGCGGTCATGACTTTTATAATGTACCAAATGGTCTGAAGATGTTTAAGATGTTTTATTTGAGGTACACTTATGAATTATTGGTGCTAACCAGTGATCCTTTTCCCCCATTGCAATGAATGAATCCGCCTGATTTCACATTGTGCATTCTCTGTGCTAACTGTGCCAACTAAGCCTTTTGTTACCACTTAAAGATGTTTGATACTCTAACCTGTTGCTGTTCAAAGATAAGAAATTAATATAAACTAACTTGCTCCCTTGCTCACTTTATCTCATTGACCTGTAACTTTTGACCTTTCACTGTTCCCTGGCTTGCTTGCATCTGCCCGTGATCCTTTTGATGCCACCCTTGGCTTGCAGGGCTTAGATCGCTCCAACTCCTGGGTGCATACCATGGGGTGCAAAAGCGCCCCCTGGGGGACCAGCCCTGGCTCATCATCCGATGCTAAGCAGGTCATTCTGACTATCCCAACCTCCAAATACAAAGCAGAATCCCCCATTTCACACAGTCGTTCTCAGTAGCACTAAAACAGCCATATCTGATAACTCCATGGCACTCTTCCACTTCCATTTGCCTTTTCTTTTTTTAACTTCCTCAACTCCATTCACTCTTCTTAAACAGTAATTTCCAAAGCCACTTATTCACCATTTCACTCTAAAAAACATTGCATGGGCATAACTAACCAGTTTCCATTTTCTCTCTGCTTGGCATGTTATTATATGCTGCATGTACATGTATGCGTGTGTGTGAATGTTTGTCTGTTTGTTTGTTTATTTTTAATAACCGGCACCTGGTTAAGGCTAATAATTTTATTTTCTCATTACTCCGTGCCTGTAATAGTCTGATTCATTAAAGCATTACATGCATACTTTTTATTTATTTTATTTTATTTTATTTATTCAGACGCACACCAAAACACTTTTTAAAATCTCTTCAGTCTCCTTATTGAGTAGACCATATCCCTCAGAATAGCTATTTGTCTGATGGAAACTAATTGTTTAATGTGAAAGTAATTGCATTTTTTCTCTCTCTCTCTCTCTCTCTCTCTCTCTCTCAATTACTACGTTCCATATTACAGTTTGTGCAGTCTTGTTCTGTATTTAAAAGTATGTGTTCTTTGTGCGTGATAAGGGCCACTGTTTACAATTCAACCGGGTGTGTGTGTGTGTGTGTGTGTGTGTGTGTGTGGAATAAAGGTAAATTATGTGTAATGCGTGCATGTGCTAGACTGCACCCCATAAACACAATCAAGCCTAGAAAAAAAAACAGTCAACCACCCCTTTAAAATCTCTTCAGTCTCCTTATTGAGTAGACCATATCCCTCAGAATAGCTATTTGTCTGATGGAAACTAATTGTTTAATGTGAAAGTAATTGCATTTTTTAATTACTACGATATTACAGTTTGTGCAGTCTTGTTCTGTATTGTGTTTTGTGCGTGTGGGCTAAGGGTGTGTGTGTGCCTGTGTGTAGGTATTGGTAGTGAATGGCACCACATACCTCCTGTCCTCCACACTAATCTATTGTCACCCTTCCATTCATCCCCACCCGTAGGCCATGGAGCGCAGTGGCAATCGCATGTCATCGCACACTGAGAGCACCAGTTTCTTGCAAACATTAACAGGACGCTTGCCGACCAAAAAGGTAGAGACCCAATTCCCGGAGGGCTGGAGCCGACCCCCTCCTCGCCTCACCTGCGCCTGTCTGTCTTGGAATGACTGGATGTTGTTGTTGATGTTGTTTTGTTGCTGTGGTTGTCATGTTCTTGTGGATGCTGGGTACACATTCTTCTCTTTACTATGAATGCACCTGAAGACTGTTTGAAGAGGGTATATGTGTCACTTGTGGTATGGAGCACCCTGTTGGTCTTGCCCCGGTAACGGGTACTGTGTTCGAATGGGATGTTTATCTGTGTTCAATGTTGGATCTGTAGAATAATGAATCCTCCCCACTCTTGCAGCAACACAGTGGACCTTATGTCAAAGGACCGAATCATATCCCATAGTAGAACTAAGACATACTGACCTATATGCAGTATATTTGGTGGTGAATGGTTCTTTAATGGTTCCTTCCTGTTCTCAGCTCTTTCATGAGGAGCTTGCCCTGCAGTGGGTGGTCAGCAGTGGCAGCGTGAGGGAGGGAGCCCTGCAACAGGCCTGGTTCTTCTTTGAGCTTATGGTAATAACTACCACAATCATAAATCCCCATGCTCCTCCTTTATGATCAAAAGTGTAGCATCTGTTATTGTGAGGGAACAAAATGATGTTCTTTCTCTTTTCAGGTTAAGAGCATCATTCACCACTTATACTTTACTGACCGCCTGCAGTCTCCCAGGAAGAACCGCTTCCCTGAGCGCTTCATGGATGACATCACCGCTCTGGTTAGCACCATCGCAGGTGACATCGTCTCACGTTTCCAGAAGGTAAGAAAACTGCAACTACATGAAATTACTATTATTTTGTTTTAAATAATAATATTATTATATTACAAATATCATATGTACAGCAACATGGACACTATATATGTATGCATGTGTTGTATGTATGTATGTATGTATGTATGTATGTATGTGTGTTTGTGAACAGTAAGATTTTTAAGTTTTTTTTATTTTTTTAAGAAGTCTCTTCTGCTCATCAAGGCTGCATTTATTTGATCAAAAATACAGTAAAAACAGTAATATTGTGAAATAATATTACAGTTTAAAATAACAGTTTTCTATTTTAATATATTTTAAAGTATAATCTATTCCTGTGGTGGGAAAGCTGAATTTTCATCAGCCATTACTACAGTCTGCAGTAGCTATGTTTCCATCCACCTAATAAATCTGCATTTATGAAGTAAAACACATTTTGCTTTCACTATTTCATGAATATTGGCACCCAATTATTGCAATGTCCTTTTCCCAAACAGCTGGATAATGCCTGAAGAGTGGAGAACACCTGATAAGATGCACAGAAATTCTAAAAATGTGCATAAAAAAACTTAAAAGATGCTCAGTGACAATTTTTGTGTTTATTTTGATGTTTGTTTTGGATTGTTGTCAAGATTGATTTCTAACAGTAGGATAAATAGAATTATGCCAATCTGAAAAAATGCAGAAAAACAGGCCCACAACATTAAAGATCAGCAGTAAACTATGGGGTATGTTTGTGCATCTTTTTTCAGTTTCATCTGATATGCCATATTCCAGTCGTGTCTGATGAATTTGCTGGAGTTTGTTTTTGGATAGTGAGGAAAATGAAACCCTCCCGAACAACATGTGGTGATTTAGGGGATATTTTTTTTTTTAGGTTTCTGATCAACTAATCTCTACAATTCTCCAGTAAGAACTCAAACTCTCCTCCTCAGCGTATTAGGACAGTAATAACATCTTTAGATTGGAACCTCTTAAATTACCCTGATGGTGGATGATTTTCAATGTTTTAACTCTTTTCTTACAACCACTTTCTATTTTGTATGCTCACATTTGTTCTTCACATCAGAAATATAATATATTTTTTTTCTCATTGTGATGGATGATTAAGGGAATAATTTATAATCCTGTGGAACAGAAAGTAACAATTTCATTTATCACCCTGGTGTGCTAAAAAATGTAAATATGAATGGGAACATACAGAGATATTTTACTCATAAGAATTTCTAGGGGTGCCACAACATTCTACTAACATGTTTTCTCCCCAAATTGTAACTTGCAGATTTATTTTCAACTACATGTCACTGTATGTTTCCATACCTAATATTTTTATGCAGTCATAAAAAACGCTATGAAATGCCAAGATATTAGTGCATAAAAAAACTTATGCGCACTGTCTGCATGTTACATATCTTCTAAATGAAAATTAGTATGTCACTTTATTTTGATGGTAAGTCTTTGCACACATGTCAACTAGCAGTCATTAGAGTATTAGTAGACTGTCTGCTTAATATCTTCTAACACTTTATTTTGATGGGTCCCCAACATACAACATACTGACTGTGAGAAACTTTGCAAGTATATGTCAACTTATTCTACTAACCCTAAACCTAACCAAACAGTCTACTCTGAGAGTTAGTAGACATGTAGTTGAAAATTAATGATAATTAGTTGACATGTAGTACCAAAGTTACTTATAGTTAGTAGAATGTCTAAAGTGGACTATCAAAATAAAGTGTAACCATTTAAAGTTCAATGGTTAATTTTTGCAGATGATCAGTCAAGAAAAAACATGATTTCCAGTATGTCTGTTTATTCTAATTATTTTAAGCTTTTGAAGTGGTGAGTTTGCGGTTTCATGTTTGTCTTTACTTGTCTTTTTAGGATCTGGAGTTGGTGGAAAGGCTCAACACCAGCTTGGCCTTCTTCCTCAATGACCTCCTGTCAGTCATGGATAGAGGCTTTGTCTTCTCTCTCATCAAAACCTACTGGAAACAGGTACTTTGCAATTCAGCTCCAAACATGCTATGTTTTTTACACATTGTCTTTTCCGATGACCTTCTATTCTGTTCCCAGGTGTCCACCAAGCTCTATGCACTACAGAACCCCACTCTAGAGTCTCTGAGACTAGACTTCCTGAGGATCGTCTGTAGCCATGAACACTACGTCACTCTAAACCTGCCCTTCAGTCTACTCACACCCCCAGCCTCCCCCTCTCCTTCAGTCTCTTCTGCCACATCTCAGGTATGAACACTAACTGAGAAAGGTAACTCTAATAAACTCTAAATTACACCAAAATTGATAGTAATGAAAACCTTGCTCCCATTTTTTTTTTCTCATTGTCTCCCACCAGAGTTCTGGATTCTCTACCCATGTGCAGGACCAAAAGATTGCCAACATGTTTGAGCTGTCTGTGCCCTTCAGAGAGCAGCATTACCTCGCTGGTCTGGTTCTGACAGAGCTGGCTGTAACACTCGACCCTGAGGCAGACGGGTCATTACCCTGGTGTGTGCCCTATTTCCATTCTTAACTCTTAAAGAACTACAATTTTATAACTTTTGCTATTTTAATATATTTTAAAAACATATATGTGTATATATGTATATATATATTTTTTTTTCAATAATAATCATTAACTATTATAATAAACAATTATTTAGTCATTTAGCAGACGCTTACAAATGAGGACAATAGAAGCAATCAAAAACAACAACTATAATTATATTTACAATTATGTAGTTTTTGTTTTTACATATTATTATTTTATTATTATATAATCCATAATTTAAATTAAGTATTTTAATTATTTATTTATTTTAAGTATTTCTAACACTTAAGTGTTTGAAGTATTTGTAACATCTATCGAATATGTAATTTTACTCTCTTTTTCTCTTGCTATAGGATGTTTGGTCTTCATAAGAAGGTCATCAGCGTGGTTCATAATCTGCTGTCCAGTCATGACTCGGACCCACGTTATGCTGACCCTGAGGTCAAAGCTAGAGTTGCACTGCTCTACCTACCACTCATAGGCATTGTGATGGAAACCCTTCCCCAGCTCCATGATTTCACCGGTATGTTCATAGATTTTTGTGTCCTGCTCATGTTGTATTGTAAATATGCCATAATAACAACATCCACCCATGTTGCTGTTTTTCTTTAGTCACTTTAACCTTTCTTTTACCATCACAGAATCCCATAATCAGTGGGGGCGTCCTGGTGGTCCAGGTTCTGAGGAGCAGGAAGCTGAGGGCAACAGTATGATTAGCCAGACTGTTGCCATGGCAATTGCAGGGACCTCTGTGCCACAGATGTCACGGCCTAGTAGTTTTCTGCTCAATCCACAGGTATCGTGACCTCACTGATTGGTTGCAGTGTGTGTGTGTGCATGACAGAAATGACACCCTTCACATTTAAAGTAAAGCCATTTTTGTGCACATCCTTTTTATTTAAAAAAACTTAAGCTGTCATAATGAATTTTATTATTTTGAATGAAAATAGATTACTTCATGTTAGAGACAATTAGACCAAAGCAATGTTATACAACAAGAAAGCTGCATCATGCAATGTCTGAAAAAGGACAATATCAACCTTCACTAAAATCTGTACACCTTGTTCTCCAGGCCACCCGTCAGCATGGCTCGTTCTCAGCTGAGTCCAGTCGTAGTCTGCTCATCTGTCTGCTGTGGGTGCTGAAGAATGCTGATGAGATGGTGCTTCAGAAATGGTTCACTGACCTGTCTGTGTCCCAGCTCAATCGTCTGTTGGACCTGCTCTACCTCTGTGTCTCCTGCTTCGAATACAAGGTTTGAATAAGCTTCATAGTTGAGGGAGCTAATGCCAAAGGTATTAATCAGATGTGTCTCCACCGCACTTATGGATCTCTCAGTAGTAATACATCTGTATCTCTTTCACGTCTGTTTACGTTTCCATTCATCTCTAAAGAAATGCAAAGAGTCTGCTCAGCTATGTTCTTTCACAAACCAAGTGAAATTAATTAATGTTTGTGTTTCTATCCATCCATCTCATACAAAAAGGCCCATTTTTTGTTCATGCAGGGCAAAAAGGCATTTGAACGTATGAACAGTCTAACCTTTAAGAAATCCAAAGACATGAAAGCCAAGTTGGAAGAAGCCATCCTAGGCAGTATTGGAGCCAGACAGGAGATGGTGCGACGGAGCAGGGGGCAGCTTGGTTAGTAAAAAATAAATAAATAAACACACACATACATACATACATACATACATACATACATGCATACATTTTGTCCTCCACAGAGAGAAGTCCATCAGGCAGTGCTTTTGGTAGCCAAGAAAACCTGCGCTGGAGAAAAGACATGACCCATTGGCGTCAGACCAGCGAAAAGATGGACAAGTATGATTTAATTTAATTAATTAATTTATTTTTTATTCTTTTTATTTCTTTGTTTAGTGTGTTCCTGAGCCAAATTTAAAGTAGGTGAACTTTGACTTCCATTTCAATTATGTAACTTTCCTGATACAAGTACAAACTTTGTAATCTGGTCGTCAGTAGTTAGTCCAGTAGTAAGAATGGAAAAACAGAATATATATATATATTTTTTTATTAATTTTAAATAATAAAATGCAAAACTGATATTGATTTAAATAAATAAAAAGAATCTTAAAAAAGAATCTTATTCTTATTATTTTTTTTTTATTTAGTTTTTTTAGTTTTAATTATGTTTTATTTTAATTTAGTAATTAGTCTGCCTTAAAGATTGTTTTTTTTGTATTATCTATGTATTCTGTATGGATAAATTAAGATAACTGCTGTTTTCCTCCCATAAAACTATTAATTTTATCCCATTAATAATAGTTTGACCAATATTTCTCTATATTTATACAGAAACAACCATTAACCATTTGACTTCAAATAACCCCTTTATTTGACCTTGTTCTTTCATGTACTGTGTGTTTAGGGGCCAGAGATCAGTCAGGTATTGTACAGCTGAAGTGTGTTTTGCTTTCAATGACCCCTGCTTTGCTTCAGACCTGAATTTAAAGCCCCTCTCCCTTTTGCTTTGGTTCTGCTCTCCTCTACTGGTGCTTGGATTGGTCTGGATGCAGTTATTACTGACCACTGACCAGAATCTGATTCAGACCAATTTGTGTGTTTATTTGGGGAGATGGAGTAGGGTGCAGCTTGGATGATGTGATTCTGTTATAAGCAGTTTGTTTATAACAAGAGTGCAACGTGGCTCTTTAACCAGCTTGTCAGGTCCAATATTTAGCAGTGAATGATTTCAAAATTTTATGTAGTTACCCTAATATTCACTGTAGAGTTAATGAGCTATGAGAAGTATATTGTATAGTTGTCATATTGCTCTCTTTAACTTCTTTTCCAAGAACATTCTGTATCTAATAATGATTTAATTTGGAGAATTAACATGGTGGCAGTTGTCCTTTTGTGAGTTCAGTGGTTCTCAACCTTTTATTCCTCCGTGATCCTACCTAATACAATTAAAAAATAATAAATAAATGTTTTAAACATTCTCTTATCAACATAAATATTTAGTTGCTAGTATTCAACTGCCACATTATTTTCATCATGTGACACAGAGCTGCTTAAAACCTTGTAAAACTACAATACTATGTAAGATTTTTTTTTTTTTTTTTTTTTTTATATATCCAAATAATAATTTTTAGTTTTCATGTTAAAGTCATGCATTTTGGGAGAAAAAGTTGAGGTAAAAAAAAGTACCATTACAAAATATAACTTGAATAAGATTTTGACAGAAAACCTGACTTTGATTATCGCACTATTTGACTTTAAATTTTAAATTACTTCCTTTTTATATTTTTAATTAGCTTGTATGAAAAAAATGCCTGTATGAAACCATTTAGTTTAAACAAATATTTTTCAGTTGTGTTAGAAGTGTGTAATACAACACCGTGAACGAGAATGCTTATGGGTATTTTGTTTTGATGAGATTTTTTTCTGGTGTCACTTGATAGTATTTTTTCTGCAAAGAATTGCCTAGGTTATGTGCTATAGTGAAAGCTTTTGTTTGTCATTTTGAAATGTAGTATTCGTATTTATTATCGTAGTAAACATCTTATCCTTTAGTTAATCCAACTTAATATGTAATGATTAAAGTATTTTGCTGCTGTTTTTCTGTAGTCCCTTTGCTGCTGTTTAGTTGTGGCCCCTCAGTTGAGAACCACTGGTCTTAATTCATTGTTATATTGAAACATTTTGCCGATGGTTATTGTTTGATGCCATTGAATAACCTTCTATAATCACTTGGCTCCCTTTTTCAAAAGGACAAGTGTCTGGCAGTGTGGGTGCTTCAGTACATTCAACTCTTTTTCGAACAAATCCTATTCAGTGGCCCACTCATAGGAATTCATATTAACATGGGCCCTTTTAAAATGCTACTCTAGCTCCTGGAGCCCCTGTGTGCTTACTGATTTTCAGTATTAAATTACATTTAAAGTAAAGCGGCAGAAAAAACATTTTATGGTTTACCTGTGGGGTCTAAATTGAATAAATTACTATACTAAATGCTTAAGTTTAATTTAGCATTTAGCTTGTAAAAAATAAAGTATCTTGGTGAGTAAAGCCTAATCACGGACTGCACAATGTATGTACACAGTGAACCTCCAGGTGCAGAGGTGCAGTTTAACAATACAGTATTATGCTACATTTTCAAAAACCTTTTAACAACAGACCACCCTCTCTGCTTCTAACAATAATCAGCCAAGTCTGTGACAGGGCCATGGCTGTCTCCTTCCCTATAAAGGGTTATGATACAGTTGTTTGTGTGTGGCCTTTTTTGAATGAATCGTACCATACAGGTTTAAGGGAATTCCACTGCACAATGTGAGAAGCCAGGAGCCCTTCTTAGTGAGGTTTGTAAGCTCACTAGGATATGCTTACAGTTCATGTGAATCATTAAACCTCTTTAAAATGATTAAGCCTAACTCAAACCTATCAAGATTAGGTTATAGAGCTTAATTATTTAATATTTAGAAATTAGTTTTTAATATTTAAATATTCAGTGCATTAAATATTTTATTGTTATTTTATTTACCCCCGGTTTCACAGACAAGGTTTAAGCTAGTCCCAGACTAAAATGCATGTTTGAGCTGTCTCAACTGAAAATATCTTGCTCTGACATATCTTAAAATATGTCAGTGTCATTGTTCTGTGTCAAGATGCAGACCTTAATGTTTTCTTCTAAGGCATTTTTGTAAAAGTTGCTTAAATATCTTAATTTAACTAAGGCCTAGTCCGTTCTTAAGCTAAGCCCCATTTGTGAAACCGGGCCTTGATGTTTTTAAAGATTAAGTCTATGTAAGTGAAAGTTCAATTATTTATTTTACAGATTAAAACTAAAATGTATTTTATAGATAAAAAACAAACATGTTTTTATAATATTTATTTATATATTTTTAATTAAATAAATGGTTTTAATATTTAAACATTTATTATTATTATTATTACAATAAAATATGAAGTTTAAGTCTGTAGGTAAAAAAATCTGGTCTGTACTTTACAGATTAGTACTTATTTGTATATTTGTAAATGTTTAGTGCATTTATTATTATTATTATTATTATTATGGCATAATAAGAGTGCTGTTCAAAATCCCCACCTTCAATCCCTGCCGGACCTGAGATTCGAACCCGCAACCTTAAGTCCAACCATATAAGTACAATCAAAGTCTGTAATATATAGATTAGAGCTTATTTATTGTTTATGTTATATGTTATGTTATATTATTTATTTATTTTCAAAGCATAAAGATTAAGTCTATGTAAGTCAAAGTTTGGGTTAATATACAGATTTTACAACAAAGGCTAGGACAAAAACGTACTAAACTATGCAGAAATGGATCGAAATATTTGGTCTGTATGCAGAGGACAGCCGCCTTCTGTATACACTCACTTGAATGCTTGTGTGGAGATTGCTGTGGCATTCAAGGATCCGCTTGCTGTTGTACCTGCCATATTGCACCACTCTAAACATTCATTTCCTCATTGTTTGTCAGGACCAGGGCTGAGCTGGAGCATGAAGCAATTATTGATGGCAACCTGGCAACTGAAGCTAATCTCATCATATTGGATACACTAGAAATTATAGTTCAGGTAATGCTCTCAACTACTATCAACAACTCAATATTTTAACACAGAAGACATTTATTTTAACTATTATGGTTCCTCTATGTGCCATGTAGACCGTGTCAGTGACGGAGTCTAAAGAAAGCATTCTGGGAGGGGTTCTGAAAGTCCTGCTACACAGCATGGCATGTAATCAAAGTGCCCTGTATTTGCAACACTGCTTCGCTACACAGAGAGCTCTTGTGTCAAAGGTGAGTGAACGCTGATCAGGTCAAAGAGCAGAATTTTCTGTTGAGCTTTGTATTGACCAATTTAGCTCCAGCAGATCTATGCACTTTTGCTTGGTGATTGCTCTCTTTACATGATCTCTTGTGACAGTGTCTAAGTCTTAATGTGTGTTTAGTTTCCAGAGCTGCTGTTTGAGGAGGAGACCGAGCAGTGTGCTGACCTGTGCCTGCGGCTCCTGAGGAATTGTAGCAGTAGCATCAGCACCATCAGAGCCCACGCCAGCGCCTCCCTCTACCTCCTCATGAGACAGAACTTTGAGATTGGAAATGTGAGCAACATTTAAACACACTCTGTCATAATCACCATAAATAATAGTAGATTGTTTGTGCCCCTCAGTTCTGTACCACATGTACATATAAGCAAATATTACATTTTTCATTTAATTTTGTATTATTATATTTCTTAATACAACACCATTCAAAGGTGTACAGTAAAAACATGCATTAATGTTGTGATATTAATAGAATTTAACTGATTTGTATTATAATATATTTTAAAATATAAGTTGTTATTTTGATGGGAAAGCAGAAATTTCAGCAGCCATTACTCCAGTCTTTAGTGTCACGTGATCCTTCATATGATCAAGAATGGTGATCAGTTTCATTAATAATTAATCAATTTAACTAATGAATCATTTCTTATTTTCAGTGTGTTGCTTGATATTTTTTGGAAACCATTTATCCAAGATTCTTTAATAAAAAAGAAAAAAAGCAATAACAGAAAGTTAAAAAGCAGCATTTACTTTGTAATATTATAAATGTTTATACTGTCACTTTTGATAGATTTAATGCATCCCTGCTGGAAAAAAGTAATAATTCCCTTAAAAAAACAAACAAAAAAAAAAACACAAATTTATGAACCCACATTTTTGAACGGTAGTGTATATTTATAAAATATTATGTATGAGTACATATATATTTAATATTTATAAATAGATTATATGTAGATATGTATATTACATTATTCATTATTAGATATGTATAAACTATATATTGTGTATATATACTATGTTTATTTTATTTTTTAAACCTTATTTAGTCTCTGTTTATATGTGAAGAGCTTTATCATATGTTTGTTTGTTTTCTTTCCTGCAGAACTTTGCACGAGTGAAAATGCAGGTGACCATGTCTCTTTCGTCTCTGGTGGGTACATCCCAGAACTTCAATGAGGAGTTTCTGCGGCGTTCACTCAAGACCATCCTCACGTATGCAGAAGAGGACCTAGAGCTTAGAGAAACCACCTTTCCTGACCAGGTGAGGCTCATAAATCTGTTTCCACCAACTATTTGCTAGTTCCAGACACAAAACACTGATTTTGACTCTGGTTTCAGGTTCAAGATCTGGTGTTTAACCTGCACATGATTCTTTCGGACACAGTAAAAATGAAGGAACATCAAGAAGATCCAGAGATGCTAATTGATCTGATGTACAGGTACTGTTTTTACATTGCAGTATGGATCACATCACATTGTTATATTATTCAATACACTATTAACTGACATGAAATTAACCTAGCATGTATAGTAGCTATTTTTAAACCCATTAAAAATGTCATAAATTTGACATACACTGTATTTATGCTAAAATATATTATTTATTAATAACTATCAACTGTTTTTGTAGTGATCCCCACTTTTATATATATATATATATATATATGTATGTATGTGTGTATATACACTACAATTCCAAAGTTTAGCATCAGTATTTTTTTTTGTAAGAAATTAATACTTTATTGATGGACACAAAAAAATTATTGTTCACAAGTAACATTAAAGATATTTATAATGTTAAAAATATTTCTATTTCAAATAAATCATTTTCTTCTGAACTTTCTTTTCATCAAGGAAATGTATTGTGGTTTCCACAAAAATATTAAGCAGCAGCACAACTTGTTTTCAACATTGATAATAATGAGACATGTTTCTTGAGCACCAAATTAGCATATCAGAATTATCATGTGAAAGCTGGATTAATGGAGAAAATTCAGCTTCACATAAACAAATTTTATTTAAACATATATTAAATAGAAAACTGTTATTTCAAATTGTGATAATATTTCACAATATTACTATTTTTACTGGATTTCTTTGTCATATTTACTGTATTTTTCAAGACAAATGTGTCCTTTCTGTTATGTAGGATTGGAGAAAATTCTAAGAAAACTGTTATTTCAAATTGTGATAATATTTCTATTACTATTTTTACATTTCTTTGATATTTACTGTATCCCCGTTATGATCTAAGGGCTACCAGACATCCCCGGATCTACGACTGACCTGGTTGCAAAATATGGCCGGGAAGCACTCCGAGAGGAATAATCATGCAGAGGCAGCTCAGTGCTTGGTACACAGCGCCGCCCTGGTGGCTGAGTACCTCAGCATGCTGGAGGACCGCAAGTACCTGCCTGTGGGCTGTGTCACCTTTCAGGTTCCTGCCGCACCCTGTGACACAGATAATGTGTCAGTCATTTATTTTTATTTATAATATATTTATGAGATCTTTCTCACTCTACAGAATATTTCCTCTAATGTGCTGGAAGAATCTGCTGTGTCAGATGACGTGGTGTCACCAGACGAGGAGGGCATCTGCTCTGGGAAGTACTTCACTGAGGCAGGCTTAGTTGGGTTGCTGGAACAGGCTGCAGCCTCCTTTTCTATGGTGCGTTATTTACTATGTGGTTTAAAAGACCTCTACTTTATTACTATGACTTGGCTGCATTCATTTGTTTTAAAGGAATAGTTCACCCAAAAATACTCAACTTCAGGCTGTCCAAGATGTGGATGAGTTTGTTTCTTCTTCGCAACAGATTTGAAGAAATTTAGCATCACTTTTGCAGTGAATGGGTGCCGTCAGAAGGAGTTCAAACAGCTGATAAAAAAAACGGCACAATAATCCATGAGTAATCGACGCGACTAATCGTCAGTCCATCAATTAATCTTGTGAAGTGAAAATCTGTCTGTATTAAACAAATTCATTGTTAAGGCCTTTTACACTTCAAACCGTTGCTTCAAAAATACAAGTCCTCCATCCATAATATTGCTTTCTCCATTGAAAAAAGTTGTCAAGAGAGAAATGTGCACAGATCAAACTGCATTTACAAGTAAAAACAGTCCAGAACAGTTCTAAACAAACAAATATGTTGGTGGATTTTGATGTGAGAGGACCACGGGGGATAGACTTTTTCACTGGAGGAAGCGTTATTATGGATTGTGGACTCATATTTTGGCCAGAAGCAACAGTTTAAAGTTTAGATGCCATAATGATGGATCTTTTTCTTACAGACATGCTTTTTTTTCACTTTTCACTTTTCAAGTCATTAATTGATGGACTGGAGTCGTGTTGATCACTTGTGGATTATTGTGATGTTTTTATCAGCTGTTTGGTTTCTCATTCTGATGGCACCCATTCAATGTAGAGGATCCATTGGTGAGCAAGTGAAGCTAAATTTCTCCAAATTTGCTCCAGTTAAGAAACAAACATCTACATCTTGGAGTGAGTAAATTTTTAGCAAATGTTCATTTTTGGGTGAACTATTCATTCAATTTATTTGATTGCTATGTATAATAGTATATTTAGCTTGTTATAGCAGCGTTTAGTTTAGCTTATTTGCATTTTGGTATTATTTGGTACTATTAATAATTTAATAGTTTTTTTTTTTTTTTTTTTTACTGAATATTTAATTATTTATTCATTTAAATACTCCTTGAGTATATACAGTATTGTGCAAAATAAAAATATTAATTTCAGGAAACTGACATGCAGTCATTTAACTGTATTACATCATATTGTTTTATACCGGTCATGGGCCGTTCTTATCGTTATTTGTCTCCAGGCTGGTCTGTACGAAGCAGTGAACGAAGTCTACAAGGTGCTCATCCCTGTTCACGAGGCCAACAGGGATGCCAAGAAATTAGCCACTATTCATGGTAAACTTCAGGAAGCCTTTGGCAAAATTGTACACCAGGTAAATGCTTATATTAAAGGTGTAGTTATTAATCTTTTGCATCCTAAAATAAATGCTCCATTTAGCCTCTTCATGCTGTATAAGACAACAGGACTTTGTATTATTGCCCTAGTAGCACAAAGCAACAACCTGCCAGAAGTCTAACTTGGCAACATTTTGCTTGTGTATACACATCGACGTGATTTATGTGTGACACGTGAAAGAGACTTTGCATTATCAAGATTGCATGACTGTGTTTATCTCTTTTACATCAGAGTGACTGTGAGGTGCTGTGGATGTGAGCTTTATATAGTGAGATTTCCTGGGTGTTATGAATAGAATTCACACTAAGTATTATAACTATAAAGATAACTATATTTGTGTCTACTACACCAACACACTGTCTGTTTATAATGCTTGTGTGCCAAATGCTCAATTTCTTTACAGTCTGATGGATTCTGATTGTTTATTTTTTAGTATAGAAATACAAGTATCATTTTATTAACATTTTATCAATGTTTTATCATTAATTAGCTAGAAAACCAGCCAAAAATTATGAAAGTGATTCCAACAATATTGTTCCTCTGTCACATTATCATTTTAGTTGTGGTGTGGACTCCACTATGCTCTTTGAATTTGACTGATTATTAAAACTTTATACTTATAGTCCTTGGTGTGAACAGGCCTTATATCTTGCTCATGCGTAGCATTGAGCAACTAGTTTTGCAGCATTAATGTTATTGATATTATTGATTCCTGAAATTGAGTGACTGGTTGAGGAGAAGTGTGTTTTACTTTTGAGAGCAGTTGACGTTTACATACGTTGAAAGAGGTGACCAGAATATCATAGAGACATAGGGGTGACCTTTTTGACCTGGGCTAGTAAGCAACCACAACCGCAATGCAACAAACACCTGTATAGAAACTTCCTGGCAACAACCCAGAACACCTTAATATCATGCAACAAGCAAACACGTGTAAATTTATATTTCTCTTAAAAATTGTAATATATAGTTACTTTATATTATTGCATGCAGTATACGGGGATGAAGAGTCTTGCATGGCGAATACAGTCTAACAAATAGACTACAGTTCAGTGTTGTTGTTTTTTGAATTTGAACTGCATCCAAACTTTTTAACAGTAGTGTATGGATTTTCAGAAACAAGTTTTTCCCCATAATGCTTTGCAGTCAGTGAAGGGGGTGATTGTGACCTGTGTATGTTGATTTGTGCTGTATTCTCTCTGTTATACAGAGCACAGGCTGGGAGGTAGGTGCTGCACTTCATGGTTAATGCTTGGCCCATACGTGCAAGCTGTGGGCATTTATCATGACTCTCTTTGCTGTGAATTTGACCCATTAACCTTTTTATGGACGTTTTCATTTCTTCGTCCATCCCTCCATCTCTCTTTCCGTGGGACTGCTGTCAGTGGTGTGTGGGCAGCAGCGTCCCTCTTCCTTTTCTCATCTTCTCTCTCTCTCCCTTCTCTTTCTTGAAGAAAAATAATGTTAACATTGTCATTTTTGACAGGCCATGCATGGGAGCCACTGTGACACTAATGACAGATTTATTCATGAATGCGTCATTTCACTCCCTCATCCGTCTCTCTCACTCTGTTTCATCAGTACTGCCATCTATGTCTTCTTATCATGTCTCAAAAGCACAGGGTTCGATTTATGCGAGACATGTGGATAACCTTGAAGGACTGGTTTGCCCAAAAATGAAAGTCTAAACATGTTTTACTCACCCTCATGTCGTTCCAAATGTGTAGGGCTTTCTTTGTTCTTAATGGACATATAAGAAAATATTTTCAATATATATGACTGGAATCTGGATCATTGAGTCAGTTTAACTTAAAAAATGAATGATATCAGTTTGACACTTATTACGCTTTTTCTTGTTTTGTTTTTTGACAGCTTGACAGCAACAGTCCTCATTTATTTTCATTATAGAGTGCAACAGTCGGGTTCTGGAAGTATAGTCCCAGTGATTTTCTCCATAGGAGAATTGATTTTTAATGATAACTTACTGTGAGCTCAGAGGTTGCTAATGGATGGCATATGCTTTTGTTAAAGTCATTAGTTCACACTATTTCAACATTTTTTAACAGCTGAATTTCTGGTAAAAAAACAAACAAGCAATTTGAATGACAAAAGTCAGCCTCCCTATGCTCTCAAAATAATTAAATATTCATACTGTGCATATTTTGCAGTAAATTTTGTTTCTATAATTAACAACTTTAAATGAATAAATGTATATTTCTCCATTTTTTCATTTGGTTGTCATTTGCAATTCTTCTTGATATTATATTTATTTTCTTTGTAAGTACACAAACTTGTACCTTTGTGGTTTTGTCCAATTTTCACTTTTCTTTATATATATTTTTTACTTTAAATTAAAATGTGAAATTTTCACCTCGCAGCTGGTAATCACTATTAAATCACGATGGGGAAAAAATGAATGTGAAAATACTTCTGGAGCCAAGGTTGCTGAAAACGTAGAGTACTATTGGGCTTTATCTATTTATTAATTTTTGGTATTCCACGGAAGAAAGAACATCATACAGGTTTGGAATGACATGAGTGTGAGTAAACAATGATAGCATTATTAATTATGGAATCTATATACAAAATCTGCTGAAAATTGAATAAGGGCCAGATGCTGTTTTGGAGATTCTGCAGAATTCTTTTTTTATTTTGTTTGGTAAATTATGCTTGTTTTTCCTCTAAAGGGATATCATGGTGAGCATTGTTTCAAAACATTTACATTCAAAGTGATGTCCAACTGACCTTCTCTTTATATACATTTTTATTTCATTGCAAACTAAATCGACCCCTGAGTTCTCCTTTACACCAATTTGTTTGTATTCTAGTATTAATCTCACTTTGATTTATTGCATGGCAACGACTCAACAAACCCTTCATATTTGACACTTATTGCAGCATTACACCAGGAATGCATTACAACGTCTCTCAACTGTCCGTTTAATAAAGACCCTTAATGCACTTTTCTCTGCCTGCTTCTTCATTGCATGCTTATTGAGTTTGTCTTTTTGTTTGTTTGTTTTTTAATTTGTAAAGTATTGATTTATGGTAGTATTGCTGTTTGTTTTGTGTGTATGTTTTGTTAGTCTTTCAAAGAGTTTCCTGGTCTCCTGATTAAAATGTTCTGTTCTCTCCTTTTTTTTATTTCCCTGGTTGCTGACCCCTCCTCTTCCCACTTTAATTATTGTGTCTTGTGGTAAGTTCATAGTCTGAGGGTTTGTTTCCGTGACTTTTATGACTGAAAAAACATTTGCAATGAACCAGAGAGAAGCTGAACCATCTCAGACACCTGGTAACCAGGCCCACACACAATCTGAACTCAGCAGAAAACTCCACACATTTCCACAGAACTGGAATGTCCGTCATTCACACAGTTTTATGCATCTTTTATTCCCAACTATTTATATACAATGTTTTGACTCATTTGAATATGCTTACTTAACTTTAATGCTCTATTTATCTAGTTTTCCATTTAGGCTTATTGATAATTTGTGTTTACACCCATTTTGAACATCTCTTATATATATCTCTTGTATATTTAATGTGTTGCTTCACTTATGGTAGATGTGATTTATGGCAAAAATTAAGATAATTATTATGGAAAATATTTAATGTCTTGTTAGACACTGTTAGCATTATTAGCATCTAAATTTGGGCTTGGTTGGTCTGCTTTGGTTCAGCCTTTATCTGCACCTGATTATTACTTCACTTCCTGTGCACTCGGACATGTTCCCGGCTCTACATATATACCCACCACTCTTTTTTTTCTTACTGTGCTTCTATAGCCTACCCTGTTACTCCAGCACATACTAATTCTCTCTGACATCTATTTCTACTGACATAAGTGTTTCAGTTTGACGTTCTGTATTGATGTTCTACAGCAGCACGTTTACTTTCTCACGAGGAGCTTGCTACTTGTGTTCCGTTCTTTGTCTCTTATTTGGAGTACAGTTGTTCACTTACTCTAAGGACATCAGGTTGTCTCTGGTTTTCTTCCTATGTCATGTCGTCCTTTGCTAATACAGTTTATAAAGAAAGTTCCCACTTCGTTCAGAACCGCTTCTTGCACCACTGTCCTCAAGCTTGGCTCAAACTATATTCAGATTTGGTCTGATGTGGAGATGCTCACTTTCTTCTTTTTTTTATGGATAATTATGATAATATATACCATTATAAAAAGATATGGTTTTGAAATAAGCTCAGCAAGCCTGCATTTAATCAATCAAAAAAAAAAAACAGTAATATTGTGAAATAACAATTTAATTATTATCATTTAAGATTACCGTTTTCTATTTTAATGGGGTCATGACATGGATTTTAAAAATTTTAATGTTCCTTGATGTTTATTTATAATGTTAATAAAGTTATTTGCACCAAAAAAAAGAAAATGCCTATTTTCCTCCCTCATTCTGACCTTCTCTCTAAACCGACCTGTTTTAAGGGGCGGGTCCTTTAAGGCTTATCAGGAATCAGGCACTGTTATGATTGGCTAATATCATTGCATAAGAAACAGTACCAACACCCCTTCGCTATTGCATGTGAGTGTTTTGACAACAAAAACAACAACATCAACAACAAAAAAACAGCCATTTCCAGACAAAGCATTGTGAAATTATGTACTTACGGTTTGTGATATTACAACAAATGTTTCTTTGTGAACTCTCCATGACACTGTGCCTTGTTTACAAAACAAAATCCTCAGACACGATCCGGGATGCCATTAAAAATAAACTATCCAATTGTTCGTTACGCTGGGATCCTTCTGATATCTGTACAAAGACACAAATGAGCTGTTTAAACCAAATGCGTTAAAGCGAACGTTCTTTCACTCCATTTGTCCTATTGACGACAGACTCAAACACATGGACCGTGTCAGAAAGCGAACGCGCATCTGTATACTGTTTTCAGTGTAGACAAGATAGCGGCAGTGATTGTAATTTCTATTTGCTTCTGACGCGACACGATACTCTCATTCAGCGTGATCAAGTGTCAAGCCGTTAAGCGACTGAACGCCAGTGGGCGGGGCCTATGATGAGAAGATGACTATTCGTCAAAGCCTTGCTCTGGAGGCAGTGTTTATGCAAATGTTTGTGTCCGGGTGACGTCATCTTGCATCTCAGATCCAAATTTTTGGAGCTTGATTAAATAAATGTTTTGGTTATAATGAGGATGTTTTAATAGTACAAAGACCTCTTATATGCCAAAAGATCAAGGCAAATTTGATTTCTTATGTCATGACCCCTTTAAAATATTTTAAAATATACTTTGTTACTTTTCAGCAGCCATTACTCCAGTCTTCAGTGTCACATGGTATTTTAAAAAATAATTTTAATATGCTGATTTGTTTAATGTTTGTGGAATTTTTTACAAGAACAACATTTTTTATAAATTTTTTATTAAGTATTAATTTATTTCAAAGAAAAACTTACAGACTTTTGAATGGTATAGTGTAACGTCGAGAAGCTATATAGAAATTTGAAATAATAATAAATCAATTTTTGCTGCTCTTTTTTTAGAGGTTGTCAAATATCCTCAAATGGTAGATGTTAGTATTATAATAATGATACTGTATTAGTAGTGTCTGTGTTCTGCTGTATTTCACCGTTATATAATTGCATCACTATTGCCAGTGTTGAATGAAAGTTATTTGTAAACATGTACCAGACAATGTTTACATTGCTGCTGTCACTTGATAACTTACTGCCAAGAGAAAATGTTGTTTGCCTCATTGCACTTTACCTTTCTTTGAGTAACTGTTTTAAAGTGTAAACCCATGACATATGTCAAATGAGTAGGTTTAATTTAAATGGCAGCTTTAATTGACAGCACATTAGTAATTAACAAATTTGTTTGTTTCAGAATGGAAAGCGGATGTTTGGCACCTATTTCAGAGTTGGTATTTATGGTTCTAAATTTGGTGACTTGGATGAGCAGGAGTTTGTCTACAAAGAGCCAGCCATCACCAAGCTGGCTGAAATCTCACATCGGCTTGAGGTACAAAACCGTTTGCATTTTCTGTTTCACGTTTTATTAGATAAGCAATTTGAAAGTTGTTTTTTGTAGTACACATACATAACCTCTCTTAATTTGTTAATTTTGTCTTAATTCCAGAGTTTCTATGGTGAAAGGTTTGGTGAGGACCAAGTGGAAGTCGTTAAAGATTCCAATCCAGTTGACAAGTGTAAATTGGATCCAAATAAGGTGCGTTGAAATCCCGCATTATGGTGCAAAATTTGTGCTCCGTTTTAAGAACAATTAATGACAATACTTTGCATTGAGAATAACATCACTTTCCAATACAGGCCTTCATTCAGATCACGTACGTTGAACCATATTTTGACACTTATGAAATGAAGGACCGCATCACGTACTTCGATAAGAACTACAACCTGCGGCGCTTCGTCTACTGCACGCCGTTCACACTCGACGGAAGAGCTCACGGTGACCTGCACGAACAGTTTAAACGAAAGACCATTCTCACTACCTCCCACGCTTTCCCCTACATCAAGACCCGCATCAACATCATCCATAAAGAGGAGGTAACTCACACACGCATGCATTGTGAAAGCTTCTATAGGTATTCATGCTAGATGAAAATCACATGAAAATTATCAAGATCATTTAAATAGCTAATGGAATATGAGTGTAGTACTTGTTCATTTAATACCATGGTATACCATAGTAATGCCCAGTGTTATTTTATGTACAATTATAGTATTTTTTTTAACATTTTGAATGTTTTTTTTTTCTTTTTGAAGTTGTAGTAAATAATTTTGTGCTTTTATCATTTTTATTTAATTATTTATTTTTTATATTCCTATTTAGCTTTATTTTTTTCAGTTTTAGTAATTTAGGTTATATAAATATATAATATATCAATACTTCAGCAGATATATATTATTTGACTTTAGCTTCTAGTTAACAAAAACATTTATTAATAGTTTTGGTTTTAGTTAACAATAACACTGAATGCCACAGTGTTTTTGTAAGATTAAGGGAAGATATTAATATATTACTATTTGCCTTTCAGATAATTTCCACGCCTATTGAAGTAGCTATTGAGGACATGCAGAAGAAGACACAGGAGCTGGCTTTTGCCACTCATCAAGACCCATCTGATGCCAAAATGTTACAGATGGTTCTGCAGGGGTCTGTTGGCACCACTGTTAACCAGGTGACTAGTTGAGCCTATTCTTCACTTAATAATACATATGCAATATCACTGTTGTTATCTTCTGCATTAATTTGAGCAACTTGATGACACAGTAACGGTACATATAACATCTGGAAATTCAGCCTCCAGAATGTGTAATATATTTCATTGCCATGTAGTAGTTCCCATTATTTAACACATGTAGTTACTTAAATACTAGGGGCAGAGGTAAAAAAAAACATATATATCGTTAAAAAAACAATTACGATATCGCAGGCAATATATATATATATATATATATATATATATATATATATCGCACACCCTAATACAGACACACACATATACATATATATATATATATATATATACAAACATTTTTGTGTCATTGGTGAAATGACTAAATCATTTGAATTATTCTAACCTATGTATGTATTGTATTTCTCTATAGGGCCCTCTTGAGGTGGCCCAGGTGTTTCTTTCTGAGATCCCAAGTGATCCTAAACTCTACAGGCACCATAATAAACTACGACTGTGCTTCAAAGACTTCACCAAGAGGTTTGATTCCAGATGCTCTCACACTACATTAACATGGACTCCAGTAGTCCAACTACTAACCCTAGTGACATTTTACATCACATTTATAATGAAGTATTACTATATGTATACAGGTCAACTGTTATCCCAAAAAGAATTGGATTATTGCAGTCCATGTAAATGTTGCTGCTTTTGTATGGTTGCATGACAAGTTATTATAACTGTTAAATGGTAATAATACAGTGCTCAGTAATACAATTAGAACTTTGAAATGCCTGCATGGAAAATGCCACACATTACCAAAATGTCCATAGAGTGAACTGACTTGCCTTCAAGAGACTTTAATTTAACCCTGCAACCTTCAATAACTCCCCTAGATGTGAAGATGCCCTTCGCAAAAATAAGAGTCTGATTGGTCCAGACCAGAAAGAGTATCAGAGAGAGCTGGAGAGGAACTACCACAGACTGAAAGAAGCTCTGCAGCCTCTCATTAACAGGAAGATCCCACAACTCTACAAACCTGTATTACAGGTCAACTCACACAGGTCAGACAATTAAAATTGTCAAAAGCTGATAAGAATGTCCTGTATACGTCACCTTGCGCCCGATTAACCAGCTTACTGCAGCAACTTGGTTTACCAAACTACGTTTGAATGAATGAATAATGATGGGAGTTTCCCCTTAAGCCCTTCAAGCCTTAATATTTTAATCAAAGGGCCATTAATATTAATACATCAAGTCAAATGGTTCACTGTAAAGTACACAACAATTGCTCAGAGTTCATTTCATATGAAAGCAAAATTATGATTGTACCACAAATATTGCAGAATGCATAGAAAATCCATCATTGAATCAAATTGAATTGAGGCCTACTACAGTCAGGAAATGAGCCTTCATAGCCTGGTCTATTTAGTGAAGTATGTCAAGTTTGTCAGCAATGTATGATTAGTTAGTTACTCATAATGGATGACACATGTATAATGTGTTACATAATTGTCCAAAAAGCTGTGGGTGTTTTAAATGTACTTAATTTATTTTTCCATTTTAACAAGCAGCAAAAGGACAGCTTGAGAAGGTAGTCAAGTTGTTGGCGAGCATATTTTAAAATAGTTTGCTGACCATTAAAGTTTTGTTTCCTCCAAATATTTTTTACTCCTTTTATAACATTAAAGTTTTTCTTTTTCTTTCAGAGACTCTTTTAGCAGAATGAGCCTTCGCAAGCTAGACGTGTGAAGATTGAAGAAATAAAAAGAACAAATGCAATTTTATTTATTTGTATATATCAATCCTCCTCACAATATCAGTGTTTCTGCCATAAAGTAAAAAGAGATGTGTTAAGACGTTTGGTACATCATTCCAATTTTGTATTAGTTTACAAAATGGCCTGTTACATGATCATAAGAACTGATGATGAATTTAGCATACAATGTGTCAAAACCTGTATTCTTCTATTACTGTGTGCACTTTTTTTTGTTTAACTTTTTTTTCACTTCATCCCAGTGCATTTTTAATATTTACGGTACAACTTAAGAGTTTATTTAATCCTTACAGAAAAAGCAAAAAAGGTGAAGAATTTTTTTTCAGCATTATGTAGTTTTATGTACCTTTTTGTTTACTTTAAATATTTTACTAAATAAATACTGTAATAGCCATTCCAGTGTGTTGTTAAAGAAACTGCACCAAAAGACTTTTATTTTTATATGTTGGTATTTTAATGTGGCAAATAAGAATCTACATAACCAGGTAATAGAAAAATATTTACATTTTCCCTGCCTCCTCAAATATACAACAGAACATAAGAGATTCTCGTGAATTGTTTTATTTATTGCTCAGAGATCTTGGTGTATAGCAGGGTCTGCTCACAACATGGGAAAGAAAAGCTTCTTAGACTGGACTGAGGTTTGGCTGATAAACTATAAACCTAGAAAAATAGGTCACTTTATCCCTGTGGTCATTTATAGGCAAATTATACACTCTGTACTTTCGAGGTTGCCCACCTTTCAAACTAAATTTGATTCTGTGTGCAAATAGTCTCCAGCGGGGAACAAAACACATTGCCTGTGCTTTCTAATATATAAAAAAAAAAAGGATTGAAGAGACTAATGTGAAATCTACTTTGGGTTTTAAGCTATTAATAATACCCTTTCAAAACAGGGACATCGAAGATGTGAATTCATACTTGAGTCAAACCCAAACAAGCAAGAATTGATCTTTTAAAAAAATATAAAATTTCAGTGCACAAGAAATCATTTTGTGCTATTCATTAGCGATTCTATGGAATGCTTGAAAGTATAGAAAAACTGCCACATGCACTGCAATAAGTGCCACGGTGCGTTTGCATGAGGGTCACTGAAAAGCAGATGACATGGACTCACTGAACAAGAAGATACAGCAAAATACAAAAACAGTAATAGACAAAAAAAATGGCAACAAATGTCATGGCCTTGAAAGATTCACATAGGCTTTTAACTGACACTTGTTGCATAAACGTACATATCGACTATTAACACATCCCGACTTGCTTTTCCAGTTGCCTGCAAACATACTTTCATAGTCCACGTCTTACCAGTAAAACTTCATAACCGAGTCCCATCGGCTGTTTTTACTGAGAGACTCTCTTGTAGAAGAGCAGGTAAGGTGTAGAGGTGGAGCATGTCTCGGGGGAACAGGCTCTGAGGAAGTCCTCTTCTTCAAAGAGTTTTACTTCGGAGTCATCAAACAGCATCCACTTTCCCTCAAAGTCCAAAAGGTTTCGCAGAGCGAGATCAAAACTCACCTGGGTCCCGTCGCCCATGGCATCAACTCCCTCTTCCTCGGTCTCTTTCTTCACTGTGTTCTGAAGCAAAGAACCGGCGGAACGACTGGCCGAGCTGGAAGCCTTCTCTGGATTGGTTTGATTGCTGTTGCTGAGCTCATAACTGGTTACGCTTCTCTGTCCTCCTAAAAGCCCAACACCCTCGGAGGACCTCTTGCTTCCTGATTTGCTAGACATGCTTGTTGTTGTGCTGACTCTGGCCACATTTCGCCCCCTGCCAGGCAAGCTGAAAGACACCTCACCATCATCGTATTCTATTTGAGGTACCTCCTCTTTCTTCTGTTTCGTGTCTTCCTCTCGGTCTTGATCTTCATCCTGAGACTGAAGCCTGAGAGTGGTGCGATGGAGATCCATCATGCGGATGTAAGTGGTGTAGTGACCGCTGCTGATGGTTACTCCGCTGTGCATGACCACGGCGAAGAGCTCGTAGTGATGGCTCTGGTCTGGAGAATCAGGCTGAGTGCACCACTCATGCAGGGAAAGCTTGAGAGGGGTCTGCAGAGGAGTATTCACCTTGGAAAGGCCAGCATAAGGATCCATCCTAAAGATTGAGGAAGATTGTACCAACTTCTTAATGCACATTGGTAACTTCAACAAGACTGAATAAAATATTTTGTCTCTCAAGTTGCTCCTGAACATTTTTACCCTTATTTCTCTGAGTCTTAATGTTTCCTGTATTTTTTTCTGCTGTAATAAACAATGGAAATAGACTTGAGGGCAATTCACTGTGCCCTTCAGGGCTTCCATAGTTGAAAGATAGGAACTAAGTAGAGCTGCATGATTAATCGTTAAAAGATTGCGATCTCGATTCAAACACCCAAGCGATCTCATTTCTAAAGGATGATTTGTCTATTAAATCTTTGAAAAAGTCTTACTGGAAACATTCAAATCTGCGTTCGTGCTGCCACTGACACAGAGAGCATGCATGTTTAGGTAAGAAACAGCTTCACAAACAGTCTTTTCAATCACAAAGTAATATTTCTTTCTTACAATCATTCATATTATCACAGAAATAATGGGATGAAAGTTTATAGTTCGGATATAAACATTGATGTCTATGATAGCGATCAAAATCGAGCAAATCACCTTTTGAAAGCAACGTTTGTATCGATTACATTGTTTTGACACTAGGTGGCGACAAGTGACTGTTACATTTTTTTTATTTGTCATTGAATTATTAATTCAAGAGATTTGTCCAAAAACGCTGATTCATCCAGTAATGAATTATGAGTGAGTCATTGAATTATTAATTTAAACCAATTTTTCATAATTTTAATATTAACAAGTGTTTATTTAATCTAATATATATAGTGTATTACATTTATTTATATAAAATAATTCATACAAATTAATTAAACACTTAAATAGACTGCAGCAATTAATATTTTGCCACAGCCTCTAGTAAATTACACATTGTTTTGTTAAGTTCAGAATCGTGATCTCTGTTTGAGAGAAAAAAAAAAAAAAAGTGATTCTCAATTTATCCAGAATCGTGCAGCTCTAGAACTAAGCATTAAAATCTGTAGAGGATACATACTCGGAGCCATTGGCAGCAAAGCATTTCAGGTGGATTGTGATGACTTCTGGTGTTTTGTCAAACAGAAGACTTCTCTCAGCTTCTGTGTAGTGATGACAGGTCTCACAGAAATATTTGTCTTCACCCATAATCCGCTCCACAGATGCAAATTGAGATATGGCCCACTTTAGAGTTTTCAGCTCAGGCTTGGGATCTGGAGAAACTGAAAAAGGAGGATACAGTTATAAAATAATCTAACCAGCATCCGAGAGTGTTGAATGATTGTCACAAACAGAGATGGATTCAACATGGTCAATGTACTCACTCTGAGAATTGTCAGAGTCAGAGGAGCCGTTGTCCTTCTCTTGCACAGGTACGCTGATGTCTTGAAAGTCCTCTCTCCGTTCTGTGAAACACTCACATTCCAGGCAGCGTGTCCGCAGCACCAGCTGACCCTGGAACATCCACTTCAGCACATCCAGGCCTGATTGCTCTAATTACAAAATACAGGCAAATTCTTTAGTTATTGACATTATTGATCCTAAATTAACAGAGCCCCGCACATGACATGGGGGAATATAGATATATTTTTATTTATTGTGGTCACAAATTAAGAATTTGTTCCCTTATTTTAGTAAATTGTGGCTACGTTGTACTAATCTGTTCCATTGGTTTTAATTATACTATACTAAACCGAGGGAGTGAATTAGGGTGTGGGAACAAATTCTAGTTCGTGGCCATGATAAATATAATAAAAAAATAATTAATTAAAAGGATTAAAAAATATATATATATATTAAAAGCTAGATGTTTCATTGCAACTCTTCAAACAAGTTCATTTTTTATAATATCTCAGTTTATACCTTTTTAATATAAATTTTATTATTTATTTATTTTCCCATGTACCATTATTTACAATCTCAGTTCCAAAATATATGTATGATCAATTTGGCCAGTTAATAGTACACATCTTGTATTTTCAAATATCATGTAAAATAATAGTACATTTATTTGCCATTTAATTGTAGAATATCTGCATTATTAAAATAATTATAAAAAATGGCTAGGAGATTTGGTCAGTTTTGTGAAAAATATTTACCTTTATTCTTTTCCAGACTCTGTTTAACTTCTTGAGTTCTACTCTCATTCTCTGAGGTATCCTTCTCCTGCTTCTCTTGGACACTACAATCTGATTTCTCCTTGGTCTCCCCTCTCCCTCCTACATGTGAAGTAATTCGTCCCATGCTGCGGAACTTTGAGAAGATGCTAGGCTGCTTCCCAGATGGCTTCAACCAGCCCAGCTTCCCTCTCCTTGCCCTCTTGCCCACCTCTTTTGGGGGAGTGTCATTCTTCTCCTCCTCTGTAGTGCTCCCTCTATCCTTCTCTTGCTCTTTTTCCTCTTGCTCCTCAGTTCCATTCCTCTGGTCAGAACTCTCTGTGGTTATGTCGCTGGAGGACTTTCGTTTTGAGCGGGTCATAGGCACGTTTTCCTCATTTTTCTTTGATTTGCTTTGAGATTTTGGCTTTTTCTTAGCATTGCCTGCTTCTGTGTCGCTCTTCCTCTTTCCACTCAACTGGCCATCAGAGCTCCCATCATCCTCGTGGTTAGACTCCCCCATTCCATTGCTCATTGTGCTGTCCTTCTGGTTGTCTGTTTGCTCTTTTTTGATATTGTCACAGGCCTCCTGGATGTTAGCAAGGATGCACTGCAGCACCTCCTGTGCATCATGCTGCAAGTAACCCTCATACATTGGATTAAGCTGCCTGCAATGGAGAAATCAAACAGGTTTGTTTGGCAACTCATTAAAGCCAAGGCAACAGTGAGAAAAACTCTTGAGAGGTTTAAATGTCTTTTCAATGTTGCTGAATGATGCTCTGGCCCACAGCATTACCTGAGCGTGTTAAGCAGCTTGCGAGGTGGTGTGGCAAGCTCTCCGTCGCTGTATTTTTCTGGGTTAAGCAGAAAGCTAGATTGCAGCTGTTCCACAGAAGAGATGAGGCTGCGGAAAGTACCCAGCAGCTCCATGGGAACAGGTAGGGTGTTCTCACTAGTGTCCCCCTGATAACAAAAACATGCAATGTTTAATGCAATCAATTATAGTAAAGGCAACCATTTTAACGTGACAAACTATTCTGTACATTTATTCAATTAGAAGCTAAATTTTAGAATGACTTTTTCCCTAAATTGAAGCTATTAGTACTGATATATATATTTATGAGCATAATCAAGGCAAAGGAAAACGCTTTTTAAAAGATGAAATTTACCAACCTCATTTTTGGCACCATCTTCTTGCTGTTTGTCTTTCAGCTTAGCCAACTGACACAAAGATTTGATGGCCTCTTTAAAACCAGGACAGTAATATAAGACCTACAATTTGTAAGAAGGGTAAAAAGTTTTGATGAGTGGGATCCAAACTACAGTAATGCTATATATATAAAATATAATATAATATTATATACAGTGTTGGGGAAAGTTACTTCTAAAAGTAATGCATTACAATATTGCGTTACTCCCTAAAAAAGTAACTAATTACGTTACTTAGCTACTTTTTATGGAAAGTAATGCGTTACGTTACGTTTGTGTAACTTTTTAAATATGAGCAGGGCTTGATTGTTTTTAATACAAGAAGTTCTAATTATAGCAAATGTAAAAGCCCTTTCACACCAAAAAGTGTAATGAATAAACATCAGCCTGAAGGAAAAGTAAATTCACGTCTGTAAAGTAGAACGCAGGAGAAGAAGGTTCAACGCTCTTCAGCAATAAAAAAGCAATGAAGCACAATTGTTAGTTTATCTAAAGTCATTTTTGCTTATTAGTATGGTTTAACTGGATCATCAAAGGTCAGCAGCAAAGACATTGGTTAATAAAATGGGATTAGATACATTTGTGTTATTTAACATATTTAATTATTGCAGGTTTGCGACATATTCTGAGTTTGCATTTCACTGTTTTAATTAATTTTGATGAATACTAAATCTTTTGCGAGTGAGATGAATTAATGCACATTCACATTTAGTCTAGAACTACAGTAACATGTTCACACAGCGCACTGTCAGTCAATAAATGGGAAAAAAGTAACTGGCGTTACTTATTTGAAAAAGTAACTCAGATATTTTCTTGTAAATTAAAAAGTAATGCGTTACTTTACTAGTTAAAAAAGTAATATTATTACGCAACTCGCATTACTTGTAATGCGTTACCCCCAACACTGATTATATATATATATACTGCAATTAATTCATTTTATATAGTAGCTAAAATTTCTGAGTGTCATGAATAATACATGATTAGTGGGTAAGCTAAACAGTATACCTGAAGGATGCTGTTCAGATAGCAGGTGTTCCCCAAATTATTAAACCCAACGAAGGGGACCAGGCTCTCACGCTTCTCACAAGTGAGAGGAGACGAAGGGCAAGGCATTGGCACAACCTGGTCATGACTTAAGACAGAACATTTAATATGGATTTAATTAACTTTTTTTTTTTTAATGGAAAAATTAATATGGCATTTTCAAATATAATCTGTATTAGATAGCTTAATAACAACATTCCATACTTAGTAGTCTCTTCTGGTTCTGCAGTGCTGTTGTCTTCATCCGGGGCCTCTGAGAAGTCCAGGGCTCGTTTGGTGTCCTTCTTCTGGAAGAACTTTAGAGAGAGTTTGCTCTTCTTCACAGGACTGCCAACTGCAGCCACCACTCCACCTTCAATATGCAGTCCAGGCATTTTAACTATTTACTACAGAAGATGAAAGAGAAACCAAAGCAAGTGTCAAAAAACGAAACAAACTCAATCAAAACACCCACGAACCGCGGGAAAGCCTTAGCTCTGATGTGCCCTAGAAAGTAATAGAAGCGTTTTCTGCTAAGAATATGACTTTAAATATCAACTTTTTATTTATATATATAATCGATTAATGTTAAATATTTGCGTCATATGATCTCGAGACTCTTAGTTTGATAATTTTTGATTCATATGCATGAAGACGCATATATAGCAGTGTGGCTAACTGAGTAGCCGCCCAGCCCACACAACATGCACGTTCATTTTCAGCAAGAGTAATGTTACTTCAGAGTTAAGTAATAAAAATAGAACTACATTTAACGGTCTTACCTAAGGAATCTTACTATGTACGCGTTACATTTTCGCAACATACAATCCTAAGTACGCGGTTTTCTTTTGAATATACACAAACTTGACAACCGCGTCTGTAGAACTTGGCGCTTTTTTCCACGACTGAGGCTCCTCCGCTAAAGCCTGAACAAAAAGAGATGGTCGAATAAATTGTGTGAAATTAAAGAAGGACCACTGCCGCGAATTGTATGATTAAATACGTATTTTGTTTAAGAAAATGTTTTTTTTTCAAAACCATGAATAAAAGGAAATATAATTTTGCAGGCATAATTTTGGACAAATACGTCGTCTAACAACAGTGACAAGCGTGTAGACTGCCATTTTAAACCGATCTGAGATCAGTAATGTGACTGTCGATTGTAACCGCCCTGCGGTTTAGGTTTGTGAATAGAATTGAAGGCTGAATCTGGATCAGTGTAAAATAAGGAGGTTCAGCTTGCTTTTTTTATTCTAAAATAAATAAATATTACAAAAATACTTGTTTCATATATGTGTTTATTATTATTATTATTATTATTATTAAATGTACAAAAAGTATTTCTTATCTTTCACCAGTAGATGGACATCAAGAACAGTGCATGAGCAACTGGGACATTCAATCACCAACCATCAACATCAGGGGTGCCTAGTCCTGCTCCCGGAGGGCCACTGTCCTGCAGAGTTCAGCTCCTCCAACCCCATTTAACCACACCTGAATCAGCTAATCAAGGTCTTAATAGGCATACTAGAAACTTCCAGGCAGGTGTACTGAGGAAAGTTGAAGCTAAACTCTGCAGGACAGTGGCCCTCCAGGACCGAGTTTGGACACCCAGATCTATTACTTTATTTCTTTCTCTCATATTCAAGATAGGCCTAGTTTAATATAATTTTTATACAACTCCCCCCCCCCCCATACTATGATTGCATTTTAAAATTAAACATTTAAGTTGAATATAAGAGGTCAAACTACTGCATGCATAACAACGATAAAAGAAAAGGCTGTATGGAGTGTAGCAGATTACACAGCTGGACACAGCTGTCACTGCAGTGGAATGTCATTTCACCTGCCCATGTACATATTAGAGGCATAATCTGCAGATGTGCTTGAGGAGGCTGATCTCAAACCACTCAAATCATATCAGCATCTGCTGATCATTTGGATCCACTTACTTTGAACATTATTTTCTTTTGTGAGTGTGTGTGAATGCACCTTTTATGAAGAGGAGACTGTAGTTGTATATCAGTAACCAAACTAGAATGCATTCAGGCAAATGTCAATTGTGGTTGAACTATGTTTTTAGGACAAGAATATTTGCAGTTGAGGCAAGTAGTCACATGTGTTTAATATCTTGTATTTTTGTGCATAAAATTAAATGGCATGAATTAATTTATCATTTTGACTATAATTATTATAATGCTATATAATGTTACTTTTATTTTTAATTATTTTTAATAAAATAATGCATTATTTGTTTGGCCAAAACAATGGCTTGACCTTTTTGTATGTTTGTTACCTTTTATGTCTTATTTATTTGTGTTTAATCCATTTAAATTTACAAACAGAAACTACCTCAAAACATTTATGCAACTAGCCTGGTCTCCCCCATAAGCCAAATATAAACTCTTGTATTATGTACTTATATCTGAATGTAGATAGAAACCTGAGGAAAGGCACCTCTTTTCATTCCCCTACAGTGTTAACCGTGAATCCTTGCAGAACGCAGTCACTGTCAGAGGAAAAACAGCCCTGGGAAGAAGCTTTTGAGTCTGGAAATGCAGAGAAATAGACCAGCGCGCTCAAAGAATGAGAGGCATGTCCTGCACTCTTTTCAGCCCCAGCTGAGCTGTGCTGTTTTTTAAATCACTTTACCATACTAAACCTACCTCAGTGTCAGTGACACACAATACACACCAGCTGGATCACACACACACACACACACACACAGATGTCAGCTCTTGAGGCAGCGCTTAAGCAGCATACATTATAGGCAAAGTGGTTAAACACAAGTTTAATCTTGTATTTGAATGTGATGGGGAAGCTGGATGGGGGGTGTTGCTGATAGGGCTGTGTGTTTGTGTGTCTGACCCTCTGACTGCCATTGGATGATCTCCGCGGGAGGGGGTGTGTTCAGGCTCACAGTATAGTGCTTGTTATGAGAGCCTTCTGCCGTCCCCTTCCACAAACCTCAATAACAACAGTATCCAGCCTCCAAGGCTGAGTGTGTGTGTGTGTGTGTGTGTAGGGGAGAGAGGAGTGCCTCTACCGCCGTTGCAGCTGGTTGCGGCTTCCTCCCTGTGAAGGTCTGCCTCATCACCTCTGCAGTGCCTAGGAAAAATAGGGCCCCCCCAGAGACTGAGGTAAGCGATGTGAGATAATACATTCCATGTCTGTCAGCTCCATTATTCAACTTTTCTCTTGTTTACCTTTGGAAAATGCAGCACACCTCTGTAGATCTCACACACCATCCCTTAAAACCACCCTTTTCATTTCTTGTTGAGCATTTGAGGCAGTTCTTCTTATTATGTGCTGTTCTTCTAGTAATAATTCACTATTTCTAGATTGGACTAACGTCACATCCTTCGTTGCAGACCTTGGTTGTTTTTATTGTAGCGCATGCCACCTTGACAGCATTTCTGACCATCATAGACCCCTAAATGCTGTCTAGGTGGGCAGCCCGTGTCTCATAGCACAAATCACCTCATCTTGTGCTTGGCTGTGCTGTTTCAGTTTACCTCCCCGCTGGGTTGTTGTTATGTCGAGCAGCGTGTCAATCTGACAGAGATGCGTTTAACCGTGCCGTAGTGCAGCACTGCGCCGCGCGCTCGTCTGCAGTGCTGCTCGATAGCGCTCAGGCTCGGTTATTTCGCGATGGTGACTGGCTCATTTGCAGCGACCCAGAGACGGTGAGCTCAGCTGGTCGAGATCTCTCTGATATCCCGCGATGCCCGAGGCGAGATCCTAGCTGCCATGTAGAAAGGTTCCTGGTTGATTCGCGTGCAGACTGCAGAGCGCGCTTTCTTGCTAGTTTCAGGCGCAACAGAGATATAAGGCTTTGGATTCAGATGCTATGGGTTGGTCACTGTGCATATATTTGCACATAACAAGGTTAGGCTGCTTTATTGAGCAATGCATTTTTCTAACAAAACAGATATGCATTGGAGAGTACAAATATTATTATATTCACCTGACAAAAAAAATACGATCTCATTACAGACAGTCAATTCCTTCTCACAGTGTGCAGATTTAATAGAGCATATTTGGGGGAGGGGGTGTTATCCCCCTAATTAAGGCTTGTCCCCTTTAAAACAAATGGTTTGGGGATTTTAGTCAAATCTGTTCGTTAAACCAAGCATGCAAGTTTCAACAGGGTTTTCAAATGTTTAAATAAAGATAAGAGTTAGAATATAGCTAAAGACCAATGGCCCATGTGGATGATTAGTGATTTCAATGAAATGTGTTGTTATGATGTGGTTTCGATTGTAAAGTTCATCTTGAATCTTTACTGGTAATTATTATGGTTTAATAAAACTCACAGGTGTCAAAAAAAATCTAAGAGAGTGATTTTCCGACTTGTAAAGGAAATAACTCTCTCATAATGTTAGATTTAAAAAAGAAATGATGCATTTCATGTCAAATGAATAGGAAGATATCAATTGCAGCTCAAAACTTTATTTATCTTCAAGTAATGCTTATTTGTATCCATTTTTTGTGTGAACTGTTTCGTTTAAACTCAAAAGTGCAGTGTTGTGCAGAACCAAACAATATAATAAACCAAGAATATAATAGGCTACTATAAATTATTGTAAAATAGATACTGCAATGCAGAAATAGGCCTACTACACAGAGCAAACTGTTATATTTATTTGAGCTGTCTGCATGATTACTTATGCTTTAACAAGGTGTGTTTGTTTGTTTTTATGAATAAAACAACATTATATATATATATATGTTGTTTTATGACTAAAAACAAACAAACACACTTTGTATATATAATCTTAAAAAAGATTATATATATAATCTTAAAAAAGACAAATAAAATTGAACAATAATATTTAAAAAAATAAAATAAATGAAATTAAAATTATTTAAAATAAAATGTAAATAAATAAAAGCAATATGTTTAATATATTTTCAATATTATTGGGATATATAAAAGACAAAATAACTTCTATAAGCATTTCACAGAGTTGGTAAACTAATATGCTACTTGTAAACTAATTATATAAAAATATATAAATTAAAAAAAAAAAATCTAATTTGAAAATAATTTATTTAGCTAACTGTGGAGCCTAATTTGTGTTGTGCAACACGGACCTGCACCGATTGCATGCTGCCTTTACAAAATTGCCTTTACATTTTCATAGTTGAACTGGCCTAAAAATTCCTGTAAAAAGGATGAAATTATCAACCCTTGCAAGTCTTTGTATAATTGGCTCACTGCCTTTGCACATGTAATGCCTCCCTAGGAGCCTACAGGCTGTTTGATGTTCTCAGGAATGCAGACGTACATTAAACATGTGACCTAAGGGCCACCCAGGAGCTCTGACTCCCTAAAGAGTGTGCGAGTTTACCATCACTCTAGTGAGCCTTACTATGTGATTTTGCTGGCCCTGTGTTTTTGTTTTTGTTTTTGTTTTTGTTTTTTTGGACAGGATTTTGTCATAACTTTCCAAATACAACTTGCCAGATGCCTCAACATGTCATTTATTGTGATGAAGGCCAAATTATTTATCCATTGGTTGCATTTAGTTATAGATTTTTATATTATTTATATATCATATAAGTTTATTTATTTATTTGATTATGCTCCTCCATGGACCTTTAAAGTGACATCTAGAAAATCCAGGAGACATTTACTACAGAAATAAATGGTCATGTTTTTGCTCTTGTGATCAGTCATGTGGGCTTCTTGCACCAATGATTGTAATTCCATGACCTGGTAGAGCTCTGAAACAGGCCCTTAGTGGATACAATGCCTAGAGAGACGTATCGGGGTACTTTAAATCTACCAGATATGTTTTAAGTCTCTTGACTATTGCTGTTAGACTAAAATGGTTGTATTGTACGTTTCTTAGGTTTTTGGATGTCTGAAGTGGTGGGCATGAGAGAGCTCGTTGTGGAGGTTATGGAATTTGGCATAGCGAGGTCTCTTGGGGGTTCACATGTGAGGCTCTGTGGGGGCGATTCCTTGTCCATTGTTTTCTGTTGAAGGACATTTCTCACAGAACGGAGATGGAAACAATGGATATAATTTGCAAGCTGCTCCTGCCCTTTAGATGTATTCCTCATATGTGCGTCAAAGAAAAAACGATCAAGTGGACACAGAATAATTTATTTGAGAGCTACTCAAAGGAAAATCATCTGACAAAAGATTTGTAGTTGAATATTGGCTTTTCATGGATCTCATGTTCTCATAAATAGAAACTTAGATTTGTATCAGATCCACAAAAGTTGACTGGATTTTGAATGTTATTGTGTCTTCATGTGAGGAAATCCCTGAGGGTCCAATGGATGTGACTGAGTAGACTGAGGTGGCCACAAGACTTTCTCGTTTCTCTGAAATAAAAGAACATTTCGGGTTCCCCAAAGAACATTTTCTTTAGTGTGAAGAATATTTCAATTGTCTAAAGAACCCATTTGTCCAATGACAATGTTCCATGAATGTTATTCACATATTCTTTATGGAAGCAAATGCAAATAAAGAACCTTTATTTTTAATGAAAGTGAAAAAGTGAAAGTGACGTGACATGTGGCCAAGTATGGTGACCCATACTCGGAATTTGTGCTCTGCATTTAACCCATCCAACGTGCACACACAGCAGTGAACACACACAGCAGTGAGTAGTGAACACACACACAGTGAACACACACCCGGAGCAGTGGGCAGCCAATGCTGCGGCGCCCGGGGAGCAGTTGGGGGTTCGGTGCCTTGCTCAAGGACACCTCAGTCGTGGTATTGAGGGTGGAGAGAGCGCTGTACATTCACTCCCCCCACCTACAATCCCTGCCGGACTTGAGACTTGAACCCGCGACCTTTGGGTTACGAGTCCGACTCTCTAACCATTAGGTCACGACTGCCCATAAGAGTGTACAATGAAAGTGAATGATGACCACAGCTGTCAAGCAAAGATTTTCATGTCAAGATTTTCAAAGAATTATGATTTTCAGTCTTTTACTAAAAATATCATATGACTTTGGAGGACTTAAAAATTTAATGCACGGACCATTTCTATAACACTTTCTGTTTTGATTTTGACAGCCCTTGTTCACCATACATTCATTGCATGGAAGAGAACAAGATGTTCAAATGTTAAAATGCTTGTCAGTAAGATTCTTTCTGAATAAATGTATTCTTCATTTCATTATCAACTCATTATTAATTAATTTATTATTCACTTTGTTAAGAAATGTCTATTCCAAACACATTTCAAACTGTTCTTTTGAACTTTCTATTTATCAAAGAATCCTGAAAAAAGTATCACGTTTATGCAAAAAATCTTAAGCAGCATAACTGTTTTCAACTGAGATAATAACAAGAAATGTTACTTGAGCACCATATCAGCATATTAGAATGATTTCTGAAGGATCATGTGACACTGAAGACTGGAGTAATGACTGCAGAAAATTCAGCTTTGCCATCTCATTAATTACATTTCACATTTAGATTACAAATTTTACAATATTACTGTTTTTACTATTTTTTTAACAAATAAATGCAGCCTTAGACATCTTTCACTAACATAAAAATCATACAGACACCAACCTTTTGTGCTGTAGTGTAAAATAGACTGAGATGGCCATTGTGTTGAATTGGACAGTTGTATATGTTAAACTATGATATTTCATATTTTTTCCATCCGTTTATCAGTGAAAGCAGCGCAAGTGGGTCGCATAGTGAGTTAGGAATGTAAATAAGCTTGCTGTATATCAGCGTAGTATCATAAAATCAGTTCCACTGGCATGCGTTTGTGTGCTGGCTTGTGTATGTGCATGCAAATGTTCAAAGACAAATGCTGGTTTTTAAACATGTTCTTGTGGTTGATCTTTTGAACAAATGTTCAGTTCAATTTGATGGGATCCATCCAGGCACATAATGTCTTCACATTGTCTCCTGGACCAGTGAAAGCCACATGGGTATTCAAGTTTCATCCAAATTCCCATACCACCATTTTTTATTTCAGTTTTTTCAAATTTGACAACTGCAGCTTCTGTTGCCTCATGGGATAGCAGATTGCCTGCTGGTTGCACACTTCAGAATCTCAGCAGATGCATTGTGTCATCTGGGTATTGTTTTCCTTGTATGATAAATACTGATAATGAATACAGAATATTTAGACATCCTACTCATCACTTTTGCATACTAAGTCACAGAAAAGCAAATGCGTGTTGTATTTTCCTCCAATCCTCTTTTCTTCAGCTTGGAGAGCTTGAAAGAAGCTTGGAAAAGATGTCTACGCAGCTTTCCAGACATGCTGTCAGTTGTTTGTGGGAACAGGCCTTACGTTTTTTTATTATCTAATATTAATATTTTATTTTATTTCAGCTTTTTTGCTTTAGAGAAGCTGTAGATTTTGACCTTAGAGAAGCTTGGAAAAAGAGGTCTACACAAATGCTGAATGGAGGAGTTAAAACCTTCTGACCTCTTCAGGCAATACTTTCTGTTTGTGTCTGCTTCTGCCTGTTTTTGTCTGAATTCTTTCCTGTTTTAAGTGGGATAAAAAGACACTTGCGCAACTTTCAAAACATAGTCGTCTTACGTATTTCATTATTATTCCATGACAACAGTGACATTTATGTAGGCAGTCATAAAGATTTACACTCTGGACTAGAAAGATGCAATTAGTGCTGCATGAGTTGAGAAATCAAATCCTTTTTTTACACTCACTTTCATTCACGTTCACCTCTGCACAGCTTGGGCTGGATATAGAGGTCTTTATAGATATGATCTGTCACGTACTGTGAAATCTTCAGTGGACGGGGGTTTGTCTATTGCCTTTCTTGCACTTAGATATGCAGTGACATCAGCAGTCTCCAGGAGAGAGCTGATGCAGCAGTCAGCAGAAGTATAGAGAAACAGAGAAAGAATACATTGAAGAACCTTGTTACAAACGCTGAGATTTTAGTATGCACATTCTGATGTTGTGTGTCGAAACAGCCCTGTACTATTTCTCTGTGGACTCCAATAATGTAGCCAGAGTGTTGGGGGTGTAGTAGTGTCAGAGATGTAGGTCATATGCAAATATATTTTTAAAAAAAAACATTTTTTTAGCTTGTACATGTCTTTGTTATGAGAATATATAGCGTTACGTAACCTGGTAAACTGCTGGTATGCTGGCTACAAAACCAGAAATTAAAGCTTTGTTACTGATGTTATGAGCTTTCGTTTTGTCAGATGTTTAAATATTCTTGTCAGACGATTTGCCACTTGCCAACATAGTAGATTTGTCAGTCATGAGGTGTTGAACATTAATATGAACGAATAGCATCTGTTGCTGTGTTGCTATGTTCTGTCTTACAGCTGTTTCTTATTTAGTTTGTCTTTGATGTCTACACCTGCTGCTTGTATTTATGATGGTGGAATGGGTTATTGGCGTGAAAAACTGCTGTTGACAGCTTAGAATTTTCATATAATCACAATTCACAATTTTAAATCTTAAAGAACAAAAATCTGTTATGTTTCTGTCTTTTCATCAACTATTTAAAGATATTGAAAGTTTTGGTCTCTGGAGGCGCAGTGTAGTTTACTTTTTCAGTAGTTTTTTTTAGACTTCATGAAAACTATTACACCATTTTTCTATCTTAACACTATAGTACAATACCTTATAGTATAATTACTTATAGTACAAACCTGTTAATTGGTTAATTAACACTGTAAGTCACCTTACCATATATGGTAAAACAGTAAATGTTTTAGCATTGCATTATATGCAATTTTACTGCAAAATACTGTTAAATTTATGTTTTTTTGGAAGTAAAAACCATATAATAACCAGACAATTTACCATGAAAAACATTTAAAAAAAAAAGACATTCTGAGAATTCTCTGTGCATGTGACACATTTTGGTTCAAATAGATTTCATTATATTATATGCTTTCATATAAAAATATATGTGGTTATAAGTAAACAGGCACCAATATGTCATGTTGTAATACCGGAAACATGTCACAGTATTTTTTTATGGTTATTTTATTTATTTATTTATTTTTAATTTTTAATTTTTTTATTTTACGGTACATTTAATTGGATATTTATTTTTTATTTTTTTATTTTACAGTGATTTAGTTGTGTTACAATTAAGTCAAATTAGGATAAGCCCTAAAATGTTAATGTGAAATATAAAAATAAATAAATATAATAATAATTTGAATGATTAATTGAAAACTAGATGGATTTACTATTTAACATAATTAGAGTTTGCTCCTGGCTGCACTGAAATAATCTGAGGCTTAGTAACCATAAAATCAATTGAACTGCCTTTAACATGTATTGTATAAACTAAAAGCTTGTTTGATGATATCTGATTCATAAGCTATTGGCAAGATTTAAATATTGTTGAGAAAACTTAGCATGATCATCTTTGAAGTTGGTCAAAATGTCTTAGAGCTTGCCCTCCGTATGCTGTTCTCATTCTCTCTAATTTACATAGCAGACTCAGCCTTTCCCCATTTTTAATTATTATTGCACCCCTGGGTAACTTCCAAAGCCAGCCAGAAATATTTCAGACCTGAAGTATATGTTTCATGCAAAAGCAATCAAAGGCAGCAAAAGCATTTATTTTAATTTGAGAAAACCTTCTCTATGACTCAAAGACCATGGTGGCTGTTCTAATGGTCTTTTTTAGTATAATACTCAACACCGAGAGCAGAAACAAGCTCTTTGCTGGGTGACAGATGTGCAGTCGAGGAGACAAAATGAGAGACGTTTTATTTTTCTATATCAGCCTTTTTTTTTCTTTTCTTCATCTGTGTAGCATTGGTCTTTCTATATGTCTGAAGACATTATATACAGTACCTCGTATCACTATAGCTGTTTAATGAGTGACATCACCCACTGAGCAGTACTTGAAAAACCTTAGTGTTTCTACGGCTTGATATTTAGCATTGATAGTGCTGTGATGAAGAGATGTTAATTGCTCTGCAAAGCAGAAAGCTTGACTGAGAGTGGTTTCATCCTGCTAAATTAATGCAGAGGAAAGCTGCACTGAAACTGATTAGACACTAATCCTAAGGGACGGTCATACACTTTTACAGCTGTGCAGATGCAACCAACACTTCCACCGCTGATCATGTTATTGTTCTCACGTCTATTAAAGGGATAGTTCACCCAAAAAAAAAAAAAAGAAAAAATCTGCCATTAATTACTCACCCTCATGTTGTTCCAAACCCATAAGACCTTCGTTCATCTTTGGAACACAAATTAAGATATTTTTAATGAAATCCGAGAGCTGTTCATGAGAGTACCATGACACATACGTGTGCATTCTAGGGGTTGAATGACTTCAGATTTTTTAAAGTCGACATTTATCAAAAGCATTGTTTCATTTCAAGCTTGATTTTGCTATCTAAAACAACATGAATGTTGTTAAAAAAAATCCATTCTGGATTTGAAAATTCCACTATAGAATTCTTTGCTTATTTTATTTAGAATACTGTGTGTTTTTGTGTTTTATATTTGAATGGGATTATAAGGAACAGTTTTATGTTTTCAATTTTAATTTAAATTTCAGTATTAGTATTTTTTTGTGTTTTTGTCACTTTTAGCATTTTTTTAAATAATTTATTTTATTTAGATGTTTTTTTGTATTTTTTCAGCTTCATTTCAATGAACAAAAAATATTATTTTTTTAAATATTTTTATTGTTAACAATACAATAGTGCTGTCAGTCTGTGTGGTAACTGGCGACATGCAGTGGTTGATCCAGGTTTTTTTTTTTTTAAACCCTTTTTGTCGGTTGAGCAAAAGTAAACTGGCCATATTGAATCTAACATGTACGTTTTAACCATGATAAATGTTTCCGAGTGCCATTAGTTGAAGTAATAACAAGCGTCCAGTGTCATCTGAAATCCAGCAGGAAGAGCACATTTTTTTCTTGTTATTTCTGGTCAGAATTCTAGAAAGAAAGTAGGGAAGTCTGCATTGCAAAATACTTTCGGTCCTAAAGGAAGATATTTTTATGCTTCTTATTAATTCAGGCACATCCCAAATACAATACGTGCCCTTTCTCACGATCTAACAGAAAAACCTTGTAGAAAAGGAATTCAAGGTATAATTTAGGACAACAAATCTGTTTTTCATTCAGTTTTGGTAACCACCACAGAGAAAGTATGTGGCCACCTGCTTTTGACTGCTTTTCTCTTGCTGTTCCAACCATCCGTTTGCCTTATTTAGATAACAAATCTTTCTGTCTGAAATAAAGCCTTCATCCAACCTGTGCTATCTAGAACAGCAGCTTGAGATGGTTTGAGATTCAGAATGGATTTGACACAGAAGGAAAGAACAGTAAGAAAACAGATAGCGACACAAGTGGGGAACTGAAATTGCTTCAGAAAGCAGCTCTGATAAGAATAAGATGGCATCACTGGATTTGAGAGCGAGCGAAATACAGAGTGATAAAGAAAAGATATTGATGCAACGTGCTGCATTGCCCCTAGCTTTGCTTTGGCCTTTTGAAAAGGTATCAGACTTTTCAATATGGAAGATCCTCAGGGTGCCAGATGCTTCCTGTTGCAGATGACCGCTAACTGAACCCCAGACCACAAATAGCAGATGCATTTATGCCTGTGTGTGAGAACAAATAGACAGAATCATTTCCCAACCACTTTTGTGTTCTATGCTATTTAGAGAATTCATCTGTTGATAGTTATGTTTATACAAGAGAGAATTAGAATAAGAAATGAAAGGAAGAAATTGTAAGTAATAAAATGGCAGCCATTCATTGAAAAAAAGAGAGCCAATTACCCATCTCCTCTTTGTTTGTGCATTAGCCGGACCAGTGCACTAAAAGAGGAAAAACTGATCAATTATTATTAAATATTATTGCTGATTCAATAAGCCATCTTGTTAATTTATTAATGTTTATTTGTTCCAGATGTTTTAGAACGCTCTTATTCTCTGATCATTCACTGTCCACAAGCTAAGGTAAATTCAATAGCCCTATATTCACCTCTGTTGAAAAATCCAGCATATGCTGGGTAGTTATGTTTTGAAGCATGGCTGCTGGTTTGAGCTGGTTTAAGCTGGTCCTTAGCTGGTCATGAGCTTTGTTTAAGATTGTCCTAAGCAAATAGCTCCTGCTCAAGACCAGCTTAGGACCAGCACATGACCAGCTTAAACCAACTCAAACCAGCGACCATGCTTCAAAACATACCTAACCAGCATATGCTGGATTTTTTAACAGGGACTTAAGCCCTCTGACCTGCTTATGACTCTTGCATTTCCCCTTAAGTTCAGAAAAAGGGCAGTGTTACGCCTACAGTTTAGGAACATGATTATAGTTTCTATTTTAAGCGCGGTGTAATTGTGAAATTAGAAACAAGCAGCTTCCCATGGCTAGAACCTGCTGGTTAAAACAGTGTCAACTAGAAAACTGCTGTCAATGCCAGTGCATGAAGAATTTATAGTTCACAGCATGTGAACATCTAGGCTTTCCTCTGTGGCTGAGAAAGAATAGCACCTCTTCATTTGAAAAAAGAAAGTTTTTCCTCTAAAGATTTTATTGCTATGAATAATCTGAACCACAGTCCTCCTTATTTAAGTGTTAAAAATAATTCATGATTTTATGTTTTGTCATATTTTTGAGTATATAATCGCTGTTGGAAGACCATAACTAGATCTCAGTCATTGTTTTGTTTGTTTTTCTGTGTTTTAAAATATATTTTCTGGGACATTTGGAATTGATTTTATTCCTTTTAGATTTCTCAGAGTGCTTGTATGTTCATTGCATATACATTTTTTCGTAAATCTGCAGTGCAGCTGCATCCTTATAGTCTTATAAAACACAGTTCAGTGTTGGCTTAGATTGTCTTCAGTGGTTCTTATTTTGTCCTTTGGAGACGTAATGATCAGATGTTTCACCATCAGCGGAAATGGAATAGGAGCCTTGCCCGCAGTTCCTTAGAGACGGGCTGGACTACACGAATGTGACCTTGGGAACTCTGTACTGTGTTATTTCCTCTTAAGCTGGAGAAGTTTTGCATTTCATATGGCCTTTTCTTTTTTTCCTTCTTCCTCCTGCTTTCTTTTTTATCTGTCCTCAGGAGTTATGAGAGGACGGACAGTGTTTTCCTTTACAGTTTTTTTCAATTGCTAACATCCTTTTGTCCAATCTGTAGTCACATTTTCAAAACTCTAAACACAATTAGCACAACATCCGTCTGTTGTAACCATACCATTAGCACAATTTGTGTTGTTTTCACACAATATGCAGTCAATTACCATGTTTCTAAAATGCTTACATTTTCTTTTCATACAAGCTTACCCAAAACCAAAATCATGGATCTTTTTAGTCATATTTACAAATGCTTAAACACAGCATGTCAGAATTGAAGACCTAATGTTCCAAACCTTAAATATAGTATAAAACTTCTACTTCTGCTACAACAGCAGCTCAAAAGTATTGAAAAATTCTCTCTATATAAAGTATTGTAACAACTGATAAGCACTTTTAAGTAACAGATCACTGAAATATTTAGAAATAGCTGATTCCAGTCTCTGTTGGAGGAATAGTCAGGTGTTGAAACTCTTTCCATTACATCAACAACATAGAGTAAAAAAGACCTCTTTGAATTGGTTTTGTGGATGCAGAACAACACAAAGAATCAGAAAGAGAACAAAATGATGCCTGGGAGAGGGAGAGGAATAGTTGTAGGAGCGAGAGGAGTAGTTGGATCAGAAAAAGGGAGATGGGGTAGGGGAGAGGAGTGAGAATGTGTGTTAGACTGTGCATTTTTTATGTTTGTTTGTTTTTTCCCCTTACACATGTGGAACCTATGAAAGCTTTCTGCCATGGAATATAAAGGGTAAAGGGTAATTGTAACTTTATCTCAGAATTCTGACTTTTTTCTTGCAATTGTGAATTTACAGTATCTCACAATTCTGATAAAGTCTGAATTGCAAGATGTAAACTCACAATTCCAATATAGGTCTGAATTGTGAGATAAAAAGGTCACAATTACTGTTTTTACTTTTTTTATTCTGTGACAGAAACAAGCTTGCATAGTAACCAAAGGCCATGTATGTTGGAATTGTTGTTGATCACTGGCATCAGCTATCATGGGGTCACCATCACAACACGCCAACACTCACCCACTGGAAGGTTCAAGGTAGAGATCTTCTCGGGTCCTAAAATCCGTGCACCGACCCGAATCGACCCGAATCACTTCTTACCCGAACCCGACGTGCATAAATAATAAAAAAAAAAGATAAACCCGACCCAAGACAGACCCGATGAAATTAGACCCGAGTCCGACCCGACCCGACCGCATTTATTTTCGAACCCGACTGGACCCGAACGTAAATGGCATTGACGTGTGCACAGCCTGCAGCCCCGCATCGGTCCGGAAAAATCCCGTGGTCCTGCTGATTTGGCCGCTGCTCCATTACTTTCATTCAGTTTATTTACTTATTAGCTTATTACTTTATATTTTTGCCTGCCTGATGGATGTTATTTCTGAGTTTGGCTTTTAATTGTAACTAGTGGATTTGAAATATAAACGTGATAGTTTTATAAAAAATGTAATTGATAGGTTAATAAATCATGGATTTGCTAGTTTTGTCTGCAATGTTATTTACCTCATCTCCTGTGAAGGGCTTCTGCACACACACAAAAAAGAAAAGCCTTGCATTGATACGCAGCGTAATGAATTGAGTGGATTTCCTGATGGATCTCATATCTATAAGATGGATTACTGAGGTTACAAACGTGTTCCTTTTTTACGTGCGTTTCTCAAAAATGAACTTAACATGAACGCACAAGTAGGCTACGCATCCGGGAAAGTTTAAAAGATTTCGGGTCTTATCGGGTCCATTTGGGAAAAGCACATTTATTTTAATTTACCCGAGACCCGAGCCTGCTAATACCGAACCCGACCCGTGTCCGAGGCACTCGTAGAAGTTTTGGACCCGAACCCGCTCGGGTCTCGGGTCGAGTCTCGGGTTTTCGGATCTAAGTGGACCCGTGAAGACCTCTAGTTCAAGGTTCCAATTGAATTTCTGCATAGGGGACCCTATTTTTTTCTATTGTACATTCTATAAAGAGATTACTCATTCAGTTTTAGCTAGTATGTTGCCAAGAATGAACACAATGTAAAAATGTAAAAACACAATGTTAAATATGTAAAATGTTTTTCAGATGAAGGTAAACTGAAGGCTAAATTACAAAAAATTATGGATTTTTATATTGTCTATTATATGCAGGTAGATCTGAGACATGACAAGTAATGCAGTTTTTGTAATGCCATTAATTGTTATCATTTTGACAGTCTATGCACTATGATTGACTGTATGTTCTTATTGGATCGAAAACCAGTGCTAATATTTTGACCGAATGACTCGATTTTGAATCGTGTTTGCTGTGTTTTGATAGAGTTAGTATATGAAGAAAAAGGTATTCAGCATTTTAAAATGTATAGTTTTTATTTATTTAACAAAATGTGGTTTTGGCCAGAAAATTAACTATTTGGCTAACTGTATGATGTAGGTGTGTTGCTGTGTTAAGAGTTTAGAAAAAGTACTTTAAGTATTGGTAAACGCTTGTTAGCAATTGAAAAAAAACTGTAAATGCTAATCTGGGAAACTGTAGAGATTGCTTTCAAAACGGCTTCTTTAGATACCATAATATCTGGTATTTGTTACACCATGCAGACAGCTAGCCGACTGATCCATAAGCAGAATCAGTAGCGATATGTGATTTATTGAAGCAAGAGATAGTTAATTCAATGGCACTTCCATGTCAACTGTAAAGATATCAAGTATTTTCCTCAGACATGTCCAATGCAGGAATTCTCTTTTCCAGCAAGTATGTTATCACATTTCCAGATATACCACACATGCCATTTACTGATAACAGAGAGCACTTTAAGTTCAAGTTGTAAGTGAAATGTTGCCAGGTGTGGGAGAAGATTCCTTTAAAAACTTGATCTGTTTTTCTAAGCTGTTACTTCTTAAACATTCTCATGCCTCTGATCTGAGAGATTCACTTCTGGAAGCTTCCAGCCTTTGGAAAAATGAGGATAGCCAAGATGGGGGAAAAAAAGAGGGAAAAAATGAAAGAGATGAAGTAGGCAGATCAAAGAACAACACAATGCTGCTTGTCTGCTGGAAGAGGAGGAAGCCAAAGCCTGTGAGCTGTGGGTCAAAGAGGGAAAGTTACGGTTCCAGCTTTGTAGAAATTTGTAGAAATTCCAAGCCTCAGTTTTCAAGAAGTAACATTAAAATGTGTCTAGAAGCATATTAATATATAAATAGCCATCTACACTTTCCCAAGAACTTGTGAGCAATTTGTGTCTGAAAAGTGTTGGAGGCACTATATGCGTTAATTAACTTGAAAACTTTAAACAAACTCTGTAAGCAAGAACATTTTTTTTGGTTTATTAGAAAAATCTCACTGCAAAAGAAGAAAACATCAGGCTGGAGCTCTTGCCATTAAAACATTTTAGGTCCCCCGAGAGGTCTTGTGTACTGCCCACTGAAATGTAACCAGGTTCTTATTTCCCACAATGCTAGAAGGTAAAAAGCTGTGTTTGCTTTATAACCACCCCCACTACTGTATCTAATCTGAGCGACAAGATCTTCAATTTTAAGCATTAAAACATTCACATCTAATGCATGTTTTGTTTGGAATTGAATTAGTTGTGTTGTAACACCCTGTGGACTATATATCTGGTACATACTGTACTTTTAATAGCTATTGGTAGAATTCATGTGTAAGCTTTTATCAGACACTTCAATCCTTTATGTACTGTGCCACTAGCAGTGCAAATGTCCACTGACAACCAAGAGCTACCAAAACGAGATAAATGACTCCCACTTGCAAAGAGTGGAAAATCAATTCACTTTCTCTTTCACTCTTTCTCTCTCATAATTGCGAAGAAGCTCACAAGAGAGCATGCAGCATTTTGAGATTGATTCTGTTGACAGCAAATTTGCAAGTCTGAAAGGTAGCAAGTAGTTAGTCATATAAAAAGTTCTCAATCGATGAAACAGCCTACGGAGCAGAGCATATATGGGCTTTTAACCGAATCATTGTTTTGCCTCGTGTAGGCATATTTTTGGACTGCTCTATTTTTCAAAACTGCCATCAAAGTGCTGAATGAAGCATTTCAAAAATACAATATGACATTTCTGTCATAAATATTTATTTTTTTATGAGTGTGTGCAACCCTATCTGTCAGCATTTTTTGCAAAAGTCTGTATGTTTGTATATTTGTGTTGTACTTTTTGTGGCCTTTTCTTAGTGCCCAGGGCTTAGAGATACATGTTGATACAGCTTATGTGAACTAGCGGATCTGGGCTTGGCTTGTCTTTCATCACATTTCTATATGAGCATTATTGCTTGTTTGCAGCTGCTTGTTTGTGTGTCTCTCTCTCTCTCTCTCTCTCTCTCTGTGTGCGTGTATGTATCAGTTCATGTTTCTATTGGTGAAAGGTAGGATGATGCAATGACAGCAGTTCAGGGGCCATTCTCTACTCACATTTCTTTCACCACATCACATGAGCAGCAGAATCTCTCTAGCTATCAGTGTTTAAAAGAATGTGCATGTGTTACTAGTATTTAAAGGGTTAGTTCACCCAAAAATGAAAATGAGTCCATGTTTTACTCACCCTCAAGGCATCCGGTGTATATGACTTTCTTCTTTTAGATGAATCCAATCTGAGTTATATTAAAAATTGTCCTGGCTCTTTCAAGCTTTATAATGGCATGGGTGGGTGTTTTTGTTCAACAGTCCAAAATATGCCATATTCCAAGTTTTGGAATTCATTCAGCCAATTTACTTGAAATTATAATGAACGGCAAACACCATTTGGGTGGCTAAATGCTGTCAAAATTTACAAACCTTCATGTTGTTCCAAACCTGTAAGAATTTCTTTCCTGTGCAAATATTTTGAAGAATGTTATGAACCAAACTACATTGGAGCCAGCTGACTTCCATGGGCAAAAACTAACTAACTACATAAAACAAAATCAACACTGAAGCATTTCTGAAAATATCCTTTTTTTGGGGTGAACTATCCCTTTAACTATATGCATGCGAATAAAAGATGGCAGAATTTTCATTCTTCAGTGAACTGTCCCTTTTAACTGTTATTTCAGTTAGTGTTCCCATTGTGAATGTAATGGACAGACTGTAAGGGTTTGAGAATAGCAGATAGAGCACAGGGAAATATATCTTGGGAATGAGGGAAAGAGTGACAGTAAGTTATTGTGGAATGGCCTGGAAAACAGCAGTATCCTGTCAAGAAGTAAATCGAGCAGGAGGGATGGAAAAATGGGCCAGACAACATATGAGTTTGCCCTCACACACATACACCTCTCTTCATCTGTTGACATCAGGTCACATTTCCTGAGAGCATCTTTATCTCAGCAGAGTGACAGTCCCATTTCTCACACGTTCATTATCCCACCCTCACCCCTGTGCGTGCGGCCCAAAGCATCTCTCCTCGGTGACTCGTAGACTAATACAAATATGCCTGCCATATTTTGGTATGAGGGATAATACTGTATAGAGTCAGACAGTCAATATAATATTTACTTCACAACAATGACCACTGACTCTTGCTTATTCTATGGTTACATCGATAAATAAATACATGAACATGAACTATTATGTTATGATATGTTATTTATATATGTATATACCTGTACAGTAATTCAAGTTAATTACTGCTTGGCTAACATATTTGCATACCTATGTCTTCTACATCTAAGGATGAAAGAAAGAAAGAAAGAAAACAATTGTGTCATTTTGTCTACACACTGAAAGTTAGTTAGCAACGTTGGAATTGTGAGAAAACAAGCTTCCATGCTTTAAATTGTCCCTGTTCTCACCTTGATGACATGAATGAAAATCAATGGAGGACAGACATAGCATGCATGTAAAGTAAGTTCTGCATAGACGGCTGCTGCCCATCCATAAGACAAGAAACTCTTATCTGGTCATGTTTTTTAAATTTGTTTTCAAATACATTGTCAGGATTGCTCTTGACCTCTCATCATTTTGTCTATTTGTTTTTCTGTCTTTCTAAGACATGATTAGAGGACTATAGATGGTTTCTGTTTATTCTGAGCAATCTGCAACCCATCATCCTGTATATCTTTTTTGTCTGAATAAATAAATGCAATAAAAACACACTTTTGTTTACCCATGTGGGATTCATTAAATAGCTATGCAAGTCCCAAAGGACAGATAAGTCCATATATATTTGGGACTGTTTTGTTTTACTAGACTCCTTTTACACTTTTTTTTTTTTAGTTTGTGCCCTGGGTATTATTAAAAGAATGATTTGGCAGATATTGATGTGAAATGGATATCATTATTTATATTATGTAAATCTCATTCACACTAAAGAAAGTGGAAACCATTTGGGCTCAGTTTCTATGCCCAAAACCCATGCACATTTTACTCATTTATCACAATCAATCAATCGATAATAAAAAAAACTATTTTTGAATAACTACTACTATAAATAACTCGTTTTTACTGCTAATTTACTGCTTTTTGCCTGAAACATTTTAATTGGAATTTGATATTTCTATTATACAGGCTTTGTTTTATTTAGGTTTTAATTAAAATTTACAGAATAATAATCTTCAGCAAAAGAAAAAATAAACCATACATGAAAAAATCTATAGAGAAATGGAAAGAAGGGAGTAAAAATAGGGTTAATCTACTGAACATATTCTGAGGCCTTGTGCTGAGAGCCCCACACACATGGCTGGCTGGGAAACTCATGATTATTGATAGTGGGAGCAATTTGGCCACATCCTCAGCAGCAGAGGACAAACAGCCCCCAGCAGCAGATCTGTAGAGTTCCAGAATGTGCCTTGTACACACAAAACCGAGCCTGTCCATTTAGGAGACAATGAAAAGAGCCTGTTTTCTTTCTATCTTTGTTTTTTGCCTTCTCTCTTCTATGGTTAAACACAGTGGTGAATTGTATAAACAATTGCACAACATTTGTGCAAAAACCTGCGTCTTAAGATATGGTCACGTTAGGCAAAAAAATGTGAATGTGAAGTGACATGAAGGACACGTATGACCTCTTCAGTTAACCCATCCAAGTTAGTGCCTTCAAGTTCACCTTCAACTGCCCCCCAAAAAAGTCTATTGTTAATTTTGTAGCGTAGAATTAAGCATAGATCACACAGAAGTCACTTTCAAACCACAATACAATGAACTTTTTCACCCTCATGTGAACCTCTCAACTGTGAAGATTCTTATTGATTGACTGGATTTTGTCTGTGAAATTTCGCAGAGCAGCAGTAAATGCAACTTTATGAATCCCTAGTCAGGTTTATTCATATCTGCGTTTATATATTTTGGTCTGTTATGTATATTTTTTTATTATTTAATTTTTTTTTATGTGTAAAGTAAGCTTGACAGCAGCCTGAAATTTGGAGAATCGTGCCGTGCAAATTGCATACAGTGCAATTTTTTGGCCGTGATTTTGCTGTTACTTGATTTGCATAATTACTTTAGTGAGTCAGGTGCAAAAACAAGCCAGACAGTGCATGGAAATAAACACTGCTGTCAGTGGGCACAGTTCATTTTTAGTCATTCGCCCCTCAGTGCATTCTTACTGTATTCTCACTGTGGTCTCATCTGTTTGTAGACTAATGGTGAAATGATATGCTACAGAATGGCATCACCTCCATTAAGAATGGGAGATGCTTGCCCCTCTCACTTTTTGGGAGAAAATCAATACCCATTGCTTAATGTGCCTCCTATGCCCATGGTGGCCCCAGACTGGATTCTAATTTCGAGCTCTTTTGTATGGAAATTTTAGTATGAGTTTCAAAGACCATGCAAATTTAATGAGGTTGATTTCTCTGAAAAGTAAAGTCTGTGGCACTATCAAAACATTGCTATTTTTGAGCATCCCAATGCTTATCCAATGGCATGATTTTGTAGAGCTCTATCTGTTTTGGCTTACTAATCATTTTATTAATGTAATATTTTTAACAACATGGTCTATCTTGACTCTCAAATGCATTGACAAAAATGTTTGTGTAAGTCAGTGTATTTGTATTGTGTAACACAATTCATTTGACTTCTTTTGCCTTTAGTGAAGTATCATGCAGAGCAATGGAATAATTGTTTCATAAATCGTAACCAACCCGCATTTCTGAGTAACTGCCTGCCTCTTTTCCGTGCCAATTACTTATGACTAAATCTATGCGAGATACTCTTAACAGGGCCACACAGTTTTATTGTTGCGGTCTCTCTCTCTTTCTCAGACGTTTCCATTAGTCTGTATTCTGGTTTGGTCCAGACATGGCAGTTTGAACACAAACAGCCTGAGGTTCTTATCAGTCTTTCTCACACTGCACTCTTCCCCAGGAAACCCGTTCAAGCCTCACTTTATCGCACGCTCTGCCCTCCACACCTCCCTCAGCTCCAACCATTCCCACAAGCACACTTTTACCTTTTTGCTCGCTCCCCTCTTCATCTGAGATATTACCTAAGAATTAAACATCTTTTAGCTGACTTTCTCTCTCCATCTAAATCCATTTCACCAGAAGCAATGTCTGTCTCTCTCCTCTCTCAATAGCTCTCTTACTCTGTGTGAGTTGTTCATGGTTTTAGTTCATATCTTTCTGCCTTTTTTTTTCTTTTTGTGTTAGTCTGTGTTAGTCATATGCTAGAGTTCCTTTTTTTCCTCCCTTGACAATCTTGAGATTGTTATAGCTCTCTTTTAAGGCGCATCCCAGCTAACCAACATTTTTTTTGTGGCATTTTGTAAAGTTTTTTTAAGGCTGAAATACAATACACGACTTTTCCTTCGATTTACAGTTTGAATAAGTCGCCGCTACCATACATATGATGCAGTCTGCAGATTTGAGTTGACAAATTTCATAGAAAATCACAGTGTATAATGGTCACAGATTCAAATTGTTTAGCTTCAGTCTGTGATTCATCCAGTCGGAGGATATCAAGCATGTTTGATATTTTGAGCCGATTTTAGAACAAGTATTGTTTTCATTTATCATATGTTTCACATTATCATGCAAAAAAAAACAAAAACTTATGTGAACGTTTGATTTTATCATTTTGCAAACATTATGGAAACCTCACTTTTGAATGTTCTCTGAACCATCTGAAACAAGTAGTAAGTACTAATGTTTAAAAAACATTAGACATCCAACTAAAATGCAAAACTTCATTTAAATGATGTATCATTTTTTTCTGCTAACATTCTGATAATGTTATTAACTCTTTCCCTGCCATTGACGGAATTTTCCATAATTTATGACACAATGTTTCCCCTTCATTGATGGAATTTTCCGGCTTTCTGTGTTTTCACTGTTATACGGTATAGAATGCGCTATTACAAACTTCTGAAAGAGTACTGAATCTCTGGATCAAAACATGGTGAAGAAGTAGAAACAACAGATCACATATGTAAGCAGATGCATATGTAAAGTAATGCAATCATCAAACATTTACTGTTACCAAATGAAATGTCAACCCAGGAAGAGTAGGACTGTGCAAGCTTTGTTTGGAGGTGCTGATGGAAGCGATCATTCTGAATCTGATCTGGATATGGTCTTGTTTTTCTCAGCTTTTTGTTAAAAATGTTGCTGTCTCTGTTTTTCTTTTGACATACTGCATGTTCAGATATTCATACAACAACATATTCTGGGGGCCATTAACGTTTTATGAAAATGCTGAAAAATGCTGGCGGTGACTGGAAACCTCTGGCAGGGAAAGAGTTAAAGAGCAGATAACTTTGAACAAATGTTCTATAAACTTTACTGGAAGATATGAACATTTGAACATTTGTTCAGATATTTGAGTGAACGTTCCTTGTTAGCTGAGGTTCCACCATTTCCACAATCTAATGGCTCGTAAGCAGTTTGTCCCCTTTATGAATTTGATATGAAATATTTTAAAACATTGAAAACTATATGTATGAATTTATATTTATATATATACATTTTTTGGTTGTTGACATTAACTATGTGAACTCTTTTGTACAAAAGGTAATTGTATTTACTTCCAATTCTGCAATATTCCGGACCTCAGTAAACTGAAACACATTTGATGCTATTTTTTGATGTGGAAGCATTTGATCTGTTAAAGAGTTTGGTCACCCTTACTCCACCCAAGGGGGGTTTTGAGGTTTACAGCAGATGATGAGAAATGCCATATAATTTGTAATCTAATCTACAACGATGCTCACATAGCTCACTTCACATTGTGTGAGCATTAACATCAGTTCCTCTCATGCCTTGAGAGAGCCACATGACACAGATGCCAATGTGCAGTGAAGCCTTAAGGAGAGAGCAGAATTTGATACAGGTTTGTGGTTAAAGCCAGCGGAGGGCTTTCACGGCTCAGTGTGTTGTCACTGTAGTTAACACATTACAGAAAGTTGAGCAGTTTAATCATTTTGGTTACTTGATTTATCTGAACCATTTTAATTATGTGTTGATAAAACCACTATCCACTATACTGTGGTAGATTACAATTTCCTCATAAATGTAGTCTAAATGGAAATTGTCAGCTAAAATAATCATGCGATTGGCACCCCACCCACTGGAAATTACACCCCACCCACCGTCCGGACCCACCCTCAATCTTACAGTACATCTTACATTTTAGAACTGGGGCTGAGCCAGAAAATCCCCCACCCCTTGCATGTTCAATTATAAAGAAAAAAATGGCTAATTTCATAATGTTTTCAGCCACTAATAAGAGTTTTAAAATACAATACGAAATACTGTATATTCAAAATCCGCACAGAAAATGCACTGGACCTAGTCATGGCTGATACGTGTGCCTCTAATTTTACTCTGTAATTTGAAAACATCTGCCTGAAAAATCTGCTTATTCTCTGAGTAAAATGATAATAAACACTTGGAAAATAAGAACAAGCATTCTAGTCCAATGAAATCTTATCAGACTAGAAGTCTTTTTCTATACTGTATATGGTACTGAAAAGCTTCAGGGCTGCTGCAATTGTTAGAATAGTTTACATAGTGTTTACTGAACTTATTCTTTTACAGGGAACATGTGCAGCCTGCATCAATTTTCTTTGCAGGAGGCTGCCGTTTCTCCTAGAGAAATTTGTTTGTCTTGGCTTAGATCACTATCCATTGTTGCTTACTGTTGCATTTTATTAGTATTATTTGCACAAGTGGTGAAGGTTTTGCCTCCATTTAGGCTCTTACAGTATGTCTCTGATTTTACAACTTTATACTGGATATTGTTAGATCATTATTTTTATTTTCATACAATATTTAAAGGAACTAAATACACTGAGATAACAGCTATTTTGCAGTATTAATGGCTTAGCTACTGACCCTCATGTTAATCCAAAGCCTTCTTTGTTCTGCAGAACACAAAAGAAGATATAATTACATTTTCTCAATGTTTTTTAGTACATACAATAAAAATCAGTAGGGTTCAGTGTTGTTTTAGACCCCATTTGACATTCATTATTGAAACATTCTTTAAAATTTCTTCTTTAGTCCAGACCATACAATTGACATATAATTTTTCAAAAGATTACTGGAGCACTATTTTACTCTTTCAATGTCAAAATTTCATGTTTAATTTAATGTGTTGCTTGCCATTTCTTTCTAGCAATTTCTTACTGACAATTGTTTCAAAACAGATGATACTAAAATAGCAGACCATCATGGAAAAATGCATTACAATAATTAAACACACACACACACAAAGCCAGCAGAGAATGTGATCATAATTTCTGCCTGACTAAAAGTAGTAAGTCCAGAGTTTTTCACAGCCATAATTCAGTGAATGAACAGCCTCTGGGCGGTCCGTGGGCATGCCGCCTAAGAACTGTTAACACTATACATGGAAAAATATGCTGTAAAATGTGCAAATATGTGAGTTTGACATATGTTAGGGCCGATATGATATCCTGCAGGTTTACCGGACCTTGAAATAATAGATAGGGCCATAAGTTTCTCAAGTGTGTGTACACAGCTCTGCGCTGTGTAAAGTTGTCTGCTTTTATGGCTGATAAAGATGGCTGTGTTTTGGCGTGGTGTATTTATGTGACCTATTTTATGAACAGTACTGATATAGATTGCTTATATGCTCACTCTCGCTCTCCTTTCTTTTAGATGCACAGAAACAACCGCGCTAATGAGCGTGTGCATGTTTGTGTGCATTTGACTGAGAGCCAGCTCGCGTGTAAAATGTAGGGGGTCGGAGTGTGTTTACACACGTTTTCCTCTAATTCAGCCAAGAGACGGTCAAAGGAACAGCAGGAGCAAAGATTCAGACTTTTATTAAACTGCTTAAAAGATCAGCCCAAACTCACAATACAGAATAAATGCCAGAGATGGCCTCTCAGTAGATCTAAAAATCTATTTTTTTGTTGTGTGTGTGTGGAAGCGTGAATGTGAGTTTGTCTGTCTGAAAGATGTATCAGAGAGAGTGAGAATACGTGGGTGAGTGTTTTGTATGCATGTTTGAATGCTTGCTTTTATTAGTGTCTGCAAGACCACTGTCGACTGAAGTAGGAAGAGCACTTTATGGCTACAGGGTGCATTTCACTGGCAGTATATACACTAGATATGCTGAGCACTCTACACCTCCTCCTCTCTTCAAGTCTGCTTTTAATCTAGGCTCTGACACTGGCCGATGACTCACTCTGGACCCAGGTGAAATATGGTCATGGAAGGGCCATCTCAATTCTGTGATTATACAGACCTCTCAAGCACGTTGCAGAGTTGAATAGCTTCCTCCTTAAGGGGCCACTTCAATTTGTTTGCTCCAAATGAAAAAGCCAAAAGGAATACTCCATGGCAGAATCTGTGACAAGAATACAAGCTGGCTTATCTGTGGGATCATCTCAGACACATGAAATACCATGGTTTTTTTTTTTGTTTTGTTTTTTAGACATTTGCAATGGTAACATCATGATATTCGGACATGCTAGTGACTTAAATGTGCAATATAAAACATTAAGATGGACGTGTACATATTATTCATTTTGTGTGTCCTATAGTATACTAATTTCTCTCTCTCTCTCTCTTTCTGTTTCATTTTTCACATACACATACCAAACCCAAGGACGATAGAAATAGCATCATCCTGACAAAAAAATAGTCCTCTTTTTTCCATCCAAAAAAAGTTAATATCTACAAATAAGTTAATATCTACAAATATCAAAAAGCACAATTCAATAATAATAATAATGTGATTTTTGGTTAATTAACTTTTGATTGCCATTTTAAAATGGATTGTGTGCATCTTTTTCATTGACAGCATTAGAGGTGGCCTTCTGGTGCTTATAGGACTAGATTAATAATAATAATAATAATAATAATAAAAAAGATCAAAAACCATAAAAGTGGTTCATATGACTTTTTGAAGTCATATTCATGGCTTTGTGTGACAGACCAAGATTTTACTTAAAGGGTTATTCAACCAAAAATGAAAATTCTGTCATCATCCTTTACTAACCATAGTGTCGTTCCAAACCCATAAAATATTTGTTATTTTTAATATTATCTTATTTGACCATCGATTGAAGCATAGATATTCAAAATTTACAAGCTGCATCTATCATGTACTTTTTTTTTTTTTTAAATGTTCATTGCTAAACTTTAAGTGGCTGTACAAAAATGATGAGAGAATATGAAAGTATCGTCCAAAGATGATTGGGTTCAGAATGGCATTTTTCGGGCGATTTTTATTTTTATTTTTTTAAATTGTTGACAATCTTTCCTCCCTGTGAGCTTTTAAATGTTGCAACTGGATCATTGTATCTGTAGCTGAGAACCATTTGTAAATGATTCAACTACCGTATTTGAGAATCAAAATATCTGACTCAAATGAATGTTTCATTCAAGTACTTGACATTGCTACTCATCTCTAGAACTCTCATGAACATGCCAAAGAGAACTAGGTCAGATGTCACAATTTTGCAGTGAATAACAACTTAAATTTCAGTCTGCTCCCACACAAAACTATCATATGGCTTCAAAAGAATTGAAATATAAGAGTCATAGAAACCACTCTTATGTGTTTTTATTGTGCTTTTTTCAGATTGGAGCCCAAGGCTTTATTAAATTTATTTTCATTTAAAAGATTGGCTAGACTATTCTTTAAAAAAAAAAAAAAATCTTGTTACACGGGAAGTCAAATGGCTTTGGAACGACTGAATGAGGGTGAGTAAATGATGCTGGAATTTTCATGTTTATGTGAGCTACTTCTTTAAGCCCAGAATGATTTTTGTTAAGCCCCGAATGCTTATGTAGCATGTACCTCAACAGTTGAGCAGCTGCACTGGCTGAGGCACAAGTGTTATGAGAAGATAAGTTGTGGTGGAGATCTGGTGTAGCATTGTTAATGATTAACCTCCACCCAGTACTAATGATTACACTGCTCATGGTGGGATCTCCCCACAATTCTGACATATTCCTGGGGCCACAGGGAGAGAGGAAGGAACGTTAACTTCAGCACTAAAAAAAACTTTGGTTAAAAAAAAGGTTATTGAAGGGGAGAGAGAGTGTAAGGGGAAAAAATGACATGAGAGGAAGAGGGTGAGAAAGTAAGAGACTCCTCAACACGGGTCATTTCATCGGAGGCAGCGGTCGTCGTCAGTTCAATTCTCAGATGGTCTGTGTCAAAAGGAGGGCATGGGGAGTTACTCCAGCAGTGGACTGAACATTCAAAAGAGTATGAGGACTGTTTTCTCACTTTCTGACTCATCTTTGCTGCTTTTTCTGATGCATTTTTCTTTTCCTCTAGGACCAATATCTCACAATAGCCAAATAAATAGTCTTTCCAGAATCTATGCACTGTAAAACTCATTTTCTTTATCAGTACGTCTTGCTTTCCATTGTCTTGTTTTCCAGTAAAATATCTGAACATCTTTAACAAGATGTGTATAATTCACAATTATGCGGATAATATATCTTAAATTAAGTTTATTTTTAATATCCTGTTGGCATATTGAAAACTTAAGCATACATTAAGTATTGTGCTTAAAACAAGAAAAAATTCAAATGCACACATAAACACCACATTTAATTCAAGATATGTTCATTGAAAACAGTTATTATCTTTCTTATTTCTGCTTTACTGGAAGGCAAACCTTTTTATTTTAAATTAAAATAAAATTTGGGGTCAGTAAGCCTTTTTTAAAGAATAAATGTAGAAATATATATCATGGTTTCCAAAATATTAAGCAGCACAAATGTTTTCAACATTGATAATAATAATAAATGTTACTCGAGATCTAAATCAGCATAATAGAATGATTTCTGAAGGATCATGTGACACTGAAGACTGGAATAATGGATGCTGAAAATTCAGGAATAAATTACACTTAAAAATAAATTAGCATTGAAAACAGTTATTTCAAATGTTAAAATATTTCAAAATTATTTCACAAATATTTTGATCAAATAAATGCAGCATTTGTGAACATAAGATACTTCAAAATCATTTAAAAAATCTTGTCAAAAAAAAAAATCAAATTTTTTTTTTTGTAATTTTTTCTCTATCCCTTTTTTACATAGCAATCAAATCCATCTTCCCCCTTTCCCCCCCTCTTGCGTTATCAGGTTGAAGTTCAAAGAAAGGAAGGGAGGGTTGCATGTTTTTGGTAGACTGGAGGGGAGCAGCATTCAAGGCACATGCTAGGTAAGAGGAATCCCCCCCCTCTCTCTGTAACTCTGGGGCTGTCTCTGTTTCTCCCTCTCCCTATCTGTCTTCTTCTCCTTTTTTTCTGTCCCTCTATCGTTTCCCATCTCTCACGATGATGCACACACTCTCATACGCTCTAGGAGGCATGTAGCACGTTAGTACAGGTGAGAATCTCAGCCTGTCATAGCGCTCTGTCTTTTCTCGTGCATGTATGAATCTGTGCCATATATGTGTGCTTGGACTGTGTCGCTGGGTTTTTAAATGGCTCTGTTGTTGCTATTACTGCAGTGCAGGAATAACTGCCGAGCTCCTTTTTCCTCTCAGGCATATAGTCAGCTCATCTCCTCTCCATTATTTGTTTGTGTGTGTGAATGTGTGCATAAGACCTTGCTTAATGTAATTCTTTGAGTACATAGTGAGGAGAGCTTCCTGATGCATTGAAGTAGGGCTGTTTTTCTGGAGCCTCCTGGAAGACGGAAGGAAGGCAGGATCTAATGAGAGTATTGTGCATTTGTTTTGAGGTGTATGTGTGTGTGCATTTTGAAAGTGATTGCAAAAACAGGAGATCCACTGGGTGTTTAATATTTGTATAACGTGGATTAGCCTAGCTCTCACCATGTGTTGGACTCTTGCAGCTTAGAACATGTTTGCCATTTTAAATGATTATCAATATGGGGCATCAGTTTTATCTCTGTTGGAATCTGGCTGTATGTACGTATGTGTCTGCTGTTGTGGATCCCGTGGGATGTGAATGATCCATACAGACACAGCTAGCACCTGGCTGTCACTTGCTGGAGCTCGATAACCCCCTCCTCTCTGTCGCCACCAGCCGCTCTCTGTCATCTCCCTGTATCCGTCCATCCCTTCCCCCTTCACTTCAGCGTTCTCTGTGTGCACCTCTGAGAAAACCCCTTTGAAATGCATTGCGTTTCTGAATGGTTAGACATTTTCTGTTTCTGTTTCTTCCTCTCAGCTTCGTGTATTGCTTTCCCGCTCTGTAATCCATAGAGTACTAATGAGAATCTCGGACTTGTCTGCTTGTAGCGTTACAAATAGGGAATGACTGAATAATTTATAGACATTTGCTTCAAATCCTTAATGAAAACTCTCTCTCTCTCTCTCGCATTCTCTTCCTGTTATTTGCTTTCACTCATTCACCCAACCAAATACTATTATGGTTGAAAGATAAACTAAGGCCATTATTTCTATCTTTTGAAACTGTAATTATTTAAATGTGTGCATCTTTGTCAATATACATTAGTTATTAAAATAGTCAGGTTAACATGTTAATTGGTACAAGTAATAATACACTGTAAATAAATAAATAATATAAATATATAATATAAATGATAACATCATGTCTTATTTTTATAATATTAATCAATAAAAACAATATAATGTAATATAATATAACATGATATAATATAATAGTCACACACTAGTTTGGGGACCAATTTTTTCCCACTATTAACTAACTATTAACTATGACTTGCCTCAATAAACTCATAATTTGCTGTTTATTAATAGTTAATAAGGTAGTTGTTAAGTTGGTATGGGTAGGATTGAGGGATCTAAAATTTGGTCATGCAGAATAAAGCATTAATATGTGCTTTATAAGTATATAAAAAGCCAATATGCCAGTAATATGCATGTTAATAAGCAACTAGTTAATAGTGAGAATTGGTCCCTATAATATAATATAATATAACATAGAAAAAATAATATAGAAAATGGCACTAGCCATTCCAGGGAATGCATATGTAATTTCATATTAGCTATACAGTATAAAAATAACACATTGAAAATTAAAACATTGGATCATACCTCCTGACTCGTACATACAGTAGATTTTTCAACAGTTGTGATAAATTAAATTAATTAAGTAGCATATCAGGTAATACATTTTGAATTGATTGACATCCATATTTAAAATATTAGCATCCGTTTCCATATGTACGAGAGTGTCTATGCCGCTCATCATTGGTAAGTTTATATTGAATATGACAGTAATACAGACACATTTTCTCACTGGTGGTCTAACCTTCATTCCAGCACTGTTCTCTCCGGGCCTCCTCTCATCTCAGTAGGACAGATGTTGTGTGTTCTCTGCCTCCTCCAGATATATGAAGCTTTGCAGAGCCCTTTGTGTAGATCTAGAACCTTCAATGATGGAAGGGAAGTGCAGCAAGCTTTTGCTTCCTGTCAGACAGCCCACTCGCTATCTGTTTATTGTCATTAGATGGGAGCAGAAAAGCTTGGAACAAAGTTGAGCTACTGGGAAAGAAAAGTGTGGGAGATGATCGTGACCATTAGAGAGGAAATCAGTGCACATTTTTGGCATAAACATAAATGATTGCGAGTGTGATATTGTATTATATTACAGCTCAATAAACATTTTACATTATAGACGAATAATTTCTTGTTACTGTTCAAAAATAGCTACAAATGTAGTCAAAGTAGAATCATCTGTTGTGCATCTCAGAGCAAACACACCACAGTGGCGTTTCATTGCTGAATGAACAAATCATTGATTCACTGACTCATAAAGACATATACCTGGGTACCAAATTGCATACTGTAGTGGTTACTACATGTGGTTTGAAACATATGTCACAATCATTAAAAGATTAGTTTACTTCCAGAATAAAAAAATTTCCTGATAATTTACTCACCCCTATGTCATTCAAGATGCCATGTCCAAATCCCAGGATTTTTCGCCATATAGTGGATGTCAATGTTGGCCAACGGGATGAAGGTCCAAATTGCAGCTTCAAAGGACTCTACACAATCCCAGCTGGGGAATAAGTGTCTTATCAAATGATTGGTCATTTTCCAAAAAAAAGAAAAAAGAAAAAAGACATGAACATCAACATAAAGTGTCTATTGAATGCACACTCTGGAATCTCTGCAGAAGTAGTAGGCCATCCAGGTACATTTAGCATACTTTTATTTTTCGAATAGTATTAATTCAGATTTACTATTCTTTTGGTGTACTGTTTTTTACTTTCTGTATAGTATGGAAGTAGGCATTCGGATACAGCAGCAAGTGACTTATTGCCACGTACTGGCGTAACCTGTAGCTTGACAGTTTGTGTGGAAGCTGCAAACAAAAACCTCAAACTCCTAGTTTTGTTGGCACTGTGCAACCAATCAAATTTGAGTACTGGAACTAATGGTAGAAAATACAACTATATTAAAGTAAAATATTTGTCAAAAATATTATACAGACTTAATAATTTGATTCCTGTGTGCTATACTGTGAAGCTCTGCACATGACAAGCAGAAAAAAAGAGATATTGTGGCCACAAATATTAGTTCCCACAACTTATTTATTCATTGCCACATTTTATTAATGCATTCTCATTTTAGTTAAATTGTGGATAAGTTGTTATAAATTGTTCCCTCGTTTTAATTTAGTTTGACAAGGGAACATATTAGTACATGGCTGTGATTTAACTGAAATGAAGGAACAAATTAACAAGCCATGGGATTTAATTTTTAATTAATGGCCACAATATTTTTTTTCCCCCAGCATGTCATATGTGGGGCTCTGCTATCCACTTTCAGATGCTCATGCGTATATTTGCGCACATGCTTTGTGAAGTTTGCCAGCATCTCGCAATGCAGCTGTGCCTGCAACGATCAAAGGAACATCTTGGTCAAAATGCCTATTAATGAAAAAAAAAAACTGTTGGTTATGTCTTAAATTCCTTAAGTTGCCATCAATTTTGGTGTGAAAATATTGAATCTGTGCATTCTCAGACCTGAAGTCTCAGGGTTATGGTGAGGATCATGAATAACTGGCATGTGGAACATTAACAATCTTTCCCAGCTTGTCCAGCTGGCATGCCTTGAGAATGCCCACAGATGTTGTTTTGTTGGCTGTTCAAGCGGTTTCTGCTGCCTTTGGCTCTGTTTGGTTCGATTTCTTTTCAAGGCTTCAGCACTCCTAATCAGCACTAGATGCTGAGCTTGTAGGGTTGCAGGTGGTTTGTGTGTGCGCGCGTTTGTGTGCATTTTGCCCCTACACGGTTACAAACACAGCAAATGAGATTGATTTCCTTCCCTTACTTCCGCTCCTTCACTGCAATTTGATTAGTTATATTGAATTAAATCTGCTGTGAATAGCTAAATAAACAGTGACTTTCCATTATAGCTCACCAGTACATGGTCCGCTGGGTTATCTGTGAGCTAAAGCAGGATAAAAAGGTCAACCAATTAAATTGATATAATGCATGGGGTATTGCAATCAAATTTAATGATTTTTCAGGGTGCAATGGAAACAGTTGATTCTAAACATTTGGTTCACAACAAACTATCTTTCAAAGGAAAGGCGATCTTGAAACAAACTAGAAACATGCAGTCTTGAGATGTACTCACTCAAATAGCCTAATATCACCACTGATAAGTTAAAACATATTCCTGCAAATGAGGCCAATAGAGGATTGCATGAAAGTCTTCTTATTAAAGTAATTTCTCTCCAGTGGCCATGATTTGCCATCTTTTTTTCGCTCGCTCTCCCACTTGCTTCTTAACTTATTCACTCTCTCTCTCTTTCAGTATCTAATTAAATAGGCAGTGTTGTGTTCTTCGGTTCCATGTGGATAATTGACAAGTGGCTAGGCCTCACTTTACTCAGCAATTACAAGTTGCATTCCAGCTCTGGCTAATTAAGACTCAACGACAGACAGTGTATTTGAATCGCATTAAACATTTTTTAAGTTGGGGATGCCCCTTATCCCCTGCCGTCCCTGCCTTGTTCCTTTCTTCTCCATGAGGACTTAAGAAGCTGTACATTTTCCATGCTTGCTGCAGTGTGTCGGATTCTGGGGATTCAGCTGTCAGTCAAGCTCAGACTCACGCTATTATGGGGTTTTGCCTTGAAACCTGGGGATAAATGCAGGCTGTTTGTACACTAAGAAGTCTAATTAAGATGCTAAATATTTCCTTAGCAACAACACTTTAACACTTCAGCATTATGACATCTGAGAATGATTTTCTTAATAGATGTCAAGTCAAACTCAGTATTTCAATTTTCCGTATCCAAATTCATCTGTCAGATTAGGCAGATGCCAGCATATGACATGCCCTCATCCTCAAAAACCATGAAGATACCTATGCCAAGAATTTACAACATTTCTGTCATTTGAAGGACATTACATTTGTATGACAAACTTTTCTCTAATTTTGTGTTTCCTCTTGATGTACAATATAAAACCTTTGTCCTGAAGTGAAACCAGCTGAGAACCATTAATTTAGTAGGCATTCTTATCCAAACAGACTTTACAGTAAAAGGTCAGTCCCCCTAAATCAGGTTTAAATGCCTTGCTCAAGGCCACAACAGTGATTGCTCATGGCTGGGTCTTTGTGGTGACCAAACCAGCAACCTTCTGATTGCATCCCTAGAGCTATAACCCCTATGCTACACCACTCTGTTTCTCTTTCACTGGTGCATCGATTTGAAAATATTATTCTCTAAAGTAAATGTGTTGTGAACGGAAATCATGGGAGCTAGCTGATTGATGGTCTGATCACCAAATGCTGTGTTGGCACTCTGTTATACCACTCGGCTTCAGAATGCGTAGTGCTTGACTTCTCAACCAAATCATGGCTTAAAGCCCATTTCTAAAAAGCAACCGAGGCATATTTTTATCCTTGCTAGTACTTAGTGAAATACATATCTCCAACAGGTACAAACAACTTCATATAAAGGCTCTGTTCTTGATGGTGCATTGTGAAAATGTTGTTGTAAATTTAGCTCCAAGTGGTCAAAAGTTTTTTTTGTGTGCCAGTTTGTCCAGATCTGGACACCCAGCAGCCAGCCAGTGATCCAGATTTCATGAAACATATTCGAATAGCAACTTTGAAGAATATCCTTTTCCAAACTGTCCAAATTCCAAGCCTTTGGCTCAGATTACAACATTGAAATCAGAGCCAGATGACACATCTTTGAGTAATCTTTCTCCCATAAGTTCAGTACATAGTTAATATCTGCAAACATGCCCTGAGGGGTTTGACTATGGTTCCATTAAAGCAAAATGTTTGAAAAGTATCATCTTCACCAGAAGAAGGTTCACATTTCATGTATAATTTGACTACATAATTATCTCAAGGGCTCTAATGAATGTGTTGTGTGAAGTGGCATCCAACACCATTTCAGTGCTATACATACTGTACAGTGTATTAATTTAGAACTGGCACAGTAATAATAAACAATAGATTATATAATTGCTAAAAAGCTCAAAGGTCAAACTACAGTAGCTGCTTCAGAATAACAAAAATTTGAGTGTGTCTAGTGACTGTTAAAAAATTATTTGTTCCCACGCTAAATCAAAGACAGCAGTTAGTTTTCTTATAGTCAAGCGAGATTGTCTTTTGCCTGCAGTGTGTTTTCTTGCCACATTTATGTAAGTTAGGATGACTTTAAGATAGGACAGTGGGAACTTTTGGCAAGTCGATCTGCAGACCTGAAGCCTGAGGGTGTAATCAGTTTGTAATAACATGATGTATTTTGATCAGCAGCCTTACGTAAGCCCCTGAAGAATCCTAAATCTAAAATAGTGAAATTGTTTTCCATTGCCTAAATCACCCCACATAAACTGTGAGCCATCTGGAGTAAATTTAACAGAATGAACTACTATGTCACTGTGGTTTTAATAGTGGTGTGGTGTAAAGTGGCACAAACAAATAATCTAAGTCATGTTGCACAGAAATTAAGTAATATAATTTGTACAGGAACTGACAAGTAATTATTGTTGTCACTGATACATTAGGTGATTAATAAAAAATAATGTTAGATCTGTACATTTGATCTTTCTACAGGTTTCCAGTGTTTACAACAGATTCCACCCATGATATTGCAAAAACAGAAATAATGGACAAGAAAAGTGGTAAGAGCGCTAGACTGTTTGTTGTCATTTCCAGTTTTAAATGTATAAATGTATTCCTTCCACTTGTCTTCATACAAGAGTTGACAGCAAAAACGTGTTTGCATTTCATGTCTTCCAAATCCTTGCACAGTGATAACACTATCAACCGTTTTGTTGTCTTGACTAATTATGCTCCATATGCTCAATAATACAATGGCTGCTTGAATTGGAATTACAATGAGAGAATGCAAAATTTGTAATATGTACGTTGTATTTCAGCAAATGGCTTTCCTTCCAAGACCACAGATAGTGGAGTACAGCGTAAACAGCTGCCATATTCTGTAGAGACCCCCTATGGGTTTCACCTGGATCTGGACTTCCTGAAGTATGTAGATGACATAGAGAAAGGGAACACAATCAAGAGGGTGCACATCCAACGCAAGAACAGGGGCCCAAAATACAGCACACTGCCACGCAACTTCAGCCTTCCTGGGCATGGCACTCGACCTCTAGCCAAAGACACATGGGCCAATACTTCCACTTTAGGGTCCAAACCCAAGTCACGTGTTACTGAAGTCCAGCAGCTTTTTGAGTTCCGAGCCAGTGATGCCACTAGTGGTAGCAGTAGCACCAGTGGAAGCTCCCCTGCCAGCCAGTCAAAGACGCCTTGGAGTGCTTACCTCCCCTCGCCAAAGGCTGCAGAAGAGTCTCGAGTACAGACCTCATCTGAGAACAAACAGCCCATGGGCCTTAATGTTAAGCCTCACCTTTTAAGAGCCTCCAGCATGCCTATTAATGTCCCACGTAGGAAAGGTTCAGATTCAACTGACGAGCAGAGTTCCCAATCGCAGAACGGCTCAGCTGAGAGGCTTTTTCGTCCAGCGGATGGAGGTGACAGGAGAGGCAGTGTTCCCCAGGACAGGGCCAGCTTGCATCAACAGATCACAGCTGCGCTGAAAAGGGTGCGAGAGTTAGAAGAGCAAGTCAGGACCATCCCTGAGTTGAGGGCTCAAATATGCTCTCTTAGAACGGAGAGGGAAGAACTACTTCAAAGAATTCAAGAACACAAATCCGAGCAAAAGAGTGAGGTTCCTCAAACTGATGCGCAAGACAGTGCTGTTCCTCCAGTTGTAAGTGAAAAGAAAGATGCTCCTTCCATTTACACAGATACTGCAGCTGATCCTGAAATTGTTCAAGCAGTACAGTCCAACAAAACCACAGAACAACAGGAACAAAATCTTGTGGTGCAGGTTATTGTAGAGCAGGAGTCTGAAAAAGTAACTGATACAGAATCAGAGAAGGAACAATTGCCAGCTCCAGTGTCTGTCCCAGTAATACTCATAGACAAAGCAGAAACACCAACTGATCCAGATGAAGCAGAGGGACTTTTTCAGGAGTCTACACTTCAAGAAGAAGCATCAAAGAGTCTTTCAGAGCAAGCAGAAAAGCAGGATAGATCATCAGAGACGTTGTTAGAAGATAAACAGTCAACGCAGTCACAAGGGATTTCAGAATCAGAGGAATCAGTTGCCATATCTGAATGTACATCCACTCAAGAAGACACTGCGACTGTTATGGGACCAAGTGTAATTACAACTGAAGAAATTACAATAGCCCAACCTGCTGAACAGAAACTTCTCACTAACCTGGAGCTGGAAGCAAAACTGAAAACTTTGGAAGAGAGTCTAAGCAAGGCCAGTTGTGAATTGGAAAAGACAAATACCTTACTGAGAGAGCAGACGGATGAGAATCGACAAAAAGATGAGAGAATACAGGAACTGATTGACCAAGTGAAGGAGCAGAAACTTCAAGGTCCTATCGAGACAGAGCCGCTATCTGAACCAGTTGTCACGTGTGATGCATCAGTCAGTACAGACAGCAAAAGTGTTGTGGAGAAAGGAATCTCAACAGAACCTCAACCAGCTGAGGGTCCCAAAGAAACAGACTCTAAATGCTCGAGCACTCAGACGAATATAGTAGAAGCTCGAGACATTGAAGTATTAGCACAAGTCACTACAGCAGAGAAAATTGTAGGGGTAGAGATTGTCATGTGTGACCAGGCAGTGGATACTGAAGTCCAGGATAATCTAGAAGTTAACAGTGGTCAACAGGTCTCTGAAATGCAAGAGAAGACAGAATCTGACAAAGAACAAGAGGGTGATGTCAAAGATAGTGTGTCAAGTCAGATTATAGATACCAAAGTCAGTGAAATCATTGTTTCAGAGAGTGACACTGAAGAATATGTCATGGTAGAAAGTGCCATGGTTGAGACTATGGGCAGTGAAAATGAAGTCCCTAAGCCCACAGTCCAAGAGATTGAATCTACGGAGAGTCCGGTTGTTGAAAGCACAGTAACAGACAAAGTAAGAGAAGAAAGAACTTCAGGTTTGCAAACACAGCAGGAACCAAGAGAAACACAAGGACAGGAACCCCAACTTCAGTCTCAAAGGTCATCTGAAGCCACAGCTTCTCCTGCTGCAATCGGTCAGGTTGTTAATCGTATACAAGGCCTTCTTAATGAGCAGTGGGCCAGCCTGGGAAGTGGAGGCCAAGATGCGAAAGGAGAGAGCTCTCAGAAACCTCATTCTTCCAAAATAAGCTCAATTCAAAGCCACCTGAGAGGGTCCCTCAGTGCCCTGTCTGCCTTTTACTCACCTGTTCAGAAAGGAGGGGCTGCACGACAATCAGGTAAGATTAGGTCTCATTCCATATAGTCATGTGCCTTCTCAGTGCACTCAATAAACAGACAATAATGACTGATGTGATTGTCTCTTAGACTTACTTAGATGGTTAGTTCTTTGGTATTAGATATTTCTTGTAGGCCCGTTTTACAAAGCTTGCATGTGCAGTTTGTAATCAATGCTATTTAGGTGTCAAGTGTCAACCATGTTATAACACTAAGAAAAAACAAAAATCAGTATTCTATGACCCATGTGAATTTATTCATAACCATTTTGTATAGTTCTAAAGTTAAAAGGTTTACATTGTAGATACTGTCAGTAGATTAATATTGTGTTTCAGTGTCTGTCCAATCATACGAAAAATGCATATAATGTACCATTAATGGCCACACTTTATTTTAAGGTCCAATTCTTGCTATTAACAAATCATTAACTATGACTTTGCCTCAATAAACTCCTAATTTGCTGCTTATTAATAGTTTGTAAGGTATGTAGTTGTTAAGTTTAGGTATTTGGTAGGATTAGGGATGTATAATATGGTCATGCAGAATATGTACTTTATAAGTACTAATAAACAGCCATATGATAATAATAGACATGCTAATAAGCAACTAGTTAGTAGTGAAAATTGGTCGACTCCCTATACTAAAGTGTTACCCAGTTAATACATTTTACATTCAAGCACTTACAAATACTATTGCCATCATGTTGTCCATTGATAACTAGCAAACATTCCAGTTTAATCTGTTCTACATAAGAAGTTGACCCATACATCTGAATAAACTCTGCATACAAGCAATATGAAACAGGCCTTGCTGAGTTTGAAGTGAAGGTTTTGGGAGCTAGAGATGACAATCTAAAGAGCTAAAACAAATGTTAATGTCAACTTTGAAATAATTAGTTCAAATATGCATATTTTTGCCTGATTATGTATGCATGTGTGGCACAGAAACCCATCTGTTGCAATGCAGGGACCCAGTGGCATTGCACATTCATATTGAAGGTGCTTACTGTATGCCAAAATAATTTAGGAGATGTGTGTTGACAGTTTAAAAGCATCTGGCTCATATTACAGTGCTTGCAAAATGATGCGGTCTCATAAATACTGGCATCCATTGTTATTTGTGCAACCACAGTTAATTATGCTCTTTTGTTCTAATTATGTTCTTCTGCAATCCCACTGAATATTGTACTATGGTCACTTAAAAGCAGCCTGTTTTACTAAAATGAGGCTAATTTTGATCCAGACTTATCTTGTTGTGTCCTATGAAATGCACACCGTCTCGTGGGACTTTTTTTTGTTGTTGATTTTTTATAGTTCCCAGAAGCTTTTCAAACACTTTGATGTCTTGTGTTTTGTTGTAATTGCATCCACTGGCTCCTTTGGTTGTTACACACCTCTGTTCTCTTCAACAATCTCAGACAAACACTAGGGAACAAATCTCTGGAAATGCTTTGTTCTATCTCTTTTACGGTTTCTTTTTATTTCTTTTAAAATATAAGTACCTCTGTGACTCTAACAGTTGTTTTGACAGTTTGGTGTGCTACATTATGAATGAGTACATCTGACTTACCCACTCTGTGGAGCACAGCAAGTGTACGGCTCAGCATTTGTTCTTCACATTACTTCTGGTAAAGGCATTTCAAGACATTCAAAAGTAATATCTCCTAGACTTCTTTATTTTCAGGTTGGACAAATGGATTGTGTGATGCATAGAGTTAGTGCTAGGGATGATGAACAGGTGCAAACTTGGCTTACATTTTGACATATCTGACCATCTCCCCCATATCAGGCCTCAAATCCATCATGAAGAAGAACGGTTGTCCTGACAAACAGCGCAACGGGGGAGCGAAGAAGAACTTGAAGTTTGTTGGCGTAAATGGAGGGTATGTTTTTTGGCATATTTTTCTGCATGCAGCAAAATAGTTAATATGGATGGTACTGCTTTTCATAAAATCACCTGCCATCTGTATAAAACTCGTAAAAGTCTAATGGGGGACATAAATGAAGGTTATGCCTTACATTTACTAGTTCCCCCAGAATCACAGTTGCTGGTGTTTTCATGTGAAGTGTTGAAGGATGAGCCTATTTCATCAACATCCATGCATCAGATGTCCGGCCTGTCTCTTTGCATCCCTTAATCTGTTTCATCCTTCATCACAGTGCTCTGTTAGAAATGGGCCATGAGGTGTCGGCATTGTTTTCTGTGAGAGCTGTTGCATGATGAGTGAGGCCTAGTGAGATGACACGAAGAACAAAGTCCTCTCTCTGTCCCTCTCTCTCTCTTGCTGTGTCTCTGTCTGTCTTCCTGTTGCTGTGTGCGCCGGTGAATGATTTGTTTAGCTTGCCAGCAGAGATGGTTCTGTCTCAGCTGTATTTGACCAGCCTTCAACAATAAGATAATTATCCTGATAGAGTTGGGCAAACAGCTGGCCTGCCTGATCAGAAAGGAATAGCTAAAATCAGCTTAACTGATCTATTTCTTTAGCACATAAATGTGGAGTTATCTAATTTCATTGAGCGTATTGATTTATTTATTGATTTATTAATACAGTACATTAAAAATATATTTGCTTTTAACCTTCATATACCAAAACATTTATTTCAGGTGCAAGAAAATACATTTCCAATCTTACAGACAGCCTACATTTATGTTTTATTCATTACTTATTTCTATAAAAAATTGTATTCATATGTGTTATGGACAAAAAAAAAAAATCTTCAAATGTATTCAAATGTGGTTTGAAATATATGGAAGGCAAAATATATTTAAATGCTTTGCATAAAAAAAATAAATGCTTTTTTTTTTTAAATGGCCCAAAATATATTGTTAGAAAATACATTTACATAAAAAGTATTTTGAAACATAATTTTGTAAATATATTTGTTTCGCTTGCAGTAGTGCTGTATCATGTGCTGGTGTTTAAGTTACTCATATCAGAGATTTCTGGAGTTGGCACCCATTTTGTTATGCTGCAATATGCTGGTTCCTTGAGCAGAAGAGTTCAGAATTAATGAATACGCATGACTGGTTAACAAAACACAAGTTAGGACCTTATCTTATCAGTATGTCAAAACATGCTGGAATATCTATATTGTGAATAATATCAAGTGACATACATGTATGACCTTTTATTTATACTGCTGTTTTGAAATATTATTTGAAAAGACTCAGACCGTGTGGGAGTGTTGGCAGATTTGGCTTGCGTCTATGTCTGATAGACTGTGATTATCCTGAGAGAGGTCCTGCACTGCTGTTGTTCGGTGACAGCTGGTGATTTCAGAATTTGCACACAGTTTTGACCCAAACCACCATAATATAATTTCATTCTGTTATTTAGCGCTGTCAGCCAAGCACAAATAGCAGTATCAAAACGCTGAATCGCCACCTTTGGCTGCCCAGCATGTTCATTTTCTGTCTAATTCTCTTATTTATAAGCCGTATGCAGAGCTATTAGACTAATCACATTTGGAAATCTTGATTACTAAGATGATAGCAGAAGAGCATAACACTCAACCAACGCATGGCCTCCTTGTCTCTGATCTGAAGTACTCAAAAGAGGCCCTCATACTCACCACCCTAATAAATGTAAAGTCACCTGACCTCCATCTATAGGCCTCCATTCACCCATGTCCCTGAGGAATTGTGGGAATGCCATTCCTCTTGCCTATCTGAAAACATCCATGAAGAGCAGGCATTATTCAGACCGACTCTACACATAAGAACCCCTCAGACCCCACAGAGGACCCTCTCATTTGAAGAACTTGTATAAACACAAGAATTTTACATGTCCATTCACAACCAACAAATTACATTTGTTTGCCATTAGCAGTAAGGACTGTGTAGAATATAGATTAAAATACCCTTTTATCTTATTAATGTAAACCAAATAGTTTTAAAAAGTTCTGGTGTACACAAAATAAAATAAAATGGTATTTGTCATAACTAAACACAGGTTTGACATAAAATCCTGATCATAGAAAAGTTTGCTAATGCAAAATGGGATACTATTAAAAGAACCCCCTTGACTCAAGTTATCTGATGTGTGTCCAGCTATGAGACCACCTCCAGTGAGGACTCCAGTGGGGAGGAGGATCAGGACGAGGTTGAGGAGGTGGATAGCTCGGAGCCTGAGGTGGAGCAGGGAGAGGAGAGTGGAACGGCCCAGGAGGAGGCTGCTGCTGCTGGGGAGCAAGGTGATGGGGTTCAGGCAGAGGTGGCAGAGGCCTCTAAGGAGCCTGATGCTGCTCAGGCTGCCATGAGTCCCCAGGAGGAGCAGCCTGTCAGGTGAGATGGAGGGCCGTGGTGAAAAGAGGGGGTTGGAGTGATTGCTTTTCTTATTGCTAACAACGAGTAACTCGTACAAGTCCCTACGGCTTAAGTGGTCAATTGATGAGTTATATTATGTTCTACATCCAATGGCATCTCTGCCATGGTAAAAACTTCAAAGAGTATTTAAGGAAGACCCACAGGACTTTTATTTTGTGCTAGTCCCCTTTACCTTTTCAAACTGGTGTGAAAAGCTCATTAGCTCATAATATGAGTTGGCTTAACACATTAAAGTGTGCAGTGACCCTTCATGCATGTTTCCCAAGGCAGGAGCCTCTGTTATGAATCAGACACAATCCTGCTTTTTGTTCTGTCCATCATCTGGCAGGAAATTACAAGCGCTGAGTGACAAGTTTAATATGCCCAGTCACTGGTCCACTTAAAGGACTGCTTCAGAACAAAAGACTGAATCATTTAAAGCTACATGGCTGTATGGGAAAACTGGAGGGTGTGGTCTTCTTTTATGATTATGAAACCACCTTTTTTATTAAAATATTAATAATTTTGGGGTACAGAAAGCTGTAATTATACATTTTTCAAATTTTCTGGTCTTTTGGTAAAGTTGGCAGACAAACAAATGGCTGATGATGCTGAAATTTTATCTGCATGCACTGTCGTACATTAGACACAAAGATACATTTATAGCATGCTTTAGTTCTAAGTTAATATTAATAAACCATATTAGATAATATTCTTCTGCAACTAGTTCCAACCATTAATATCTAATAGTATCAAAAGTGTCAATCTTTGGGCACGGTAAGATTTTCTTTCTTTCTTTCTTTCTTTCTTTCTTTCTTTCTTTCTTTCTTTCTTTCTTTCTTTCTTTCTCTTTCTTTCTTTCTTTCTTTCACAAAGGATTTCTAATTCAAGTACATGATGTTCTTTTGAACTTTATATTGATAAAATAATCCCTAAAATATGTATCACAGTTTACACAAAAATAATGCACAACTGTTTTTAGCATTTATAACAATAATTTTTTCTTAAGCACCAAAACAGCATATCAGAATGATTTCTGAAGGATCATATGACATTGAAGACTAAAGTAAAGGCTGCTGAAAATTCAGCGTTGTCATCAAAGTAATACGTTTTAAAATTATTTTAAAATCTTTATTTAAATCTCACTGACCCCAAACTTTTGAATGGGTTAATGTAGGTATAGGCCCACCAGTACACAAGGGTCTAAAAACACACATACAGAAGAATGTAAAATGATAAACACAATTCATACTCCTCAAGCGACAGAACTTTTCCAGAATTTGCATGTGCCGGAAGTACATGAAGATGTTTGTGTCATTGAAATGAAGATGGTTATGCCATTTAAATATTGGAAACAATTTGCTTGAGAGGCCAGTCTAATATGAGTCATTCTCAACTAATGTTACCAAGATTCAAATGACCAAACTGCATTGTATTTCATATGTATCAAATACAGATATTATTTGAGGCTCAGGTCTGCAGCCAATCTGTATTTCACAGTGATTTAATTCGTCTGAAGTTGAAAGACTGATGCATGATTTAATATCTCTTTTTTTGGGGGGGGGAAGTAGCTTTTCGTTGTCTCTTTTTGTAAACTGTTTCTTAGGCCGCAGAAAAGACATTATGTCCTGTCTATTTATTAATGAGTTTGATGTGTCCCTGTGATTTAAATTACAGCTAAATCTGTGTCATTGCAGTGAGTTAGTTGATAAGAACTTCATGGCTGCTTGTCATTTCCTGAAGGATCACATGGCTGAGGTTGCTTCCCCAAATAAAGACATGGTAAGCAGTTAATGTTGAAAATAAATGCACCTCAATATAGATGTAATCTTAAAGTACTTCAGTGACCTAACTCTTGACTGTTGAATCTCAGAGGCAGGTTCTGATGGTGTTATATCAGGAGTGGTTCCGTGTGTCCAGTCAGAAGGACTCTCAGGCAGAGACGGTCACGCTGTACCTGAGGGAGGTGGGCTACCACACTCCCACTCTGCTGCGCTACATAGTAAACCTGGCTGATGGTAATGGAAACATGGCACTGCACTACAGTGTGTCCCATTCCAACTTCTTTGTGGTCAAGCTGTTACTAGACACAGGTGAGAGACCTGCATGTTCATACTTGAGGCAAGATGAACCTAAAAAAATCAGCATTTTTAATTGGAATTTTAATTTGTATTTAATTTTTAATGCCAAAATCTACAATCCCAAAATGTCCAAAGAATTGCTGATTGATTGGTTTGGATATATCAGTCCGTTGTCTAATTAAAGTTTTTACATTTACAGCAATTTTATATTATTTTTACATTTATAGTAGCAGTTTCCACTCTTGTCTTTTGTGTGCGTATCAATATATTTATTTTATAGAATGGAAACAGATGGTGTTTAATTCTCAACTTCTGTTTCTCACTCGCTTTCACTTCAAACTCTTTGGATATACCAAAGTTCTCTTTAATTTTATATTAATTAGGACTGTGTGAGGTGGATCACCAGAACAAGGCCGGCTACACTGCTATAATGTTGGCAGCTCTTACTGCGGCAGAGAGCCCTGAGGACATGGAGGTGGCTCAGCAGCTATTGAGAATGGGCAAAATCAATGCTCGAGCCAGCCAGGTACACACAGCAAGACAGCACAATATCCTGTACTGCAAAAACACACAATTTTGTTACTCGACATTTGTTATACCAGACAACTACATTCTTAATGGTTTATCTTGTTCAAATTCTTTATGAGCTGTTATTTAGTACATTGTTTCTTTGATTATATGGTATGATGAAGATTGTTTTATGTAAATAAGATTTTATTTTTTATTCCTCCACACTAGTCAGGGCAGACAGCACTGATGCTTGCCGTTAGTCATGGCCGGACGATGATGGTCCAGGTTCTTCTGGACTGCGATGCTGATGTGAACATACAGGACCAGGATGGATCCACTGCTCTGATGTGTGCCTGTGAGCACGGCCATACTGAGATAGCCAAAATACTGCTGGACAGACCAGAGTGTGACATATCACTCACAGATAAGGTGAGAGAGACACTGCATTTAAAAACACCCCTTTTACTCTGAGGCAACTACATTCCCATACTATTCTTATTTTTTTACTCCACACTAGAAATTCGACGGGCCTACTACTCTGCTTTTTCATATGCATTTTTAGAAAAATACATTGTAAAAATTATCTGATCAATAAGTTATGGTAACCTATGTTTTTTAATTGAAGTAGGTAGAAATGTTTTGTGTAAGTGCACTTTTGACAGTGTGTGACACTTCAAAGTGCAAGACATAAGATAAATTCTGACACATTTGGAAATAGAGCATTTTTTGTGAAAACTTGAGACTACGAGCCTCAGTGCTTTCACAAAAGAGCCACATGAAACTGGCAAGCCATGAGTTGTGCTTATTTTATTTAAAGAAAATGCAACACTGCCACCCAGTGGTAAAAAGTAGTTACTTCAGTTTTTTTAATAGTTATTTACTTATTAGTTATTTACTATTAATGGGTCTAGCTTTTATTATTATAAAGAAAAAATGTAGTCTTATATTATTGTTAGCAAAACATTTGAACATAACTGCTTGTATGTTAAACTATCTTTTCTAATAATAATATATACACTACCGTTCAAAAGTTGGGTTCGGTAGGTTTTTTTAATTTAATTATTATTATCATTATTATTATTTAATATTATTATTATTATTTTTTATTTTTTTTATTACTATTTAAAATAACTGTTTTCTATTTTAAGATTTTAAAATGTAATTTATTCCTATGATGGCAGATCTGATTTTTTAGCACCCATTACTCCAGTCTTTAGTGTCTTATTTTATTTTGCTGATTCAGTGCTCAAGAAATGTGCTGCTTAATAGTTTTGTGGGAACCATGATAAATTTTTTCAGGATTATTTGATGAATAAAAAGTTCAAAGAAAAGCATTAATTTGAAATAGAAGTCTTTTATTTTGACCTTTGTTTCTTGACAGTTTAGTGTGCCCTTGCTAAATAAAAGTATATTAAAACAAATAATCTTACTGACCCCAAACTTTTGAACTACAGTGTATATTTAATTATTGATATTCAGATGTGTTTTGCCTAATTTGCAAAAATGTCTGAGTATTGACTATTTAATACTTACAGTTAATATACTAATACTTAATTCCCAATATTGTTTCCTTTTGAAAAAAGAATGGGTGTTTTTGCCAGTTATGACAGCTTCTCAGAATCTGACAGTTTAATCCGTCCCACAGGCTTTAATCAAACTGAGTGCATTTAATGCAGTGGTTCTCAGCTGGACTGTGACCCAAATATTAATCACAGTTCTGTTCTTATGGGGTTACAAAGAACTATAAGTGTGCATATAAGAGAGGAAAAAGCATACTTACATTTTTTTTTTCACACCAATCTCTATGTGTCCATTTCAAACAATCACAATATGATCTACACAAATTAGGGAGATCCCAGCGTGGGCAGGTTGCGAGACATGCGATCATCCTCATAAACCACAAACATGCCATTCAGCATCATTTACATTTCATTTCTTTCCCTCTATCACTAATAGGATGGACACACAGCTCTGTCGGTAGCCATGAAGGCTTCCCACTCAGACATTGTTGAACTTCTGAAAGCTTGCGCTGATCCAGCCACGGTCACAGATCCTACAGCTCCGCTCTGAGTTAAAAGGCCTTGTCTTCATGTCCAACTGGTTCTGCCAGATTCATCTTTCTACTGCCTCAACCTGACTCGCTGACCAGGCCAGCAGTCAACAATAGAGAGACAGCACTTATCAGTAATTCGCAGATTCTCTGTTTGAGAAACAGCCAATGAGAAATGTACTTCCGTACGCCAATCAAAGATGCCATGGAGGGTGGGCTTCCCTAAACTTCCCAGAAGGTCCCCATTTGCCCTGAAGCACAGCTACTGTAGCTATTTAGCAGGCATGGTACATTGTTACATGTTTTGGCCTTCTATTTTCAGGTAATGTGACTATATTTTTGTTAGGCGATCAAGCGTAATCTACGAATGTTATTAAAGAAGTGATCAGATACTCACTATATTTATTTTGTATTGCACTTTTCTGTAATATTTCCCCTGTGATGTATCCAAGGCCTGTCTTATAACCTGATGTGTCTTCCTATATGAGGGTTTTTGGGTCAGGCCCAGTATCGAACCATTCCTTGCCTTTGCAGGTGGAACAGGGAAAGTAGTTTTACAGTCACACAGTTGTGTTGCCAGTACGTCTCCCATCTTTAATCTCAACAAAGAGACAAGCACTGAAAAAGAAAAAAACCCACATGAGTAATCCACATGACTCCAGTCTATCAATTAACTGTTGGGCAAAGATGCGTGTTTGTAATAAACAAATCCATCATTATTTTTTTTACTTCAAACTAGTGAAAACATTTCATCTGAATCAGGAGAGAAATATGCACATTGTTTACAAGCAACAACAGTGCAAAACAGTTCTAAACCAATATTTTGGTGGATTTTGATGCGAGAGGACAACATGCGATTAACTTTTTACTCTTGAGGAAGCATTATTGTGGATTATGGACTTGTATTTTGTCCAGAAGCAATGTTTTAAAGTTAAAATGCCTTGATTTGTATCATGCCGCCTTTCGCTTCACAAGACGTTAATTGTTGCACTGAAGTCATGCAGATCACTTGTGGATTATTGTGATGTTTTTATCAGCTGTTTGGACTCTCATTCTGACGGCACCCATTCACTGCAGAAGATCCTTTGGTGAGTAAGTATGTAATGCTAAATTTCTCCAAATCTGTTCTGATTAAGAAACAAATTAATCTATGTCTTGGATGACCCGAGGATGAGTACATTTTCAACAAATTTAAATTTTTGGCTAAACTATTCTTTTGATTATTATTGGTAAAATACCATTTATCTGAATGGTTTAAAAAAAAATTCTGTCATATTGTTCACTTCACCCAAGACAAAGGGGTGTGTGGAATATTTCATGATTTAAGTGACAAATTATTATAGCAATCAGTTGTCCTTTGTAATTTATTCACTGGAAAAGTTTACCATATACTCTAACCTGCTGCAATATTAACTTCATTACAACTTTTCATCCTGCAAACTGTGTTTTCAAGTTCCCCTGCAGACAGAATCAAGCAGCACACAATAATGGACTGGACTGTATAGTTGCATTATCTGTACATTGTGCCTGCTTAAAATAAAGACTTCAACAGTTGTGATGAAGAGATATGTTTAACGAGAAATCAATAACTCAGCTGGACAAAGTATAAATCTATATATGTATACTGTGTAACAGTATCTTGTGGGAGGTGCTGTGAATTAATACCCTGAAATGTAATGACTATTTATTTCCAATTCTATATTTTTGAGTATATACAACTATATGCATGGATAAAATATTGACTTAATAAAAACATGCATTTTGTATTTGTCTTTTCTGTGTGGTTTAAAAAATATTTATGTTCCTAATATAGTTTATCAAGGGTAAGATGTAGCATGCAAGTCCTAGAAAGTGTTAGAATATCAAATAGAGTTGCCATTAAACCCCAACATATTTGCAGATACATGTATATAGTATAAATTAGATTGCTGTTTACAGATTAACCAATTTATCTGCGAGTAAACAGCAATCTAATCTATCTATCTATCTAATCATCTATCCATATACAATATATATCAATATTTCTTAATAAGCATATTAGAAGGATTTCTGAAGGATCATGTGACCATAAAGAATAATGGTTACTGAAAATTCTGATTTGCCCTCACATGAATAAATTCCATTTTAATATGTATATTAAAATATAAAACAGTTTTTTTATTGTAATAATATTTCACAATAGTATTGCATTTTTGATCAAAGAAATGGAGCTTATTTCACATAAAAAATAAAAAAAACTTACAGACCCAAACATTTGAATGGGTGTATTTTTAAAAGCAGGGGGATTTTATGAGAGACACGGAAACCTTAAATGAACTTGCTTATCTATTGACACATTTTTGGAGAGTTATTCTCAGTTTACAGGAAGTCGAAAGCATCAACAGAAGGTCTATGTGCATATGTAAATTAGTAATTTACATAAAAATGAACAGAGCCACATTATATTTGAAATATAATGCAGCACACAGAAACTATGACGTAAATAAGTTAAAACACACTACATAATTTTTGTTTGGTAAGCTTTCAGTCCTTCCACCCTACAGTATGCTTCAACATTATTTTGTAGACTACTGTATATGCAGTTAGAGGAATCTCACTGTGGCTGCCACCATACTTTTTCTTCGTAAAACTTTGCCTTTTTCTCTTGATGTGGCTAATATTGGGACTCTGCCTCACCTCTTCATTCATTCACTCAGGTAATGCAAAATAAGATATTTAAGACAATTAATAGTGTAATAAATGTTTACATATGTATCCCCTACAGCATTTAAGTGTTCCTTTAAAATGATATTTTATTTTTTACGATTTTAAATTCTTTTGAAATGAACAGTTGAAATGCTGGAGTGTCTTTTTTCGAGTCCAGCCTGTGGGAATCCATTGTTCATGGCTACAATGTGAAGTTTGTGCTGTTTTAAGGATTGATGGAAACACTTCAGGTTAGCTTTATATTGCTACCCCCTTTTCAGTTTATTTCAGTGAAATATTATATCTTATTTTATCATTTCAAACACCTTAAAATATCTGTTATGTTTAGTGTGGCCATTTCGTTGTGTTTGTGTGTGAAGCAGATGGCAATACATGTATCATAAGGACCTCTTTGCCCAAAGCATATTGTTTGGAGCAGAAGGCGAATAGTTCACCAGCCATTGCATCAATTGGTTTAGGTTTTGTCAATGTAGCTGTCAGTGTTTCCTGCTGCTCCACTGATCACTGTAACAATGCCAGTCTGCCTGGTGAGTAAAATGCTTTTATGATTTTATTCACATTATGATAGATCATTGTCATATCACTTTTATTTAATATATTTATTTTATTAAATATATAACTAATACATACACACTTACTTTATAGAGCCCAACAATGCCCCAAATGGATTAAAATGTGTCTCATGCAACAGCATGACAGATAAACAGTGTAATACTAAAGTGTCCTGTGTGGGAGTCCAGGATCTCTGCCTTGATGATACAGGTGTATTGTCTTAAACTACTATTTTCCTATTTAACTGCTTTGTGTTTTATGGTTAGATTATATGTGAATTATGTGAACAACTTATCATGTAAACTTACTGACCTCTCTGTAAGTGTATTAATTTGCTTTGCAAGTTATCTTTCTGCAAAGCCTAGATGACTGTACATTAGGAAAACTATAAATACTCTATGGTGTTCCACTAGGATCAGTTCTCAGGCCTTTTTTGCTTCCCAATTATTTATAACCATGAAATTAATTTAATTTTACACTTTTTGTATCTTGTATCTGTTTTTATGCTTTCTCTTTTTTTAAATGTATCAATGTTTGTGTATGAAAGCTGCAAATAAATGTATTTGTAGTATTAGTCGTATAGTATTTTATGTATTATTATTATTATTTTATTTCATATTAATTCTTGTTGTGTATTATTTCATTTGATGTGCCTTTTGAAAACATTCATATATACAGATTAACTATATTGATATCTTTCAAATATTTTAGGTAATGCAGGATTCCTCATTCAGACACTTTTTCCTTCCCTTCAACGTGCTAGACTCAAGGGTTGTGTCTCAAGAAATCTTTGTGGACCTTCATCCATCACCAAGTTCAAGTGCATTAGCAATTTAGGTTACCCGGCCATCGATAATAGAGAATTCAGACTTCTTCTGATGGTCTTTATTATTGTTTTTTTCCTGTAATTTCCATTATTATTCATGTATTCTTGGAATGCTTTGAAAATGCATACAATCTGTATACTTGAATCTTACTGTATATATGTAATTCATTTTGCATAAAAATGAGTGCATTATTCAAGTATCTTTTTCTCCTTTTGTAAACATTTGATGAAAAACAAGTTTCAGTCAATCAATCAATCAACATGTATTTATATAACACATTTAAAACAACACCAGTTGACCAAAGTGCTTTACATGTCTAAAAAATACTCAAACAGACACAATACACAACAATAAAGTTTAAAGACATTGCATGTCTAAAAATGTTTTGACTATGAATGTAAGCTGTGTCATGCATGATTTAACAGTTGATAAATATGTCCCGAGTATACTTTACAAAAATTACTTTGGAGTTATCCATTTGGAGTTTAGTGTAAAAACAGACACTTTTTACATTTCTGAGGTTCTCTTAAGAAAATTGTTTCATATGGTTGGGTATATGGTGAGCAGAAACTACAACTTTTTGCATTCCCATTTGCCCCAATAACAAAAGCAAAACAATCCACAGTAGCATTTATATGAATAAATACTGAGAGATTGACAGAAAAGAGAAAGCTGTCAAATGTGCAGTGACTCCCTCAGCCGCTGTATTAGAAACACTCACACAGCATTGTTAATCAGTTTTCAATATATACAGTGCTGCTTGAAGGTTTGTGAACCCTTTAGAATTTTCTATATTTCTGCATAAATATGGCCCAAAACATCATCAGATTTTCATATAAGTCCTGAAAGTAGACAAAGAGAACCAAATCAAACAAGTGAGAGAAAAATATTTTCTTTGTCATTTATTTATTGAGAAAAATTATCCAGTGTTACATATCTGTGCGTTGCAAAAGTATGTGAATCTTTGCTTTCAGTATCAAGTGTGACCCCCTTTTGCTGCAGTAACTGAAGGTAAAGTTTCTTGTAAATGCTGATCAGTCCTGCACAATAACATGTAGGAGTTTAAGCCCATTCCTTAGTGCAGAACCACTTAAACTCTGTGATGTTGGTGGGTTTCCTCCTATGAACTGCTTGTTTAGGTCCTTCCATAACATTTTAATTGGATTAAGGTCTGGACTTTGACTCAGCCATTCCAAAACATTAACTTTGTTCTTCTTTAACCATTCTTTGGTAGAATGACTTGTGTGCTTGGGGATGTTGTCTTGCTGCATGACCCACGTTCTCTTGAGACTCTGTTCTTAAACAGATATCCTGACTTTTCCTTTAGAATTTGCTGGTATAATTCAGAATTCATTGTTCCATCAATGATGGCAGGCTGTCCTGGCCAAGATGCAGCAAAACAGGCCCAAGCCATGATACTACCACCACCATGTTTCACAGATGGGATAAGATTCTTAAGGTGTTCTATTTTGGTTCCATCCATCCATTAAACATTTTTCAATAGTCATCTGGCTTCTCCACATGATCTTTAGCAATCAATTTTCTTTTTGGAGAACAGTGGCTTTCTTCTTGCAATGTGCCATGCACACCATGGTTGCTCAGTGTTCTCCTGATGGTGGGCTCATGAACATTAACATTAGCCAATGTGAGAAAGGCCTTTAGTTGCTTAGAAGTTACCCTGGGAACTTTTGCAACCTCACAAACTATTACACATTCTGCTTTGGAGTGATCTTTGTTGGTCGACCACTTCTCAGGAAGGTAACAGTGGTCTTGAATTTCCTCCATTTGTACACAATCTGTCTGACTGTGGATTTGTGGAGTCCAAACTCTTTAGAGATGGTTTTGTAACCTTTTCTAGCCTGATGAGTAACATCAACTCTTTTTCCGAGGTTCTCAGTAATCTCCTTTGTTCGTGACATGATTCACTTCCACAAACATGATCAGACTTTGATAGATCCCTGTTCTTTGAATAAAACAGGTCATGTACTGACATTTGATAGTCATTGCACTGACTGAAAACACCTTTGCACAGATGGACTCTAATTTCACCTTTAAATTAACTGCTAATCCAAGAGATTCACATACTTTTGCCACTCACAGATATGCAATATTGGATAATTTTCCTGAACAAATAAGTGACAAAGAAAATATTTTTGTCTCACTTGTTTGATTGGGTTCTCTTTGTCTACTTTCAGGACTTGTGCGATTATGTTTTGGGTCATATTTATGCAGAAATATAGAAAAATATAGAAATACAGGTGCATCTCAATAAATTAGAATGTCGTGGAAAAGTTCATTTATTTCAGTAATTCAATTCAAATTGTGAAACTCGTGTATTAAATAAATTCAATGCACACAGACTGAAGTAGTTTAAGTGTTCGGTTCTTTTAATTTTGATGATTTAGGCTCACATTTAACACAAACCCACCAATTCACTATCTCAACAAAGTAGAATACTTCATAAGACCAATAAAAAAACATTTTTAGTTTAATTGTTGGACTTCTGGAAAGTATGTTCATTTACTGTATATGTACTCAATACTTGGTAGGGGCTCCTTTTGCTTTAATTACTGCCTCAATTCGGCGTGGCATGGAGGTGATCAGTTTGTGGCACTGCTGAGGTGGTATGGAAGCCCAGGTTGCTTTGATAGCGTCCTTCAGGTCATCTGCATTGTTGGGTCTGGTGTCTCTCATCTTCCTCTTGACAACACCAGCAGATGACATGGCAGCCCAAATTATCACTGACTGTGGAAACTTCACACTGGACTTCAAGCAACATGGATTCTGTGCCTCTCCACTCTTCCTCCAGACTCTGGGACCTTGATTTCCAAATGAAATGCAAAATTTACTTTCATCTGAAAAGAGGACTTTGGACCACTGAGTTCTTTTTCTCCACAGCCCAGGTAAGACGCTTCTGATGTTGTCTCTGGTTCAGAAGTGGCTTGGTAGCCCTTTTCCTGAAGACATCTGAGCGTGGTGACTCTTGATGCACTGACTCCAGCTTCAGTCCACTCCTTGTGAAGCTCTCACAAGTGTTTGAATCAGCTTTGCTTGACAGTATTCTCAAGCTTGCAGTCATCCCTGTTGCTTGTGCACCTTTTCCTACCCAAATTCTTTGTTCCAGTCAACTTTCAATTCAATATGCTTTGATACAGCACTCTGTAAACAGCCACACCTTTCAGTAATGACCTTCTGTGACTTACCTTCTTTGTGGAGGGTGTCAATGTTCGTCTTCTGGATCATTGCCAACTCAGCAGTCTTCTCCATTATTGTGGTTTCAAAGAACAAGAGATACCCGGAATTTATACTGTAGGGATGGTCATTAATTGAAACTCAAATGTAAATATTCTAATATTTTGAGATACTGATTTTTTACTTTCATGAGCTGAAAGCTCTAATCATCAAAATTAAAACAAAAAACTTTTGAAAAGTTTTACTTTACATGCAATGAATCTAAAATATATGAAAGTTTCACTTTTTGAAATAACTTACAAGAAAAAAATGAACTTTTTCACGACATTCTAATTCATTGAGATGCACCTGTATAGAAAATTCTAAAGGGTTCACAAACTTTCAAGCAGCAATATATATATATATATATATATATATATATATATATATATATGTTTAAATGTTAGTAACTAGAAAATACTTCACAGTCTGTGAAAAGGGATCATGGAAGTCCAACTCTCATATCAATCCTTGCATGGAAACAAGATGCCAGTGCATTCTTCAGAATTTCTCATTGTGTTTCATGGAGCAGAAAAAGAACCCTCATACTAACGACATGAGAGTTAGTATAAATAATGACAGAATTTTCAGTTTTGAGTTAAGTTAAAGTTTTTTCATTGCAGAACCTGAAATACTTACATTTACTTATTTATTTGATCAAATAACATTTATGTGATTTGCAGTAAATTGGTTTAAATGTGATAATAATAGCAATGTGGCAATAACATATTCAGTGTATTAAGTTTATTAATTATTCAGTTAACCTATACAGTGTATAAACATATACAGTATCAAAATGTTTATCCCCATGAAGAAAAAAAAACTGTTCCTTTTGCAAATTGCATGTAAACAGATATTTGTAGTACTCACTCATTGTACTTGTATCAAAATATCACATTCAAGGTAGTCTGATGATGCCCTGTCTTTGGTGAAATGCCAACCATCAAAAAAAGTTCAGACCCACTGTAATTTTGTTCCTCATATTTTAATTTTGATTGTATAAGGAATGTAAAAAAAAATGTAATGCCTTTTGCCACCTGAGTTGTTCATTTTGGTAGAAAGGTGTAGAATTGATTTGAAAGGTAGAACATAGTAAACAATAAGCTGCCAGGATATTAGTTTCATAGCACATCACACTTATACTGCTTTCTCAGACTGAAAACATTTTTTTTCTGCCTACATAATTTGCAGACACACAGTAGTTCAAAATTATAGGCTAAACACAATGCTTACTGTTAATATGCATATGCATATTAAAGTTGATGCATTAAGAATATGTTTTTAGATGCTCTCTCTGTCATAAATGTATCGTATAAATGAATAATATTTTTTTGGAGAATGATAAACTTATGAATAAGTTTCATTTCATACTTCCCCTGACAATAAACCTTAAACCTTAACCCATAAACTTCTCTTTTTCTGTACTTCATCAAAACTTTTATTAAAAACACCCCCCATCCCCTACATCACCCCTTTATAAGAGCTGGAGTTACTACGGATGTTCAGACAACAAGACATTTACTCAATCCACAGGCCTCTCAACATGCAATTGTTCTTAGGACTTTTTCTCAACTTTTTGCTCCTCCACTCAGGTATGCTGTAACAGGAGTATAGTCTGTTCTATTATTATTCAATAATTAAAAGTTTTGTTTTAATGAATACTGAATACTACAGTATTTCCTGATTAAATGGTGTCCTAATTTATGTTTGTTTTTGATGGACAGGTCACATGCTGCAGTGTTTTGTGTGTGACACTGAATTCTGTCAGAAGCCAGTTTTAACAACCTGTCAAACAAATCAATATTGTGCCACCGTTAGAACTGATGGAACTTTTTTAGGTTAGTTTTGGTCGTCGAATTATCTTTCTTTATTTAATGTTTTATTTATTTATTCATTTTCTTCTTCTTTTTTATTTTATACACTTTTCCCTTTAAAAAGAGTAATGTATATAATGATAGCATCTTTTTAATGAATATGCAGTCCTCTTACATTTGTATATTGACTCATGTCTCTCTGGATTAGGTTCTAATTTTACAGTAGCGAAGAGGATTTGCTTATTGAATGCAGTTTGTGCACTGCTGAAAGCAAATGAGACAACATTAATTGCTTCAGTTGCTGTTGGGCGGACAAGTGTGACTTCAACCATTTCCTGCTGCAACACTGATGGATGTAACAATAATTATTTGGATGGTAAGAGAAAATGTTTGGAAAACTGTGTTTTGGTCAAAAAATAATAACACTAATAATAGTTTTAATCAGAAAAGAACAGTATTTGGACCATTTTAAATGTTTGCTGATATTTTTAAAACGTCAGACTTTGTCAGCTTTTGTCTTTTTGTGCAACTCTGACTTTTAGCCCCAAACAAAACCCCAAATGGACTGACTTGTAAATCATGCCACAGCTTTTATGATGAACAGTGTGATTCTGATATAAGCTGTGTTGGTAATCAGGACCGCTGCTTTAATGACACAGGTGAGTTAGATGAGTCTATATCAGAATATCAAAAAAAAAAAAATACAGTTGAAAAAAGGGTGTTTTGAGAAAAAAAATATTTATAACATCTAAAAATATTAAAATAATTATCTGGAACTGATTGTAATATTTGTATTTTTGTCTCAGCTTCTTTGTTGCCTTATGATTATGATTTTGGAAACAACACACTGAAAGGTTGTATCTCAGGCTTTTTTTGTCAGCCTTCAAACTTTGGAAATGTGTCCTGCTGTGAAGGGAGCTACTGTAACAAGGCTGTCTCTTGGCTGAGTGAGATCAACTTCAGTCTCGCACTTCTGAGTGTTGTTGCTGTTGTTTTGTTTGTGTAGAATAGCTTAAATACCCCAAAATGTAACAGAAACGTAGCCTTATCTAACTTGTTTCTAATTTTTATAAATGTGTCAGTTTCTAAAAGCAGAACGACCGTTTTCAACATTGACTTTTTTTTCTAGTAAGTGGAAGTTAAAATATTGTTGTTGTTCCTGCTGTGGGGATAAAACAGGGAAGAATAATGAAAAAGGATGTGGTTATGGGGAAAAAAACTAAAATATACATATAAAAGATACAGTAGATGGAATAGACTGAAGGTAAATTGATCCTTCTGGTTTTAAAAGATAATGCAAAAATGTGATCAAAATTGTATATTTATGTTCTGGTTTCACAACATTGGAAATGGCTTGACAAATAGCTTCATATATACGTAAAAGCTTCATTGCTAAAAATGTGGATAATAAAATCTGAAAATAAAGAAAGGCCCCACATTTAGCCTTATTGAACAAACTCTCATTAACACATCTGTACTAAGAAACAAGGAGTTTAATAAACACTTTCTCTCAAATCTCTCTAGCTCTTATTTCTTTCATGCCCCAACCTCTCGCTTTATTTTTATTTGTTAGAGGACTTCTCAATATATATTTTATGTCATACTCTAGAGGCTTTTACCATAAATTATACAGACACACTAAGCTCTCCATTTGCAGGACAGATGTTATTTTTCACTGAGAGAAAGAATGGGGCCTGCTTCATAATTTAGAGGTCATGCTGTCCAGACCGAAGAATAAATAAATAACAAATAAACATACAAACAAACAACAAAAAAAATCAGTCCTCACACACACACACACACACACACACACACCGCACGCACGCACACAACTGTCTCATGAGCACAACTATAAACACATGCATGAATAGGCACACATACATAAAGCATGGCATGATATCATGGGTATATGCACAATGAAATTAGTGATTCCAAAAATGTAATGTAAATTATAACAGGGAAATCAAGTTACAGGATGAAGTTTGATAACATTTCCATATATGAATCAATAAATAATCAACAGTATATGACTCCAATAACAGACTGAGATGTACCTGGACCTTTGTGGTTAGTGTTGGCAAAGGAGCAGGAAGCAAGCAAACCTCGCTTATTCCACCTCGGGGTGGGAAAAGACAAAAAGCTACGCTCACTATATCAGTGCACAGAGGATATCCCAGGTTTTTACACAGCAATCCCATAAAATGTGCATGAATATGACTGTCAAAGAATCAAGACACCAAGTGTCTCCCTCCCCCTGACAGTGAGGATGCATTTAGATTGTGTGTGTGCCTACCTCTCATTTATTCATGATGGGAATATTTAGACACTAGGTCATCTGGCTATCTGTCATCCCAGGGATGAGGACGAACAGAGGCGACAGATATGTTGTGTGTGTGTGTGTGTGTGTGTGTCAGGGCTCAGAGGTTAGGATGACTAGGAAGCAGAAAGGTTTCAGCAACAGGATGACAAAATAAAAATCTAACAGATCATTTGAAGCATATTGCATAAAAAAAATCCTGCTGTTAAAATGTAGGGAAATGTTATTTGGTTGGACACGTTCTCATTAGGCTTTGGCGACTGTCTCCATTACCAGCTGTTGGCCTGATGAGGGCGCTGTTCCCAAACAAAACCAACAGAACCCCAGTCAAAAACACGTACGCAATCCCCAACCAAGAATACAGTATACACAAATGCACAGAGTGGGAGAAAAATAAAAATAAAATTCATTTTCGTAACTTTTTTTCTTTCTTCTTTCTTTCTTTCTTTAGGCTAAATATACATTTGAAGTAAGCTGTATCTTATTAATTCCCTTTATTATTTTCAAGCCTTCAAAAAAAATAAGGACACGGAACCCATCATAGTGAAAAATGAAAAGGTTAAGAGGTGTAGGCCTAATGTTCAATAGTTGTGAAAGTAATGCTAATGTTAAAAGTTGTTAAAATCACTATCATCAAGACAAGACAAAAGACCAAAAAAATAATGATATACAGAAAGATAATGAAAGCATCTTTCAAACATTGTTTGAACGAGATCGCATGTTCATTTTATGTTTTATAGTAGGCTACACAATAGCAACTATTAGAAATTATGATCACATGGCAATTTTTAGAGGCGACTTTTATAGGCGAAATATCAAATAGTCAGACTTAATAAAAAATAAGCAGTCTATTAAACGCAGTAGACGTGAATTTCACATACTCCAATGTGTTCATTCAAATGATTTCTCGCATATGTTTTAGGAGTTGAGTCTTCCTTCTCCTCCTGTCCCAAACGCTCTGGCCTCGCGCCAAGGACGCACGCGGTGTACGGTACGCGCTGACAGCCGTCTCCGTGGCTCGTGATAATGCAGATGCGACAGCTTCTGGCTCCTACTCTTAAATAGCGAGGCATCTCTCGGCTGTCGGCCAGAAAAAAAGGACAAGTAGCCTACCTGACGGTGAACTGACAGGTTAGAGAAGCCTATATCAACGATTTTTTTTGTTGGTCCTTCATTAGCACATAATACTGAATCGTTTCTGCCATGATAATTGATAACACAATCTTATTCTGTGGTATGAGCTGTTTTTGTGGCATCAGATCATGTCTTAAATTAAAAAAACTACACACACACACAAACATACATACATACATGCATAATGTACAGTACATAGACATAAATAGGCAATGTTGAGTGTTGTGTTGTTGTGCAGGTCTACCATTGTTAGAAATGAATGTTGCTTTTTTATTGATGGGAAATATGAGTTTATTTTCAGAAGCTTTTTCCTTTTTTATGAGGGTGTTTTTAAACAGTGGATTTATACCACAGAACTTGACTATATAGTCACTTTCTGTGGTATTTGCCCCAAGTCTTGATTAATTTCTGACCCTGGTGTCAACCCAGTAGAACTGATTGATATCTTCCTTTTCAATTTCTGTGATATTTTACTGTTTTCCAAATGATTTATGTACGTACAGAGAAAGTGAGAGTGGGACTTAAAGAGTCAAGGGGCTGGCAGCTGGGGCAGGATGGAAGTGGAGAGATAAGGGCCAGGATATAAAAGGGGTCATGGGGCCAACAGCGCTGAGAGAAGGGAACATAGAACTGGGAAATTGATATGAACAACTTGAGGTATCGGAAAAACACCAGACAAAGGAAAAGTAAATTAGGGATGCAGTCGAATGACGAAAGTGTGGAGATAATAAGAGAAAATTTTAAATAAATAAATAAACAAATAAATAAAATGCTCTGAATGTTAATGCAAGCAAATATGCATTCACTCTTCTATCTGCAACAGCAAGTGCTCTCTCTCCTTCTCTCTCTCGCTCTGCTTAGTCAGCTCGTTATCCGATGGAGCCTCAGACAGAATGGGTTTAAATCTCAGCATTGCCTCCAGCTCTCACTCTTCCTATTTCATCCTCTTACCTATTTGTTTTCCTGTTTCTCTTATGTCTTTGTTTTTCACACCATCTTCTGTTCTTTTTTGTTCCTATGTGATCTTTTATCACCACCCATCCTGCTCAACACACCTCCACCTTGCTCATTCCATGGGCCCTGCAGCACCACCCATGAACTCTTTGCTTCTGCTCTTTTAAGGGCCTTTTTATTTATTTTTTGGAGGCCCTTGGCTAACATTTCCCATATGCTCACATATTATAGAAAGCGGGTTTTTATTTCACCTTTAAACAACATCTGAGGCTTCTAAATGCCCTCCAGTCCTCATATGACATACTACTGGAACACTGCAGCTGCATGCTGAAAGTTTGACATGTTGACTGTTGTATTCATTTTGGTTCTCCTTGGATGCAATGTAAATTCAATTTCAGGTGGTTAATTAGGTTGTATAATGTGGTTGTCACCGCAGTGAATAACTAGACTTTTTGTGTATATGTGGCCTTCCTGAAATATCACACAGCCCAAAAGAAATCCCCCTACTTTAATTGATTCAATTCTCTTAGAAAGTAATTTTAGAAGCCCTCTGCCTCAGAGAGAGGCTTCAGTGAGGAATGACCAGACTCACACACATCCCTCCAGGAATTCAGCTTGACACTCTTGACTATGTGGTTTTTCTCTTCCTCCCTGGGGTCAAATAGAGAGCGAGGGATCACAGCAATACATTCCACACCCTTTAAAGACCTCAGCACTACTCAAGGGGGCATTCAGACGGCAGCGGCCCATGTGTGTGAAGTGTGTAATGTGTGTTAGGGAGCCCTGGAGGAAAAAGCCGCCGGCTGTTCAACACACCTCTCTCTCTCTCTATCGCTCCTCTCGCTGCAGCCCAGTAGACCGGGGCTCTCCACACACGCACATGTTTAAATATTTCAGAGGGAGGAGGAGGGCGAAGGTACTGGCGACAACTTCATAAATACTCAATGATAAATGGCCCGCCTTGCCACCACCTGTCAAAGCCAGCAATGATTTATTGATTTCTTTATTTGTCAGATAAAAAGAAGAGAACTCTTGCTCTCCATCCATCCTTTACTCTCTCTCTCTCTGTCTGCCAGCTCACTAACACAAACCAGCAGTGAGCAAATTGCTGCTTGATGTGAAAAAGAGAATTCCTCTCCTGATCCATTGGGGAGGACAGCAAGATAGACTCAAAACCAAATGCTTCACTTTGTCCTCTTTATCACATGTGGTGTCTATTTTTTCATCCCTATATCTCCCTCTGAAGTTTCTTAACACTTTTTCCTTGTTCTTGTCTTATTTGCTTACTTATGTGCTTTGTTATCCTATATGTTTCAGTGGACATAACTCACTACATCGATTCAGATATCTATTCGTTTTCATAGGGAAAAAGATGATTTTTATGGATTTGATGTCACAAACCACAAGATGAGCTCATGGGCCGTTAAAGTTAATATGCACCATAAACGACATGATGTTTCATGATTATTACTGTCACATATAATCAAACTATGTTCCAGAACAGCTATGTTACTTTAGGGAGGTACGTTGTGTTGTGGAATGATATTTTTTTCTTCGTTTTTTCCCCCCTATTATGACAATTGGCAAAACCTATCATATATCATATGTTTTGCTAATTTAAAGTCTTAGAACAACTTACACTATACCATTCAGAAATTTGTGGTTAGTAAGATTTATTATTATAATTATTATTTTATTTTATTATTATCATTCAATATTTTGAATATATATATATATATATATATATATATACACCATAATAAGATGTGTTTATTGACCACCAAATCAAAATATTGAACGATTTCTGAAGGACAGTGTGATATTGAGAACTGGCTGCTGAAAAATTCAGGATTTGAGAAATAAGTTACATTTTAAAATATATTAAATTAGAAAACTTTTAAATTATAATAATATTTGAACTCAATTTGATTGTTTTTATCATTTTTTCCTGTATTTTTGATTAAATAAATGCATCCTTGGTGAGCATAAGACACTTTCAGAAACATTAAAAATCTTACTGACCCTGATTGTCTGTTCTTCATGCAAAGCTCTCATATGGCTTCATAAGCATGAAAACATAGCACACGTCATATGGACAACTTTTATGATGTTTAGTACATCTAGTGCTTTATCACCCTTTTTTGAAGTTTGAAAGCCTCTGTTTTCATTATAATTGCAATCAGTATATTTTTTAAAAATTAGCTTTTTTGTGTTCTTTAGAATAAAGAAAGTCATATATGATTTACACGATCAGTAAATGCATAATTTTTGGTCAAAATAGCCAGTAATGAATAACTTGGCTTATCATTTTATCTTGTTGACATTTTGTCCTACAAAGCCATCTTTTTTTTTCTGCTTGCACTGCCAACTTGTAGATATCTACAATTTCTTCTTTCCTTTAGCCTGTCTCTTGGATCCTGCATCCCTCTCTCTGCTTTATACTTCTTTGTCTCTTGTGTCTCCTTGTCTCATCATTCCTGGCCCTGTCTCTCCCTCGCTCTCGTTCTGTGGGCTAGCAGCCTGTCGATGAGAGTCATTGGTCGGCGGCAGGCGCAGTCAATGACCCTGACAGTGCGCAGTTATCGCCCTAATTAAGATGCCACACTTGAGTTAAACCGCTGCATTAAGATTTGATGGGGAATTGATCAGAGTGTCACAGGCAGCAAGAGCAGGAGAGAGATGAAGAGAGCGGGAGATGAAGAAGGAAGGTCGGAGCGCAGGCACACCCACCTCCCTGTCGATGGCGTCTGAAGCGCGGGGGTCAAAGGTTAAGACAATCTTTGATTCCAGTTGATCACCCCACTGTGTCTCCGGTCGATGGATTAATTACTATGATATTGAAGCTGTGGGATCTCAAGTGGGCTGCCAAAAAGCAAGCAAGTGTTTTGCATGGACGTATGCGTGCATGCTTCTCTCTGTGTGTGTGTGTGTGTGTGTGTGTGTGTTTGGGTCAAAATTAATTACTCTGTTATTCAAGCTGTGTAATCTCAAGTGGACTGTCACATAGTAGGCAGGGATGTGTGTGTTGGAGCATCAGGATTAATTACGCTGTTATTGGAGCAGTGTGATCTCTGGTGGGCTGTCAAACATCAGGCTGATCTGACTGTCAGGGGACGAAGGGACAAGAGGCTAAGGAGTAGGTAATATCTGTGTAATGTTCCTATCCACCTCTCTTTTTCTCTCTCAGCTGCTCACACGCATGTTCAGGTGCTCTGTATAGTGAGCTGGCTAGGTAGGCAGCACTTTAAGACATCTTATGTGCATCATCGATGCAAAGTCTGTTCCAAAAAGTAGCCATCTTCATCATCTAGCCAAATTTTAACTACAGTATGTTATTTCATATTGCATTTAAAGGGATAGTTTACCCAAAAATGAAAATTCTGTCATTATTTACTCACCCTCAAGTTGTTCCAAACATACAAATTCCTTCTGTTGAACACAAAAGAAGATATTTTGAAGAATGTTTCAGTGTTTGTGCTAAACAGAAGAAACTCATACAGGTTTAAAACAACCTGAGGGTGAGTAAACAATGACACAATTTTCATATTTTTGGGGTGAGATATCCGTTTAAAGTAAGTAAATATATTTTGAATGTACAAAACTGCAACTTCATCATTGTAAATACACTGATGAAAAGTTCATTGACACTAAATACGCTGATTAAAAGGGAAAAACTGAAACTAAAAATTTGAGTTAATACAAAGAAAGAGACTGGTTTAATCAACAGAAACTCTGAGTATTATAATTTTTGTTTACCATGAATGCTTGTCAATACATTGAGCAGTATGCTTCAAAATTTTTCAATTACAATAGAATAATGAAATTACTTATAAAAATGTACTTTAGTCCTACTTATGTCAAAAAACATCTTTAAGTTGCATTTAATTTTAACTATAATACTTTTTTAACAAAAAACAGTTGTTGTTTTTCTAAATGTGGCACACAGCATGTACTCATAACAAGTTCATACACTTCAGGCCAAAGTTTGCTCACTTAAATGGAGTGTATTAAAACAATATGGATATGACATATACTGTTGGTTTTCTGCTTCTGGAACTTTACAAAACTGCTGTTATGCATTAGAATAAGTGCATGATGATGCACATTAATATGCCTGACTGAACATACCCAAACAAAGCCTTTACATGTGCACACTCTACCCAATAAACAATTAAGTAAACAAGAGACTAAGCTTTTAGAAAAACAAAACAATACTACAGCAATATTTTCCAACACTAAAGTCTGGAGTCAGGATTTGTGAAGTAATTTTAGTTACTGAAATGTAGCCCTTGTGATAACTATTTATATCCAATAATTGGCTGGCATCATAAAGAAATCACAATACATTATTGTGGACTCAAGTCTTTTTTTTCTTTTCTTTGTGCTAAAACTAGAATTGGTGTGTATAAGCCGGAAAAGTGGAGTTTGTTGCAGTCAGACTGTCATTATTAGATACCCCACTATTATAATAAACCAATTGAAGGCTACATCAGATTAGCATAAGAGTGACCAAGTGGCAGTCATAGTCAATAAGAGGTCAAATAGTCATGAAATAGGGTTATTTTAGGTCACATATTTGCTCATTCCTCAGTGCATAAAACAGTGTTATGTGTGGTTTCCAAAAATAATGCATTTACTACATAATATCATGGTCAATTTCCCTGCCCCATCCTAATTCTTCACTCTCTTTTCTCATCTGCTCGGCTCTCCACAGCCAGGCATATTCAGGATCTGCTCCCCTTTACTCACCTTTTGTATGTCCACGCTATGTGCTCTCTTTTTTCATACATGCATCCTGTTCGCAACCATCTCACTCTCGCTCTCTCTCATAGGGTCATTTGCCTTTTCAGATGAGATTATGAGCTGTAATGGAGGGGGAGGTGTAGACTGCTGAGACAAGGAGAAATGGCCTGCTGTGAGGATGGGAGATTTGATGGCTAGTCGATACAGAGGTAGAGAGAGGGAGAGAATGACAAAAGAGAAACATGAAGAGGCTAGGTGACATGGAAGAAGAGAAAAAGTTTATGAATCTTTCTAAAGAAATTAAAGCAAGAATTTGTACCTTATTTATACCTTGTCCACATGACTGCCTCTCTGCCTTATTATTGATCAATATCAATTAGTTATAATTTTTCTGTTTTCAAAGTTTTCTGTTTTCTTTTTTGGTAGATTATAGCAGATTTTTCTTGAACAGACATGCTCACTTTTGCCATAGAACAATTACAGGTAAACCAGTGAACCAATGTTAAAAAACTGCATAGTGATTTAAAAAATAATTCACACTAAAATGTTATTGTAATGGAACTGCTTTTTTCCCTGATTTTCTTTTAATTTGTTGCATTGAGAATTTTTTTAACGACAACTTTTTAACATTGAAAACCTTAATAATTAAATGTAACAATTATTTTTCCCTTTCGATTTTCTTTTACTTTGCAATTCAAGTTTTCTGTAGAGATTTTAAAAACGAGATTTAATCATGATTATTTTCCAAATTAATTTTGTGATTATTTGTACATTATTTGTTTGTTTTTTGTATCATATTTCCAAATGTCATGTAAAAATCCTTGATATTATTTTATATACTTAAAATTTCATAATAATGCTTCCTTTCAATGCTTTTTCATATCTGTTCACCATATCGTCATCATGGTTCTTTATATATATATATATATATATATTCTTTCATTTAATTTCATTCTTTCATATTTCATGTTTTCATGTATCAAATTTCTTGATATCATTTTCTAATAATGGAAGATTATGAAGCTGGTCAATGTTTTAAATAAATAAATAAATAAGCATCTTTTGATTTCAAAAGATTATAAATAAACAAACAAATAAATAAATATTTTCTTAAAAATCAAAAGAGCAACAATTATCTTGAAAAACTTTTGACTTGAACAATCTGCCAATTACCACTATCAATAAATAAATCTTAAAATGAATGAATGAATGAATATGTTTGCAAAATGTCATGTAAAAATTCTAGATGTTACTTTTTTATATTTGAAAAATCACAGACCTGAACTGAAATGTTAAATACATAAATAAATAAATATTATTTTCTTAAAAAAAAGAAAAAGAAAAAAAAGAGCAACAATTAACAGTCTGGAGCAATCTGCCAGTTACCACTATTTATAATATTATTTATTACAATAAATAACAAGAGCAATTATTATTGTAGCACATCTTTCAATATGAACCTGTTAATCTGCCAATTACCACTAGCAATCCATGAACATGCACCTGTGCAGCTCCATATGCATTTGTAGTCTGTGCTGGTTAACTCATACTGAGAGATGTGTTCGCACAGGCTCCTTAAATGCCCTTTATGGGTGCTTTGGGAGACAATGGAGCGACGCTTCCCCAGCATCCCACTCCCCATGTCAAATGTAATAGAGCAGTCCATTGCCACGGTAGGATTTCCATGGTGATGGATGGAGGCGGGAGATGGGGGATAAGGATTAACCTTGGCTTTATGGTTGAGGGCGGGGCTTGATGGCTGACTTTAGGGAAAGCCCCGCCTTTATGCATCATAAACATGGCAAATGGTGCATATGCAAAGTGCCTCTAAACGAGGAACAATCCATCAGGGTCTTAACGAGGGATTTCTAATCAAACAGAGGTCAGTATGTATGGGGACAATGACAGCAGAATGGGATGTAGCAGGATACCGAGAAGATTACGCTTTCTAGTACTCATTTTTAAATTCACATTTTTTCTTTGTCTCTCTCTCACAAAGTCACATGCATACTGCCTGTATGACATATGTAAACAAATGCTTACACACAGACACTCTTTAAGAACAGAGCTGTTGCGTTGCCTGACAATCTGTTGGCATCAGTGAACAGAATGAAGTCAAACTGTCCCCCACACACTGTCAAACTCTCCCTCTCTATTTGATGCTCATGGTCCCTTGGGTGTACAGACGGACAGAGACAGACTTCTATTTAGGACACACTCAAAGCTGTTCTGGACTGGCACCTGAAAGTTGGTCAGGGGGCCAAAGCAGACACTTACCTCAGTATCTACTCCAGTGTTTTTTTTTTTTTTTTTCTGGTCTTTTTTAATTTTGTTTGGTTTGGTTTGGTTTGTGAATTATAAGCATACGTCAAACACTCCTGTTTTGTTTTGTTTTGTTTTGTTCGTGGATTTAAGCGTACGCACACTCTAAGATCAAATCGGAGCGTACACACACTTTATAAATGAGGCCCCTGATGTTTTTTGTGTTTTGTTTTGTTTTTTTGTGTTTTGTTTTTTTGTTGTTTTTTGTTGTATTTTGTTTTTTGTTGTGTTTTGTGTTGTGTGTTTTGTGTGTTTTGTGTGTTTTGTGTTGTGTGTGTTGTGTGTTTTGTGTTTTGTGTGTTGTGTGTTGTGTGTTTTGTGTTTTGTGTTGTGTGTTTTGTGTTTTGTGTTGTGTGTTGTTGTGTGTTGTGTGTTGTGTGTTGTGTGTTGTGTGTTGTGTGTTGTGTGTTTTGTGTGTTTTGTGTTGTGTGTTTTGTGTTGTTTCGTTTCGTTTCGTTTTGTGTGGTTAGATTAAACTAGTTTTTAAAAATTTGTTTAAGGTTTTGTATGCAGGTTTTATTTTGGTAACACTTTATTTTAAGGTGTCCTTGTTACATGTGCTTTACTATTTAATAATAACAATTAATTATGCATAATTGCATGCAAGTAACCTTAAACCAAACCCTAATCCTAACCCTGACCATATAGTAAGTACATGTAGTTAATTAATATTACTCAGTAGTATTAAACATATAATTACACTGTAACAAGGACACCTTAAAATAAAGTGTAACCTTTATTTTCATAAATATCTTGAGGTTTAATTACATACATAAAATATTATTACACCATGCATTAGTGGGTTGCAAGGCAATATAGTCTGTAAATCTGGTTTGGAAAAATATATTTTGTGAATAGCACTGTACAAATAAATATACAATTTTGGAAGAATATTGTGAAAAGCACTGTACAAATAAATATACTTTTTTGTGTTATTTTCCAAATCTATCTGTCTGTTGTAGTATACACATTCAATACGGATGTCAGGAGCAAATAAAAAATAGAAAATAAAAAAATTGTCCATCAGTATTTTCTGTGTCTTGTGAATTCAGTCTCTCTCAATGTAACTCCTAATCCAGCACAGACACATCTAACGCCTGTGACTGAACTGGTGGTGAGGGTTTCCCCTGATTGCTTGTGAGTGATTCCCCCATCAGAAGGAGACACGGGGCAGGCTGTTCCACTCTAATAGTGTGAGAGTGTGTTTGTCTCTCTCTGTCACTCTGTGGCTGTAATGTGAGGGGACAAGTACGATTGACCTCCACATCACTGCTAACAGAGTGTCCAGCCAGTAATGTGCTGTAAAGAAAGACAGACTATTAACCCTCTTGCCCTGCACACACACACACACACAGCAATGTGTGTGTGTGTGTGTGTGTGTGTGTGAGAGTGCATGTTATTGGAGGATGTCGAACCCTAACATGTCATTGGGTCATTTTTATGGGCATGTCAGTAAAGACACATCAAACGCAGAAAGGCTCTTTTATGGTTTTCATATGGCCACTCAGCGGATCATATCTTGTATGAAGACAGCCTTTAACCCCACCCTATTCAGTGCGAATGGACACTTAAAGCGATAGTTCAGGCAAAAAATTCAAATTCTGACAATATTTATTCACTTTCATGTTGTTCCGAATACGTACACTGAAAAAAAAAAAAAAGATGTAGAAACAAATCTCACTCAGATTGCTAGAAAATTACAAAAAAATAATTACAATGAAATGGCAAATAACACATTGAATGAAATGTAAAATTTTGAAGTAGAAAGACTGAAATAGTATTTTCTTGTAAAACATACTCCAATAACTGTTGTTTACAACTTTGAAAAATAATTTGAAGACCTTCTGTCTTCTGTGGAAAACAACAGGAGATGTTTAGAAGAATATATTAGCTGCTCTTTTTTCATAAAAAAAGAAAAGTATATATATATATATAAAAAAGAAAAAGATATATATATATATATATATATATTAGTGCTGTCAAACGATTAATCGCGATTAATTGCATCCAAAATAAAAGTTTTTGTTTACATAATATATGTGTTTGTACTGTGTATATTTATTATGTATATATAAATACACACGCATGCATGTATATATTTAAGAAACATGTTACTTTTCTATATTCAATATATTTATATATGATATAAATTATATGAATATAAATATGTACATGTAGATATTTTCAAAATATATGCTGTATGTGTGTGTATTTATATATACATAATAAATATACACAATACACACACATATATTATGTAAACAAAAACTTTTATTTTGGATGCGATTAAAAGGATGGATCCTTATTTCTTAAAAAGTCCTCCCTCACAACATCACTCCTGTCTAGTCAGTGGCTTGCACGAACATTGAGAGAACACGTATATTTGGGATTTCTAATGTTCTCTGAACATTAGAAGAGCATCAGTTTCCAGCGTGCAGATAATCTGAGGTGACAGCTTACCGCCATCAGCCTGTCGGCCTGTCATCATGGCAATAAAAGCTGATGGAGGGTGATTGGAAGCGATCCCTGTCCCCTCTTAGTGTCACGCCGGATGACAGCAGTCCGCAGGCGGGGGATGGAGTGGACGGAAAAGAGAGGGAAAGGATGGAAAGAAGAGGCAGGATAGCTGAATGGCCGTGGCAGACTGTCCCAGAGGATCTGTCCCTTCACTTTGACCCTCTGACCTGAGGACAGATGAGCACCTGGACAACAAAGCCATAGACACACATGCTAAAAACGCACATGGGCTCAAATAAATATGGGTAGATCTTCTGTACAAATAGATTTAGATGCGCTGATCTGTTTATACAGTACAGCATATAAAAAAACACTCACGCCATCTAACTGAACCTGCTATAAACCTTCTCATTTGTTTGTAAGAATTCTGTGGTAGATTTTTATTTTATTTATTTTGCGTAAAATATACAAACCTGTACATTATTATTATTATTATTAAACAATAATTATTATTATTTATTGATATTTTTGTAAATTATAATTGTTATATATATATATATATATATATATATATATATAAAAATTTAAAACACATTTGAAAATTAAAATGTGACAACTAGGCCCAATGTGACATTTACTGTATTTTGAAAAATGTATGTTTTGAGAACACAGATGAGAGAAAAGATTTGTAACTTTGCCCTGTGATTATGAAATGACTCTCTCTCTCTCTCTCTCTCTCTCGCATACTTTCTGCTTGCAAATCTGAAAGAATAGTTTACCTAAAAAATGAAAATTTGATTATTACTGCCTTAAATTTCTGTCTGTTCAACATCCAGAACTATTGCATGGCTTCAGGTGACTTAATATATAGCATAAAAAATAAAATAAATAAGTAGTCATACTAAAGTCTTTCTTGATAACTTGAGCTTGATAGCTCCAGTGGTTTATCCTTGTCCAATCTGCACAAGAAAGAAAGTCATACAAGTTTGCAACACCATGAAGAATAACATGAGTAAATGATGACAAAATATTAATTTTCAGCGAACTACCCTTTTAAAGCTCAGAAGTCAGAACAATACTTAGAAAGTTAATAAAACATTATATCTCACTCTCCGTGCCTCTCATGTCAGGGTTCAGGATTTACCCACCACTTTTGTTCTGTCCATCCTCTCCTCTGCTCTCTCTCCTGGCCCCGGCATCGATCTCTGTCAGTATCCAATGTCAAAGACACATTCAGAGATGCTTTTCCTCTCTCGTTAATAATTCACATTGCCTGAATCATCAATAATAATTCTCACCAAGCAATCATTCAGCTTTACCACCATTCACCCTGGGTCTCCTTCGCTTACTCTTTGTCAGTCTCATACATCTCATCTGAGTTTTTCTTCTCAGATCACATATGCCCTTTCTCTTAGAGTCAACATGAAATTAAAACTGACCCGATTTGCTTTCTTGATGCACGTTTCAGTCTTATTGTAAGCAATTCATCACTGCGTTTTATCTGACAGAAAAAACAGTTTGGCATAATAATCAAAAATGTAATAACAATGATACTACAATGTAGTAACAATGTAGTTACATTAAACGTTTTTCAAGCACCCACAGTTGTGGTTTATTGTACTGTACTATATCCTAAGTATTATTGAATATAACATTAGTATTGTGTGTCATGGTTTCATTTGTACAATGAAAGTATTTTATTTCACAATATAAATCAAATGAACAGTTACCAGGGATGCTGTCCAGCATGCGACACCTCAAAAGCTCTATAAATTCTTCATTGCACTATTCTCTGAAATGACAGGCGCCAGTGCGGAGGAAATATCAGCTGAAACAGCAAGAAGCAAATATGAGAAGTATTGTTTGCTTTACATTCCCCTTACCCAGGCAAACTGTTAATTGTTCAAATGCGGATGGGGGATATAACATCAAAAACATATGATAGATAGATAGATAGATAGATAGATAGATAGATAGATAGATAGATAGATAGATTTTTCAAATAAGAATTTCGACAAAAAAAAAAAAAATCAGTTTCACTCATGTCTATACAAATTGTAATATTGTTTTCTTTTTTAAATGAATGTTTCTTTGTATATGTGAACAACTGAACCTGTACAGCTGGACTAAGTTGAAACTGTCACTGTTACAGTCAAACACAGGCCTTTGAGTTCAAATTCTGAAGGATTTTAAAACAATATTTTCTGTGGCGAAAACATTTCAGACACAGTGGTATGTTTTCATTCTCTCTGTAGACTAAAGCTACAATATCAGAGCCTATCCAGCCACACTTCATGTTCAAATAAATGGACGTGCACAGAAAAAAACAAGAGAGAGAGGAGAGACTGTCTAATGTGTACGTAAAATCTCCAGCGGGGCTCGTGCCAAGTGTAAGTGGTTGAGTGATATTGGCAAAAAGACAGAGGAGAAAAAAGAGCACGTAAGATTTAGGCATTTTCCTTAATGCTATAAGAGGTTATTGATATTTTGATTTTTGCTGTGGGGCAGCCCGTGCTGAGACAGCATCTCTGTAGCCGTCCGTTTATGGGTGAAAGACATGCAACTCGCTCTCAGAAAATCCTCCTCTGGGAATGCCGCAGCAAGTCGAGGTGAGAGAGACAGAAAAGAGAGAAAGGATGCTACTCACAGTACAGAGAGAAAGAGAGTGAATTGAGACACTGCCAATAAGAAAACCCTCTCTTTGTAACTCTTATTAAGCCAGTGAACTAGTTTTGCCCTAAAATGAATCATTACACTAAAACAGATTGATTCCCTCCGTTATTAAAAGACCCCATTCTGATACTCTTCCAGCGTCTGTGGCCAAATTGCAGCACTTTCCCTAGCGAGCCCCCACTGTATAAAACAATATTTTTTATGACACATCTAATGTAATAATCTAAAAGTAATGTTAATAATTATACACAAAATTACAGTTGTTTTTAGATAAAAGAGAAGACAAGAGACAGACGTATATATACACTATCAATACACTATCAACTTCAAAAGTTTTTGAAGTTGTATTAAGGTTTTGAAATTTCATATGCTCACCAAAGCTGCATTTATTTGATCAAAAATACAGTACATTTACATTTATGCATTTAGCAGACGCTTTTATCCAAAGCGACTTGCATTCAGGCTATACTTTTTTTTATCAGTATGAACAGTAAAAACAGTAATAATGAGAAATATGAATACAACTTAAAAATAACCATTTTTTAGCATTTTTAATATATATTTAAGTAACGACTGCTGAAAGTTTAGCTTTGCCATCACAGAAATAAATTATATACATATATATATAATTCGTTGTGGGTTTTTGTTCTTTTGCTGTTGTAGGCTGAAATAACTGAAATGCCTGAAACTATTTTACCCATGCTTCTCCTGAAAATATTTGCACACCTTGGAACATTCGTCAACCAATCAGATTCAAGCATTCAACAGCCCTTTAGTATAAACTATATTATTATATGTTATATATGTACCGCACTTTCTCAACATTCATACATTATGCTCTCTTGATGTATATTTATGGCAACTCTTCCGTGTCACCGCTCATCCCTGAGGACACGAGGGCTAATTGACGAGCCCCCCCCCCCCTCTCTCCTTCCTCTGGTACTGTCAGTACTGACTGAGAGCAGGGTAAATAAATATTAGTCCCTCGCTCTCTCTCTTTAACCACCGGAAAGCAGTAATCACCACAGACCTTAGACTTACACACTTACACACACACACACACACACACACACACACACATGCATTAGTCCTTGGTGCTGTTCTTAACGACCCCCGCAGGGATGATGCTCTGTTAGCCTAGCAGCTTCTGCGGGGAACAGAGGCCTGTTGCACCCGCTGTGCGTAAGTTAGAATTTGTCGCAGCTGTATCGTTAGTGGTTACATGCTACAAAATCTTAGTGTGTCACGCTACTAAACTTAATTAAAGCAAAACTCTAGCTAACATACACACACACAGCAGGGCAGAGCGATAAATCCATGTGTCTCTGTTGTTACCCTGTGTTGTGCTGTGCGCATGAGTCTGAAAACTTGAATTAGGTTCAGGAAATTAACTGTTGTTTAAACAATGTAAATGATCAAGCAAGTATGAGAAGCTTTGTTATATTTTGCATACAGTCACATCTAAAGGACATTGTTGAGCATGATTATTATGATAATTTATTTCAAAGCAGAAAGAAAATCTGACTACAGTATTGTTAATATACTTGTGTAGAAGAAATACTCTTTAGCATGTATTATGTATTATGGAAATAATACTTTATAAATACAAGTACTAATTGAATGTAATGTTTCAGAAAAAGTAAATGCATATTAATTGTAATTAAATGAAAATACATAGTTTAAATTTATTTTGGTAAGACTATTTTAAGGTGTCTTTGTTACACGTTACATGCACTTACTAGAATAAATTATGCATAATTACATGCAATTAACCCTAAACCAAACCCTAATCCCTAACCCTGACCATATAGTAAGTACATGTAGTTAATTAATATTACTCAGTACTTCAATGTAATTTTACACTGTAATAAGGACACCTTAAAATAAAGTGTAACCTTTATTTTAAATGTAATTAGTTTATCTATAGTTAGTAGGACTGAAGTACAAATGTATAGTTTCATAATTCTACTGTTTTTGAAATATAGTTAGTGAAATGCTGAATGTACTGGTAATCATTTATGATAAATTATATTTATTTTTAATGTTATTTTAATTTAAACTTGCACGTTGTGCATTGAAATGTACAGCTAAACTAGTTACTAATTACACATTTGTATAGATGCAATTTCAAAATACATTAACTTGTAATATTGAAAAACACACTACAGTTAAAATTATAATCAAGTACTTTGCATGTGCTTTAATATGTTAGTTAACACAACAAATAAGTGTACTTCTTTAAAGCATGTCAAAAGATTATTAAAATAAAATTTTAAATGAACTAAATTATTAATTAAATTAATAATTTGATTATTAAGTGTACTTTTAAAAGCATGAAAAATAGTAAGGAAAGTGTACTTTTATTAGCTTTAATTTCATTAATATTATATTATCTGCAAGTCCAGTTTTTAATATACTTTAAGATTTGAAGTACAATTAAGTGCACTTCTTTTTCAAAAATCATACTTCACCTCAAATCACGTGTTTTTCAGACAGGTCCAGCTAATACCAGAGTAATTCCAGAGTAAACAAAGAGGTGATGTTTCTATTATAAAAATAACTGGTTATTTGAACTGTAAGGCAGGGTTAATATACCACAGTTTTCAGAGTAGACGCCTTGTTTTATAATGTCATAATAATTATAAATGTCATTATTTACAATATAAGTGTTATATAACCTGTGAAAGCATTTATGTTATCTTTTTTTTTTTTTTTGAATGATAAATATATAATCAGATAACTCACATAGAACATTACATTACACACCAGTCTAAAAGAATACAACCATCTGTGCCATTTTCCTGGTGACCATCTCACTTTATAGGATATGAATGTTCTGTAACTGTACCTTTACTGAACGCCTGCCTGTCCTCCTATTGAGCCATCAAGGCTGCTACACAGAGGACCAATGGAAACACAGCAGTACTGAAGAACCATCCAGCTCAGGGATATGTGACACCCTAGGACAACCTCACCTGTGGTTGTGTGTGTGTGTGTGTGTGTGTGTGTGTGTGTTTCTGAAGGGTGTAAAGACAGAGACAGAGAGAGAGCTTTCAGCTTTCAAAATAAACAAAATCCTCAGTGACAGATTCACCTCATTGTGTAAGTGTGTGTTTTTGAGGAAGGAAAAGAAAGAGAGAGAGAGAGAGAGAGAGAGAGAGAGAGAGAACACTAAGGTGTCATTTAAGGGTCAGTGCTTGCTCTCACTTCCTGTCTGTATTGATAGTTGTTTCCTGCTGGTGTAGGAAGAGGCTAACGGGTAACAGGAGAGAGTGTTTGCACTGCCACACACTGATTGTGTCTGCAGAAAAAAAGCCTACTTGATAAATTATGAATGAGAGACTGATGGAGGGGATAGGAGGATGAACGAAAAGAGGGAGGAGGGACAGCAGGAGGATGAGATGGGGTGACGTTATGGTGTTATCTCCGGCTATACCAAAACAGCTGGAGAACTGAAAGGGAGATGAGTACTGTACCATACACACGCTCACACCGTCCCTGTGATTTTGGATTTATAAACCCTAGTCGTGCTTGCAGAACTAAACACAACAATTCATAGATGATAGCCCCAACATCCATATTTTATATGGTAAAACTATTGATACTGTATGTCACATGTGTGTGTGTGTGTGTGTGTGTGTGTGTGTATTAGATCTGCTTTTAGAAGGCATGACCTTAAATCCAATGTTCTTTTCTCATATTTAACTCACAACCATTTTTGCACTCATAAATGTAATTTTACTCACTGTACCATCTCTCAGTGTTTTTCCTTCAGATCTTTTTGCTTTTTTAGCCCAGTAAAGAGGGTAAGAGTTAAAGAAAGATGTAATGGTAAACTAAATTAAAGCCTGTCTTATATTTGATCCATAATTGATTATGTTCATGTGGGATGATATGTGAGGAATAAAAAAGTATAAAGAAAGCGCGAGAAAGGTAGATGGTGGGGGGTGGTGGCTAACAAGCTTGTCTCCTTCTGGATGACGGCTTTGTGACCGCAGGTTGAGCAGAGACGGGCTCGCTTTTCCCCGCTTGATGTTTTGCCTTTTTTTCTTTTTTAATGAGTGTCAGGACTGTTCTTTTTCTTTACAGGGAGAGGAGAGGGGGGAAATCAGAACAACAAAACAACAAGAAAGCAGAAAAAAGACCAAAAGAACAAGCGTTTTTGATAAAGTGCTTACAGAGCGATTACTGTGAGTTGTGCAGAGATGGCTCAGCGCTCACACAGGGCGAGAAAGCATGGCAAAGACGTGTGTTCGCCTAGTAGCGTACAAACTTGAGAAATGGAATATTATCATTTATAAAATGCATTTGATTCAGGAGAACTAAACAAAAACATGATACCAGATAAACTGCCTTAATATTATAAAATAAAATATACATAAAAAAGTTAAATAAGAGTATTTTATAATATGGGCCTACAATAAAACATGGAATGCTAAAAGATTATTGTTTATAAATAAACACAGTTTATAACATTTTGGCACATTGTGTCTTCATTGTTAAAAAAATAAATAAAAAAAATCCACCTTCAAATTAAAAACAGGTTCTGCTTTAAAATTATTATTATAATCAAGTGGCTGTAAAAGTCATTTCAGCTTAAATTATATTAAACATACTTAAAATTTAGATCAATCTTGTATAGAACTTAAATGATGTTGTTTAAATTATTTTGTTGAGTTAAAGTAATGGAAAAACAAGGCAAGTTTTAAAGTGTTAGATTACATAAAAATTTAAAATTCTGTCACATTTACTCACTTTCATGTTGTTCCAGTGTTGTCCGACTTTATTTCTTCCATCGAACACAAAAGGAGAAATTTAGTAGAATGTCTGAGCTGTTCTTTTCCATAAAATAACAAGGGGCTCTTAAACGTCAAAAAAGCACAAAAATAAATGTCCAAAAATGTGCTCAACATGACTTGTGCTCTATATTCCACATCTTCTGAAGTTAAATGATAGCTTAGAGTCATATGAACAAATATTTCACTTTCACTTTTATAGTATAGAAACTCAGATATTCTGACTAACATCTGCTTTTGTGTTTGACATACATAAAATATCATGCATGTAAATAATGACAGAATTTTCATTTTTTTAGAGCGAATTAATGTCAGCTTTGAGTGGGAGATGCTCCAATTTTTCAGTGGGTTAGTTTAAGTGTGAAGTTTTAATACTAAGTCATTTTGTGAGCAGCAATCCTCTCAGACTTGTGAATCTCAATAGAGGGAGGCATGATGAAATGGACAGACAGTATTTGAAGGGCTATGAATGCAGCACATCTCTTCCTCGCTCACACACTTAGAGTCCCTCACCAGAGTGTCTCTTCATTAGAACACTTCTCATGTCAAAGCCACGATGATAATCCAACCTTTCAAGTGACTGGAGAGAAGCGACGGAGCTCTTTGTCTGCTTTTAATACAAACGATGAAATGAAAAATAAAAGGAGGGAACAATGAACACAGGCTATTATTCTCAGCCAAACTGACTTTTATCTGCATTTAAGATGTGACAGGAGATAAATAATTTTTCGCTAGCTGTCAGCAGTGTTCTTTACTGTTGCGGCACAGAGGCATTACAAAGTTTTTAGCGCCTTTTAAAATGCGTATCCTATTGAATTCTTCATGAGAAACGTGGAAGAAAACTGAAAAACCATGAAGAAATGAGACCAGGCAAGTGGAGGTCTACTTAACAGTAAATAAGATTGACAAAGACAACAGAAGAAGCGGTAGGCTTGTGTTGATCCTTTTGGTGAATATAAGGAATGAAATCCATGCTGAACTGCCTGTAATTGCTCATGAAAGCTAAACTACAGGCTTTCTCCTCTATGCATCATCTTCTCTTGTCCTACTCTGTTATTCCACCTGACCAAGGCCTGGATCTTTCCTGACTGTTGGAGAGGTTGTTTGGAGATGCGTGGTGACTGGTAGCTTTTTAGGTGCTGCCACTACAGGACATGTAAGGGCTGTGACAGTTGCTGTGCTGCCCCTGCCTGGCCTTGTCACCTTGGTTACAGTCTACCTTTAGTGTGTGTCACTGTCTGGCAACATAACGGCACACACAGACTGCACCAGTGAACTCCATACAATCTTTGACGAATGCCAGAAATAGTAAAAAAAAAAAAAAAATAAACCTTCTGTAAGTAATCCGTTGTAAGTGTCCGTTAGTAACTGATTACATGTAATCAGATTCCAAAAATACTTGCAATTAGATCATATTGCATTTTTAAATACTCATAATCTGATTAAATTATTTCAAACCTGGAAGACTTTTGCTGTGTAAAGTCATTGCTGTTTTCATGTTTATGAATATTTGTTCATTTAATGCAGGGATTCAAAAACTTTTTTGGCAGCTGAACCCTTTTGACCAAAAATATTTCTTTAAGTAACCCTGCAATTTTAAGGTAGCATTTCAATAATTTAACAATATATTTGCATGTTAATGGTTCTCTGATGGTCACATGACCATGTATATTCATATATTGTGCAGTTCCTTCACATACTTTGGTTTGGAAAACCCTGATGTTTAATGCCTTTCATGTTGTTGATAACAAAGAATGGAATATAGTTTCTTTCTCTTTGTATTTTTAGATCAATAGGGTACAAATAATTCTATTGACATCTATGTAATAAACTAGTTAGGTCAAAAGTAATCAAAAAAGTAGTCGATTACATTACTGTAATCTAATAGATTACATTACTAATAGCAACTTTTATTATGTAATTTGTAATCAGTAACAGGCTACAATTTTTCTGCAATCTAGCACTGTGAGTAATCAAACTGAAAACAACATATTTAGAAGGAACAATGTAACATTTAATCTATTTGTTGAAAAAAAAGAGGAGGGTAAAGACTAAGATGAATACGGGGTGCTGTATAGGAAAGTGTGAATTGGATTTATTTTGGTGGTCATAAACACTGCAGGTTCAGAACCACATAAACACAACCTCTAAATAATGTTATTAAGACTAGGGTGAACACACACACACATACTGTACATACATAAAAATGCAAACAAATTATAAGGAATGGGCTCTGTTGAATGAAATGATTGGTGTGTGTGTGTGTGTGTGTGCGTTAGTGCGTGCGTGCGCGTGTTCATAGGAGGTGGATGATTAGATTTCCATTAATGAGAGGGGATAATGATGGGGTGGGTGGACGCTTCAGTATGGGGGGTGAATTAAAACAGCATTGACTATGTGGCAGTGCATGCTATAAATTAGGTGTGGTGTGGTCAGTCTGCCAAAACTCCATTACATCTTCCTATCCATCCCAGATTAGAATATCCCTCCATCCTTCCACTCCTTTAGCCCTCCTCGCTTTCCCTTCACCACAGGCCTGTGGCCCACTGCGTATAATCAAATTAATTAACATTCCCCAGATCTTTAGCTCGTTAATCTATTTGTAGCGGTCAGCATAAATGCGTCACAGTCTTTTTTCAGGCCGTGGTTGTATTCATGAAAAAAAGAAACAAGGATGAGCATCTCACACACACATACACGCACATTTGCCATGGTATCTATATCTATGGGAAATACCACAGACTTATATTGCTATTGCTATTGCTAAAATAAACCAGAATTACAGACTATATATATATATATATATAGACTGAAGTTTTACATGGAGACTGTAATATATACAGACTGTAATTCTGTGTGTGTGTGTGTGTGTGTGTGTGTGTGTGTGTGTGTGCACTAGCATTTAAATTTTTGTTTTAATGTTTTTGTAAGATGCCTCTTATGCTCATCAAGGCTGCAAAACTACAGTAAAAACAGTAATATTGTGAAATATTATTTTAAAGAATTTAAAGAGTTTAAAGGACTATTTGAATATACTTATTTACATAAAATATTTACATTAAATGTAATTATTTCCTTTGATGGCAAAGCTGAATTTTCAGCAGCAATTACTCCAGTCTTCAATACACGATCCTTCGGAAATCATTCTAATATACTGCCCAAGAAGTATTTCTTAATACTATCAATGTTGAAAATTGTTCTGCATAATATTTATGTGATAATTTTTTAAAGGCTTTTTTTAATGAAAATTAAGAGGGCACGTTAACTTTGTTGTCTGTATGCAAATTTTTCAAAAATGCAAAGGAAAATGCTTCCTTTTTAGTACGTCATTGTCATGTAAATGTGCCCAAAGTTCAAAAGAACAGCATTTATTTGAAACTTTATGTCCCTTTTTTATATGAGTTTAATGCATCTTTGCTAAGTAAAAGTACTGAGCCCAAACTTTTGAACAGTAGTTTATATATAATATTTTATATTTATTCACAAGCATATTTATATTATATTATTATATACGTACATATGGGTGTGTGGGTGTGTTTAGTTAGTTTAGTCACCCACACATAAATCTCCATTCCTATCCACAGATGTTACCAAAACAATAACAACGTGACACATTATTCATATCTAAACATCAATAAAATGTAAATTTTAAAACACTTTTGCATAACCTAATGCAAAAGGTCTGTAAAATCTTAAAATCACCATAATATAACAGCAAACTCTCACGCCCTATTTCACACACCCAAATCCTGTGGAGCAAGCCAACTTTGATGAGACACCTACTTTAGCCAGGAGACAAAAGAGTTCACTCTCACACAGATGTTCGGTTTATTTCCGAGCATCTCATCTGCTAATCTATTCAAATGTTACTCCTCAGCTCTTCTCTACCTGTTAATATATTCATCTCTGAAACAAGAGACAGGCATCGTCACCTCGTAGAGCGCACAGGTTAATTCCCCTGCGGTGGTCTTTTTGCCCCCCCTGTGTTCCAGCATATGCATGTGTCTTTACCCCCTGTTCTACGAGTACAGTGAGGAGCCCACCGCTGTTATTTTCTCACCTCTGTGCCAGCGAGTCCCCTGGGTCTCTCTCAGGTTCACAAAAGCAGATATCTGGCTTTTGTTCATTAACACTGGTGAACTACAGGGAGAGCTAATTGCATAGTTAATGCAGAAAGCTATTTCAGTTTGCTATAAAATTGGTCTTGGTACATCTGTTTATCCATGGTGTAAATCTATAAAACCTTTCTTTTTCTGCATTCTTTTCACTAATTATCTCTCCCGCTGATTCATTTTTTAAAGTTTCATCTATCACTCAGTCAGTGTGCAGAACTGTGTTGTTTATTTGCTGTTGTCTTTACCATGTCAGGAAGCTTGAGGAAAGACTGTGGCTGTCTAGGTGTAGTCAGGATCTGGAAGAGAAAGCTGTTTGTCCTCCTGAGAGAGCTCAGCTCTGATCCGTCTCTTTCTTTCTGTCCCTCTTCCTCTAACAAGGGAAGATTTGTGCAGATTTCCCCTCCATCGCTGGAAGAATAGATCCCCTTCATCCTTCTCTCTGTCCATTTATCTCTCTCTTCTCTTCCCAAGACCAGCAGCAATCCCAAAGCTGCATCGGAGTGCCAAGAGAAAAAGCCTCCCATAAGTCTCTCCGTCTGAAGACAGACATACAGCCTTACTGTGTACACACGCACAAACAAACAAATAGACATTCAAACAAATAAACAAACACTATGCTAAAATATAACATACGGTAGTTGCTACAGGGTTTGATCTATATTATGTAATTATCAATAACACATTAATCAATGTTAGGTAATTCCTAAAACAATAGAACTCAGAATTTTTAAAGACAGAAATTCAATTTAATCAATTTTTAAAAAAGTCAGTTATTAGTATACTATTATGTTTTGTGACATTAGTTGGTTTGCCTAAATTGTATATCTTGTTCTTTAAAATGACAGAAATAAAAACAAATTTACCAAAGTGATTTTATAGAAATTTGCCTCTTCATTTCTAAGGATGATTTAAAAATAAAATAATTAATTTAAATACCTGAGCTTGTTAGCATATTCATTAAAAAAAAGAGTTCAGAAGGTGCTTAACAATTTTAAAATAATGCAAAACTACAGTAAAAACAGTAATATTGTGAAATATTATTTTAAAGAATTTATAGCCAATGAACATGAACATGCAGCACATACAAAACCTTTCCAAAATCTTTGCACTGCCTTAGTCTCTTCCTCCACCAAACCACCAAATAAAGTAAATTGAAGAAATAAAAAAATCTGTCTCTTTGAGCTGAGTAAAAGTCCAGTGGTGGTAAATATCCTCTTTTATTTTTTTTTACTTCCAATAATTTATTGTTGAGAGGTGTGTGTGTGAATCAGAGCTCATCCACGGTGTTTCTATGTGTGTGTGTGTGTGTGTGTGTGTGTGTGTGTGTGTGTGTGTGTGTGTGTGTGTAAGGGAGGCGTGCTGTGGGGGCATTCAATGAAGGTTGCAATGAAGCGGGCCACAGACTGTGAGCTCTGGGGGACAGCTTTGTATCACCCGTTCATCCCTCTATCCCTCCACCACTTCATTCCTCCATCCATCTATTTCTTCACTCCTTCCCCCGAACCCCTGTCTCAAACACCCGGACAGTCATTTACCCTGTCTTATGATGTCGTCACACTATGTTAGTGGAGGCTGGCTAGCTGCTTCACCCCTCATCTCATACACACACACGCTGTCCCCCAATCCTTACTGACCTGCTCTTCCTACCACACACACACACAGATACACACTTTCAGAGTGGTCAGTGCGTGAGCAAGAGCTGCTGACGCAGGATCGCCACGGTAACAAGCTTACCTGCGGATAATCTTCTCAAAGAAATTTCAAGGGAGACGAAAAGGAGGCAGTGTGAGAGCAAGAGAGGAGGAGAGAGATAGAGAATGGAGGGGGTGGAGGGAGGGGGGATGGAGCAGAGAAGGAGAGAAACTTAGTTAAGTTTTCTGAGTCACTGACTTGCTGCACCAAGCAGTTTCCATTCTGACAGCCAGCTTACCCTGGTGGTCAAGCATTTTCCGATGCCCCTGTAGCCAAAGGAGAAGGAAACCTTAGGTTAGAATGGAGGTATGAATAGAGATCGCTAAACATACCAATTTCTTTCCACCCAAGAATGTGGCCATTTCAGTGTGAGTGGAAGCAACTGCCCAAACTGTGCATTTAACTGACACATTAAAGTAGAGTTCTCTCAAAAATAAAAATTCTGTAATTACGTTCTCCCCCCCACCCCCAAAACCACTATAAAAGCATAATAAAAGTTATGACTATGTGACAAAATGCTTATTTTCCTTTATTCTGTACTGTAAAAAAAAATCCTATAATTGTGTAATTCAGTGTATTACTTAATGTTTGTGAAATTTACTAGCTATCTCTGAGTGTTTTTTAGACTAGATTTTTTCAGCGTGTGACACATTGTTTACACACACACAGTCACACACACACACACACACACACACATGTTGTTTTTACACACACACACACACACAACACACACAACACACACACACAAATTGTAATACCTCTGTCACACACACACACACACACACACACACACACACACACACACACACACACACACACACACACACACACACACACACACACACACACACACACACACACACACACAATAAATAAATAAATGATGAATGAATGAATGAATTGGTGTAAAAACAATTTTCACTCAAAAATTGCTAATAAAATTCACAATGACTGAAATAGTGTTTTCTTGTAAAATGTGCTCCAATAATGTTATTCATTCATTCATACATTCATAGGTTATTTCTCGTTTGTAAGTCGCTTTGGATAAGCACATCTGCTAAATGCATAAAGTTGTACACACCTGTGGTATTTTAGTATGAGATAGTATTATAGATTTATTAATAGTTTGAATCAGTTTTTATGTTTTATATTTTATTTTTTCTTTTAATTTTTGTTAAAATTTTAGTTATTTTTGTGTTTTGTCATTTTTATTAGTTTGTTCGTGTCTATATAGTTTTTTTTTTCCATTTTAGTTTTAGTTATTTTAGTACATCAAGTTAAACAAACTGAAAATGAAATGTTCTCTTGAAAACTAGCTGAATGAAAATAATTGAAAGATTTTTTTTTTCAGGTAATATTTATTTTATTTAAAGTAACTTTTATATGTACTACATATATATATTTAGTATACAGTATGTGTACTTTTTATATATGCTACATTTCAACTATTCTGAAGCCACTGAATAACTTTTTATGAAAAACAAATCCACATTCATATACTACAAATCTTAATCTTCCACTGGTCTCAAATTTCATTCAGTAATTGTATGTCTCCAGAAGACCTGAAATATACTAGAAACATTCACATTCAACTTTGGAGAGCTATTTTTATTTAGTTTGAATAATTTTATAATTTTAAAAACTTTTTGTTTTAAAATATTAAACTGAACATACTCTTTTCATGCTCTCTTTTTCTCACACACATAAACACAGAGAGACCACTGATCAGCTTTTCTTTAATCAAACAGCAATTCTAATGAACTGCCTTTCAATCTCTGCATCATTTCCATTAGTGCTTGTAGCTCAATCAATACATGCTGTGTACTCAAGCCCATCACTTTGAGTGTGTGTATGGTGGTGTGTGTGTGTGTGCCTGTGTTTGAGAGAAATAAAGACAGAAGGAGAGTGTCAGCATATCACGATATTGACCAACAGCATCATGTTAAAAGAAAACATTAAGATAACATTTTCTCAGTTTTCTTTTTGGATAGTGTCTCAGTATTTATTCTGACTTACTAAGGTCCTCTAAGCCTGTCTTCCCATCAAACTCTCACTAATCAGTATTCCTGCCAGTTAATTCATTGGCCAATGCACTTAATTATAACAAAGTATTTAATTCAATTCCATTTACATGTGTAGCGCTTTTCAGAATACATATTACAGCCTAAAGTAAAGTGGCATACAAACCACCCAGCAAGACAGTGGCAAGAAAAAAACTTATTATAGCATCTAGTTGTATGGAGTGCTTCCATGATACTTTTTTTTTTTTTTTAATTTTAAGAGCTCTATTTATAAACAGTTTTATTTTTGGACTGGTATTTTGTCCAGAAGCGGCGATTCAAAGGTAAAACGCCCAAATTAATGATTTGTCACTTATAAACACACAGCTTTTTGCATTACAAGATGTTAATTGATAGACTGTGGATTACTGTGATGTTTTTATCAGCTGTTTAAACTCTCAATCTGACGGCACCCATTCACTGCAGAGGATCCATTGGTGAGTATAGATGCTGTAAAGCAAAATTTCCCCAAATCTGTTCCAATGATGAAACAAACTCATCAATATCTTGGATGGCCTGAGGGTGAGTAAAATTTTCAGCAAATTTGTATTTTTGTGTGAACTATCCCTTTAATGCTAATATTGACTAATTTGCTGTTCAATTAAATATAATGAATATAATGACTTCTAATAAAATAGAAGCCCATGGTATAGGAGCAATGCGGGCGGTGTATGACAGACAGGGCAGGATAGTAGCTCAGCAGTCAAGTATGATCAGTAACAATTTGATTTAGGGAGGGAGGGAGAGTTTATTGAGCTGAAAAAGACTTATGATGAAATTAACATTAATCAGTGCAGGATGGAGGATCGCAGTGAGGGAGGGAATGGAGGAGAGAAAATGGAAGGATGGAGATGGATCGAATTATTCCTCTGACATGTGATGCATGACAAAGTGGAATATGGCACATCTGATGGGTGAAGCCGAGGGTTAGTATAGCTGCGCTGACCCACAGACATAGCAGGCTTAAGTAAAAGCTCAGTGGCTGATTGACACGATACGCAGAGCTTTTCTTTTTTACATTTAGACTTAAACCATGTATTTTGTTGCATTTCTTAATTAAGTTGCCTTAACCTTAGGTAATTGACCTTTTTTATCTATCCTTTAATTATCTATCTATTTCCTCTCTTTCCATCCTTTGTATTTTTCTTTTGTATTTGGACTTTACAGTAGATTTACATCTCTTTTGTCCATTATCTTTCCCTGTCAAATTTAAACGAGTAATCGGACAATAAAGTGTCTATTATGGAGGAAATAGTTCTGAAATCTGTGTCTTTAGACATATTGATCGGAGGTAAATTCCCATAGACATTGTCCTTGACGTCTTTATCACTGCCAGTGTCAATGTGGTCACCAGTGGTCATGTCATCACGATCATCTTCTTCCTTCTCTTATTGGCATCATTAGTGTGACATCTGTCCAAATGGTTATCACACAGATTGATTTCATCATTAATCTGAGAAAAGAAGCATGAGGTGGAACTAACCAAAGACTAAATATATGTATGGGGCCTCAAAGGAGACAGACAGAATCAACAAAAACATGTTTTAAGTGCAGTGGGCTCCAAAAAAGTAAAAACCCTTATGAAATTGTTTCAGTTTAGCTTTTTCTACAATGTAATATTGTTATATCCTGTTCTCTCTCTCACTTTCCTGTTGAATATTTACTACCTAATATAACAGAGACAAAAAGCCAATCAATACATAAAATACAATACATATATATTTATAAATACATTTTAATGGAAGTAAATTATATAATAAATTATATTAAAAAAAAATTATTTTATTTTATTATTATCATCTTTGTTATCTTAATAATAATTGGTAACATTTTACAGTTCCATTTGCAAACATGTTACCTACAGGTATATTAGTTATCTATATGAACTAAAAATAGAAAATAATTCTAAAGCATTTATTAATTTGAATGTTAATGTTAATTTGAACTTTTACTAATGCATCATTAAAATCCATAAAAAAATATATCTACAGGATTAATACAATATTAACTGGGACTGCGTTGACATGAACTAACAATAAACAGTTGTAGTTCTATTGACTAACATCAACAAAACTGAATGTCATTTAATGTTAGTTAATTTTATATTATATTATTTTATTTTTCTACGTGATTTTTATTTATATATATATTTTTTTTTTTACAAGCAGTTATATTTTACTGTTTATTTTGTTAAGAAAAACTCCTGTAAAAATTTGATTTTTTAAGTAAAGGATACAGGGAGAAAAATAAACGTCTTTTTCATATCTAATGATGCCAGAATAATCCTGCAGATCTTGTGATTCTGTACAGAATTTATAGTACATCAGCATATAAAGTGCAATATATACACAGTCTTTCCCCAGATTGAAACAAAACTGTGTGGCATGCTGTGGATTGGAACAGCAAAATGAATTCTCATTGCCCTGGCATAATGTATTAAAAATGCTTGGGTGTGAAATAATTTAATAACTTTTAACATGCACATTTTGCTGTTGTTGGCTATAAGGAATCTCCTTCACATTCTGCTTTGTATAGGCATATGAATGTAAAAAAATGAATTGTTGTGCATCATGTCTGTAAGGGTGTGAGTCAAAAAGGTGTGTGTGTGTGTGTGTGTGTGAGAGAGAGAGAGAGAGAGAGAGAGAGAGAGAGAGAGAGAGAGAGAGAGACTGATCCCTAGGGCTCAGTCAGTGTAGATTTATTGGATGAACCCACAACATTGTGACAATATTTAGTCTGATGCTGTCAGGGTGCGATAATAGCGTTGGAGATACGCTGTGGGGATGATCTCTCTGGCCTCGAGTTACACAGAGTTTAGCTGCTCATGTCAGCTAGCACTGTCTGTTTGTGGTATCTTTTACTGAGAATAAACTGAAAGCAATTCATTCATTCATGATACATAAAACTCACCATTGTATCTCATATAAAATTTTAATTGACACTTAAGAAATTCTTTTTACATAAGGAGCCTGCTGGGTATAAAAGACATCAGATATTGTGTCTGTATGATACTGTATGATTCTGTAATATGTTGTTTGATAATACCTTATACCTTTGAAATGAACTGCACTTCCTTCCAGAGTAATATAGACTCCATTAGACATTGTGTTTCACGCTGTGGGATCTTTGAGGAATGTGAGAGAACCTAACCTTGGCCATGGCCTGATTTAATTAAAGTTGTTTTGTATTGAAACAAGCGGAGTGTGGTAAGTGTTATCAGCCGAACGCAGGGTGGTGGAACAGAGACATTAAATGGACTGCAAGTGCAGTGGGGCCAACACTGAATATCTACATCGATCCCACTCGCTACGCTCACAAACTCTAGACTTTATAATGCCACTGACTCTCCAAGAACTCCTACTATACATATTTATGTTTTCAGAAGAAGAAAAAAACAACAAAAATCAACAAAACTTTATATTTTAAAGGGTGAAGCAATGGCACATTTTAAATGTGAAGGGTATAATTTTCTCAATGTTAAAATTCTTTGTCCTAATCCAGTTTAATGCAGTGACAACTACTCTGTATTCATAGATGGCCATATGGATATTGTTACCCTTGTGGCTTTGTGCCAATTTTTAGAACCTGTTTGGAAACAATCATTATTTTTGCAATTCTGTTTTTATGCTATATGGTTCAAAAATTACACGCTTAATCTTTAAGAAATACTTTTTTCCTTCTTTATACATCCATCCTTATAAAACCTCCTTTTCTGCAATTCACATCGCAGCTCACACTGTTTATATTTCTGAGGGAAAAAAGGCCAAAAACAACAAACACAGAGAAATGTGACGAGTCAGCCAATATATAACCTCATGAAATCTCCTCCCTCACACGGGCTCCTTGGTAGACCTCTACTCTCCACTTCTCTACCATGTTTCCTGTCCTATAAAAACATACAAAAGCAGAAGCTGGGATATTAAATGTAAAACACTGATTTCTGTAAAAATGTAAGTATTGATTAGTATAAAATATATTTTTACATTCATTTACGTAAAAACTTTATTGCACATTTTATTGAAAATGTCATGTTTACAGTATTTCGTAGGTGGATCTTTATTGTAAAAATCATCTTTTCTCTCTTGAGTCATTCACTCTCTCTCTTTTGCAAGAAGAGGCATTTGTCTCTTGAGAACACTTTCAAACTGAGAACAGCGTTAATTGGTCCCTCGGTTAATTAACAGAGACACAAATACGTCATTGCAGTGCATCCTGTTCTTTTCCTTTCTATTTCTTGCAAATAATCTTCACAGTCTGAACCCTACAACTTCTGTGAGAAAAAAAAAATATTTTTTTATTCACATCCAGTAGTTTATATGCTCACTAGCTTCACTTTATTTTTTTCAAAGAATCAGTAGCATGCTGTGATTATCTTTGTTTCTTCTGACTCAGTTCAGTATAAATGCATGTTTAATTTGTTTACATGGTTTCCTTGTTTATATGGAACAGTGTGTTGTATGAACAATCAACCAATATTATAACTTTTATAGTTTGATTTGTATTAACTTTATATTTATTACTGTAAAAAGCATGTCAAAGTTTCATGTACATTTTTAAACAGAATTTATATTACTTCAAAATAACAACTATAATAAAAAGCAACATATACGTATGGTCATTTTAATTGGTTACTTCAAGCCATTCTTATTTTGATTTGTTACTGGCATTAACAATGGGAAACCAAACAGTTGCTGGTGCCTTAGTATTCTTTGTTTTTTGTTTTGTTATATGTTTTGTTTTGTTTTGTTTTGTTATATGTTATGTTATGTTATGTTATGTTATGTTATGTTATGTTATGTTATGTTATGTTATGTTTTGTTTTGTTTTGTGTTATGTTATGTTATGTTATGTTATATGTTTTCACACCATGAAAGTCAATGGGGTCCAAAAATGGGGTTTTCTAAATATCTTCTTTTGTGTTCGGCAGAAAAAAAAAGAAAAGAAAAAAAAAAAGAAATGCATACAGGTTTGGAAAAACCTGAGGGTGAATAAATAATGACAAAATGTATTTTTTTGTGTGAACTATCCCTGTAATCGCCACCTTATTGATTCTGTGATAATGCCCAAATTCGTAAATTGTTTACTTCATAATTAGTCTGTCCATTTCATCCAGTTTGACCAACACAGATTTGTGGACTGTGACCTTACAGGCAGGCATTAACACATTATCACAACATAATCAGAAAATCATAGTGCTAATGTGTTAATTTTACATGAATTTTGCCACTGCTCTCACATTCTACATGTTTCATCAATTGAGCATAAGAAGGAAAATACTGAAAGTTGACATCTGATGTGATGTTCAGGTTCCATTCATCAATCAGTTAAAGGCATTTAACACTCACCTCTGTGGCAAGGCCAGCCTATTACTTTGTCATCTCATAGACAAATAAATATTATTCAGTATTGTACTGTATGAAATCTCCTCAGAGACCGTGTCTGGATTGAGGTCAATGGTAACCCACACACACTTGATTGGTTTATCGGATGCTGAGGTCAGCATATTTGATCATCCTTAAAGTGCATGGGTTCACTCAGCCCTATATATATGCAAATCCATCTCATTCTTCTGCTGCAGCTGTAAGCAACAATCTATGAGAGCTATTGATTAACAGGGTGCTGCCTATTCAAGAACACATGTGTTTGCTCATGTGCATGTTTGTTTTTACAAGTAGTACAATATAATTAATACATATATAATTAATCCAGATCATTTCTAACTTTGAAAATGTTCGAAATGAACAGTGCAATGTGTGTGTGCATAAGGTTGAGAGGTATCAATGGCCACTTCTGGTTTACAAAAGTCTATAGTACAATGACCAGTGAGGAAGCTTAGAACAATCTAGCAGAAAAGCTGATGAGGTGATTAAAAACTCTAGGACGAGCACCAAATTGCTTTTGAATGATTCCAAAACTCTTACAAGGATTCCTCTCTGCTCCTGCGCAGATGCACTTTAGATGATATGATTTATTTCTTTGTCCTTTTAATCTGCAGAGATAGAAGAAGTGTGTGGCTTTTGCCGGCTTGCCTCTGCTTGTTTAAGTGTGACCTCCACATAGGGTGACAATAGCCTTGTTATATTTCTCAAGTATGGGGCCCTCCAGAGGTTTATTTGTGCCCTCAAGCCTCAGTGTGTGTTTGTGTACATGCATTCATTCATGTGTGTGTGTCTGTGTGTGGAGACATGCTTTCTCAGCAGTGGAAATTTTCTCATGCAGAACCACAAGAAAACAAAGAAACATGCATAAATACACTCTATGACACACACTCTCTGCTACCATACACATTCATGATAATCCTCTTTTAGATCATAGGTTGGTTTATGGAGTAAAATTCAAAAAGTTATTGTGGTAGCTGTTATGTCACAGGACAAATTCATCCTTTTTGACAATTCCAGACCAGAGAAAAAAGTATCTACTGCAGACTTAGACAACCCATATGTGACAATATGTGAATTAAACAGTAAAGTTAATTGGGGTTAAATGATCTAAAATAATTTCTACAGGAATTCGCCCTGCCGCAATCTGCTGAAGTTCATCGTATCAGAACCTGGAATCAGAATTGTTCCCTAAAATTGTCCTTTCTAGCATAATTTAAAGACTTTTTAAACACTACTTTTTTCCAGATATATTTGCCACACACTACCATTCAAAAGTTTGGGGTCAGTCAAAAATACAGTAAAAAGAGTAATATTGTAAAAAACATTATTACAATTTAAAATAACTGTCTTGTATTTGATATTTTTTAGATTTTGTGATGGCAGAGCTGAATTTTCAGCAGCCTTTACTGCACTCTTCAAAGCTTCAATGTCACATGATCCTTCAGAAATCATTATAATAAAAGGAAAAATAATAAGAAGAAGACTATCTATCTATCTATCTATCTATCTATCTATCTATCTATCTATCTATCTATCTATCTATCTGTCTGTCTGTCTGTCTATCTATCATTCCTTCCTTCCTTCCTTCCTTCCTTCCTTCCTTCCTTCCTTCCTTCCTTCCTTCATTCATTCATTCATTCATTCATTCATTGTTTGTTTGCTTGCTTAATTGTGTGGATATGTTCCATAATTACCAAGGCAAATAAAACATGCAATCAACTTTTTAATGGTAAGACTTCTATGGAAGACCGAGGAACTAACCATACAGCTACTGTACCTGACCAAAATTGGACATAAGTAACTTTACTGTAATAATAATCAAAGCAAGATAAAGAGAGAGTTTGTATGTGTGTGGTCATGTCTGTGTACATTGGGGTCAAAGTGCAACTGGAATTAAAATAAAAACACCTAAATAAATAGCACACTTTCACATAAGTAGAGGCCCTGATAGATGGAGAAAAGAGAGGAGGAGATGGTTGTTTATGATCAGCTTGTCACATCCCCTCTCTCTGGGCCGATCATGAAATTAAGTGGTGAGGAGCGGTGAAGAAGCCGAGGGGCCGTCAGATAACATTACTCACTCCCTGCATCACAATTAGTGCAAATGGTGCATTACAGGAAAATTATCATCAATATGATATTAGCAGATGCTCCCTAAACGAATCAGAGGGAAAACTGCTTATTTCTCTGTCTACCCGGATAACGAGAAGAACAAATGAAGACTTGAAAGAGAGAGGACTGACACATTCTGAAAGGGAGAGAGGATTTAATTTGTTCAGTGCATGGGAATGTTGTAGATTTCTCAGTGTACACTGTCTGTCAATGTCTGCTGCATTAATAGACTTTTGTATGTTTATTACTTGATTAATGTCGTTCCACACATACACAAATACATACAGCATCATTTGTTGTTACTTTAAAACTAATGTGTGTAATTTCCGCTATAGTTCCACTAGCATCACCAAATGGAATTGCAAAAACAATGATTATTTTCCCTGAATTAAATAAAAATTTTACAATAAAAAATAAAAGTTTTAGCTTACATAATATATATATGTGTGCTGTGTATATTTATTATGTATATACAAACACATGCATGTATGTATTTAAGAAAAATATGTTATAATATAATATAATATAAAATATAAGAATATAAATATATAAATGTATGTGCATGTAAATATTTCCAAAATATAAACTGTATGTGTGTGTATTTATATATACATAAACACACACATATATTATGTAAACTAAAACTTTTATTTTGGATGCGATTAATCACTTTAATATACAATTAATATACATATACATACTGTGTGTGTGTGTGTATACATAAAGTACATACACATGTACAACCCCAAATCAGAAAAAGTTGGGACAGTATGGAAAACGCAAATAAAAAAAGAAAGTAGTGATTTCTAAATTTACTTTGACTTGTATTTCATTGTAGACAATATGAACACAAAATATTTCATGTCATTTGTAAATATACATCCTTTCCTGTCATTCAGACCTGCAACACATTCCAAAAAAAGTTGGGACAGTAAAGCATTTACCACTTTGTAATGTTGCCATTCCATAAGGTGGGCAACAGTACGGGGTCTTCGTTGTCGCATTTTGCGCTTCAAAATGCGCCACACATTCTCTATTGGAGACAGGTCGGGACTGCAGGCAGGCCAGTCAAGTACCCGTACCCTCTTCCTCCACAGCCAGGACTTTGTAATGTGTGCAGAATGTGGTTTTGCATTGTCTTGTTGAAATAAGCATGACGTCCCTGGAAAAGATGTCTTCTTGAAGGCAGCATATTGTGCTCCAAAATCTCTATGTACTTTTCAGCATTAATGGTGCCATCACAGAAGTGCAAGTTACCTTTGCCAAGGGCACTGACACAACCCCATACCATGACAGACCCTGGCTTTTGGACTTGTTGCTGGTAACAGTCTGGATGATCCTTTTCTTCTTTGGTCCGGAGCACACGCTTGCGTCCATTCCTCCCAAAAAATACCTGAAATACTGATTCATCTGACCACAGTACACGTTTCCACTGTGTGATGGTCTTTTGCCATCCCCTGGGTTAGATGCCTCCGAGGCCCAGAGAAGTCGGTCACGGCGCTATTCTGGACACTGTTAACATATCGGAGGGCTTCCTTTTGGCACAGTACAGGAAAGAGCACTTGTGACGTTCTTGCGTTCCAACTGGCATTTGTGGAACCGCCAGCCTGTAACGCCGGGAAATACGTATTGTGGATTACCTTCCCCTGTACTTGACAAAGGTTTGCCAAAGTACCCCATTGTCCTGAGCCCATTGTGGTGATATCGCTTATAGATGAATGACGATTCTTGATGCAGTGCCGCCTGAGGGATCGGAGATCACGGTTGTTCAGCTTAGGCTTGCGCCCTTGTCCTTTACGCACTGAAATTCCTCCAGATTCCTTGAATCTTTTAATTATGTTATGCACTGTTGAAGGTGAAATTTCCAAATCTCTTCCTATCTTTCTTTGAGGAACATTGTTTTTAAACATTTCAATAATTTTCTCACGTATTTGTTGGCAAACTGGCGATCCTCGGCCCATCTTTGCTCCTAAAGGACTAGACCTTTCTTGGATGCTGCTTTTGTACCAAATCATAATTACAATCACCTGTTGACATCAACTGTTTCAAATCACATCATTATTTAACCAATTTACCTCATTACTAGCCCTAAATTGCTCCTGTCCCAACTTTTTTTGGAATGTGTTGCAGGTCTGAATGACAGGAAAGGATGTATATTTACAAATGACATGAAGTTGACCAGACAAAACATGAAATATTTTGTGTTCATATTGTCTGTAATGAAATACAAGTCAAAGTAAATTTAGAAATCACTACTTTCTTTTTTTATTTGCGTTTTCCATACTGTCCCAACTTTTTCTGATTTGGGGTTGTAATAAACAGATCGGTCACATTTTTAAATATATACATATATGTATGTGTATTTATATATAAATATAAATATATTTATATATAAATATATATCCAAACTTTTATTTTGGATGTGATTAATCACGATTAATCGATCTGACAGCACTAATTTCTATGAAAAAAATGTATGCACTTCAACTTTAAAGGAAAAGTTCATCCAAAATGAATATTCTGGCATTTCAATTTTCTAATTTACTCATCCATATGACATTCCAAACCTGTACATTATTTTATAATACATAAAAAAAGATACTGTGAGAAATGTCTCAGTGTTTTTGTACATGCAATGGAAATCAATGGTCACTAAAACTGTTTGGTTACCAACATTCCTTAAAATAATTTCTATTGTGTTCCGTAGAAGGAAGTAAGTCACACCCATTTGGCACGACATAAGGGTGAGTAATTTAGTTTTTTTTTTTTTTTATCATTATTTTTGGGTCAGCTGTCCCTTTAAATCCTGTGAGTCTGTTGCTGTTGCACTAATGTTTATATAAAGCGTGCTTCTTAAACATTTGTAATGGTAACTCGGGTTTCTATATTATCATGAAACTGCAGTTATATAAGATGAAGCTTTGGACTCCCCCAAGCAAACACAAGTATCAGTGTGTTTTTCCTCTTAATTGCTTTAACTGCTTGTAACTTAGGAAATAATGTTTAAACTGTGGAAAATTAAATCTCCCATATGACAAAGCAAGCACTATTATACAAAGGAAGGGGCCCATTTTGTTAATGGTTCCATGCAAGAATTGGCCATCTTGCCCAATAATGTTCGCCGTACATCTCAGTTCATTTGTTTACCGCCGAGTCAGCAGAATAAAGATGGCAAATAATAACGTGTGGGTCTCTAAATATGGAAAAGAGAGTGAGCGAGAGAGAGAGAGAGAGAGAGAGAGAGAGAGGAGAAAGGGGGAGGGGATGTGTTTTGACAAAATAAAAGGTATGGTGCAGAAACTTGAAGTCGTCTTGTGTTATGGTTTCCAGGCTTTAGCATCAGGCCAATGAACTGAATTACTCTCATTTTGAACCTCCATTTTCTGGTACACAAAACACTTTTTGAAAGTACTGGAGGCGTTACTCTTGAAATCTTGTAAATATGCATGCTGAATTTGACTTATACTGCTTTTGGCAAAGAACTGTGGATTATCTATTTACTCTGTTTATCGTTGCCTTTCAAACAGCTGACTCATCAGTTTTGCTATTACTGCGTATTTCACGTTCAGATATATATATATATACACTACCTGTATTTTTGCTGGTCCAAATGTCACTAAGTTGATTGGTGGTAATGGAGGGAGTTTATGTCTGCCATGTTTATGTATGCTTTTAGTGTATTCCCACGTGGGACGCACATTTTTTACATAAAGGAATAAAAATAAAAAGGAAAGATTGATCAGGAGATGGGATGTTGTGTGTTGTAGTTTTCTGGATAACCTTACCTTAAGTGTAGAAGGGACAGTGTAGGTAATAATACATAGGTGGTGGTCCCGTGGGTGCTGTAGAGCGGCAGCTTTAGACCGGGGATATCAGTTTGTGAGCGTGTACGTGTGTGTGAGTGTGCTCTGAGGCAGGTTGAGGCCTGGCTGGCCAGGAGAGAGGCCTGTTCATTTCACAGCTGTAGTGGGATTATGTGGAGTCAGGGTGGAGGGGGTAAGCCTGGCCCTTTTATCTCATTCAAACATGCTGCTAATTCAGCAGCACGCGGCTGGCACCGCGACTAGCACGCTAATCACCGCATCACTTTCCCCGCAGTGAATAAACCTCCATTCTAATCCCCAATCAACCACACTGACACCCGTTTACACACTCCCGACACACCGGGAAACGGACAGAGAGAGAGCGAGAGAGCGAGAGAGCGGAGAGCAGAGGACCAAAGGAGGAAGCAGGCATGGGGGTTGTGACCGAGAAAAAAAAAAATATATATATATATAGAAAGAGAGATATATATTCATCCTTTTTGCACATTTAGGAATAAAAATAAATAAATAAAATCTAAAATCTAATTTTACATCTTAAAATTGTGTTGACATTTTAAATTTAGATGTTAAATTAGTTTATAGCATTAACATAATGTCAAATTTATCAGTGATATTATATATTGGTGACAATGAAATATATGTTACTGATACATTATTGAAATAAAAAATTATCTGTTAATATTAGTGTGACATAAACTAACAATGAACAAACAGTTATGTTTTTATTAACTAACCTATAGAAAGACTAATAAATACTTAACAAATATATTGATCTTTGTTAGTTAATGCATTAACTAATGATAACTAATGGGACTTTTTTATAATTATATATAATAAAAGCAATCATATATTATATTATATTATTATTTTTATATCTTATTTTAACCTTATTTTAACTGTCACCTGTGGTTTATTTATGTTTGCCCAGGTATTGAGTCCTTTCATAGCTAGGTACCCACACAGAAATGCACACTGTAATGGAGAAGCAAAGAGACTAGAAAAAATGAAAAGCGGTACAAATATATCACCCGCAATTCCCAATGGGTTAAAGAAGATGAGGATGAGTGCTCCAGTGTTTGTGTGCACCGTACTGTGTAGTGTAGTGAGATTGGTTGGAGTAGAATGCAAATGTTTACTGTGTGTTTTAGCAATAGTGGATGTGAGTAGAATGTTAGAAAGTAAAAAAGAGTAGTTTTTTTTTTGCATCATAAGTCAAAGATAAACAAAGAGGGCCATGAAAGTCAACCATGAAGAATGTCATGATAATATACTAACATCTCAACTAGACATAAATGTTCTAACATGAGCCATGGTCTTTTTAAATTATGTGTCTGCAGGGCAGATACAGACGCAGTGTTTTGTCAATGATATGAAAAAGTGATGAGATATTGATATAGCTATCAAAGCTACATTTCAAAACTTGCCATCTCATCAAATGCACATCTATGATATTAAACATAAGCCTCTTAGGAGTGAATATAGAATTACATGGAGAGGGAGAGGGAGAGAGGGAGAGAAATAGAGAAAGCGTTAGTTTCAGTGTACTCATTTTCCTACACACACATCAGATCAATGAGAAAGGAATTAATTTGATCCCATATTCTTTGATACTCTGACGCTCTCACACTTGATTACACAAACAGACTCAATGGATGATAAGGACAACTATTAATATTATTATTGTTGTTGTAGTTATTGTTGTTGTTGTTGTTGTTGTTGTACCAGTGTAATTGTTATTTTTCACAATAAGTTTTACAGTAAATATAAGCTAGTATGTATTAGTGTATCAATAAATAAATAAATAAAAAATAACAAGAAAAGATGACATTTTGCTGGTAAACGAGGAATTTAAACTAGCATGCATGCAAAAAAACAAAACAAGAGGCCATCCAAACAAAACAAAACAAAACAAAACAAAACAGATGACTGTTTAATAGCATGTACAGTATGGAAAAATATGGTATTGTCAAGGTACATGGCTGAAAATACATGAAAGTAATTCATGAAAACCAAAATGTTTTTTATGTGGTTGCCTTTTGCAACCTGTTTACAAACTCTATGTTATGGTTTCCGAGCTCAGTTGTATGAGTGAGGGATGATGTACAGTCAGCATGGATGGTCATAAAGTACAGTCATCACTGCAAAATAAACCCCCAACAGGGTGATCAAGACCCCAACACCACACAGATGGGTCTTGTTTCATTCTAAAGGGTGATTATATTACGTGGCTTCCCACCAAATATGTAAACAAATGGATATTAAATATTAATTTGAGTTGAAATATTAATTATTCATTATTTGAAAAGTTATTTTTAATTAATAAGTGATGAGAATCATGAAAGTAGATGTGGGGAATTGGTTGCCAGAGACAACAGTCAATTATACAGTTTAGCGGTCATATTTGAGTGCTGCAGTTGACCAAAATCAAGTATTCATAACAGCTGTGCAATAATGCTGTGCAGACGTAAAAGAAATGGACACAAACGCATTTGTTTTCGGTCATTATAGAGACTTTACATTGTTTTCGTTGACTCAGTGTATTATATTTGACCCAAATGTTGATATTTATGAGTTAACCTAATTGATAAATGACTGATAATAATGCTTTCTACCCCTTCATCTTCATTATCATAATTTGTTTTCTTTACATTATGTTATACGATTTAAGGCACATTCATTCTGTGGACTTGAGGCTGGTCTTCATATTGTAATTGATTTAGTCCCACAATGAAGGCAAAACCTGGTTCTCACACAAATACTCACTACTGTGAGGGCTTTTGTGGAATAGGTGACTGGGAGAGAAAATAATTGCCATTCCCCTTTGGTTTGTGTATTACAGATCTGAATAATACACCCAGATTTCCGTATCTCATCCATAATTACCCTTGGGGCAGATACAATACAGGAGAGACATGCACTGGGAAGAAGAAAGAAAGAGAACAAGGGAGAGAAAATGAGAAACTGAGAGTTTATGCATTTATTGTGATCATATGTGTGTAGAGGATTTAACCTGTCCCACAGAAGCTTTGGATCTCTCCCATAGGTCCTTATTAAGTATTCAGAGACTCTAAGTGTGTTTGTGCCTTGTGTACGTACTTGTTGATGCAGGTACATGCTATTTGTTTTTACACATACATACATCTATGACAAACACTAATCATAACAATTTTGTCTCATACCTTTAAACATTAAAATGCATAATTTCTCAGAGTGCTGCTGCAGGGATTCATTTGCATTAATGTTGCAAATTAACACACACTAGTCAGAATAGAATCAGTGTCACTCTCTGTGTTAAGTGTGGGCCCATGGGAGAGAAATTCTAAATAGCACTATGATTTTATTCATGGCATGAACTCGAGTAAAAAGGAGTTTTATGCATAAAAAGTTGTATGCATATTGTGAACCATAACTGCATTATTTTATACACAAAAAGCATAAATGCTAAGGATATGTAAAGGTCATCATAGACAACATGATAATGTTAATCTGTATTAAGAAACCACTTTAAAACATTCAGCACTCTACGAGGCACATTATACTGACTGATAGAGTGAATGATTACTGCATCTGCAGGGGGTGCAGACGTCCTGCTGTGTGTGGTTATGTCTGCACATACAGTTTCTTTGTATACCAGCAAGAACTGTTTTAAACAGTCATCTTTTTGTTGTTGTTGTTGTTGTAGTTTGCAAGAGCACGATTAGAAAGTTAATGAGTTTTCCTGTATTGCATAATGCTGTGTAATGTTCTGCACAATCTCTGAAATCCCATTTAGCCACTTGTTAGCAACCACACACACACACACACACACACAAATCACAAGGTGGCATTACTGATGTATTTTATGACATATAACAAAACGTGAAAATATTGTGAGCTTGTGTCAACCTTATTTCAGGCATTTAACAAGAATAATAATAATACATGTATATAATAATAATAACAACAACAGCAACAATAATAATAATAATAATAATAATAATAATAATAATAATCATCATTATCATAATAATCACAATAATATTTATTTATTTATTTATTTATTTATTTATAAGTGGTCTGTCTCCTGCCTGTCTCTGTATATTAAGCTTGGATAAAAGATGGTATTTTAAACATGACATACATCAGAAATGAATTAAATTAACTTTAATCAGAAATATATCTATTTCTACACACTTATGACCTTTTAAACTTACCCTTACGTGTTCTTTCTTATTTTGTCTGTCTCTCTGAGGGCTCCAGCTGAACTTCAGGGCAGAGCTGAACATTAGTTGACGGAGTCTGAACATTAAAGCGTCCGTGAACATCTGCCACAATTCTTTAAACTCAACCTCTTTTTCCATCTCCTCCACAGATCCCAATGAAACGGTATCATCTCTCCCCTCTCCTCATCCATCTCACAGCTCTCTATCCCTCTTAGCAAAGCTTTCTCAATCTCTCCTCGACTACTTTGAAGCTCACCTGCCCTACATGCTGTTACTATAAGAAGTGAGAGTGTGATTGTGTACGGAGGTCTGCGCGCTCACAGAGTCTTTGCGACTATTCTCGACAATAAATACGGTTTGGGAACTTTGAGAGGAACACAGGAAACCCACGCCAAGGAGAGAAGAAGAGTCACAGGAAGAACAAACAAAAAAAAGGAGGGAGAGAGGAAAGCAAAGAGGGAGTACAGTGGGGTAAGAGTTAAAGTTTGTGGTCAGCAGCACCACGGGCATCATAAATCAGATTTCCCACAATCCCTGTGGAGGAGCCCTGCGCTCGGCCTGCCGCAGACACGCTCAGTGGGGCGCGGCACATCGATTGGCGTCGCCACTGTGATGATGAGTGCTGCGGGGTCTGGGGGTGAGGGGGGATAGCGTGTGTGTGTGTGTGTGTGTGTGTGTGGTGGAGGTGAGGTCTACATGCTCATGAAGAAGTCTACCTCAGCACCTGCCCCGAAAAACAGCGAGTTGGACCTGAGCGAATGTGCAGACTCTGGGCCTATTTCCTCTCAGATCAGCATTCACCTTCTGTCTCTCATGCACACATTCAGGAAAAACAAACAATAGCATGCTGACACACACACACACACACACACACACACACACACACACACACACACACACACACAGAGCTATATTTACATATTCATCACAAACACAGCTGAATAGCTGAACAGTTGCTCATAACTTAACAAACTGCTCTCTGTCCACTAATAAGTGTCTCATGCTCAGATTTTTATTGTCACCTCATGGTTGCTTTTCAATGATAGTTATGAAAGAATTTTGAAGGTAACTCTTTGTAAACTGTTTGAAGTTACTGAAAGACACAGACTCTTCCACATGTTTGGACCTGTTTGGGTGTGTGTACTACAAAATTTAGAATTAAAACAGAATTAAATTGAAAGCCCAGTCATTCACAAAGTTCTGTGTCCCCTGCTCTAAACTGATTCACCACTCTGCTCTCCCTTACAAACAATTAACAATGGTTTTACTACAAATAAACACAAAACACAATGGTTACTATAGTTAAACCATGGTAACTACAAATTAACCATGGTTTTGCTACACTAACTATAGTTTAACCTTGGCATTTGTAGTAAAACTGGTTATATAAATGGTAAGCAATATGCCAAAAAACATGGTTACAACATTTTTACTATAATAAAACCATGGTTAATTTTCTTAAAGGCTGTTAAACACATTTCACTATTATAATCCATTTCACATAAATTAGTAGATTTTGCTCCAAAATACACTTCTGCCTCAGAGTAAAACATGCAAAAAGAATTGTAAAAAATAAATAATAATTTTGAGATATTTTGATAAGATGAAGTCACATTGTGATATACAGTATACAACAGCATTTGTAGTATAAAAAGTCACAATGCGATTTGTAAGATATAAAGTCACAATTGAGAGAAATAGTCACAATTACATTGAATTAAAGTATAATCATTAGAAAAAGGGTGCAATTATATAAAGTTAAAAATGTGAGAAATAAATGTGCAATTATGCTAAAGATGCAATTATGAGGAAAGAAGACGCAATTGTGAAATATAAATGACAGTTTTGAGAAATCAAGTTGAAATTGGGATAACGTCGCAATTTTATGATATAAAATCACAGTTGTGAGATATAAAGTGCAGATCTAGGATTTTTTTTTTTTAAATCATTGTATATCGTAAACTTTTCCACAAAAACACAGACACACAAAAATAGCTGTATCCAAAACCTGTCGGGACACATCTGTCTCTCTAAAAGTTAAAATAAACCCAAAGCTTTTGTTATGAGTTTGGCGGATGATTTCCATCTTGAACTTCTTGTGTGTTGTGGAAAGTTTTGTAACGCTTCTCTTAATGGCAGGCTGCAGAGTGAAATACCTCTCCACACACCTCCCCTCTCTCTCCTCTTTTCCCTTTCATAAATTTCATTAAGAGAGAAATCACATTACACTATTTCTCTGGACCTGCTTCCAGGGGTTAACCACTTTGCTTAGCCATGTAAATTCTCAGCTTAGTCAGGGCCATTCTCCACAGCCTGGCTGCTTCGATGCAGCCCGCGCCGAATTAAGCGCTATCTATGTAAATGTGAGAGAGTGTGTGTGTGTCCTGAAGATGGACATGGGGTGTGTGGAGTGTGTAAACCCATTCTCCTGGATTACTGAATTTGTGTGCATGTGTGTGTGTTGGGCTCTTCTCACTATATGCACATAGGATGAGCACGTTGTGTTAACCCTATCTGCTGGATTATCCGGATGGTGTGAGTGTGTGAGAGTGAGACAGAGTCAAGCACTTCAGAATGGAGAAAAGGAGGTTAAAGGGGAACTTATCGTCTTTGTGCAGAAGATAGACTTCCACAGGCTGGTCTCTCCTTCTGCCCCACCAATGAAGAACTTGACACTTCCTCTAAGAGCGGGTAAACACCAGCCTGAACCTGTCGACAGCTCAACCACCTACATACTCACAAATACACAATAAACACACAAGGGAGTTTTTGAGAGGCATTGTCAGTGCCAAAGTCCCATTAAATAAAATTAGAGTTTTGTGGCTTTAAGTCCATGTAAAAATGTAATTTTAGCAGATATATTCATTTAAAATATAATGTTTCTCATGTAAGTAAATTAAATATTGATGGCTTCCTGCTTTAAAATTAATTAAAAGACAGGAAAGAAAGTTATAATGTATATTTTGACAACAGTGAGACAATTCTTGATTTCTAATCGTAATAAAGAAACAAAAACATTAAAATTTAAAATGAACTAAAATTAACTAATAATAAGCAATTAATTTGTTACAGTATTTATTCATCTTTTTAATGTTAATAAAAATACAACTGTTCATTGTTCATGTCAGCTTAGGTCCATTAAATAATATTAAAATATTTTGATATTAAAAATGTATTAGTAAATGTTGACATTAACATTAACTAAGATTAATAAATGCTTTATTATTATTTTTCATTGTTAGTTTGTGTTAACTAATGTAACTAACTAAAGTTAACAAATGGAATGTTATTGTAAAATGTTACCAATAATATGCATCCAAAACAATACAAATAAAACGCACACATTTGCCTGTCCAGTCTGCAGGAACAACAAGTACAATGGACTTTTAATTGTTGTAATTTCTTCCTATAGTTCAAAGGTCAATATGAAGATCCATGACAGTGCATAAGCACCTCATGGAGTTCACCAGCACTACGATTTATCTTCCTACTGAAGCGAATAGTCCCGAGGCCTCCAGAGTCTAACTGCTACACTCTCTATCTATCCGTCCATCCATTTGTTTGCATGCTCACTTGCCCTGCAGTCTATCATTGACACTGGTGAATGATAGTTCGCTTGTTTTGTCAATGGCACAGTTTGCTGTAAAACTGGAAGGTCAACCAAAGGTGATTGGGTCATGAAAGACGGCCGCTTTAGATTTGATCTATTTTAAACTCTTGAGTGGACAGGGAACTGCTCATGTCTCAGATCATTTTCCTCCAGCCGGTATGTAGATGTGGAACTTGACCTGATAGGGGACTGATGGACCAGGGTAAAGTGTGCAAGGCTGCCCCTGTTCTACCAGTAATCCATTTCTGAACCGGTTTGTCCTCTGCACTTGTTCAATCATTTCCTGATTGATTCTGATCTTGATCAATCCTTGGAAAGACAGATGGGCCCTGCTCCACTCTTTAGTCTATACTCTGCCACCACACACACAGACAAACACACTCTACGGCCCCTGTCCCAAATCCTGATCTATATTGTCGCTTCCTCTCAAAGGGTCAAGACAGGAGGCATTTATTGATGTAGCACTCCTGTTGTTAACACACACACACACAAAGCTACTTCACATACGTTTCACCCTCTTGTAGTCACTTCCTGCCTAGTCTCAGCCACAAACGTCACGCCCACAGAACGTTGGCTAAACGTCTGATGCATATGGCACACTTTTCTGGAAACACTTTAGGAATGTCGAAGTCGTCATCTGACTGGTTGAATTAAACCGGATTTCCGGGAGACGTGAGTGTCGCATTTATTTTTCGGTCCGCCAGGAAAGAAAGATGCCGTGGCAACAAACCCCCTCACGAAAGAAGAAAGCTGTCATGTTTACATATATGACGACGAACGCTTATCAGGGTCAACTAAAGTATGTGAAAATCGCTAAACGAAACGAACTGTGATTGGTTGTTTGACATGTCGGTCAAACGGCCTCATGGGCGGGCCTTCGCCAATGAAAGCGAACATCTATTCCAGACCTTCAGCCGTCAGTCTGAAGGTCTGCTACGCGAGACTACTTCCTGCCCTACAGTCAATGTCAGAATAGGAGGGACCAGAATTTAAGTACAGTGTGAGAGATCACAAAATGTTTGTTACATTTTTGAGCGAATTTACAGTGAAATGTTCTAAAATGATTTTATTTTAATTATTGCAATTAGTGCATAATTATTAATTCAGTAATAAATAAAAATACAATAAAATACCATTCCCATAACCCCCCCCCCCCCCTCCATGGAGTACAAAATGGTTCGGTAATTCTTTACAATAAGTTCTCATTAATTAATGCATTAACTGACATTAATTAAAAATCAGCAGCACATTTGTTCTAGTTTTTATTAATATTTGTTAACATTAGGTAATAAATATACAAATGTTAATTGTTATTTCATGTTAGTTACATGTAGCTCAGGTCCATTACGCAATATAAACTTTTTTTTTTTTTTAATTTTTCGTTTACTTTATTTTATAATTGTTTTCCCTCATTGCTGCCTCCTTAAGGAAGAGAGAGAGAGAGAGAGAGAGAGAGAGAGAGAGAGAGGGAGAGAAACAGAAAAGTCAGAGGGAAAAGAGTCCAGAGGGTTGTTCTAAGACTGAACGCTGAAATTTAGTGCTGTGTTGGCAGCAATGTCTGCGGGTGAGCAGCATAAATCCTTATAATGCAGGTTTATAATAGTAATAATCATATAGAACCAAACCTGAGACAAGCCATTTGGCCAACAAGGACCTTTGAGATAACAAACCAAATCAATTACATAAATCATCTATAAATGTTTCTTGATTAATTACTTATCCCCTCATTGTCCATTAAGGGATGCTGTGAAAGAGTGTGCATGATGAAATGTAGTGAACTTTAAACTATTGTCTGCTCTTGCTTCTCATCCAATAGTTTTATAATGTGAAAACGAGAATGCCTAAATATAACAAACCAGCAGCTTGTGTCATGGATGATGGTTTCCAAACTCTTGCATTTGTGAAGGTGGAAGGGTGACTACAGATGTGCGATTTTATGTCTGGAACAGGTGTGATCCAGCAACAGCTTTCTGTATCCTTTCAGAGGCTGTAAATCCCTTGGTAGGAAAGAGCGGGAGAGAGAGACAGAAAGACTCTTTCCAGACTCTCCATGGATGACAAGAGCAGTGGAAATCCCTTCCACTCAAACTAAGAACCGGATGAGAACCAGATCAGGAAGGACCACTGAAGACCAAAGCCTTGGGATTCAAACCAGCAAACCCCCAGACCCCAAAAAAAGTCCTGTCAATCACACTCACAGCACTATAGAGATGATAGATGTGTGCATGTGTGTGTGCATTGATAGAGAAGCCTAGAGATGGCACTGGAGAAGGCGTGTTAAGAAATAATGGGAGTAGTGGATGGGTAACCCCAAAAGAGCTTCTGAAAAGATCCAGCAGACTTTTCTCACCAGCTTAAAGAGAGAGATACACAGTGTAAGGGGGAAAGAGGGATCTGAATGAAAGAGGAAAAGTTGAAAGTTTTGTTTGTCAAACACAATTCAGAGAGTTTGTGAGAGGTTCCTTAGAGGTTTGTAAAACTGGAGGGCTGGACATATCAGTCCCACTCAAACGTCTTGTAATGACAATATACAAGCATCAGTGTGTAGAGAGAACAGAGAATAAATAAAAGATGAGGGCCAAAATCACACAGTGTGTTAAGCAAACCAGATGGAGGGAGAGAAAGACAGAGACAGAAAGAGAGATTTTATTACAAAATCGCAAATTTTTACAAAATGTTTTAAATTATTTATTAGAATTGTGCTTTCCTAGAATTACTGTATGTAGTTGGTATGGGTAGATGTTTTATAGAATACGGCTAATATGACAGCATCTACAAGATTTTGAGTCAAAAGATCGGTTGCAGAAATGGGTAATTTCTTTAGGAGACATTTTGAATGTTGGTTTAAATTTTTACTGTAAAGTTGAGTCTTAAATTAGAACAATGTATGTGAATTGCAAAATTCTAAAATCATACTTTTTGTAATTGGTTGAGTAAGCAAGTGCTAAATGAATAAAGGGATGTAAATGCAAGTGAACACAATAAAAATTAATAAAACATGCAAGGATGGTCCCTGCATGCCTCACCATTACAAGACAGACAATCAATCAATCAATCAATCAATCAATAGTTGTCCAAAACTGTTGCCAAGTGTTGGTTATTTTTTGTATACTAACAACTTGTCCCAGTCTCCCCTGTATGTATGAAAATAAAATATAATAAAATAATATAAAATAAAAACAAGAGAAAAAAGGTGTATAAAATAGTGAGAGAGTCTGTGAAAACGTGCAAGTTGGAAAAAGAAGTAGCAAATTAACTTTGACCTTAAAAAATAGTTACCACACTAGTAAACCTCCCTTTAAATCAGGAAGTAGAGAATAAAGAGAGAGAGAAAAGAAGAAAGGGTATAAAAGAGGAAATGAACAATAATCTTTTTAGAAAGGCCCTCTTCAAGGACATTGTAAGTAGTCATTTCCTGTAGGTCAGTGTTTTTGTATGCATACACTCGTCTCTCTATTCTGTGTTTCTCTTTATAATCACACTAATTAACATACAGTTAATAAATGACATCTCATTTAATTATGTAATTTAATTGTAAAATCTGTTTTGGTTAATGACAAAAAAGTGAATGTGACTATGCAATAATGCAAAAACAAAATGAACAACAGTTAGTAAACTAAACTGTAAGAAAAGTAAAGTTTTTTTTACAAGTCAAAAATATTTGTCTTTCTTTATTTTATCTCTCTTTCCATTCCCTAGGTGGCAGTTAGTGCAGTTCTCATGTGTTGACATGCAATAGCCAGAGGCTTTAGAGAGCTCTGAAATGCCACTAGTGGGTTCCCACTTACCACTATGAAAAATTAATCGCTCAAGCAAGCCACCTCTCTATGTATGTGTGTGTGTGTGTTTTTTTTGTTTTTTTTCAATAAAATGTTTCCTGTGATATTTGTTTCTCTAGGAGGATATGGGTCATAAATTAAGCTCAAATCTGTAGTTTACTTGAGTATTGTTATAAGAGCTGTTGTAAAGCATCTGCAATTTAGGTAAACTCATTTTTAATGTCCTGCCTGCATAAACATGAGAATGAGATCTCATTAATATCAGCCCCAGCTAGTGAGCTAAATGAGGGTACCTGTCAACTCAACTGTCGTCCGCTTTTGACAGGCTTTAAATGTCTAGGATGACCACTTTGGGCCATTAGACTCCTATCACAAGCACTGAGGTCCTGGAAGAATATTCTGAACTTGATGTTCGCTTGAGATTTGCCACTCTTGCACTTTTTTCCCTAGTGTTTTTCCCGATTTTAATTTGCTGTTTTTTAACCCATTCAGATTTATGCTGGCTACTTTTGTGAGAAATCAAAAAGGAGGATTTTCAAGGACAAAGAGCAGAGGGTGGATCTGAAGTATAGCTTGAGGATCTTTACATATTAATGTCACAGTCCTGTCTGCACATTAAACTACACACTTCCACGAGCTGTTTACATGCACCTTACACCCACATGTATTATGAACAGACATTGTGCTCTCATTTTTCCTCTCATTTGCTCATACATAAATGCACATCCACATTCCACGGCGTTCCTGACCCCCCCTCAAACGGCACCGAGGTCCCACTTGACTGGCACTTCCTTCATCAGAAAAGACGGGTGCAGCCTATTGAAATACTTACTATCAATAATTTAACCTCCCTCTCTCCCTCTCTTCAATAACCAGGTTGGCTTTGAGTTTGATGGCCATTGCGTCCAAGCTGAGGGCCACCTCGCTTAACGTCATCCCCCCTTGCCCTCGCTCTTCCACATTTTCATTCATCCATCTCACTGCCACTCTATCTAAAAAAAAAAAGCACGGCTGTCAAATGCTAAAACATGGCAAGTGGTCAAAGTCCAGAATGTCTTACTTTACTTCATGTCCTCATCTACACTCATAACAGTCATGAATTTTCCACAGAGACTGGAGGGGACCTTGTGTTACCTCGTTGTGATGTTGTACACTTACAAAACATGAGAACAAAATGGAAACTAAATGAAAACATTTTTGTTAACTTAAGTAAAAATAAAAACTAGCATAACAGTGAAAAATTGAAACTAAAATATTTTTCGTGACTACTACTGTATATACTATATATCTACTATATAAATTATTTGAAGTAAATAGTATAACAAATAAGTTAAATTAAATAGTAATAATACAATATTATACATTTATTATATTTTATAATTAAAAACAATAACTTCAATTTTAGTTTCTGATTTATATTATTTATAATATAATATTATTTATATTATTTATTTTATATTATAAAATCTAACCTTTCCTACCTGCATTTGACATTAAAAATGCAATAAAATAAAATAATAATTAACTGAAATAAACTTAACTGAAATAAAATTAAAAATATTAGCTTATTTTATTATTATTCTTGAAGTAAAACTAAAATAAAACTCAATAAAAAACTATATAGACAATTAAATGATAAAAACAACAAAATTACTACAAATTTTACATGACATTTGAATGAAAATGGCACATACAACAATATAAAATAATTTAAATTATACTAAAAACTACAATAGTATCAGAGATCCTAAACTAAAACTGGGTAACAGCTGATTAACTTTATAAGAAGCTGCATTATACTAAATAAAATAAAACTAGAAATCTCTGAAAAAATAAAACTAGACTTATACTAAGAACTGTGAAGTAAAAAATAACTGAAACAACTAAAACTACTAAATCAACTAAATCAAAAAGACCCACTGAAAATAAAATGGAAATAAAGCTACATTCAAAATGATAATAAACTGTTTGCAAAAGTGTTGCAACTGTTTAGTGAATATGCTGCTATGGTTGAGACGTCTTGTACTATTCATACACACAAATGCAAAGGCACCAGCACACACAAACACACTCACACACACACACACACACACACACACACACACACACACACACACACACACACACACGACACAGACACAGATATTTATGTAGTATTTTATGTTGATTCCCACATCTGAATGCATTATGGACTTTAAAATAAGGTTTTTCTGAGGTTTTAAGCACACCCGGATAAATCTTTTTAGATGTCCTGAAATTCAAATTTCACATGATTTCTCCGTCGGCGCTCATGGGCCTGAAAACCTTCAGGAGGAAATATGTACATCACAGGATTAAGCTTTGAGGTCTTCCCCTCCATCATGCTTCTAAACACACACAACCATGCCTGTAGAAGCAGAAGATTATATCCAAATAACAAGAGCATGCTGTCTTGGCTTGCTAAAAGGATTTCAAGCATGTCTGGGATAGAGGTAAAGCTGTGTGGAGTCAGTGACAAGAGTTTCTATCGGATGCTGTCTCTAATAAATGCTTTTGTTTTGCCTTCTTTATTGATTAAAATTTCATCTGTTCTGTTTCTCAGCTCGGTTCTTGCAACACATCCCATATTGTCTCTCGAATTTACTGTTCAGAGAATGAGCTGCTAGACTTATCATGGTACACACACACACACACAGGGATTTGAGCTAGACTATAGTGGACACAGGACAGGATCAGCTGGTGACATTATTAACCAGTAGGGGCTATCAACACTGCTGCTCCTCTGGATTTCTATAAGCCAGAGCATCAGAGCATGTGTGTGAGGAGGGGAGACATTCTTATGGGTGTTTTAGCTATACGGGAGGAACGGGTATTTGCACAATAACTTGATTTGAGTCAATATTACCAGAATTTTCTTACGTGATACGAAGGTCACATTTAAACATGCCTTATCATGCCTTCATTATTTATTCTTGCTGCTTTTCTGTTTATTTTAAACCCACACTTTCTAATTTTAAACTATGAAAATCGACCATAAAATGATTGAAACTGCAAACTATATTTAAACAAAGAGTGAAATAAACATAAACCATTTCAATATTTATTTTGCCATTCATTCATTCATTCATTCATTCATTCATTTTCAGTTGTGCTAACAATACCACCAGAAAGAACAATTGTGATAAATATACTACTGTTTAAAGTTTAGGGTGCAGTATTTTTTTCTTTGAAAGAAATTGATATTTTTATTCAGCAAGGATGCATTAAACTGATCCAAAATAATAGTAAAGACACTTATAATGCTCCAAACGTTTTCTATTGGAAATAAATGCTGCTCTTCTGAACTTTCTATTCATCAAAGTATCCTAAAAAAATAAAAATAAATATTTTCATAATAATAATAATAATAATAATAATAATACATGTTTCTTGAGCACCAAATCATAACATATTAAAATGATTTCTGAAGGATCATGTGACACTGAAGATGGGAGTAAGGGCTGTTGGAAATTCAGCTTTGCTATTAGAGGAATACATTACAGAAATTATTATATTAATTAGAAATTAAATTATATTATTTTAAAAATATTAAAATATAAAACCTTTTATTTAAATTGTTATGTTTTACAATATTACAGTTTTTACTTATTTCTGATCAAATAAATGAAGCCTTTGTGAATATTAAGAGACTTTTCAAAAACATTAAAACTTGTGCACAAGAGTGCATTCTAAAGTGTGAGGAAACCATTTTTATTGTTTGTTTCTAATCAAGTTATAATTGTTTAAAGTTTTAAAAGGTAAATATATTTAAGCATTCTATATTTACAATACTTTGATATAATTTGAATACCTAAGCAATGGGGGGGGGGGGAGCTATTAAAACAACATGCTTTGGTATTTATAATGTTAAAAACAGTAATTATGTGTATTCTGTACACTTTATGTACACTGTAAATAGTGTCATTTTTTAAAGTCTGCAGGTCCAAACATGAACATAAATGTGAGATTATACCAGATAGTAATTTCTGACAATGTGCAGTGACTGGTTCTCTTCCCCTCTCTTCAGTCTGAGTGTGTGAGTGGCAAGAGGATCAGAAGGGGCTAATGTAGAGGGACAGCGATGGCATTCCGAGTCTGCCTGGTGTCAGGGAGAATTAGCCCACAGTCACACAAACACTCCGACATGAGCTCACACACACTCACAGAGCCAATACACGCGCAAATGAGCCTGTCACTCTGCGCAGGTCAAAGGTCAAGAGGAATTCTCCATCCTTTTTCCTCATCCCTCGCTCTCCTTTCCCCTGCAGTTGTATTTCTTGCTCTGTTTATTATCACACTATGCTTCAATGCACCATCATTAAACACGTTTTAACTCCCTGAGGTGACATTATGAGTGTACTTTAAATCTCGTGGCTTTCCATTGTGATTGTTTATACAGTATATGCATATGTTCTTTCATAATCACCTGAACCCATTTAATCCATCATAAACAGCTGACCAAAGTTGTTGTTGAATCCAGTCAGCTAGCACTTATAGTGCCTACTGGGCGACTTGAAGAGAACGAAGAGTTTGATGAAGAGGATGTGGAGTCAGATCTCCAAGTTAGTTTATCTCAGGCCTCATTGGACATCTCAGCGTTTTGTTTCTCTAGTCAGCAGGTCCGAGTTGATGGGTTGAGTTTGTAGAGCTGTTGTTTTTCATTTTGCCTTCGTTAGGCCTTGTGTTAATTACCAATCTCATGGTCCACAGCCATGCGCTTGGTCTCCGCTCTCTAATGAGACGGAAATGAGACAAACAGCTGGGATTTATGGCTCGCTGGATGCTCACGCCATGAGAAAACTTGTACATGCAGGACAGAAAAACAAACAATCACATATACGAATCGCGCATTGTGATTAATTATGCACAAATAGATGTTAACATGATATGACTGTCTGTATGCAAATTAAAAAATGCACAATCTTAAAATATTTGTATGAAAGAAACCTAAGCAGATTAATACACAGCTGCATGAGGACGCACAAGAGCGCTTACAGAGCAAAATCCACCCTTATTAATCTTAAACTACGACTAATAAATACACTGCTGTTCAAATTTTAGGGTTATTTATTTATTTATTTTAAAAAAAGAATAATAATAACATTGTTTAATTCTTATTATAATGTTTCTGACTGATCTTAAATTGTGTATTGGGTAGCTAAAGTTAAAATTAATACAATTAAATGTTGACACACTCTTTGCATAATTTGCTAAATTACAGCTTGATTGGAAATGAAACAATAAAAATATTAAAGTATTACAAACATTATTCTATTCTATTCTATTCTATTCAAGTATTGTGTAAGTAATAATTCTCTTCATATAAACAAAATATATAAATAACATGCATTTGGAAAGTAGCACATTTTTAATGATGAAGGCATGTGGCCTTAATGTGATTAAAAATAATAATAATAATAAAAAAATAATTAAATAATTTTGTTTTATCTGTTTCTTTTGATATCAGGTATATTGAATATTTAGGCTGGATAAATTAAAGTGATCAAATGTGACATAACAAAAACATTTATAACTTTAAAAAATGTTGTTCTTTTGAACTTCATATTCATCAAAGCATCTTTGGAAAAACATGCATTACAGTTTCCACAAAATATAGAGCAAAATGTATGGCTGTCTGAATGTTCACACAATGAGAAATCTCTTGTACACGCGGAACAGAAAAATAAACAATCACATATACAAATCACGCATTGTGATTAACATGATATGACTGTCTGTATGCAAATAAAGAAATGCACAATCCAAAATATTTGTATGAAAGGAACCTAAGCAGATTAATACACACCTGCACGAAGACACACAAGAGTGCTTACAGAGCAAAACCCACCCAAGGGCCTGGAAGACGCACCCTCAGCCAGCATCGAACAAGAGTTCTCCTCCCTCACTCATTCTTTTCATCAGCCTCAGGGGAACTCTACAATTAATGACCATGCTGATGACCGTCTCAGCGGGTGTGCGTGTGAAGGGGGTTGGGGTGCGGTCAAAGGGTGTGTGTGCGTGTATGTGAGTGTGAATCGCTGAGGGAGGCAGCTCATGGCTCAGGTGATCGGGAGGCATGTCTCGGTGGGCTGTGGGTAAAGACCCGACGCAGCGCTTTCAGGCCTGTGCTTCAGCACAAAGGGAGCTGTGTCGGCCTTCACCATCAGCAGCTTTCACTGCAGCTCCAGACCCACATTCCTGCCCGGAATCGTGGACCTCTCCTGCAGCTTGTTCGGTGGACCACAGCCCAGCAAACCACACGGCAAAACCGTAGACAGAGGTGGACAAAGTAAACAACTCTGTTACTTGAGTGAAAGGACAGATACTGCTAGTCAAATATTACTCCATTACAAGTAAAAGTTGTAAAGACCGATTTTTACTTAAGTAAAAGTACTTAAGTTCAAAAGTGTAGCCATTCATCCACATTTGAACTAAGTATATACTGTAATGAAACTGCTGTAAATACATACTGATGAGAAAAAATATCAAACCTGTTTTAAAACCCAGCAACACAACTGTAGCTGTATAAGTGTACAACAGCAAAAAAGCAACAGTTTTATTTGACATAAAAACAAACGTTCAAAAATGCTCTCTAATTCTCACGGTCCTTTGATATCATGCACAGAACGATGTGTGCAGAGCTGCTTCAAGTCAAACACCTATTGTGTTTTGTTAGGAGATGCACAGCAGTTCTTCTGTGGCTTTATAGGTAATATTTTCATTTACACAATTTTGCAAAATCAGACAATATTGTGTCTAATGGGCTATATATCACAATATTAACTTATTATTATTGAATTATTGTAAATAAATATCACATTTGCAACTGGTCAGTGTTCAAAATAATGCTGGGAAATCACTTCACATAACACTACAAGAGAGATAAGTTATAGACTGTCTAAAAAAGTCACGTTTTAAAGAAGAAGAAAAATCACCCACTGACATTCATAGCTGCTACATAGTAATGACTTTCTACTTCGAAATGTAGTGGAGTGAAACGTAAAATTTTTGTAGTGAAGTTAAAGTCATAAGTTTCCACAAAAAAAAAAAAAGTAATCAAGTAAATGCATTTCATTACTGCCCACCTCATGTGTAGACCCTGTGTATACCTGTTATTATGACCGGCCTCGAGTAATCTGATCTGAAGTGCTCACCTCTGGCACACTGTTGTTTAAACCTTGTAGAAACATCTCAAGCATGTCTCATGTGGCTATATGTGATTATATTTTGAAAGCAGGAGCTCGGATTTCTTGACTACACACATCACCCACAATATCAGTATGTTACTGTATGTCATAAAAGAGCTAAACCTTATGAGCAAAGCTCAGTAGTTGTAGTGAAGTACCTGTATTTGTTTTGTTTTGTTGATTCAGTAGTAGATCAAAATTACTTTAAAAAAAAATTTTTATTTCATAATTACACATAACTGAAAATGTCCTGAAAAAAGGTCATTAACATTTATTGGTGAAAAAAAGGGAAGCCTGTTTTTTTGTTTTGTTTTGTTTTAGATATCAGTAAGATTGATTGATTTACTTTTTTATATATATTTATTAATTTCTCTCTTTAAACATATCCAATACTCTTTAATAAACATACTTTTCACACTCTCACTAATTCATTCAATTTAAAGGAGAGTCTAAAAGAACTGTGACTGCTGTATTCTGGTGGGAATTACAATCTGAAATAAAATTGTACACACTCAAAGAACATTTTACAGGGTGTTTCTTCAACTATGAGCACTTCAGAACTTCAGAGCAATTCAGAAAATAACATTGTCTACCAACAATGTCCATATACTGTATTATGGACATGCATGCATCACAAGAGAATTATTGTATTTTTTTCTTGTAATACAATTAATTACATTTTCACACTGTTTGTATAATTTGCAAAATTATAGCTTGATTGGACCTGACACACAATACAAATGTTCAGTTCACAAGTGATAACTAACATTACATACATACATAACAGAAAAAAATATGTTCATCGCACATACAGTATTGAAGTTGTTTCATGAAAGACCTTGCGCAAATGTTTAGATTGGACAGCTGTGTTCTTCACAAGAATTTACACAGTGTTTTACGCAATGTGGTCAGAAGTTATTTTGATGACCTCTGAATATGTTTGAAGTGAACATTGTCCAATTTTAAAACATTGTCAGATTTCAAACATGTCATCCAAAACAAATGTTAATCTCAATTATAAATGGAGTCACAGGCTGCACCAATACCACAAACCACCAGCCGGCCAGATGTGCTTGCAGCAGCACCTGTATCCTGTCCATGCATAACATCTGCTTAAAATCATAAACTACACTGCATCTGCCTGCAATCATTGACCTGTCCATCAGTCACTCTGCAGTGGTGTTGCACCTCTGAAGCAAGAAGCCTCGTCTTTCACTCCTAGGGGGTTTGTTGATTGTATGATGAAGGGAAGAAAGACCGTCAACACAGTTCAAACAAACTGCTTGCGTCTAATTGGCCTGAGGCCTTCTGGTTTGTCTTTGCCTTTACTGTCCTCTCTTAAGACAAGTCAAAGAGATCTCCTCGCTTTTATCAGGTGCTATCAAAGAATTCATGGAATTCAGCACTTTACACCTTTGATTACATGAGTGTAAGTGTGTGCGCTTGTTTGTTTCCCTCCTACAGTGTGATGAGTGGATGTGTATTCAGCTAAATAACCTTGCTGACACAAGGTCTGTCCAGTGAGAGTGAGATGCATTCAGAAGTGGCTACCACAGACCACAGTTAATGAGACAGGTGTACTCGGAGGATTGATCGAGTTTAAAATATTACCGCGTCCCGATCCATACCCTTCCATTCTAAACCAATCTACACATTTGCTGCGATTCTCACCTGTTTCTTGCCAAATGGAATATGTTAGATAACCAATGTGAAAATACCTGACCACTACATTAATTCTTACAAATGGAAGTTTCTTACATATTCACATTTTTTCATAATGCATATCCTCAATGTCACTCCGGCAGTCGTATACACACACACACACACACACACACACACAGAGAGTTCATTTTTCAGTGAATCTCCAAGGCGCTCCAGGGCTTCTTGTCCTCTGGCTGTTTCTACAAAGATGACAAGAAATGACAAACAGACAAAGAGAGAGCGGTGAAGAGAGAGAAACAGAAGACAACTAGACACAAGGGCATTTAAATATGTTCCATATTTTGTCAACACTGTGTAGGTTAAATAGACAGCACGCAGACATAACACATAGTGTAAGTGTTATAGAGCCATACCATGGGGTTAAAAGCCCCATGGTTATTATTTTTTTTCTTGTCCATATGTGAGAATAATACTAATAATAAATGCAGTACTGATGTTTTTTTTTATATATAAATCAATACTTTATTCAGCAAAGATGCATCAAATTGATCAAAAGTGACATTAAATGCATTTGTAATGTTAAAAGAGATCTACTGTATTTAAATAAGTGCTGTTTTTTAACAGTAAAAATTCTGCTTTCACCGTATTAAATTGCATTGTTAAATATGTTAAAATAGAAAGCAATTTTAAATTGTGCTAATATTTTACAGTATTACTTTTTCCTGTATTTTTGATCAAATAAATGCAGCCTTGGTGAGCATCAGAGACATATATTTCTTTCAAATATACAGTATATAACATACCAACCCCAAACTTTAGTAGTGCATAACTTTAAAATATTTTTTAAAAAATTAAAAAAAGACCTTAAGTAGTTAAACACACAGAGACACACACACACACACACACACCACACCACAACACACACATTCTGCTTAAACAAATGGTGGTGGTGTTCTTGATTTGGAGAAAATAAACTTTAGGCTGCATTTAGCTCGCGCATTATACCATATATGTGTGAAAAAGACATTCAGAGCAGAAGAATGCTATTTTATGGAGTTCTTTCCTCTCCTCAGTCCCTTCAGTGCACAGAGATGAATGAAACATCTGGCCACAGACTCATAAACTGGATTATATATATTCATTTCTATACTGGCATGATTTATGAACTTCTAACACCACTGATTTATTGAGGGTTCTTTGTCATCTCACAACTGCAATGACTGATGACACTGTGATGTTATCATCGATATTATCACTACAAAAAAAAAAAAAAAAAGTAGAAAATTGAAAAGATACTAGTAATTTTATGTCAAGTTTACGGACATTTCCTTTAAGCTTAAAACACAACGCAACATGATTCAAACTATGGGCAGAGCATCAAAGCAGAAATTTCCACACAGTGATCTATTTTTATTCCCTTTCACAGAGTGTCGTCTCATTCCTTCACACATCAAAAGCAAACAATGAAAAAGAGAACAAATGTAACACAGTGACTTGCAAATAAAGCACTTCATATTACATCGAGAGCTTTCAAAGGATACTAAATAGGCAGATTAACTGCTGTCAGGAGTTTTAAGCAAAAAATATCTGACATATTTGAAATTAATTTACATCTAGTGGCTTAATCAAATTCCATGTTCTGATTACGCTAATAATGGATCAGAAAAACAATCCTTATTAGCTGATAGTGATTATTTTCCCTGTCATCCAGAGTTAAAAGGATTGCGACCTTCCTGTCAGGGCTAATTATAGCTTATAAGCATAATGAATGCTTGTGGATTGTTCTAAGTGTAACTATTAATATTAATGGATGGCCATTCTTGCTGACAGGCACTTTTCTATAAAATGTTTTATGATGAGTTAAATATGTTTACATATGCTCGCCTCAGGGGCATTATCTGACTGAGCAAATGGATTTTTGAGGACAAAGGTTGAAGTGCTGTGTCAGCATATCCCTGGTGGCTTATATGGGCTGGAAAAAAAAAAACTTTTATTGATTATTATTATTATTATTATTATATATACATATATTATTTTGAGTATGTTAAATCATTTGTTCATATAACCACATATGTCAGGAAATATAAGTTTATTTTCCAATATTTGTTTCTGCATAAATTAAATGAAAACAATTTTGGCAAAAATTATGATGAAATCAATCATATGCAATAATATTCTAGGAGTACATAACTCCAGCAAAATACTGAACATCTCACCACAGTGACCACTAAAGGCTACATTGTCTGTCCACTAGCACAACCTTTGACCCCGTGACCCTCTGACACGGATTCCTCTGACCTTCTCTTCACCTCAGTCAACAGACATAACTCTGAGCACAAGACAGTTATGTCTCAGTGCCGGAGAACACGGCCAAGGTTTCAATACACACAAAACCCACTTTACACATGTCAATTCAAGTTTATTATAACAAGAGAGAGAACCAGGCTGAAAAAAAAGATAGAAATGAAGGACAGGAACAGAAAAGGAAGGAATAAATAATTCACTAAACGACCACTGTGATTCAGTCTCTTACCATTTCTTTCTCTTGGCAGAGAGAGAGAGAGAGAGAGAGAGAGAGAGAAGGGAGGGAGGGTTGTTAATGAATAGTACTCACAAGTGCACTGGGGACATGTTGTTGTGCTCATTATTGGAGGCAGGAAAGAAGTTAATTGTTCAGTGGCTTTTGGTGAGTTAATACTCCAGTGTCTGATAATTGAAAATAAACAATGCATTATCATCTGCTCTCTCATACAAAAATTACAAAACCAAAAATTCTCAGAAATTCAAGCTCTTATCCATAATTTTTTTTTTAAATAATATTTTAAAATATATTTATTTATTATTATTATTAATAATAATAATAATAATTGCATTGATATTATTACATTTGTAATGTTTTATAATTTTATCTTTTATAACATTTTTATCTTTAACTCAATGTAGAAAACATGTGTATGTAAATATATGTAATATGTTAATGTCTCTATATGTGACCCTGGACCACAAAACCAGTCATAAGTAGCACGGGTATATTTGTAGCAATAGCCAACAATACACTGTGTAGGTCAAAATTATTGATTTTTTTATGCCAAAAATCATTAAGATAGTAAGTAAAGATCATGTTCCTTGAGGATATTTTATAAATTTCCTACTGTAAATATATCAAAACTTAATTTTTGATTAGTAATTATGCATTCATAAGAACTTAATTTTAACTTTAGGTGATTTTCTTAATATTTGATTTTTTTGCACCCTCAGATTCCAGATTTTCAAATAGTTGTATCTCAGCCAAATATTGTCCTATCCTAACAATGATGATGTATAAATCTCAATTTCAAAAAAATTGGGTCAGGGCCCAAAATCCAGGGTCACATATCATGCTAAATGATAAAGCACACATTGTATACAGTAGAAATACAGTCAAGAAAAAAAATGGGAAAAAAATAAGCAAAAATATTCATTATGGGTTCCTGTTTTCAGCACTTTGACAGTTAATTCATTTACTAATTATTAATCAAGCTAAAGTCATCCTCATTTCTTCTCACATCTAGTTCACACCTTTTTCATGTGTCCTAAACATGTGTGTGAATCCATGCCACAGGGGTTACATTCAACTCCAGAGGGGTGTGAAACATTGCCACGGTAACCACACACCATCCCTGAATCTCTCGACCCCTGACTGGGTGTTCTAACAGAGTCCCACCACAAGATTACACCTGCCGTCACACTTGAGCAGGAGTATGCGCATGTACACGCAGCAGCTAATAGATTCTTAAACATACTCAATGAATATTTCATGCATATGTGTGACCTGCTTGATCAGAAGGACTTATGGTCCCGCTTTATATTAGGTGGCTTTAACTACTATGTACTTACATAAAAAAATGAGCACAATGTACTTATTGTGTTCACATTGTATTGCAAAACACTTGCTGCTATTGAGGTGGGATACGGGTAAGGTTAGGGACAGGTTTGGTGGTATGGGTAGGTTTAAGGGATAAGGTGTAAGGGATTAAGGGAAAAGAGTAATTATGAATGTAATTACAGTAATTAATTATATATGTATACATGCAGGTATTTTTAAAATAAAAGTACAATGTAAAAACATGTACACATTAAGTGCATAGTATCAATTTTTTTTTTAATCAAGATTAATTTAAATGTAAGTACATACAGTAGTTAAGGCCACCTAATACAATGTGGGACCGGACTTATTATATATATATATATATTAAAACATGCTGATCATATCAGTTATTATTACTGTTTAATTAATTATATAAATAATATTACATCAAATATTACTAATACTATAATAATAAAATAATTTATATAATTTATATTATTATTATTACAAACAAAAATTTACAGTAATTACTGCAATAAATAATTGCAGTATTATTGTTATATTTAATATAATAATTATTAATGTAATAATTACTACTACTTTTACAGAACTAAATTAACCAGTGTAAATTAATCTATACAAGTAATTCTTCAAATATTAATGACCTCAATATTTTTGTAAAACTAAACTTTTACTGCATTATATGGTTTATTCTACATCTCCATCAAGCTTAACTTCAATGCTTTTCTCATGAATCCATCATGACTATATTAATGTCGAGTCCAGCTGTCTTTTTTTTTCTGCACCGGAAACATGATCATCAAATTTTAATAGACCTGATGCTTTTGTTTTGGGGAGCTGTCTCACGAAGCAAATCATGTCATATTACATGTTCCTGTGGTTCCCAAACAAGATTCCACTTAAAGATCACACATGCTTTCCTCTGACATGGTCTGTGTGTCTCACTTCCCTCTCTTTGTCACTTTGCTTTTCTTCTCACAGCATACTTGCTCCTGCTGGACTGCCTGCTACCACTACTGTGTGAGGACTTTGATTAAATATTTAAAAGTCCACAGTGAAGAATGGTCTCTCTCACACATATACATTGACACACACTTAAAGGCTTGTCAAGGAAACATGAAGTTGTAGAGGGCCCTTTTTTCAGCCATTGGCAATGTTAGAAAAACACTTTTTTGTAAAATATCATCGCACAGATCAGCCAGATCAAATGATAACCTCCTGAGAGGCAGGTTTTTTTTCTTCTTTTGACGGAAAGAAATTAACACTTTTATTTGCCAAGGACACATTAAATTGATCAAAAGTGAAAGAAAAGACCTTTATAATGTTACAAAAGATGTTGTATTTCAAATAAATGATGTTCTTTTGAACTCTCTATTTATCAAAGAAACCTGAAAAAAATATTACAGTTTCCACAAAAATATTAAGCAGCACAACAGTTTTTGGTTACACTTTTTTAAGGTGTCATAATTGTTACAGGGTAATTATATATTTAAGTACTGAGTAATATTAATTAACTACATTGACTTACTGCATATCGTTAGGGTTACTTGCATGCAATTATGCATAATTTATTTTTATTTATAGTAAGTACATGTAATGTGTAACAAGGACACCTTAAAATAAAGTGTTACCCATTTTTAATATTGATAATAAGAAATATTTGAGCACCAAATCAGCACATTAGAATGATCTCTGAAGGATCGTGTGACTCTGAAGTATGGAGTAATGGCTTCTGAAAATTCAGCTTTGTAATCACAAGAAAAAATTACATTTTAGAATAAATTCAAAAATGTAAAAGAGTTATTTTAAAATGTCAGATTATTTCATAATATTACCGTTTTATTGTATTTAAGATTAAATAAATGCAGCATACTGTATGTGAGCGCAAGGTGCTCTTTTAAATCTTGCTAATATGACTAATGATATAGCAACAGCTAAATCAAAGCAAAAATTGAACAAGTTGACGACAACAGCGTAACATGTTGATATTTGTTGTTGCTAGGCAGCATGTGAGTGAAACAGTGTCCATCTGTTCTGACTTCAGTGACAGCTGGTCCACCTCTCTCACTTTCTCACAGTGACAAGCGAGTACTCGCTCCCTGGTGACTGTTGACACGCATGTCTCACTGAAACACATCAGGTCTCACCTGACACCACTGGACCAGCAAGCTTACACAATCAAGCAGTGGTACATGCAGACAAATAGTTCAAAATGATACTTTCTCATCCTGTTGAATGAATACTAAACACAGCGCATTAGCTCTGCACAGTGGGAATCACCTCTGTAGCCTCTGAATCTCAGCTCATTCATTGTACGGCACAGGTCTCATGGTAGAAAAAGGACAATTTTGGTCCACTGTGTGGTGGGCATCTGTTATCCAGACCCCCCATTTATACTGTGTATTTATCTATCCATCATTTCCTCCCTTCCAGCCATCAATCATCCTTAGCATAAAGCATTTATGGTGTTGTTTTCCATTGATCTATTAATCAGTCTGATTACTTGCTTAGTTTTAAATCACTGCTTTGAATATTCACGATTTAGATCACATGTAAACAAAACTGAGGTCTAATTTTTGGGGTATAATATCTGTCAAAACTAGACTAAAATTCAACATTTCTATTACTATCTAACATTGTTCTGACAAGCCAAAGTCCCAGTGCTCCAGAGGGACAGAGAAGATTTATCCGACTCATCAGAGCCACTCGGTTCCCCATCTTCAGGCGTGGATACATCGGGTCCAGGGGAATTTACCCAGACAGGTTTGATGAATATCTGTATTCCCCCTCAAATTGTAGACTGGGAGTTTCTCCAAAGTCTTTTTGGGTGGAAATGCAAGAGGTGTACTCAAGAACACCGTAACACATTGACTTTGCTTGCCCCTCTCATTTGGCTTGGCAATTTTTTTTTGAATGAGTTCCCGAGCCATTTTTTTCTGTAGATATGAAGTTCTTTAAGAATTTACCAACCCAGGCTCATTTCGTACATATAGGTACGTTTTTTCAGTTTTGCAGAAATGTATGTAGAGACACGTATTTCCAATGAGCCTAGGTTGGAATTTACAGTAATTATATATTATTATATATATTTATTTTATTAATTTATTTATTCATTGTTTTTTTGCCTTATACATTTAAAGGTGAATTACATCTGTTACTTTAAATATACTGTAGCCCTCAATCATGAATAAAGCACTGTTTCAAGATATTGAATTTGCCCAATGTTATAAACTTCAGTCATTAATATGAAGTATAACAAGTAATAAAATCTTTCTGGATAGCATAACATCACTAATTTGATCATTTGATCAAATGATGGTACAAGGATTAGCTTATATGTGACCTGATGTGTGAAAGCACCTGCAATTGCTTGGCATCCGCACTTAAATGTTAATAAAGGTGGCATGCATATTTCAGTGATGTAAACAGAAGCAGGTGAGGCTGGGCTGAGGAGTGATTTATTTATAAGGGTCTGACTTGTAAAGGTGGGGTTTACAGGGGGCCGTCCTGTATGCACATGTGTGTGTTTATGTCAGCTTGGGTGCAAGTGTCAGTGTGTTGGTGTCTGAGCGGAGTCTTGAGTTGGCTCCCGGAGGCATGCTAAGGGTGCACAACACTCACAGCTCCACAGTTTACTCAAACACAATCACACTACGTAAACAGCAGCACTACTGAGCATATGTGTGTGTGCGTGATTCCTCTGGGAATGTGCGATTTGATAAGAAAATAGGCAATTTTCTCTTTTCAGAAGAAGCCACAAAAGACTGCTTTTCATTGAGAACAGTCCCACAGGAGCAGCAACCCTCCTGCATCACATGCTTTACATGCTCGATCATGTTGCCATGAATATATTCACCCTTCTAAAATGGCCTCAGACAAGACAGGTAGGTAAATTGTCTGCCCAGATGGATAAGAAATCAATTGTGAAACGCAAAGGCAAGTTCATGTACGTGACAGCTTCGGAAAGGCTTGACTTTCAGATGTAGGAGAGAACAAAAGGGGGAGAGAGCAAACAAAAAGACAGAAAACAGGAGGAAAATGTAGGATTTATGAAAGAATAAAAGGATGGATGAGCATGGACAGTGTTGGGGGTAACGCATTACAAGTAACGCGAGTTACGTAATATTACTTTTTTCAAGTAACTAGTAAAGTAACGCATTACTTTTTAATTTGCAAGAAAATATCTGAGTTACTTTTTCAAATAAGTAACGCCAGTTACTTTTTTCCCATTTATTGACTGACAGTGCGCTGTGTGAACATGTTACTGTAGTTCTAGACTAAATGTGAATGTGCATTAATTCATCTCACTCGCAAAAGATTTAGTATTCATCAAAATGAATTAAAACAGTGAAATGCAAACTCAGAATATGACGCAAACCTGCAATAATTAAATATGCTAAATAACACAAATGTATCTAATCCCATTTTATTAACCAATGTCTTTGCTGCTGACCTTTGATGATCCAGTTAAACCATACTAATAAGCAAAAATGACTTTAGATAAACTAACAATTGTGCTTCATTGTTTTTTATTGCTGAAGAGTGTTGAACCTTCTTCTCCTGCGTTCTACTTTACAGACGTGAATTTACTTTTCCTTCAGGCTGAGGTTTATTCATTGCACTTTTTGGTGTGAAAGGGCTTTTACATTTGCTATAATTAGAACTTCTTGTATTAAAAACAATCAAGCCCTGCTCATATTTAAAAAGTTACACAAGTAACGTAACGCATTGCTTTCCATAAAAAGTAGCTAAGTAACGTAATTAGTTACTTTTTTAGGGAGTAACGCAATATTGTAATGCATTACTTTTAAAAGTAACTTTACTCAACACTGAGCATGGAGGAGTTCTTGGGTGGGAAATTCAAATGTTAATGGCTTAAATTAGGGTCACCGCAACAGAGGAAGCACTTAAGTGAGGTGTCTATAAGACACACACACACACATGCAGTGAGGTCCAAAAATCTGAGAGCACCAGTAAATATGTTTCTAGACCTTCGCTTATTTATTAATTTAATAATTAAATATGTTAATTTAATTTAATTTAATTTAAAGTGATAGTGCACCTAAAAATACCATACTATGGACATCAATGGCTACTGCCTACTCTGTCAACTGGTTGGTTGGTTACCAACATTCTTCTAAATATATTTTTTGTGTGTGTTCAACAGAAGAAAGAAGCTCATACAGGATGAAATTACTTTTTATTTTCACTTTTCATCTCATTAATGTATTTTTTTTAAAAAAACTGAAATAACTTGAGTTAAACAATTTGTTGTTTTTTTGTTAGGTTTTTTTTATTTTTATTTAACAATTTTTTAACAAAAAAGCTGCATGAACTCCACACACAAAAAAAGCTTCCAAGGACAAAAAAATTATAATACTGCAGAATTTTAAATATTCATAAATAAATCAACTTTTTCTATTTTTAAAGGGTAACACTTTATTTTAAGGTGTCCTTGTTACACGTTACATGTACTTACTATTATAATAACAATAAAGTGAAGTGACTTGTGGCCAAGTATGGTGACCCATACTCAGAATTTGTGCTCTGCAATAACCCATCCTGAGTGCACACACACAGCAGTGAACACACACCGTGAACACACACGTGACACACACACACACAGCAGTGGGCAGCCAATGCTGCGGCACCCGGGGAGCAGTTGGGGGTTCGGTGCCTTGCTCAAGGGTCTCACCTCAGTCGTGGTATTGAAGGTGGAGAGAGCGCTGGACATTCACTCCCCCCACCGACAATTCCTGCCGGACCTGAGACTCGAAGCCGCTACCTTCGGGTTACAAGTCCGACTCTCTATCCATTAGGCCACGACTTCCCCTAAATAATAATTTAGGGGGAAGTATGCATAATTATGCATTCATGTAAGTAAGTAACCCTAAACCAAACCCTATTCCTAACCCTAACCATATAGTAAGTACATGTAATTACTTAATATTACGCAGTACTTAAATGTATAATTACACTGTAACAAGGACACCTTAAAATAAAGTGTAACCAAAAAATGTTTCTAAATGTTAATATATCTCAAATATATTTATTTAAAGATTTTAATTACCAGATACGTTTAACATTCTATTGGATATAAGTAACACTGTCAACTACCAGTATTAGTATTAGTAGACCGTATTTGTAGACTGTCTGCTTAATATCTGATATTTTGATGGTCCTCCAACAGACATTCTATTGACTATAAGTAATGTTACAACATATCAGCTTATTCTACTACTAACAGTTAGGTTACTACTAATACTATAATGAGAAATAGTTGACTATTTAGAATGTAGTTGCAAAGTTTTAATTAGAATGTCTAAAGTGGATGATTGAAATGAAGTATAACCAAAAGGATTAAATTATATGAATATATTCACCCGTTTAAAATGGCCTCAGACAAGACAGGTAGGTAAACTGTCTGCCCCAATGGATAAGAAGGGGGGTAGAGTGAACAAAAAGACAGAAAACAAGAGGAAAACTCAGGATTTATGAAAGAAAAAAGGATGGATAAGCATGGAGGAGTTCTTGGGTGGGAGTTCCAAATGTTAATGGCTTAAATTAGGGTCACCGCAACAGGAAATCGCAGACGACTGGGGTGTCATAATTCATCATAGCCGTGCTCAGTAATGCAGTGTAGGAATAGGATATGCAGGAAAGTCAGCCTTTCTTCCACCATGACCTCATACTGCCAATGCGTCTCACCACAAGACATACTCTCCGCCATTTAGACCAGAGATGATTTGTCAGTCTCTCTCGCACGCTAACTAGCAGCTGCTGCTAATACACCTCCTTCTGTCACTATGTGCCAGTTTCTTGTCATTTGTGCGACTATTCTTACCACAATTTCTGTTTTCTTTCTCCCTCCATCTACAACTGTTCGGTGGGAGTCAAGCTGAGTGTGCAGTCTTTAGCGGAAAACTTTCTGCCCTGTTTTGCTCTCTTCTGTATTATTAGGACCTATAAAGTGGAACAAGGGTAAACTAGGACATGAACTGGAGGCCTTTCAAATGAGACGAGAAACTATACATTTTTTATACTAAACATTGTAATTGATTTGGAGTTTCTTCCATTATATGCATCTTTTTAGCTTGTTAGAGGCACTTTCTGTGCCGTATTATGGAGCATTTGGCTGCGATATCCTATAAATCTGTCAGTACGTTCTTAAAAATAGATTGAAGGAGAGAATGCCAACAACTTTTCTCGGTTCATTGACAAGATTACTGAAACAAAAACAATTGAGGGTCTTAAAGGGACATAAACACAGGCGGATAACGCAGTGCATAACGTGTGGCAGTTTGTCAGAGTGTGTTAGAGAGGACCCTCAGGGCTGCAGTATACAACAGAGGCAGCCAACATCAGGACAGGGTATCAATCCAAGAGCCTGGATATTGGAGCATTGTCTGTCAGCAGATATCAAGTGCACTAAATCTAAGATTACCAAATTAAGAGGAGGCACTTAAGTGAGATATCTATTAGACACACACACACATACTGTGCACACATAAAGCGAGTCCAAAAGTCTGAGAGAACCAGTAAAAATGCTTATAAACCTTTGAATTTGTAATGCATTTTTAAGAATGGCAATAAACAGCATTTTGAGTTAAAAAAAAAAAATTTTTTAATTACATTATTTTAAAGAATTTCTTAGTATTTGATCTGCCCCTCTTTGGCTTTAAAAACAGCAGTACTAGAGCTGCATAAAGGTTTTTTTTTTTTTTTTTTGGTTGTTGTTTCTAAAATTGAGCGTGAAAGAAATAAAATAAGCTTCAAATGACATTACTGCAGAATTTTAAACATTATTTCTAAATACAAAATAACTTTTCACTATTTCAGTGACCCATGATATTATATTAAGCTGAATATCAACGTTTTTTTTGTCTATTTGTTAATGAGGGATTTGTGGACACATTAAACTTTTTAGATTTATGAAGGAAAAATTATAGTTTTTGTATTTTAGATATCTTTGCTATTAAAACTATTAAAATCATTCAATTTGATTTCATAGTATTGCTATTAAAACATATCCTTAACTAAAACATGGGCAATTAAATATTTAGATATTGACATACCAACGGTCTGTCATTAATATTCAGTTACTCAAATAAATAGTCAAAACGCAATTTTTAATAGTGTAGTTTATTTAACATTTTATATTATTGACATTTCAAAATATATAAGGGTTAGGATGGCCACTTTGAATTATTTTATATTTTGTGCTACAACAAAATTAGCAAATTTTTCAATCTATTTCTCTTAATAACACATTGACAGCATGAATCTTTCCCCATTCTACCCTATATAAAAATAATCTCTTTTGAATAGGTACTGTTATTTTTGCTTTGAACCAAGTTCTTCCTGTTGCAGGTGCCAAGAAAAAGAAGAGGAACAAATAGATATGTGTTGGAGAAAGCACAAAGACTTGCTCTCAGACTTCGCTTCTAAATCGTTGTGAATGTAGTTTGAGATAGAGATCGCTCTGGAAAGCACAACAACAGATAAAAGGAAGAGAAGACACTTGCACTCTTTATCAGGTTGTCGGGTTGAGTCTGCCGATGGCGTTTTTCTGTCCAGTCACACAAAATCTGCGGGAAAATAATGTCAAAACAGAGCACTGGGTCTCATTACTGTTCATTCAAACTCCTTCCAGAACATCATTACCTTGTAATGCTAAATGGATGTGAGAAAAATAAAAGCTGTGTTACCATGTACCGGCCACTTCCTGGCGTCCTGGACACATTAAGAATTAATGAGCTTCTTGTCATGTCCTTTCTTTGAACTACAGATCCTTTGCACAGATTCATACACACCTTATAAGAAAGACACTTAGATTTTTTTTGTTGTTGTTGCTCACATTTTGAAATGAATTAAAAGACAACTGCATGGACAGCAGAGAGCTGAATTCCTTCTCTCTGCTGAAGTGCACCACCCAATGGAGAGGCGCATCAGTCGAGTGCAGATGGAGCGTATGATTGTCTGTGCATCTGTGGTTTAAAGGCAGAGAGAGGGGGAGACTCTTACAGCAGATGAGCGGTGATCCTGGTCCTTGACTCTGTGTGTGTTCATTCAGGGAAAGCGCTTTTGGCCCACTTACTGACGTACACGAGTAATGATAGTGTCAGTGGACTCGGCTGGTCGCTGGCTTCATTCTATCGCTCCATACTTCCCATATACATCTCTCCCTTGCTCTGTTTCAACTAAACTCATTTCACGCCTCTTCTGTTCATGATGTTTTTACACTGTGAAACTAAATTCAGATTCTAATCGTTCAACACGTTTTGGTAAATATTTGTGAGTACTAATGGTACACTTCTAAAATAATATAGTCAAAACAATTTGGTTGATTATTGTGAGAATGCATGAGTGTGAATTTGATTGAATTGGTCAATCAACACAGGGAACTGAACTAGAATTTAATTTAAATGCTTGATGATAACGTTCTGAGAAATGAATTGTTGTTTTGCATAGGTCCATACAATAAAAGTGAATTTATTAAATATAATATTATATACATATGTACACTACCGGTCAAAAATATTGGGGTCGGTATGATTTTTTTATGTTTTTGAATGATGTCTCTTATGCTCACCAAGGCTGCATTTATTTGATGAAAAATACAGTAAGAACAGCAAAACTGTGCAATATTACAACCATTTTAAATAACTGCTAACTATTTTAAAGGGGTCATATGATGCGATTTCAAGTTTTCCATTCTCTTTGGAGTGTTACAAGCTGTGCATAGATGAGATCCCTGAAGTTGCAAAGACTAAAGTCTCAAAACCAAAGAGATATTCTTTATCAAAGTTAAGACTCTGCCACGCCCCCTAAAACGACTCATTCAAACACGCCCCACATGTCTACGTCACGATGTGGAAATATTTGCTTAATGCCGCCCAAATGTTCACGCAAAGAAAGAAGGCATGGTTTCAGTAACCGCAGTAGTGTTGATGCAGCCGTGTCAGGGAGACGCTGTGTGTTTCAAGGTGAAAGCTAAAGCACTTTATTTGGCCTTCCGAAAGTAGATGCATTTAGGAATCATTAAGATTACTTACAACAGAACAGCACAACCCAGATGTTATCACAACGCATTTTATGGACGACCGTTTCATGAACCTAGGAGAGGAGGTAATTTTCATTGATAAAGTTCAAAAGAACAGAATTTATTTGAAATAGATTTTTTTTGCTAATATTATAAATGTTTTACTGACACTTTTGATAAATTGACCCTAAACCTTTGAAAAGTAGTGTTTATTGATCTATTGTATATTTGAATTTCTATTTAGCAAATCTGACTGAATCGAGACAATTAAAAATTTTAATTACATTTCACTGCTATTAAGTTTGTAATATTTCACAATAGTCAACTATCAATAACTATTTTATAATGTACAGCCATTATTAAAAGAAATACTCCGAAATCACTTGCAAATCTTTTACACCGCAAAAATGCTGTCAGTGTAAAACAACGCAAATCTCTTGCTTCTCTTATGCATGCGGTGTGAAACGGGCCTTGGTGTATAAGAGAGAGGGAGAGAATGTGTGGATGAGGAATCCAAAGTGTGTGTATGTGTTTGATGGCTGTTGGCCAGGTCCAGTAGGGTAATGGAGCAATTGATTGCTGATTGACCCCAGTGTCACTAAGGACACTTCTTCCTGTTCAGCCACTGCACTACTTTTATTTTCATTATGGCTACACAAACTGAGACCCACAACCACCCCCCACAATATGACATATAAAAGGAGCACAATGAGAGTATGAGACTAAAAGGGAAGTGGGGACTTTGTGGGGAAGTTGTGGCCTCATTGTTAGAGAGTCGGACTCGTAACCCAAAGGTTGCAGGTTCGAGTCTAAGGTCCGGCAGGGATTGTAGGTGGGGGGAGTGAATGTACAGCACTCTCTTCCACCCTCAATACCACGACTGAGGTGCCCTTGAGCAAGGCACCGAACCCCCAACTGCTCCCCGGGCGCCACAGCATTGGCTGCCCACTGCTCCGGGTGTGTGTTCACGGTGTGTGTTCACTGCTGTGTGTGTGTGTGTGCACTTAGGATGGATTAAATGCAGAGCACAAATTCCGAGTATGGGTTACCTGGCCACATGTCACGTCACTTTCACATCACTTTCAAGAGTAATTGTATCAGTCTTTAGCCTGTAGTTGGGACGGCAAGAGTCACCGACAAGCAAGGCTTGAACTGCCCTGTTCTGAAGAACTACAGCTGATAGAGTAAGTGGGGAGAACGGAAAAACACATGTGATCAAGGGTGCAAACACAGCAGACTTGTGTGGAGAACTAAACGGATAAATCAGAGTGAATCAGCGAAAACAACCTCTTTCTGAAGGTCACTGCAGGTCAATTAGTGCCTGTAAAACAAAGAGTGAGGAGTGAAGGACTGGCTGACAGATTCATGAATCTCAGTCATTTCATAATTCTACTATAATATGATGACCACACTTTCTCTCCAAAGATATAGATAAAATAATATAAGCACATTTTTTATTTTGAAAAGACACAAGTACCTACAGTACCACCAGTACCTACAGCCATAAGTCAACATATTACTGATAGTTTATTTGCCACTTTTTATTTACAGAGTGCACTGAGATGATGGTAAATCAAGAGGATAGATAAGGAGAGGGGACTTTATTCAGGATAAATGCCATATTTATTAATAAAAAGCAAGGCAGTACAGGATAGATGTATAATTCAATGTACAATACTGTCGTGTCAGTCATTCAGCTGATGCAATTATGTAGCTATTTAAAAATATTTCCTGGTAAAATTCAAAGAAATGTGTTGTGAAAAATATATGACAGAACTATCTGTCTATCCCTCACAATCTCACAGTTTCCATTCATGCATTAAATATGGTGTCTATCCTGACTACTAAGGTCTATGGGATTTGAACCCACAATGTCTGAATGAGCACCACCTTTACTTCTCAAACCATTTGTTTTTTAAATATAAGCATCGGTTACACTTTATTTTGATAGTCCACTTTAGACATTCTAAAAAATATATGGTTCTTTAAAGGTTCTTTACATGCAGTAATGGTTTTATTTAGAACCATAGCATTCTGAAGAACCCTTTTATGCCGAAATGGTTCTTTGTTAGAGTTTAGTGTTCTTTGTTCCCGCCCTTTTGTTTTTCAAATTTGTAACTGTCAAAACACTGATTTTTACTGATTTTCTGGAGTCCAGTGATCCAACTACACAAACTTTCAACACACTCTCAACAGGTAAATGATTTCATTCTTAAACTTAAATACAAATTTAACTTTAAAATTGTAACCGGTTTCCAAACAAACATGTTCTTATTTTTTAAGTGTGTGCAGCTCTGCTAAGCTTTGGAAACTTCTCTCCTCTTCTCCACTAAGTAAGTAAAAGAGACAATGAATTTATAATTCATATTGTTAGACTTTTTAAATTATTACTTGGGTTTACGTATGTATAAACATACCCAGTCACAAAAAAATATTAAAACTATCGCACTGTAAGGGCTCACATACTGTCCATTTTTGCTTTTGGCCTTCAAAACTCATAAACTGGACACACTGTAACTCTAAACTCAATTGTGTATTTCAGATGTATCACATCCTACAACCTCATCATCTGCAGAGAAAAATCACCACTTAATCACACCAAAATAATGGACTTAAAGGCATCATATTGATTGGAATGTGATTGTTTCACTGAAACTTGATTTTCATCACATCTATTTTTTTGTTCTTATTTTGTGTTTTACTTCTTTATGCATTTATTCATGTTCATTGTCAATTGTCATTCATTAATGTATTCAGCTAATAACTGTTGTTATGAGCACTGACAATTTTGCATGTCAATAAAAACATACTAAATTCACACAACATGCTGCTGTTGTGGTTATTGTTGTTATTTTTTAATGTGAAACCCTAACCGAGGCTACACTCTAAGATGCACCATTACTGATTTTCTGGAGCTACACAGACTGTCAACACTCTCAACAGGTAAATCATTTCTTTCTTAAAATGTCTATAAATTATAACTTTCAAATGCTAATTGGTTTTTCTATGTCTTTTCTCTTTTTAGTTTAAGAGAACATGTACGTGTGACCAGCTCTATTCAGTTAAGGATATTCTCCTCTTCTTCACTAAGTAAGTAACAAAGATATTGAATTTATGATCCATTTTGTTAGATATTTTTATTACTAGGGTTTATGCATAAACATACCCAGCTATCCCATGACTTTATATTACTTTTTATGAATTATGAAGTGCTCACATACTACTTTTGGCCTTCATAAACAATTGTTTTCACATAAACAAATGAAAGGAGACACATTGTATATCTAAACTCTATTGTGCATTTCAGATGCTACAACCTCATCATCTGCAGAGAGAAACTGCCATTCAATCACACCAAATTACAGATAATGATTAACGTGAAGGCATCATAGAGGATTGTGAAGATATTTTACTGGAGCTTGGTCTTCAATACACTATTTTATGTTCTATTTAGTTTTACTTTTTTAGGCATTTATTTCTGTTCAATGTCCATTGTCATTCATTAATGTATTCTACTAATAACTGTTGTTAGAACACTGTCATTTTTGCTACAATTTCACGTCATTAAAAATAATAATAAAATTGACACGTTGTTGTTGATTTTATGTAAAACCTTAATAGACACTTATATTATAAGATATTACAAGTATATTATAAGATATAAGATAGGTAAGATAGATTATAAGACCAGGCAGATAGAGGGGTAAAAAAAAACAATATTAATAAATAATAAATATTAAGCAGACAGTCTACTGATGCTCTAATGACTGCTAGTTGACATGTAGTTGCAAAGTTACTTAGAATGTCTAAAGTAGACTATCAAAATAAAGTGTTACCGCATGATCTTATGGCAAACCTTCAAATTTTCAGCTTTCAGACCCACAGAATTTCCAGTTTATTGTCACTCAACGTGTACACAGAAATATAATTTCCCCAGGTGAAACCTTTTATGAAATGAGACATTTACACTCTTAAAAATAAAGGTTCCAAAAGGGGGGTTTCAAAGCGATGCCATAGAACCACCGGTTTTGGTTCCCCAAAGAACCTTTCAGTGAACATTTCTTAAAATAACCATTTTTTTTTCTTAGTGTGAAGAACATTTGAAGAATCAAAAGAACTCTTTTCCACTGTAAAGAACCTTTTGTGGAATGAAAAGGTTCCATGGATTCTTTGTGGAACCATTGATGCCAATAAAGACCCTTTATTTTTAAAAGTGTAGAGCCATATTTGCTTGTGCCTTACAAGAGTAAAAATAACACAACTGCCTATAAACAAATATATATTTTCTTGCGTGGCTCCAGGACCAATGTTCACCCCAACCCAAAGCCAGAGGGAGTTCCACGTGCACACTGTTTAGCTGCAGGCTGTCAAGGCGGGACGTGACTGACAGGAGCTCTTTCCACACACTAATTGGCATAGTGGGAATTTGAAAAAAAAATCAAATGTTCTGGCATTTCATCGCTCCGTTTTCATAATCAGACACGGTTCAACATTAGGAGCCATTTGTTTGTCTGTTTGTTTATTTATTTGTTTATTTTCGGGTGCACGAAAAAAAAACTGGAAAAAAAATCGCTTGCGTTGCAGATTTTCTCCCTGTGATAGCATGTTTTTCGCTTTGTCTATTCAGCACACAGCGTGTCAGCGCGAGTGTGCGTGCAGGCGCGCGCGTTTGTGTGTGTGTGACAGCCGGTTGTGCAGCGGCGAAGGGTCGCTCACTCACCATCTGTAAATTGCTTTTTTTCAGCGGGTCGGTGCTGCGCCGTGGCTCCGCTCGCTGTGTGGAGGGAGCCGTTCCGCAGTAATGAGTTTGTCGGCGTTTGGGGATCGCGCACGGTGCGCGCCCTGGGTCACTAATTCAATCCTGAGAGCGTTCTAAATAATTATTAATACCTGCTAAGCGTTAATAGAGCTTCATAGGCGATTCATCAAGCTGTCGATTTATTTTAGAGGTTGCGACATTTTGTGTCTGTGATTTCAAACACGTCCAATAAACGTGGCCAGCGTACAGACCTCTAGAGGGGAGGCTTTTTATTGCAACCTATCGAAAATGACCGTTATGAATCCAATTGTTAATTTAGCTTTCCATTCGACAGCCAATATAACGCATGATGACACAGGCCTACAGATTGCTTGCTATATTCTTTCAAATAATTTCAGCATATGTAGGCCCATATATTAGGTTTATGCAAGTGCACACACAATGTACACATTTCCAAAGTGCCCTCGTGAGTGTGTGAAGTGCAATGTGTGTGTGAGAAATGTGCGTCTGCCTCTCTTGTAAGCTGAGCCATAGAGACGCTGACTACAGGGGAATCTCATCGGCAATGCAGCCTAGACGCCAAAGAACACACTACCTCTTCCTCTCACTCTCTCTTCCTTGCCTCCGTCTCTTCTCCTCTCTTTCAATAAATGCACCTTGGCCTATGGCTGCCACCATGCAAGATCAAACGTGCCTTTTGGTACCATACATCCATCTTGAACGTACTGTCGCTGAAAAACAGAAAAACATATATTAAGGAGACAAAAAATAGGCATTGTCCTTATTTATACTATTCCATTTCACTTGTGCATTAACAGATGTTAATAAATAAATTCAAATAAATACACACCTGTTATTAAGACAAAAACACAGTGTGTGTGTGTCAGTCTGGTACATGGTTGAGATGAAGTGATGGCTGTCACACACATTGTCTCCTCTGACACAGCAGAAATGAGAGGAAGTCAGGAAGAAGAGTGGGGGATGTGTTTGAGGGCGCGCTGAGATTGAGCTTCAGTCTGGGACGCTGCCTAAGCTGAACGAGGACAGACAGCATCTCAATGGCCACCTCTTGCTCTAACCAAACGTGGCCTGTTGTGTGCATAACACAGAAACATGACAAATGTCATGTTTAGCTACTCAGTGTGTGTCACCCAGGCTGAATTTCCATTTGAGAAAGATACATGCCGGCCCTCCCGTCTTTTATTCTTAATAGTAAAAAGTAAAAAAGCATCAGTGTCAGTCATACAGTAGCAATGCCTGCACAAAAAGTCAGCGGCAAACAAAAATGCTCTTCTGGGCTGGTCAAAAAAAGAAAGATAAACTTGCAGTATCAATTGTCAAGTGTCTCTAACCGTGAAGTAGCTCTGATGAGACTGTTTGACTTTTAGATGCTTGAAGAAGAAAAAAAACACTTATTTAGAACAATATCCATTTGTATTTACACACTGCAGAAAAAAACATGTTTTTCTTTTAAATCAATCAATTGAAGTTCTAAGAGAGACAAACTATTCCTGTATGATTTGGGCAAATATTCCAAACAACTCTCGTCAGAGAACTTTTCTCCTTTTTTTAACTTGCCAAATAGATCTGCTACACTTTGCCTGTTTATAGACAACAAGATGCACATAAAAAAACACAATTGGGATGTTTAACCCCAGTGTTTCCCCCTTGGTTTACTTTAAATTCACTAAACTGCATAAAACACACTAGACCAACCAAGTCACACATACAAGAATACATGTCTCATTATTTCCAACACTGGGGCAAATAATTAAAAAGGTTACCTTTAGTTTTTGAGTTGTATTTACTGATGGATTCTTCAAATTGGAGTATTAAAAATGACATTCAATCAAACAATAACCACTGACACTTGTGTATGGTGTACACAGAGAACAGGGAAAGGGCATTACTTGTTTATTTATATGGTGTAAGTGAACAAAGCAATATTTAGTGCTATGTTGTGTGAGTAAAGTTTATAAACTGACAGAGTTATACTGACATTTTGGCAATGTTACAGGTAATTTTAAATAAGATAACAGGATTATTTTGCTGTCAATACAATTTACTGGGAAATAAAAAAATTAGATTTTCTAATTAAAGAACATTTTTACTTGGGATTTCCATTAATCTTAATATGCTGGGTGAAATAGCTCATAAGTGGCAGGTATGATAGAGAGCAAGTAATGCAACATTACGTCCACTGAAACTTAATGAATGAACTTCATACCATGCCAGTGAAAATGTTGGACTTTAATATTAAGACAAAAAAATATGAACATTTTCTCTCTCTCAAACATTTTCTTTGCTCTTTTCTTCAGTGTGAATTAATGGTTCTTTAAAGGAGAGAAGACATCATGTGTGGGTACAATGCTTTGCAGATTCTCATGAATGTGATGTTAGAAAAAAGAACCCCTGTATAAATCGATGTATTAAATCTGAAATCATCTGAGCCTTTGAAACTAGGTTGCATCTGACACACAAACATTGATAAAAAAATGCCAGAAGTAAAAGAGGTTAAGTGAAACACTTAGGGACTAACCATCCAGTGTAGCCTTACAACAACAGGTGCAGAGGCCAGAACACTTCAACAAAAACTACTAAGTTCAGCCACCAACAGGCTGTTTTTTCATCTTCACACAGAGAACGTGAACCTGAGAGAGGCTGCTACAGCCTGGAGAAAGAGAAGATGAGGACTCTCACGTTAATCTTCTCAAACTAATCTTGTACAGCCTTGTTCAAAGCATTTAGTATTAGAAAGCCGTTATAATAATAATACACATTAAGGAACATTTAGTGTAATGTAATTGGGAGTAAGGGGAAATTAATAGGAAGATTTGTCAGTGATCAGAATACTATAGGCTACTGTCGCGAAGTCTGGATAACCTTAAAAATCGCGGCTCAAACTATTACAATAAATGAGAGTTTAATGTTTGCCATTATAAAAAAAAAATATTCATTATCATTTTAAATCATCGTTTTATTACTCGGGTAAACTAAAATATGATCGCGACGTACCACAAAAACTTTTAATTATCATCGATCAAAAGACATACATTTAGTGTCAATCTAAATTAATTTCTTCTTATTGATATTAGCAATAATAAGAAAAATAATAAGAACAAAAAGAAGAATATACGAATAAAATCACCCTGTTTACGCGTTTTTGTAGCTAACGTATCTTTCGACTTTCATCTAATGATTTCTTCTCAAACATCTGTAAACAAAACGTTATAGGCTAATGTTAGAAACGAATGCCACTGTACCAAACATTTATGAATGTTCACTTTACGATGATAAAATAAATCTGTATGCCACATTAGTAGGCTATTAAACCTCCATAGTTCATAGAATTAAAATTAATTATTGAAATTAATTTTTGAAAACGTAAACAAATATAATAACAGATTGAACTTTTGAAACAGTATGATTCGTGTGCCACGCAATGAGGCACGGTGTTTTATATAAGATACAAATCGTTATTTCTTGCACTTTTTAATATTTTCATTGCATCTGTCATTTAAGTCTAATAGATGTCATTGGAAAAACTGAATCTTGATTTTCGTATAACAATAGATCACATATTTTAGACATGAAAAGACACTTGTTGAGTGATTGGAAAAGAGGCTGATGCATTTGACAGGAGTTTTTATTAAACATTATGAAAACAAGATTCTGAACAACATTCCATTTCGAAACATTTTGGTTTGGACTTACTGACACGTAAGGACATTTATAATTTCGATAAATATATAGAAATTATAGGCTATGTACAGTTTTTTTCCCCTTTTTTTTTCCATTATTTTTTTTACATAAGACAGCACACATGGTTATGTAACCTCAAGCCGCTGTGCCTCAAATTAGACCAATAGACAGAGAGATTGCTTCATAACGAACTGTATCATAATTCATAATTTAAACGAAATAAATTAATCAATGTTAACAGTGGTTTTCAGGTGAGATATCAAGCAGATACTAACCCAGGTAAAGGAGCATACCTGGAGAGTTTATTTTAGGAGTCTGGCCGATAGATCTGTTAGGAATCTAAGCATACACAGATCGGAAAGAATTTGAAAACTGAATTAAGACAATTTACGTGCATTAAATAATCCACTTTGGCAACTTCTTCATTTAGCCCGAACAAGATGGGCTATATTTCAAGCTCAAATGCGCATGATTACTTATAGCAAAGTTTGCACACAAACCCTCTAGTATTGTTGAATTATATCCGCATTAAATCTCTTGACATCTACCTGTAGTGTAATTCAGTATGGTCGGAAGCCTATTATCATCACAATGTTGTAATGCAAAACAATAGGCAACTGCTTTATACAGAGTATGCTAGTTTTATTATGTCATAAAAAGATAAAACAACCATTCTTGCCCTACGAACAACGGTTGTCATATATTTGAAGTTAACAGTTTTATGTCGTTCATCATCCCGGTTATTAAGACAAACATATAAGATGCTCTTAGTTATTTTTGATATCCATATCTAACCGGTTTTCTACTTTGAAGTACAAAATTCACATAATCAGAGCTTCTGTTAATTGCTTTCGAATTTGGTGCATAGAATATTAGCAGCAATTAATGTCCTTGTGTTTATATGCACTTTAGATCGACTATGTCCACCATAACAGCAATTCGATTAACACAGAGGAAAATAAATGTTATATAAATCCAAATTCTTCGAATCTTAGTGCAGTAGGCTTTCTTTGAAATTGTACATATTCAATAGGATGAGAATATTTTTGTCATTTGCATGCTACTACATACAAACATCGTATTAAGACGTTTTAAATAATCAAGCAAAAAGGACTTTTTAAAAAGAAAGTTAAATTAACACACCATTTGACATCTACATATGTACAAGTGGGAATAAATAACTCTGGCTCAGTTCGGTGTTTTTTTTTCTTCCTTTGTTCTTATTCTGTATTCTGTCGCAGGTTCGCATGAGTTCCTTCACATACACTGTGTGTGTCGAGCAGAAAAAAACGAAAAAAAAGAGAGAAGAGAGAGTGGTTAAGGGCCATGCTTTTCATCCAAGTGCTGTATGAGGAAGAGAAAGGACCTGGCGCGTTTGGAGTACCATACATGTCCCGCATGCAGGATTGGTGGGGTAATGCAGACTTGAGCAATGCTTAACGGCCCTCAAAGTTCAGAAGTCCCCTCAACCTCAGTTCATGACTGAGAAAAATCAAAGATGTATTGCTATCTCTCTTTCTTGCTTGTAAGTATTTTAATATTAGCATTGTTCCTTACAAAGTCCCTTCACAGGCTGAAGTTTCGTTTCCAGCATGTTCTCATCGCCATTAAGACTCGTCAATCAGTTAAGACAAAAAAAAAAAAAAAAATATATATATATATATAAAAAAAAAATATTAAGAAAGCGGCTGTTTGTCTTTAAACATGTCGAACTTTGCAGTAAGCATATATCTAAAAAAAAAAAAAATTACAGAATCCAAAACTGATGGGTCTTTGGAGGTTATGCATGATCCCATATTTAGAGCGGATGTGTTATGAAGTAGAAGGGTCCGTGCAGTATCTGTGGAAGATAATCCTAATATTACACTAACCTTAAGACTTTTATGGTATACAGTAATATATGTACACAAATAATAAGTGAAGACTTTAAATATGTCGCTGTAATGTTAGACTACACTCTTAAAAATAAAGGTTCTTCAGTGTTTCCTTTCAGCACTTTAAGTTCAGCAAAGGACTTGAGCTGTTTGTCAATAACCATTCTGGCGGTAAAAGTGGGCAGTTCTTTGGAAAAGAAAAAGTGCTGGATGTTATATTACGGATTCTCTAGATTTGCATATTGGGTTTTGGGTTCTTTAAAGCACCAGTACATAGATGTTTCTCTAGAGTCCTTAAAAATAAAATATTTATTTGTGGAACTTAAAAAGGATCTCCTATAGCACCAGACCATTATTTTCAAGAGTGTATGTTCTAAAGTGGACACTGAGTATTTAAGATAAGAACTGCAAATAAAATTCACACTGAAAATCATAAAAATGAATGTTTAAAAAAACGAATACGTTGGTGCGGAAAAAGTCTTTAACAAGAATCACTCTCACATGAAGAATTCCGTGGAAGTGGTTTTGCCGTGAGTGGCGCTGGACGGGTCCCGAGTGTTGCCGCCGCCTCCGTTAAAGGTTCGGCTCGCGAGCTTCTCGTACTTCTCCTTGTACAGGTCCCGCTCTTTGATCAGACGCGTCACGTCTTGCTTGAGTTGCTCCACCTGGCTCTGAAGCGTGCACTTTTCGCTCTCGAGCATGTGGCGCTGCTGCACGCGCTTGTAGCGGCACGACTGCGCATAGCCGCGGTTCTTCAGGGTTCGCCGTTTCTGCTTGAGACGGATCACCTCTTCTTTGCCGAAGCCTCTCAGTTGCCGGTTGAGCTCGCGCACCGTCATGCTCACTAGCTGCTCGTCCGTGAAGCGGTCCTCGATGTGCGCGTGCGCGTGGTGGCCGTGGTGGTGATGGTGGTGGTGGTGCACCGGGTGGTGGTGGCCGTTCGTGGCCGTCGAGAGGTCTTCTCCGACGTACTGCTGACCGCGATATCCCTCGTAGGGCTGGTGGTGATGGTGGTGGTGCGCGTTACCGATAAGCGCTTCCACCGCGTCCTCGGGCGTCAGGTTGAGGGCCTCTGGACTGATGTGATGCTGGTAGTTGGGAAGCCAGTAGAGATCTTCCAGCTGCGGCTTGCCCGAAGAGCCTTGGTTGTTGTTGACACTGTTGTTGTTGACGCCATTTCCGAGGTTCTGCCCAGGCTGCGATCCGGGACTGGGGGCACAGAAACTGGGCGAGGAAGGCACCGAGGAGCAGGGTGTGCTGATTGGGGTGGAGGATAGCGAGCCCGGGGGCAGGCGGTGGCAATAGCGGTCGGCCTCCGGAGGCTCTTTCTTGACTTCAAACTTCATGAGGTCGAAGTCGTTGACATATTCAATAGCCAGGGGGCTGTTGGGCAAATCTGCGCTCATGGCGAGATCGGTGGCCATGTCAGTCCATGCGACGACACCTACCCTAACAGCCAAAGCGACACGCGTGGGTTTCGCTGGGATTTGGATGAAAACGACTGAAGATGAGTGCCCAGGGTTTAATACATAAGCACGAGCTTCTATTTATAGTGCAGCGAGATATACGTATGCCCATGCATGTAAATGTACTTATACACCTGCCAGTTTGCCTCTTGTTGACAACTTATCCCAGGTCAAATTCACGCGTTAATATCACTGGCCAGGGTGGGAGAAACTTGAGACTCGTGAATTCAAAACCACCAACCTGACTCGTCCTCGCTTCACCGCGTTAAAGCTGACATGTGGTTTCAGAGAAATCGTCCTTTGAGTAACAGAGATTTCAAATATCCTTCTTCACCTCCGTGTTTGAAGTACCGTCCAACCGGAGGCAATAAAGTTTAAGCTTTCATGCGAAGAAAGCGAGAACTTTCCTCACATGTCGCAGAAGAGTCCGTCACACAACAAACGCGCGCCCGTCAAGTTCAGAAAATGTCAGACTTTACCTCGAAGTCCAAAGGAATGCTGCTGCAGCTTTTTATACAGGGACCGCAACAATGTGCGTGACAAATCTCAGTGTAACGTTAAGTTCCTCTGGTGGGACGCTCCGACGCAGCCCGACGAAGGATGCGGAATTCTGGCTACTAAATTCACCACCCTCCGCTGTCACTTTTAAAGTTACATGGACTGCTGTCACCGTTGCTTTTCGTTTACGGCTAGAGCTTATTTTTGCACCGTTGTCCACCGCTGACACGCAGTATCACTGAAGCACTGAAAGAGGCAATGTACCACTTTATACACATGGCCCATCTGAGCGTCCCACCCAGAGAACGGATAGGACCAATGGGAGGAGGCGTAGCAGTAGACATGCATATTCCTATAGCGACGCCTCTATGTGGCAGCTGAGCCGAGCGCGCAGCAGCTGACAGGGGCTTAAACAGGTGTTCTTCCCGCCCCCTAGCGACGCCTCCCCTGCAACCGCACGAGGAAGATGAGCGCGAGGAAAGGCAATAGCCCAGCTTGTCTTACTTAGAAAATGTTTATTTAGAACAGAGCAAACACTTCTTACACGTTATATGCAATGCAAACGCTTTAGGCATATCTTAAAAACATATTTATAAAACGGATTGTACGCGTAATTTTCATGACAATTTAATTCTATGTTTGATAGACAGACATACGTGATTTTTTTTTAATTTTCATATAGTTAAATTGGCTTATGTTTCACATCAAAACTAAAAGTCAGACTTATGAGAAATTGAAACAGGCCTACAATGAAAGCAAAATTAATAGGCCTACACATCGACATCTGAATTCACATTTAGAAATGGAAATTATGACGCAATAACACAATGTTTGCACTTTTAACACTCTGCTAAGTTATTTCTCATTTAAAAATGTAATTGTGATTCAAAAAACTCCAGTGCAACGACAATTCAGAGCAATATTAATCTAATTATGCATTACATTTCCTTTCACAACAATTAGGCTATTTATTAACAATTAATTATTTGCTATTATTTATTTATTAATTTATTAAAAGCGAGCCATCCTTTAGAATCCAGGAGATAGATGGCATAGGATAATTATTCTACAAAAACCCTACTGTGTTTGGACAGACCGTTTAACGTTTAAATTGATTAGATAATTATGTATTAAACTGCATATTTCCTCAATGTGCCGTGAACAGTCATTCAGTGTATTGATCTGATAGGATAACACAAGCGCAACTTTCCTCCCCGCTTATGACCTATAGGCGGTGATGAACTCAATAACGCGTGATCCAGCAATAAAATCAATCCACATTTCCGCCGGATAGGGAAAAATGCGCAATTTGTGCGGGTGAGTTAATTATGATCTGCCTCGCCAGTGCCAGCCACGCTCCGGATTTCTTTCGCAATTAACCTCTAATTGCATCTCGACTCATCTGCGCGGATCGACAAATAATTAAGCCCCACGCAGCGCGCGCCTTCATCACCACAGCATATGTCTTAATCAGAGGAGCCAGTCTCGCGCTAAAGGAAGTACCCAAAGATGAGGGTCAGTCTAGCACCCTATGCGAGGCCGGGTCCTTATTGCAGTGTAAGGACACCGAGGAATATAGATCAATATAAAAATGTTTGAAATATTATTATAGTGCTTTGTTAAAAATAAAAAAGACAGAAAGACATATTGAGAGACACTTAAATGAATACTTCAACTAAAATGAAAATGTACTCACCCTCAGACCATCCAATATGTAGATATGTTTTTCTTCATAGGATCATATCTGAGGAATTTAGCATAACATCACTTGCTCAGCAATGGATCCTCTGCAGTGAATGGGTGCCGCCAGAATGAGGGTCAAAACAGCTGATACGTGCAGGACTCAAGTCCATCAATTAATGTCTAGTGAAGCAAAAGCTGTGTTGCTTTTGGCTAAAATATGAGTTGTCTATACATAATATTGCTTTCTCCAATGAAAAAGTTGTCTCATCTGAATCAGGAGAGAAATAAGCACAGATCAAGCACTGTTTATAGTTTATAAGCCAAAATAGTTCAGAACAAATATGTCTAATTTTGATGTGAGAGAACATCAGGGAATTGACTTTTTCCACTGGATTTCAAAGGATTCTGGACTGTTATTTTGCAACAGTGTAAAGTTAAAATGCCCTAATCATTCATTTGTTTTTTACAAACATGCATCTTTTCACTTCATAAACATTAATTGATGGACTACAGTCGTGTGGATTATTGTGATGCTTTTATGAACTCTTATTCTGACGGCACCCATTCACTCCAGATAATCCATTGGTGAGGAAGTGATATAATGCTAAATTTCTCCAAATCTGTTCCAATGAAGAAAAAACTCACCTACATTCTGGATGGCATGAGGGTGAGTAAATTTTCAGCACATTTTAATTTTTGGGTAAACTATTCCCTTAATCACTGTTTGACAGGTCTTTACATTCATATGAGGTACTCAGTCTGTAATTGGCTCAGATGCTTAATACTTGCCAATTTGTATTAATGTATGTGTATTTTCTAGGCTTCAGTATCAATTATCAAAATAAAATCTGCTGTATAACTTACTTCTTACTACATCTGAGACCTCTACTAACTTTATGTAACATGCTAAGACTTTCTTTCCAGGTGCCAATGAGTGAAATACAGACACGCTTGAGGCTCAAATCTGCCAACGGAGGGGAAAAAAGAAAAGCCTAAGAGGACGGGACAAATCATATCAAGGTATTTGAATTTGAAGGTGCACTAAGTCATTATGGAGGTTTTATCAAATAAGCATGAGTGGACCTCAAAGTCCAAGCTAAGCAGTCCGCTTTGAAAATGCCACATTTAAGAAGATCTGCCATCGTCCATTCAGTGAGCGGAGGTGGGTGTGTGTGGATGTGGCCGAGGGCTTGAGACATAAATTTTGAAGTCAGGGCTTTCATTGTGCCTTTGCATATTGGGAGTTAGCTGCTGGTGCAGTTCTACCGATTTAAGCAAAATGGACATCAGCACGTCCAAGGAGAAAAAGAGTATGATAGTGTGAAAGAGAGAAGGGGGGTTTGGACTAGACATCTGTGGAAATGACTGAGACGGATTTGTCCGGTTAACCCCTCTTTAGCCAAAATAGTTGAGAGGTGCGAGGTGGAGTAGGGGGTTATCGGAAGAAGGTTTGGAAAGGAGGTTTTTGTGGGCCTCAAAATCTCACAAATGCCTGTTCAAAGACTCAGCAGTAATCGTTCGACTACATTCAAACTAACAAGCATACAAAGTTCCATGAAGTTCTCAGCGAAAAAAAATGAGTTAAAAAGAGCAAGACGACAGAAAAGAGAAAAAGAGACCGATTCCTTCAAGAGAACCAAAAAAAGTTGAAATGGACACAGGAAGAGATTTTTAAAAATGTACTAAAACTCAAGAGCTTTAAAAATGGCAAAAAGATAAACAGCAATAAAGCACAAGCAGAAAGATTGGAAAAAGATAGCAGGAGGAAAAAAAGGACAGATGACAGATATACTAATGACTAACTACTTGCAGTGGAAGTATGATCTTTATTGATGGGCTGGAGTCTTTGCTGAGCTGTAACAAGTTTGTCTTTTTTATGCCTAGGCGATCTATTGAGGTAGAGAAAAATTACACTTGACCTTTCATTCTTTCCTTTTCTCATTCAAGTGAGATTGTCCTCGAAAAAATGTGAATGTGTTTTCCTCCTTTCTCTCTCGCTCTCTTCCTTCGTTCTCGTTCACATGCGCTTTTACTAAAAATTGAAATATTGATCTTAATTAGAGTTTGCCGAGCTCAGCAGCTCGCGTTGAGCTTTGAGACAAGCGGCAGCAGACATCTGTCTAAGGCACTTACATCCTCGCCGTCAGAGCGAGAGAACGAGAGGGAAGGGGAGGGTGAGAAAAGAAAGAGTGATTGCTCCATGAATTTCTCTTTCTCTTCCCATGCAGATAACCGAGACTGGTGAGTGACCGTAGTTAAAGAGCATCCTGAATACGGATATATGCATCACACCTCACATCTTTTCCCACCTTTCTGTACAAATCAAAGATTATGACTTTACTGTACTAACTGAAGTTCTATAGTAATTCATTTAGGGGTTTTGTTTGACATTAAACATTGATTGTTAAATAAAAAGAAAATTACTTGATTGGATGAAGAACAAGATCTTTCTGCATGATGTTGCATCTGAAAAAAATCACATCAATTTATTTTGGCAACTTCAATGGATGTTATATGGGGAAAAGACAGTTCTATGTCCTTTGTTTTATTAAAAATATGTATATATAAAAATGAGGTAACGGTGAAGCACAATGGAAGTAAATGGGGCAAGTTTTGTAGAATTTTAAAACTATAGAGATGAGAAGCTTATAATAAAAAAAGCCTTTAACTCTAAACTTATGTATTATTTGAGCTGTAAAGTTGTTTAAATTGTAATTTTAATGGTATTTTCGGGTTTGAGGCTTTACATTTAGGCAAAGTTGTAAAACTGAACTTTACACATCAAAGTTTAGTAAGTGATTAATAAAAGTGAATAAGGACAATTTTTGGAGGATTTAAATGCAGAAATATGAAAATTCTTTTAAAAAGCATTTAGATCTACTCTTGTGTTAAATTGTACATATTATTTGATTAGTAAGGTTGTAGAAAATGTCATTTTAATGGTTATTATAGGTTTTTAAGCATTATGTTTGGGCAAAAAAGTTGTAAAACTGGACATAACTTCACACAGCAAACATTAGTAAGTGATATTGTCAAACTGAAATCATGTTAATATTGTTAAACATATTGTTTATGTTTTGTGGCTATATATTTGAAACTGTATTTTAATATTAAAGTTGCCAAAATCATTTTATGTGAATTTTTTCATTCATAGACTACATTACATTTAGGCAACAAAGTTGCAAAACTGGACATAACTTTACACAGCAAACATTACTATGTGATTTTGTCAAAATAAAACCATGGCAACATGCATATTGTTTGTCTTGTGGCTATATAATTGAATCCATTTTAATGTTTAAGGATTGGCCCTTCTTCCAATAAAAGCACTTTACTTTTGTTCAATAAAAGGAGGTTCAAATCAAAATTATTTATTTTTTCAATTAATTATTAGTATTATTATTTTGATAACCAACATTATGTCACAAGTCGTTAGAGCTTAACTATGAACTCCGGCATTCCTTTAAAATAAAAATAAAATCTGAAAGCAAGCGCCCCAATGCAAAAAAGACAAATAAGCTAAGAGGGGTTAGATGTATGACAACTTTAGTTGATTTTACAACACCCATATCAACATGCATTCTTGTGAAGTATTCCTTCCTGCATGAACGATTAAACAGAGGAGAAAGATAGACTGAGAAGTCAGATGAGGGAGTGTTTTCCTTCCCTCCATCCCTCTATGTCATCGTAAACGTGGCTCGCATCATGGGCACGGCCTTTATCTCGTTAACACGGCGGCAGGCTTGTCAGTGCCAGCGAGTGTGTGCTGTTCCGCAGCGAGACCCTCGCCACGGTGTATTAATGCCCCCTGTCGTTGCTGCCGGCGACGGTTAACCAGGTTTCCCGTCGCGACCGGCAGTCGTTTGTCACAGAGCACGGAGCACGAGGCCTTGGTTCAGCGGAGCATTAATAGTCTGAATATCAGCAGTCTCCGCACAGTGAGGGGCGTTCAAGGGATTACAACTCCCATCATCCTCTCTGTACCACTGTTTAACACTCAACATACTAATTACATTACCCGACGGAGACGAGGGAGAGGAGGAGGAGGAGGAATGGATCCTCAATCAAATGCACATTTAAGGAAAAGACAGGGAGAAGAAAAGGAAAATGACATTGTCAGAAATTAGTTGTGATGGATTTGGTCAGACAGCAGTTAGAGAGGAAAAAGTGAGAGGAGAAGAAAAATGAGTTTTGAGGAGTGCGAGGGAGACGTAACATTTTTTTTGTTTCGTATAGATTCCTTAAGACTCAATTACAGTGACAGACATGCAGCCATGAGCGATGTTCTTCACATCCACCTGCCTCACAACACGTGTAGAGAAATGCCGATACTTTTCACGTTAAACGATGCTATTCGGAAAACAACTTGGGAGTGAGGTGGTTTGTGATGTTATATGGTTTAAAACCTGAAAAAATTGTTAAATATGGTTAAAGAACTGAAAAATTCCATCTTCCATATATGCAAACATGCTCAGAAACAAAGACAAAGTCGTGCAAATCACAAAGCAATTTTATTTAGTTATTTCCACTTTTTGAAAATACATTTTCACAAGCTTGCATTTGAAATAATACAATTTCTTTGAATAACAATCCACTACAGAAATGATTTAAAATCCCTGAGAATTACATATGGAAACTAACTTTAAGAATTCACTGTGAACGTCTGCATTTTTTCAGAATGGTATTTGATTATAATGCATAAATTCAGTTCTGTAGTAGTAAACGTTTATGACATATTCCGAGAAATGTTTAATAAATTCTTAGAATTGCATTTCGAAATTCCTGAAACCAAACACGTGACTTCACACCAAAAAGTAGCTGTGAACGTCTCAAGTAAAGATGTCTTTGTAAACCATTTTGTAACAGGAGAATTTATACTGTATATTATTAAAGTAAAAATCAAGTTAAAATATTTCAAAGTTTATTACCAAATAAAACACCCACCATCAGCCCTCCTTTGGCAAGCTTTCTGTCTGTGTTGTAGATAAGAATCGCGGCTTGATATGTAGTGGCTTTCCTGTAATAGAGAGAGGAAAGGAGAGAAAAAAATTCCACAAGGAAACAGTGCAAACAATAGTTTTTTCATGTTTTTGAGAAAGTGAATTATGATTTGGTTACACAGCAGTAACTGAAGCCAAAACTGAAAGTAGAGGAAACTTTGATTTGTAAAAACAAGACAGACAGACAAGAAATAAATAGCACCTGCTATATAATGACAGGAGTAGCTATCGCTCTGTTTTTACTGATAGAGGAGTGACACAGGAGTGTGTGATTGTCTCAGGGTGAGTGATAGCACAGAGACGGAGGGAGAAAGAGAAGATGCAGGCAGTGATGCATAGAGTCTGGGATAATTTATGCAAAGCAGAGAGAAGTTTGTCTTGACGGCCATAATCTTTACAGTGAGAGTTAAACTGTCATTAGTAACAATTAACTGCTCTTGGTGTGAATGTGGTTGAACCAGGAGAAGGCAACAGTATAACCTCACCAGGGTTGGGAATCCAAAAAAAAAAAAAAAAATACCAAAATCTGAAATCAAGAGCCGCAATGCAAAAAAGACAAATAAGCTAAGAGGGGTGATGTATGACAAGCTTAGTTGATTTATATATATAATTGAAAATATGTTTTAAATTCCAATTCCTGTTAGGAAGCAAAATTGAATATAACTGAAATTTAAATAATAAATAATAGTAAATAAAAATGAATAATATATTTTTTAAAAATGAATAAAGACAAATAAAAAAAGAATAATTAATAATGAAAATTAAATAAATGAATAAATCAATCAATCAATCAATAAATAAATCCTTGAATGGCTGTAGGACCCTACATGTATAGACATTTTTGTTTGTTTGTTTATTACTCTTTTGTTGAAATCTGAAATGATCTCATAATATGACAACATATTTCTGAGCATAATAAATGCAGTAAAAATAGTTTTTCAAACATTATCCATCGTTTCTTCCTCAAAATAACTAAAAAAATAATTAATAGAATCGTTAAGGAATCCAAATTGAATCAGAATTGCCAAATTCGCTAAACTTCATGCTATAATGAGGTGAATTTGAGAGCAGCACTTTTTCAGTCTTTTATGCAGCAGATGATTTCAGGCAACAGGATGAGAAAGTGGCATGTGAAAAGCCATGGTGGTCTGGTGGGCACCTGTGCTATTCTGAGACACAGGGCTGCCATCAATGATCCCAAAGGGGAACGGAGCTGGAACTTGGCATGAGAGAAATAGGAAGTTGGCAGAGGGATGTGTGTGTATGTATAACAAGCATAAATTTGTATAAATATGCAGACATGATACTTGCCATCACTCATGAAAGCTTTAGAAATAGAAGGAAACCCTACATGCATGAACATGAGCTAAAACGAATCAGAAACACAGAGGTATACATTTTTAAATATTTGCGTATAGAGAAGAGAATGAGTGTATGCCACGCTTCAGTATGACCATATGACTGTGAAAAGCCACTGTTAGGGTGTAAAGTCAGAGGTTAATGACAGCAGTTTCTGTTCTGCAGTAACTAATTTAAGAAAGGAAGTATGAAAGCATGAGAAAGGAGAAGACTGAAGAGTTGAAAAGCGTTCAGATGAATACTAAAAAGTTAGAACCAGATTCTCAGAACCTTTAAGAGAAGTTGATGATTTCTTGATGAAAAAATGCTATGTGTGTGAGTTTGTGTGAGGGAAGTATATCAGGTTTGTCTTATTGTGTGTGGAGAGAGAAAGACACTGTGCCATAGGGTGCGGCTGGCGTGTGTGTGTGTGTGTGTGTGTAGAGAGGATATAGGGGCCCCTCTCCACTAATCCTCTATCAGTGAGACAGACATGCCAGCATCAGCTGTGCCTGTCCTTTACAACAAACCTAAATATTAGTTACCCCTCAGTAAGTATTATATATCTCATGTAGCCCCTCTCTTAAATAATATCAACCCCCTCGATATTATTAACCCCATCACTGCATATTAAGTAGCCCAACTTCGTACTCCATAAATATTTATTACCTCCTTACTCTTTATATATACAGTGACCCTAAAAAGTATTTGGACTCTTAAGCCACACTTAACAAGCCTATTAAATTTATATGAATATAGTATTGCAATGCATTAGATGCAAAACAAGTGGCATCTGCAAACAAATTTCGCAAGAGGAATATTTTTCTAATTACTACAATTTTTGTTATGCATATTAAGTAATTTCCTCAATTTTTACACAGCTTTACACCTGGCAAAGTAACAACAGGTGTAGTTGTTGTCATCACTTTAACTATAGGCATTTTATCTTAATTTTTAATAACATAATCATTTATGCGAACAAATGTCTTTTTGTGAAATGTTTTGTTAGCTTTCTTTAAAGTACCACCTGGTTTTATATTTAACTAGTGCAATAACATTTATTAATTAAGTGTAGCTTTAGTGTTCATATACTTTGGCCAATGTATCTACTGTGTGTTATAATTATTATTTTATACTGAATCTGTTAAATCTGAAGTCCTGTAGACATACAAGTACACACCTTTGGCCTGTGGGCCTGCCGCAGGGGGGACCTTTGGGGTATCAGGGTTCTCTGACATGTCAGAAGAGCTGGACAAGGAGATGAAGGAAGGCAGCTTCTCAGGACCCGAGCAGGACGAGCCCTCATCTGCCTGTATGGACTCTGTAGATTGTGTCTGAACTTCCTCTGAACTGAAAAGGCAAAACACCAAATAATATAAGATTTTTATAAAATTTTAAAAAAATTGTATTTTCAAAGGAATTTATAATTATATAATTTACATGGTTATTCAGGTCGCTTCCCTATAATAATATTATTCAAATAATGTTTTTTTTTTTCAACAGTACAGAAAGGAGAAAAAAAGATTAGTTCCTGATCCTGACCTCTTTAAAATGTCTCTAGTACGGGCTTTCTTGGCCGGTCCACAGCTTGCGTTAGAGCCGGAGCGTTTCAAGCTCTGTCTGTGGTGCAGCTTGCATTTGGATCCACGTGGACACACGCCGGTACTGGAGAAGTCTGGACACACCAGCGTGTGTTTCTTCTTACACTGTGAAGAGAGCAGAACATTCTTAATACTTTATTTCTTCATATTCAGATTGACAATGGATGTTTTATGAGTTGGTTATGAACATGTGGGACACTGTCAGGTTAAAAGGAAATAGAGATTTCATGTGTGCCACACTCTGTAGGAGTGCACTGAAGTTAGCAAAAGTAAGTGTTTGCGTGTGATCACACATCAGTAGGTGCATGTATCTGATATGTGAGAGAAGGTGAGCATGTGTTTGTGTGTGTAAGTGAGAGTAGGTGAGAGTGTCTGTGTGTCCGTGTAATTTGGGCGTAAATTGGTAGCTTCATTCTTCGGGAGACCTGATCCCTCCCACCTGTCAGAGGAGCTAATTATACCCCACTATGGGGTGAGGAGCGCGAGACGCGTGTATAAGTGAGAGAGAGAGAGACTGGGCGAGTGTGGGGCATGTGGCTCCAGAAATAAATAGAGAGAGAGAGTGAGTGTCTGTATGTGTGTGGGAGGGAAGGGTGGCTAAAGGATCGTGTGTCCGGGAACACTGTGGACTCCCTGTCACCCCTCGGGGCAGACCGCCCAGAGACACTTTACCCAACAGGGATCAGGTCAGAACCACAAGCGACCTAAAATGACCAAATTTACAGTTATTAGGTATTATCTTGTGGTGCTTAGAAATGAGATACAGAAACCAGACAGATTTTGTTAAATGAAACCCCAGCGACCGTTCACACAGGAAACTTTTTTTGTAATCCAGCTGTGCTACTTTTTTAATTGTCGCACATACGCATCAGATTGCTGCTTTTTTTCAGTGTCTAGCACCAGAGACACATTTTTATTAAACCAAAATGCTCATCAAGACCCCTTACTAAAGCCTTAAGGAGGTCAAAAGTACAAGCCAGATATGATACAAACAAGACCAAAACAAAACAACAACAAAAAACTAAATCAACAAAACAAAATAGCAAAAATAAATAAACAAAACAAAACAAAAAACAGACATAAGACAAATCACCAAACAAAACAAAAAAGCAAAAACAACAAAATACAAAGAAATATTACCTAATGATAATAATAAAAAAACTTAAAAAATAAATAAATAAACAAACAAACATTTAAGTGTATGTCATAGACTGTCACTAACTGCAAAAAGGCATGTATAGTCTGACTATGGAGTCTTTAAATCCAAGATGACAGCTTTTGCTTTATTTACTGTTAAACAAAAGTATATATTTGATCTATACACACAGTCTAGTGTAACTGGATTATACCCAATGAATCTGGGTCTCTAATGCCCCCTAAATCATCCTATAGACAACATCATCACTCACCACACTCATGGCTAATTGGCCCAATTTGCTAAATCCCTTGCCACTTGAATTCAGTCGATTCCAATTCCACCCCATTTCAGAAGAGCATTTGGGACCTTTCTTTTTTTAAACACCCATTTGTTTCTTGTTTGACTGATAACATCCATGTCGAGCTTTAATCATTCAAAGGTCCGGCGGAGGCAGATAGAACCAATGTGTAAATTGTGAGAAATTACAAGCGATGTGAAGTGGGATAATCTGATCACACGGCATCTCTTATTTGAACTATTCTGATTTCTGCTTCACAACAATATAGACAATTATTAATTATATGTCTGACTAGTATTATTAAATAAAAAGTTATAATCATTTCCCCCCCCTAAAAAGTCCACATTTAATGGACGTTTCTTCCTTTTTATGAGTTTATGCAATTATAGGAGACTGACTAACCATTCAGCCAATCACAGCACAATATAAACCAGGTATTCCTAATCATCAGAAAACTGATAAAGTCAGAAAATGGTTCAGTTGGTTCAATAGGACAAGATGGCGCCGAGGATGGCAGCCGTGTTGCGAGCTCCGAGAAAACTCTGCAGGTTTTCGTATGTTTTGTTTGTTTTTTTGTTGTTTTACGTGTTAATGTTGTTAGTATAACTGTCTACGATAGAGACACGCTTTTAAACATCGGTTCTTACGTCGCGCAACGCAAACCGGACTTTGAGTTCCTGAACGCCGGTGGATTGTTTACAGACACCGCATCAGAGCCCTTTGTCTGGAGCGCACGACCACGACGAAAGAAACGCAGCTGGAAAAGAGGGAAGAGAGCTGGCGTTCTTGTCAGACTGAGACGCCGTGCCTTTCGACCTCCTCTCCCAACCATGCTGGCTAACGTTCAGTCACTGGATCAAACTCTGTGAACTGCGTGCGCGCATCTCATACCAACGAGAAACAAGGGAATGCTGCGTTATTTGCCTCACAGAAACCTGGATGTCTGCAATGGTTCCAGACTCAGCCATCGAGCTTACAGGGTTCTCCGTACACCGCTCGGACAGAACGAAAGAGCTCACAGTTTTGTTTCTACATCAACAACTCGTGGTGTGAAAAGGAACCTACACTGTATTAAATCCTTCTGCTCCCCTGATCTGGAATTTCATACGCTTCTGTGTAGACCATTCTGGTTACCGGGGAATTTACAGCGATCATAATCACGGCTGTATACATTCCCCCTCAAGCCAACACAGACCAGGCACTCAGGGAACTGTACGGGAATATAAGCAGCAGGAAACCGCGCACCCCAGATGCAGCGTTTATTATTACGGGGGACTTTAATAAAGCCAGTCTCCAAAATACTTTCAGCACATCACCATCAACACGCGTGGTGATCGTGTACTGGACCATTGTTACTCCCCCTTCCGGGACGCTTACAAATCCCTCCCCCGCCCACCTTTCGGCAAATTGATCACTCCTCCGTTCTGCTTCTGCCTGCTTACAGGCATGAAACGAGAAGCACCCGCCCTCAGGACAGTTCAATGGTCGGACCAATCGGACGCTATACTTCAGGACTGTTTTGATCACGTGGACTGGGACATGTTGGGCAGCATCTATGGTGACATAGAGGAGTACTCAGATTCTGTAACGTGTTTCATACGGACGTGTATAGAGGATGTAATTCCGACCAAAACAATACGCATTACCCCAACCAAAAACCGTGGATTAACAGCGATGTTCGATCAGCCTTGTCAGCGCGGACATCTGCCTTTAAATCCGGAAACACTGACGATCGGAAACAAGCCAGTTACGATCTCAGGAGATCCATCAAAGCAGCCAAACGACAATACAAAAACAAAGTTGAAGAACAATTCAACAACAACAACCCAAGAAGCATGTGGCATCAACAATATCACAGGTGGGAATAAACCAGCCACTGTGAACATTGCCGCCTCTCTACCGGATGAGCTGAATAACTTTTATTCGTTTCGAGGCTCAAACACCGCCCACACAGAGTGCGCTTGCTGCAGAAGAGGTGAGTCACTATCCCTTTCTGTCGCGGATGTAACTCGATCCTTCAAACGGTTTCCGCAAAGCTGTGGGCCCGGATGGCATCCCAGGCCGTGTGCTCAAAGCATGCGCTTACCAACTGCCGGGGTTTTTACTCTTCAATCTGTCCCTCTCTCTGTCTGTGGTTCCCTCATGCTTCAAAAAATCCACCATTGTGCCCAACCAAAGAAAAATTCACATGCTTGAACGACTGGAGGCCCGTTGCTCTGATCTTCAGCTGTTTTGAGAAGCTCATCAGAGACCACATCTGCTCTGTGCTGCCTGCCTCACTGGACCCACTACAATTTGCATACCGCAGAAACCGTTCTATTGCCTTCACCCTGCACACTGCTCTCTCCCACCTGGAAAATAAGAACACCTATTAAGGATGCTGTTCGTGGATTATAGTTCAGCATTTAACACCATAGTGCCTCTGGTTGCAAGCTCCAGACTCTGGGACTGAACAGATCTCTGTGCAGTGGATCCTGGACTTCCTGACAGGCAGAAGTCAGGTGGTCAGAATAACAACACTTCATCTCCGCTGATCCTCAACACTGGTGCCCCGCAGGGCTGCGTTCTCACTCCTGTACTCCCTGTACACACACGACTGTACAGCTACACACAGCTCCAACGTCATCGTCAAATTTGCCGATGACACAACGGTACCTGATCACCGACAACGATGAGACGGCCTCAGAGAGGAGGTGAGTACCCTGATAAATGGTGCCAGGAGAACCACCTCTCACTCAACATCGACAAGACCAAGGAGCTTGGTGGATTTCAGGAGACAGAGCAGAGAACACACACCCATCTCCATCGACAAGACACCTGTGGAGAGGGTAAACAGCTAAGTTCCTCGGCGTTCACATCACCGAGGATCTCACATGGTCCACTCACACAGACGCAGTGCTGAAGGCGGCACATCAGCGCCTCTTCTTCCTGAGACGGCTGAGGAAGTTTGGAATGAGCCCCAGCATCCTCAGATCCTTCTACACCTGCACTGTGGAGAGCATCCTGACCGGCTGCATCACCGCCTGGTTTGGAAACAGCACCGCTGGCAACCGCAAAGCTATAAGAGTTGTGCGAACTGCCCGCCACATGTTGGAGGTGAGCTTTCCCTCCAGGACATCTACACCAGGCGGTGTATAAGGAAAGCCAGGAGGATCATCAAGGACTCCAGCCATCCATCCCACAGACTGCTCTCTCTGCTGCCCTCAGGGAGACGTCTCCGCAGCATCCGATCCCGCACTAGCCGACTGAGGGACATTTTTCCCTCAGGCTATCAGGCAAATGAACAGACAGAACTAATTCACCCTACATCACACTCCCACTCATTTTTGAACATGCCACACACTGCACTTTACCGCCGTTCACTGGACTACACGCACACACTGCAATAATACAACCTATCTGCTATCACTGGATACCATACAATGCACATCCACGACATTGCATATGTATAATCTGTTTCACCTTTGTACAACTATCTACTGCACAACTAATCTGTTGTAAATCTATAATCTGTAACATAACAATGTTTGGATACATAATGTAAAATTGTACATATATTGAAACTAAGACTGTCTTTATAGTACACTGTGTGTATTGAGTATGTGTATGTGTATTTTGCACATTGTCTTCTGTACAGTCTGTAAATATGTACTGTCTATATGTAAACTGTTTTGTTTTACTGTTTGGAGCACGCTCTAAGAATTTCACTCACCAAGCACTTGTGCTGTGGTGATGTGACAATAAAAGTTTTGATTTGATTTGATTTGATTTGATTTGAGTTGCTTGCTTTTAAAAAATCTTCTACAATGATCTGAATTAAAAGAAACACCACTGCAATTTCAGTGTTCACTCACTCAATGTATTCGATGTCAGCTTAAAAAAACGGGGCCAATATGGCGTCTAGGATGGGCCCGGGCTGTTTTGCAGTGAAATTTACCTACTATCACACTGGCATCTCCGGGGCATTTATAATTCAACAACATTGACTGCATCCACTGAGTCTACTCTCAGCCGCCAACAGACCGTTTGATGCATATTGACCACTAAGATGGCCAGAGCTGGTTGAATCCCCCCAGTTTCAGACTTGTTGGTTGGCTGCTATGCTACATCCTGAATTCAGGGGGCAAACATTTTTAATCAGTCTTTCAGGAGAAAAAGGTTTTGTCTATTAGTTGTCAAGTTGATACAGTGGCCTCTTACAATGACTATTTTCCCAAATTTGCAAGGTTCATGACATATTTTTCAGGTCTTTTTCAAGAGCTTTGTCTAATGTAAATAAAATTTGGATTTCCATATTGCTGTCTGTTGAATCTTTTGTTGCATCTGCTGCTCTATTACTTGAAAGAGCTGATCATTTGTTGCACAGCAGTATATTATTGTGGAAGTGTTGACAGAATCACCTGCCTCTTTCATCCCCTTTCCAAGTGGGACAAGTCCTTGGCCAGTAAAATCCAAAGTCTGGCTTTACTTGGTTAGTTCAGCCAAAAATTAATACTGTCATTTACTCAACCTCATGTTATTCCAAACCTTTCTTTCTTCAGCAGAACACAAAAGAAGATATTAAAAAAAATGTTTCAGTGTCTTTTTGTCTGCACAATGAAAGTTAGTTGGGTCCAATATAGTTTTGGACCCCACTGACTTTCATTTTATGGACAAAGACACTTCAAAAGATGATGACAGCAATTTCATTTTTGGGAAAACTATTCCTAAAACTGTCACCCCCCATTTTTGAACATATACGTGAAAGTGCACTATCCGAACTTAAACTCTTATAATTCATGAATGCTTTGGAATACAGACATAAGGTTGGACTCTTTTTAAAGAAGACTACTGCAGAAGTGGAATTATTTTAAAATATGAAAGTAACAAAAAGTTATAGAAGTTTAAATTTACTATAAAGAAAATAAACAGTACTAATTTTTTTATATTTTATATAAAATAAATATTTTACATAACAGGTTTTACTCTAAAATTGATATAAAATTAAAGCCTTATGTCTAAATAAGTTATGTTCCAAATTTGAAGTTGATATGAAAAAAATTGAGGTTCCTTTGAGATTTTATTTAGAGCGTTATTCCACAAACAGCCACCGGGTGCCATCAAAACTCCATTGAATTTTTTTGATGAATTTTCCGCCACAAATGTCTAAATTTCTCTGTCAATATTACTCCGATCACCAAATATTGAATCCTGAGAGTCAGACCTTTCCGACGATATGTATTTTGTCAAGATTATAAAAGGTTTTGATTCTAAAAGACCGTAATGCATTGTGTAATATGACACTTGACACCGCCCACTAAGGGGGAGGAGACCGCCAAAAGATTTTAAAGTACCATTTCCATGGTAACGCAATGTCCGATTTCAAAATGGTTTGCAAAGGATGAATTTGGAGGTTTTAAGCTTTCAAATGATATATAATTTATGATGATTACTAAAAGATTTGATAAGAAGAAAAGACAACGAAAAAAAGAGCGCCAAGCGTCCCACAGGTGGGACGGTGACAGTTAAGGGGTTACAATTAAATTAAACAAAATAAACAAATAAAAATCTTTTTTTGTTCTTTTACAAACATTATTATTGTTTCAATATTTTACTAATAGTTTTTCATGATACTTTTCTTTACTGATATTAATGATCAAGAATAAAGTCTACACACTTCTACCAACATTTAATATGTATGATGAGCAAGCAAATAGTCCTAATCCCGTTCCTTTCATTCCACCAACATTCAATTTCTACAAATTAGTGGAAGCTCCGATAGGAAAAGTATGGGTGATATAAATCTTACCTAACTTATAAGTTGACTGGCTATTTGAAATCATATCTAATTAGAAGAAAATCCCGCTGATGGGAGGTGGACGCAGTACCGAGAAGCCTCATTAACTTTGATGTTCACGGCTGTGATCTGGGCAAAGAAAACACAAAAGCCCGAGTCCTCCCCAACCACGCTCTCTCATACATTTTAATTTACATAAAAGCAGCAAAATAGAGGGAAAAGAGAAGAGTGTGAGAGAAAAAAAGAGAAGTGGATGGAACATCTTTATATCAGTGCAAGTTAACAATTTTCCACTTGATTTAAGAAAGGCTGGGAAGTCTCTGGGGCCTATTAGAAGAGCTTTCTACTGGCCACAAAGCAGAAAGAGTCAGCACATTTTACATTACTGAGACAGAGAGCAAGAAAGAGAGAGAGACAGAAAGAATGTATGGTGGTGTGAGCTATGATAAAGAGCTAGGAAATGAGAATAGTGACAGAGTGATAGAGAGATGAGAAGAAGAGAAGGAGAATCAAAAGAAGAGTGATCAGGATGAGGTGACCAGCAAACAAAAGAAGAAAGGGGACAGAAAAACGTGTGAAATGGCAGACAGAAAGAGAGAGCCAGAGAAGGGGAAAAAGAACAGAGGAGGGAGAAATGAAGAGGATGAGAGTGCGCTTTAACCCTTGCTCCGCTGGCGTATCCATTGCTGGCCTCTCGCCTGTACTGCTGTCATCAGCACTTTTTCACGTCCATAATTATGGTGTGCTATCCATCATATCTAAGACAGTGCTTTTGGGACGGCGCAAAATTACAGACCTAAGCACTTCAGCTAATAGAATAAATATTAATATCTCTCTTCTTATATATTCTCATTCTCACCCCAAATATTTAAATGAGCCCTGACAGCGAGAGAATGCATTTGTTATGATGAAGGGAAAGCAAAGAAGAACAAATGGAGGGGAAAAAACAGAGCGAGAGACAGACAGAGACAAAGAGAGAAGACGGGAGAAGCAGAAAACACTGCAGAGAAACAATTCATTAGAATGAGACAAATCCAAAGAGGAAGAAACTGATAGGGGCGGCGATGAAAGTTTCTGTGGAAATCAATGAAGGGAGGCATACTGTCAGTTTAAAATAATAAATCACTTTTGTTCTGGCATATATAAATTATGTTATCATCTCAAAAGCTTCCCGCTTTAAAATCTAGCGCAAAATGGCACTACAGTTAAAAAAAAGAGGTGCTCGGTAATTTTTTGATTGGAGGATGTGGCAGTTGTCTTGGACTTGTCTTAAAATTGTTTGATAACAGAGGGCAAATAATATTATTTTTAAATATATTTTTCTCAGAAATGTTCATTTATAAATGTACAGTTTTACTTAATTCATGTTCATTATACATTAATGTTAAATAACATTAATTGTTAATTTATGCAATTTAAAATGTTAAAAATGCATGTACAAAGTTACTGTTTAATGTTGTATAAGTATTGTTCATTTTTAGTTCATGATGCCTAATTAATGTTAATGAACTGAACCTTACTGTAAAGTGTTACTAACTTTTTAAATAAAGAAACTGAATGCACTGTTAATAGAATAGTTCACCCAAAAATACAATTTTGCACTCACCCTAGAGCCATCCAAGATGTAGATGAGTTTGCTCCTTCATTGGAACAGATTTTGAGAAATTTAGCATTACATCACTTGCTCACAAATGGATCCTTTGCAGTGAATGGGTGCCGTCAGAATGAGTCCAAACAGCTGATAAAAACATCACAATAACCCACAAGTAATCCACATGACTCCAGTCCATCAATTAACGTCTTGTAAAGTTAAAAGTCGTGTTTGTTGTTGCACAAAAAAAAAAAAATCCATCAAGACATTTTAACTTAAAATCGTCGCTTCTGACAAAAATGACTGTATTATAACGCTTCTTCCAGTGGAAAAAGCCCATCCCCTGTTGTCCTCTCACATTAAAATATGGATAGAGAACATGTATTTTAGCTGAAAGGAATGGTTTGAAGTTAAATACGTCTCAATGAAGAATTATTTTGTTAAAAAGATGAACCTTTTTCGTTCACAATAAATCAATTGATGGACAGGAGTTGTCGATTACTTGCAGATTATTTTTTTCAGTTGTTTGGACTCTCATTCTGACGGCACCCATTCACTGGAGAGGATCCTTTGTTCAGCAAGTGATGCTAAATTTCTTCAAATCTGTCCTGAAAAAGAAACAAACTCATCTACATCTTGGATGGCCTGACGGTGAGTAAATTTTCATTTTTGGGTAAAGTATTCCTTTAAGCTAACACCTCTAAAATATAACAAAGAACGTGACTAAGTCATACAATGTCATGAACTGGATGAAAACAAGAATGTAATAGGTACTACAACATGACGGTGGCTACACCTGTTTCAAGCAAGCGAAGGGTTGTACTCTCCTGTACAGCTTAATGAGACTGAGGGACAGGTGTGATGGGGGACAAGAGAAGCGTGTGTGTGTGTGTGTGTGTGTGTGTGTGTGTGTGTGAGAGCTGGGGTGAAGGTAGAGGTCACGGATGGGTTAGAACCTGCTAGATTAAGGACATACGAGGACACTTGGTAAATGTGGGTCATGTTGTCCTCTCTTGTTACTGCCCTCAATATGTCACTCACTCACAAACATGGAGGAAACCAAATGCATATGTCATAAGCACCCTGATGAAGGTTCAGATTAACATTAGGAACACAGTCAACTTTAAAGAGCTCTATTTAAAACTCTTGGAAAAAAATCATCACCAATAAACGGCATTCATTCATTAAGACCTATAAAACTGTCATCAACTGCAAAGTACTTTAATCCAACAAACGTTATGAATGTCAAACTACATGTACACTAAATTAAAGAGGACCTTACAGCATCTATGAGGATGCAAGTAAAAGTGAACATAATTTTGTTGACATTGCTGACCTGAAAGTTGAACCACATGTGTTATGTGAAAATGCTAGATCTCTCTCCATATAAGCACCTTTTATTTTATTTATTTATTGAGTACAATACAGGTGGATGCTTATTCCAGGGTTAAATAAATGTATATAATACTATAATGCTTTACTATAATAAACTATAATACATTTTAAATAAAAAAAGTTTTAAAATAAGGAAAATATATTCTTTATACATTTCTTTCAAATCGTTTAAATAGTTCAATTAATTTCCTTTTGTTCATAGATAGCAAAGGATAGCATATACCCCATATAAATTTCATTACATCTCACCGAACATTTCAGAGTATTCAAGAGTTTTCAAAAAATATATAAATAAATTATAAATAAAAATAATTAATAAATTAAAAAATATATAAAAAGGAAGTTATATTAAAAAAAAATGATCAAGGCCATTCCATGACGTGATAAATGTTTTAACATGAAGAAACAGTTAGAAAAGGTTTAATTTTCAAGATTTCAAGTTTAATCAAGTTTTTGCATAGAAACCATCAAACTGTCTTACCTTATCTCCCTGAGGGCAGTAGCCTCGGACAAAGTCTTTGCACACATCGGCTTTGCGAGACACATAAACATGGCTGTAGGGACAGCTACTGTTATTACAGATCCCCTTCAGAAAGTACGAGCACACAGGCATCTATAAAGAAAAACAAACAGTGATGTAGAGCTTGAAAATGACTTAAGGGATCTATGCAAACAATTTAAAACCTCAGATAACTGCAAACATTAAACCAATCTCCAGCACTAAACAACAGAGTAAGTGTGAATGAATATGGTTAGTTTAAGAATCCAAAGAACTTCTGAAAGGATAAGAGCAGTTACAATAAAGCTTAGCTTTTAAATTCCCTTTCTAACAGATGTGTGTCAATATAAAGTAAATGATGGAAAACGTAAGTGAGTTATACACATATGGCAACAGTATTGTATCACATATCTATTGAAGTCCCTGTCAAAACACACATTTATCACACATTGTCTAATCAGTAATTATGTGCATGTGTCAATGACACAGATTTGCACCGACTCCTCGTGAATATAATCTGCATGTATGAATAATCTGAACGTAACGGAGAGCTCTCTGGGTTTAAAATAGAATGTGAGGATCGCGCACACGAAGAGCGAGAGGGGGGCCGCTGACCTCTTAAGTGGAATCTCATTTCCATGGGGGTCATATCATTTCTGCTTAATTAACTGCAACAGAAATATTGACCCAAGTGGGGCGTCCTACCACCTGCATGATGTGTTTATGTGCAGGGGAGGGGAATGGAAGCTAGCCACGAACTGGGATGAAGGGGATTGGGGGTCTTGTTTCTCAGTTATTTGGAGGGGGAACTGGATCGTTTTCAATTGCAGGCGTGAACTGAAGCCATGCTTCATGGTATATACACGGATTGCGGGGTTAAATTGAGCCCCAAGGCTGTGGAGGAACAGGAGGAGGGAGGCTTATAGGGTTGGGACTAGCAGGTGGGCCTGCGCTGCGATGAGGTGGTTCTGCTCCTTTAAAACAAGTGGACAGCTGGTCTCTTGGTGGACTGGAGGGGTAGAGGGTGACGACGGTCACAGGTGCAGTGATACGGTGTGTTTGGATGTGGAGGGGGGGGCGTATTGGTTGAGTAGGGCCTTGGACAGAATACAAGCAAAAGTCTGAACAAGTGTTAAAATATGAAGAGAGGGAGGGAGAGAGTGGAGCAGGGAGAATGTGTGTTTTACAGAAAGTGAATGCTCTCGGAGGGGCTTTTTTCTGTGTCAAACAAACAATGGAAACAGGTGTCTCACTGTGAGAAGAAAGTGTGGGGAAAGTTTCAGACAGTGTCTTACTGAACCTGGAATGACACTTCTATTCCTGTCAAACTACACCTAGAAGGGCTTTTTTATACTCACAAAATAAAAGTTAGGAAAGCATCTGATCATAGCAATGGGGATGGGATATATACATATACAGCACTTTATACAATAGATTGCTTCACAGCAAGCAGCTTTACCGTATTAACAGTGTTCCTACATATTTTCCATTTCAAAATTCTATACTTTTCTAGACTCAAATTTCCAAATATCTCAGTAGATTTTCAGACCATATTTAACATAAATGGTTCATACAGCATTATTTTCAGCTTTATATTTGGTATATAGTACGGTCATCTGTAAATATTTTCCCAGATTATTTTTCATTGGTTTTCTCAAAGTGACAACATATAGAGCCCATAAAATAAGAAAATATTATTAATAATAATAATAATAATAAACAAGACTTTTGCATGCACACAATAATTTTCTTTGTGCCCTTGAGAAACTATTCACATGTGCAAGGGTATTTCTTGCATATATATATATATATATATATATATTTTTTTTTTTGCAAAGGTCCTTGAGGCTATATTCTTAGTATTTTGCTTATAACCTGCATTTTGCATAATGAAAAAGTGCACCTTATTCAGTTGTGTTTGACAATCACTAAAGAATCACTAAACAGCTGCTATGAAAACACTTCTTGTAAGATAAATATATTTTCATTAAATTCTTAATTTTCTATTATATAACATAAATCAAATTACATATTTCACCATACTTTTCCAAACCGTGTAGGAACACTGTATTCAACGCAAACAATAGATACAGTGTCACTTTCAATTACAACTTCAATTTCTACTATATAGCAGCTCTCCAGTGTGTTCATGTATTTACTTGCTGAAGTCTGACTGCAACAGATGCAACGAAGGAAATTAACCAGAGAATGTTTCTATGTCAAAGAAGGCAGAGCTCCACAGCAGTTGTAGTTTGAAAGAGATGAAATTTACGTTTCAGGAAAGTTCACTATGGCAAGAATGGTTTGGCCCGATTTTGTTTGAAATGACGTAATGCCAGTTCATTTTTACAAATTTTCTATATCAGGGACGATTTACAAAGTTTAGAACAAAACAAAACCAGATTCTCACTTTTACTGACCAATAGATAATGCATTTGCAGGACATTTCCAGTCAATTGCAGTGGATACTGGATCTGCTAGTCTTGATCTGCCACTGAATCATTTAGAATACTTTGTGAATCAGTTTGACCAGTTCACTGAAAAGAGCTGACTCAAAAGAATCATTTGCCCATAAATCACATTACTGTGACTTGCAAGCAAGCTTAACTTTACAAAAGTGCTACATGAGCAGAATCTAGCCAATACATTATTTAAAAGGAATTGTATATTAATTATAGACATGTAATTGGCTTTTAAAGATTGTATTCTTTTCCATGACTTTTTCAGGCCTGAAAAACGACATTTCCATGTTTTCCATGATCATGGGAACCATAAGGAAAACTTTGCAAATTTAGTGAACCATGTTATTAAAAGTACTGAAACAAACAAATACGGATTATGACAAATATTTAAAATGATGGACACTTACATGAGATACAGATTTCTGAGTATTTGATTCATAATGAGTCTACATACTTCATGTTGGCTGCCATATTGAGCCTAATAATACTCACTTTATCTCAGCAACCCTGCTATTGTCAGATACTTTTGGTTGCAAATTGCACTGCAGATCTACAATGCATTTTGCAACCAAAAATATCTGACAAACGTTAAGCAAATATTTCTATAATGGTATCGAAAACTAACAAGGTGAGGAGGCAGACTTTGAGACCAAAGAATCATGACCATGAAAAATATGACCGTGCACATATGTGTGTGTGTGTGTGTCTGTCTGAGAGGGGTAGGTAAGTAACGAGATCGTAATGTTCACTTCGGGAGAATCTAGACTATATGATGGGTCACATGTTGCGTCAATACTGATCCCATTTCCACCTGTCTCCATGACGGCAATGCCTAGGCAAAGACCTCGAAGTATGTAACTCTGGAATCTAGTGGGATTGCCTCACAGATATTGAGACTGTAACACACCATCATAACCTGAGAGAGGAAGCTAAGAACCTGACATAGTATCTTTAATTATCACCCCACAGGCCAGCAAACCCTGACAGTAACCTGATACTACCACATACGGCCAGTCATGACTTATGCTAAGATTCTTATGGCTTTATGCATAAATCCAACTGTCAATACTGTCCTACAAAGATAAAATACAGTAGCTGCACATTTTATGTTTGAGTTATGACCGAAATTGGTTCACTTTGTTTATGATCTGCCCTCTGACAGAAGAATTTGGTGCAACTATGCTTAAATTCAGAGAAAACCATTATAAAAACAAAATTCAATCAAAACTTTGAACAAGCATTTTGTGTTCCCTAAGTGAAGTTTTTGAACACGAACAGTTCATTAGAATGCTTAAATCAAATCATTTCTATGCTTTTGAAGGAAGAACCCTTAAAAGGCCCCCTAAAACTTACCTTCTCTTTGGCTACTTTATGCGAGAAAGGGCAAGTCCCATCTGTCTGCTTACATGTGCCTCGGAGAAACCTGTCAACCAATCAAGATTTTAATTTGAAGCTGGCTTACAAAGTGTTAGTTTTGTATCATGTAAGAGTGTGCACAGACACTCAGTACCTGGTGCAGACGGCCACTTTGTCAGGGTCATGGATGTAGGGGCAAGCATCACCATGGTTGCACTTGCCGAATCGGTTATAGTACATGCAGTACTGCTTGGCCTTCTGTTTCTTCTGTCGGGCATGTCGTATTATAGCTAAACTCTTCTGCACAGCACGACTGACACGCATAGGAAAAAATTAAATCACAAAACCAGTAAACAAATTGACAGTCATATGTTATGTATTGTTATGCTGTGAAATTAACCATCTATTACAATACTAACCCAGCTACGTAACGTGTGGCTGATGTTCTTCCCTGATTACCAGTCGAGGAAACATATGGATTGTACCATTCTCCTGTAGTATGGAAAGAAAAAGAAAATTATAGAAGATCATGGATTACGTACCATTTTATGAAGGTGCATAACTTTCTTCCATTAAACACAAAAGGAGGTTTATAGTGAATAACAATGTAAATTTCCATCTGTTTGCCACACAAAACTAATATTTTTCCAAGTCTGATGGACTTTTCCATGATGGTTTTGTAATACTTTTATAGTGTTTTTATGGCATTTTTGGTACTTGATAGTCACTGGACTCACTTAATGTTTTCAATGTATGAATGAAAAGAGCAGCATGAACATTCCACTAAATATCTATTTATTTTTATGGGAAAAAAAAAGAAATTATTTGGTTTTGTATTTGGCTTGGATTGAACTGAAGGTGAAGAAATAAAAACCTAATTATTATTGTTGGATGACCTATTCCTTTAAAAAACATCAGCTTAACCAAAAACAGCTTTAGCAAATATAAAGCAAAGTATTACTTCTTTGTGAATGTAATGTAGATATTATAGCTTGAAGTGAGCTGTAGGCTCCTCCTGTCCTGTTCCTCCCGTCTCATCCAAGCTTGTGCACAAACAAATTTATTTATAACAAGCCAGACTAATAGCATGTAATTAAAGGTCATCACGTTCATTGGTAGTGACGGAGGCAAGTACAACTAAGACAAGCTACCATGCTGTTTATTTATATGTCAGGGTCCATCAACTACAGCCAAATGGCAATCTGAGAGAGAAGTAGATATAAACACTGTACTCTATGCAGCACTGATTGAAAGAGCAATGAGGTTAAAGCGTAAGGAATTTAGGATCCGAGTGCATGTGAGAAATGGCTCGCTGGTTATGTGGGATTCAATTGTGAAGTCTATGTGAAAAAGTGAATGAGAGATTGAGTCTGTGTATATTAACAGTACCAGTGTAGTGTGTGGTGAGACTACAGTTTTTTTGGGGAGATCATAAATAGATGAAATGTGTGTTTGTGTGGAACTCCCATCACAGAGCAGGAGCTGATCTTTAATTCCACTTCTGATTAGGGCTTTAGGGTTTAATCTAGGCCATTCACCATCTCTCTCTTTCTCTCTGTCTCTCTCTCAACCTGTAGCCAGTGACAGATGATAGCTTTATTATTTCAGAAGGCGACCTGTAGCCCCCTTTCTCTCACTCGCTGGATGGGTTGATAATCTGGACTGTGTACTTATAGACAACCGATATATACTGACCCTTGAAAACCTAAAAAACCAAACACCGCCATATTCATGTAAACAAAAAAGTGGGCAACACACATTTCATATTTCATTTTAGTGCTTAGAATATTTGCAAACTGGTCAGGCAATGATCTCTGCACAATGGTTACCTGGTCTACTGTTAGGTGTGAAGGTGGTTTGAGTGCGAGAGAGCTTATTGGCTGAGACTCTGTATAGCGCTCCGCCTATCCATCTCATGCTTCGCCCCCTCCAGTGCCTTTCTGAAGTCCTTAGTCGATTCTGCAGGAGGATTCTGAATAAAAAAAATGGCAAAAAGACAAATTATAGTAACATTTAAACACCAATTATAATACAAATTTTAACTAATCAACAATTATTATTTTTTTACCATATATAGTAACATTTACTATACATATGTATATTAGGGGTGTAACGCTACGCGTATTCGTATTGAGCCATTGGCTTTTTTTTGGAATATTGAACGAGGCTTTCAGTTCGGAACGCATTACAAACCGAACGATTCGTTGGACTAATCCTATTACGTTTGGAAAATAAAAGCTTAAAGTGTGTGAAATATCAGTGCCACTGCGCTCAACAACGCAGCCCAAACGACGTAACAGGCAACGTGCTGTCTGTCCCGTGATAACCTCCCCTTGCCGGGGTGCGTCGAAAGACGATGATCTTGTATCGACGATAGTCAGAGATATTGTCAAAAACATCAATTATTGACAATCTTAAGAGGATTTGGCATTTCCAATTAATGTAGGCCTGTTACATTCTTATTTTTATTAGGCCTATTATTATTATTATGAAGTTACTTTTATCATTAAATTAAAATTACAAATGAATTTGCCCCACAATAATTAACGCATAACTGAGGCGCTGCGAGGATAAGATTATGATATATTTACTCCTCAATTAAAATGTTTTTAAAAAGGTCTTTTAAAACAGGTCTATTAGGCTATAGGCTACCTACAATGAATTATAGTCCTATAATTAAAATATTAACGCTGCAGTCATCAATAAAAATCAATGAAATAAAAAGCTTTTATTTCAAGCACCGACTTTCAAAAACAACCTGTTTAACACAAAATAAATTTCTTATTATTTTTTTCAGTATGTACAGGCCACAAGAGAAATATAAAGGAAATAAATGAAAACAGCTATAGGCTATACCGTTATCAGCATGTTGAAGTAGATTCGTCTCTCTTTGTCTCTGAGAGAATAAGCGGCGTCAGATGCCGAAAGCTTCGTCATTACTCCGTCATTCCGTTTTTACTTTCACTTTCTGCTTATAGTGAATTGACTGAGATTAAGACGTTCACCGGCATAAATATTGTACAAAGTTTGTATGTGTGCAAACCCTGGTGCAAACGCGTGCTTGTGTGATATCCATTGGCTCGCCTTCATGGTTTAAAACAGAAATATTTCCAACATTGCGACGTAACCAATTGCCCCACCCCCCGTATTGAAAACATACCGAACCGTGACACCACTGTGTCGTATCGAATCGAACCGTGAATTTTGTGAACCGTTACACCCCTAATATACAGTGGGTACGGAAAGTATTCAGACCCCCTTAAATTTTTCACTCTTTGTTATATTGCAGCCATTTGCTAAAATCATTTGTTCATTTTTTTTCCTCATTAATGTACACACAGCACCCCATATTGACAGAAAAACACAGAATTGTTGACATTTTTGCAGATTTATTAAAAAAGAAAAACTGAAATATCACATGGTCCTAAGTATTCAGACCCTTTGCTCAGTATTTAGTAGAAGCACCCTTTTGATTTAATACAGCCATGAGTCTTTTTGGGAAAGATGCAACAAGTTTTTCACACCTGGATTTGGGGATCCTCTGCCATTCCTCCTTGCAGATCCTCTCCAGTTCTGTCAGGTTGGATGGTAAACGTTGGTGGACAGCCATTTTTAGGTCTCTCCAGAGATGCTCAATTGGGTTTAAGGCCATTCAAGAACAGTCACGGAGTTGTTGTGAAGCCACTCCTTCGTTATTTTAGCTGTGTGCTTAAGGTCATTGTCTTGTTGGAAGGTAAACCTTCGGCCCAGTCTGAGGTCCTGAGCACTCTGGAGAAGGTTTTCGTCCAGGATATCCCTGTACTTGGCCGCATTCATCTTTCCCTCGATTGCAACCAGTCGTCCTGTCCCTGCAGCTGAAAAACACCCCCACAGCATGATGCTGCCACCACCATGCTTCACTGTTGGGACTGTATTGGACAGGTGATGAGCAGTGCCTGGTTTTCTCCACACATACCACTTAGAATTAAGGCCAAAAAGTTCTATCTTGGTCTCACCAGACCAGAGAATCCTTCAGGTGTTTTTTAGCAAACTCCATGCGGGCTTTCATGTGTCTTGCACTGAGGAGAGGCTTCCGTCGGGCCACTCTGCCATAAAGCCCCGACTGGTGGAGGGCTGCAGTGATGGTTGACTTTCTACAACTTTCTCCCATCTCCCGAATGCATCTCTGGAGCTCAGCCACAGTGATCTTTGGGTTCTTCTTTACCTCTCTCACCAAGGCTCTTCTCCCCCGATAGCTCAGTTTGGCCGGACGGCCAGCTCTAGGAAGGGTTCTGGTCGTCCCAAACGTCTTCCATTTAAGGATTATGGAGGCCACTGTGCTCTTAGGAACCTTAAGTGCAGCAGAATTTTTTTTGTAACCTTGGCCAGATCTGTGCCTTGCCACAATTCTGTCTCTGAGCTCTTCAGGCAGTTCCTTTGACCTCATGATTCTCATTTGCTCTGACATGCACTGTGAGCTGTAAGGTCTTATATAGACAGGTGTGTGGCTTTCCTAATCAAGTCCAATCAGTATAATCAAACACAGCTGGACTCAAATGAAGGTGTAGAACCATCTCAAGGATGATCAGAAGAAATGGACAGCACCTGAGTTAAATATATGAGTGTCACAGCAAAGGGTCTGAATACTTAGGACCATGTGATATTTCAGTTTTTCTTTTTTAATAAATCTGCAAAAATGTCAACAATTCTGTGTTTTTCTGTCAATATGGGGTGCTGTGTGTACATTAATGAGGAAAAAAATGAACTTAAATGATTTTAGCAAATGGCTGCAATATAACAAAGAGTGAAAAATTTAAGGGGGTCTGAATACTTTCCGTACCCACTGTATATATTAGGGGTGCTCCGACTAATCGGCTACCAAACAGTATCGGCATATAATCGCTTTGGGAAGTTTGATCAGCGGTCTCTCTGTCCGGCGTGGGTAAAATACTTCTAATGCTGAACGTGAGGTACAATTCATGTTTCTTTATTAAATAAAGTAATTTGAAATCTTTCTGTGAGACCTCCACCCCTCAAATGAAAAAAATCCCCCACAAGCGTCACCTAAGAGGAGAATCCCTCCTATTTTCAAAAATGAAATTCAGGCCCTGAATAAATGTCTGTAATCCTGATCCTAATTGGAGATAATTAGTAAATCCTGATTGGAGCATCACTATAAATAATTCTACATGATAAAAAGAAGGCTTCAAAAAGATCCAGTATCGGTGATCGTATAGGTGATCGGCTCCAAAAATCCTGATCGGAACACCATATATATTTTCCCCGGTACACTTATTACATACACTACTGTTTAAAAGTTTATTGTGTGAAATGTTATTACAATTTTAAATATCTGTACTCTGTTTGAATATAATATACAATGTAATTTATTTCTGTAAAAGTAAAGCTGAATTTTTTTAGCAGCCATTTACTCCAGCCTTCAGTCAGTCACATGATTATTCAGAAATCATTCAAATATGCTGATTTAGTGCTCAAGAAACATTTCTTATTATTAATCAATGTATAAAATAAATATAACTTTTCAAATTAACTTTATTCCAAAACATCAAGGAAAATGTGACTTCTTAAGATCTGTCTTCTTTAACAAACTTTGTTTAAATCTATTTGGTGCGCATCATGTCATCACATTTCTGAACGAGGGCAGCAAGGCAGCTATTCCTTTTTTCCCTCTTACTGTCCTTTCTTCAACACCCCTTTCCAATCTCACCCTCACCTTCCCAAACATACCCACACTCTCACGCTCTCTCTATCTCCCTCTCTTTCTCCTGGCTCCTGTGTCACAGCACTCTGGTAAATTGCTCCTTTAATGGAGGGGACGGCCGTGTGGAAATGGAGAGAATTGAAAAGAGGAGGAAATCATTGAGATAATTGCCAGGGCATGAGGCCAGAGCAGACAGACTGCCCCCCAAACATACTCTTTGATGCTTCCTCTCCCTCTTAAGCACACACACACACACGCGTGCAAAGAACACATCTCTCACATTCATATTTATTAGGAAATGTGTGTGCAAAATGGACAGAAATTGGACAGAAAAACATTTAAATACTTAAAACGCTATAAATGTTAATTGCTTCTAAAAATAACTGAAAGTGTGTTTTCTTGCACAATAAAAATTCAATAAGACATATTCACTGCTACACATTGAGAACAAGAATTCCATGAATGCTACATGCTTATTACCATATCAGTATTATAGACTCAATGCCATACAGTATATCCCACCTTTCAAAGTATATATTTAAGACTGATTGTGGGGGAAGTTGTGTGTAAAGGAGTGTTTGAGAGTGTAAGAGTAGCTGCTCTGTATTAGGAGACATGAACTTTAGTACAAAACGTTTCAAGAGCCCAACAGCAAATCACCTCCAACATCAATCTACACCCAATACAAGAGCTTCAACTACACAATCTATTGCCTCGGCCAATATGTCCAACCCCAGCCCACACATACAGCACAGCATCAACATTGAGCCTGAGCACTCCTACACACACAGAATGTATCACAGGCTTCTATACAAACACACATTGATAACCAAAAGGCCCCATGAACTGCCATGAAATAGTACTCTTAATAGAAATAAAACAAAAATAACCTCATAATACTGCTAATTAGATTTTTTAGATTAATTAATCAAAAAAATTAAATCAATCAATAAATAAATACAAAAATATATATATTTTATTTCTAGTTACAACCACTACTTCTGTTTTGCACAAACTTCCACAGAAGTGAGGATTGTGTTATTGTGTAATGCAGCAAGATGGCTTAGGAACCACCTTCAATGTATGTAAGCCTATGGGATGTTTGCCTGCTTTATTGTCCATCAGGCAATAAGTCTGATAGTTTAGAAATTAGAATAATAATAGCAAACCTCTTCTCAACAAGCCACATGAGTTGATGTATCAGTAACACTAGTAAAATGACCAATTCTAACTAGTTGCTTATTAGCATGCATATTACTATATTATATATATTGCTATAGCATATTGGCTGTTTATTAGTACTTATAAAGCACATATTCTGTATGACCATATTCTGCATCCTTAATCCTCAATACCCAAACTTAATAACTACCTTACTAACTATTAATAAGCAGTAATTAGGAGTTTATTGAGGGAAAAGTCACAGTTAATAATACTGGACCTTAAAATAAAGTGTAACTGATGTATCATTCAATCTAGTGAAGGGGTAGGCAACGTCGGTCCTGGAGTGCCGCTGTCCTGTAGAGTTTAGCTCCAACCCTAATCAAACACACCTGAACAAGCTAATCAAGGTCTTCAGAATTACTAGGGCTATACAGGCAGGTGAGGTTTTTTCAGGGTTGGAGCTAAACTATGCAGGACATCGGCACTCCAGGACCGACGTTGCCTACCCCTGATCTAGTGAGACGAGAAGCCAAATTTTCATATTTTAAAGGGATAGTTCACCCAAATATAAATATTCTGTCATCAATTATTCACCCTAGTGTTTCTCTAAAACCCATAAGACTTTCATTCATCTTTGAAACACAGATGAAGATATTTTTAATGAATCCTGTTATTTCTGTCATTTAACCCATTCCACCAAAACTCTGTACAGTAATACAGCTAAACTTCTGTTTATCATATTTGATGACAGAATATTCATTTTTTGGGTGAACTAATAATCCATTACACTTGGATGTATGTCACAAAATGAAAGAGAAGATCTGTAGATTCTTCAGTTTTATTGCGACTATAACAACTTCACAGAGAAGACCAAAGTGACGAACAACCTGTAGTGCATCTATGTCCTTATAGCTGTAAGAGCATATGTCGCACATACATCATAACCCACACAGGTCCACAACGGCTCAGTGACGGCAGCCATGGGAGCCATAATGAGGCGTAATGGGAGAACAGTTGCTGCCCTCACTGTAGCTCAGGCAGGGCACCCAAGAGCCATAATGGAGCCTAATGTAGCCATGACATGGACATGGAACATGTGAGGCAGTTAACCCCAGTCATACTGAGCCCGTGTGACAAATGGATAAAATATATGAAGCCTAAACTCGGAAGCAGAGTATATGTAATAGCATGCAAATGTTCCTCCACTGGGCTTTGTCTAAGAAGAAGCGAGAGGAAAGCTGTAAACACAAGATGCCTTGCGACCTCTTGGGTCTCTCGTTTTACCTCTGGAAAAGATGGAAATAAAAGTAAGACAGGAAGCAAAGAGGAGAGCTCCATCATCCTTAGAGCTCCCAGCCAGTCGTCCTTGACCCTTAAACGCCGATACCTTATCTTCAGCCAACCGGCACTCTTTAAATCACAGGTCACCACGATATACATACTTTTAGTAGCTGTTCTGGTATCAGTTATGTTTGTGTTTCCTGTTACCGCAGTAACTCAGGCTGGAAGGCGTAAGAGCTGATCCGATATCAGAGACAGAGGGAAACGGCAAAGCTAATACATGGGGTCTGGAGGGACATATCACATCGTCCCATGTATCACTTCAATGGCAGTGGGGAATTATTTTTATGGGACACACGATGGGTTGTAATTGCACTGTTAGAGTAGGACGTGATTTAGCATTTTGGGGCTCTGACCCTGAGGCTGTGATATAAAAAGGTCGATGTGCTCTTCCTGAGGGTCTGCTGGGGGATATGAGAGAGGAGAAGTTTTTACTGAAATCATTCGGATGAAACTTGTAGGACAAGTGCACTATTAAAACAAAAAAAGCCATATTTTATAGGAGATGAAAATACTAAGAAATAATACAAAATGTGTTTTATATAAAAAAAACTAAAAAACTAAATAAAAAGACCAACATTCATCAAAATGTTGTCCCAACTAGTCAAACAGTTGTGTGAACAAATCATTTTAAATTGAATAATATTGCTGAAATGTTAAGGATTGGTGAGTTCCCAGCATGCACTGCAGCATGAATAAATTATATGGTTACTGTATCACTGTTTGTTGACTTGTTTAATCTTACAGTGTTTTTTAGTCACTATTGTTAGTTATTTGTTGTTTTTTGATGTCACCGTTCTTGAGGTTTGTGTCAAGATTATACATACAACTTTCTAAAACTACATATCTTTGCTTTGATATCGAATATATCATTGTTCTTTTTATATATTAACTGTCTTATAAACATTTACATACATCATGCGTATATATTAGTGCAGTCAAATGATTAATCGTGATTAGTCGCATCCAAAATAATTTTGTTTACATAAAACGTGTGTGTACTGTGTATTTTTATTATGTATATAAAGACACACACATATACCATATATTTAGAACATATTTACATGTATTTGTATATATTTATATTCATATAAATGATATCAATATATAACATATTTTTCTTAAATATGTACATGCATGTGTGTGTATTTATAATAAATATACACAGTACACACACATGTATTATGTAAACAATTTTTTTTATTTTGGATGTGATTAATCACACTATACTTTGAAGACAAGTGCACTGCACACAAAAAAATTGCCCTAAAAAAAATAATTTGTAACACACCAAATGCCATTTGCTGCACAAGAAATCTGTAGTTGCCGTGAATAATTTAATGCATGTAACAGACAAATTCAAATTGATAAATCAAAGTATTGTTACTTAGGACAATTTTAAAACAAGAGCTAAGAACATAAAAAAATTATTTTTTTTAGTTTTTAAAAAAGTCATTTTTTGTTTTCTTAGTTATATTGTGCTCATGTTAAGGATGCATGAAATGCAAAGATGTACTGAATATGCTGATGATGACCCATCCCTCAAGGGGATGGAGTGAATCTGTGTTTTTGTCCCTTTAATTCATTCTGTCAAAATAAACGCTTTTACAGCAAACATCTCTGAGGCATCATGATTTTTATCACTCCCACTAGACACAAATCTCTTTTTTTGCTAGTATGTGGCATATTTAGGGGGCACGGTAAGCAACCATCAGCAAGGATGAGCACAGGGGACTAACACCTGTGTCAAGACAAAAACACATCAGTGCTGGTGCATGTGATGGTCGGGGAAGAATGCATATGATGGCCAAACAATTAGTATGAGTTAAAACCTCTTAATTGTAAAAAAAAAAAAAAAAAAAAAAAAAAAAAAAAAAAGTTCTACTCAGAAAAGTTAGCCACAGTCACCAGCTGCTTTAAATCATGCATGCATGTATGTGTGTCTTGTTGTGTTTCGACCGCAGGACGAGCGCAGATGAAGGAGAGAGCGAATCAGCACTCCGGCAGGGTGATTAACGATGTGACTTTTGTTTTGGTGACGGGGAGGAATTCACAGGCCGCACGGGCATTCACAATAATGCTTGTCTTGTCTATTTGGCTGCAGAGAAAGCATTAGTAAGCTCATCCTGAAGAGACAAAAAGAGTTACCCTTGAAATGAGCTAGCTGGTTTCACTTAACCAATTTTCCTTGTGTAAATGAGATTTTGCTTGTAGCAAAGTAGATAATGAAGGAAACTTAAGTGATAACCGTATTAAAGACTATAAGAGAGGGAAAACATTTAAAATGTTTGAAGAAATCAACAGCTCAAGGGCAGACAAGTGTGCAAAAGATGAAAAAAATGAAAGGGGAGAGGACTGAGGGACAGATGACATGAGGTAAATTAGACAGTTGTCATTGGGGTGGGAAATTAACACTTGCCACAAGCCAAATGCGGCTATATTTTGCAGTGGTGGGTATTTTTGCTTATTATACCATGGCATGGTTCAGATTGGCCTATGACAATAATTGCTCTTGAACTAAACACTTTGAACTAAATGTAAATTTTCTTAATTACACTACTGTACAAAATCTGTGGTCAGTAAGGTATTTATATACCAGTAAGGTATCTATATTTTCCCTAATTTGTTTATTATAAATAAATGTTTATTGTAAAAAAATGATCTCTCTATTCATTAAAGGATCATGAAAAAAAGTGTATCACAGTTTTCATAAAAATATTAAGCAGCACAATCCATTTTAATTAATTAATAAACAATACATATTTCTTGAGTACCAAATCAGCATATTAGAATGATTTATTAATAATAACTCTAGAGAATGATCCTAAGAACTTGAAGACATGAGTAATGGCTACTGGGTAAAAAAACATCTCTCTCTCTCTCTCTCTCTCTCTCTCTTCTATATATATATATATATATATATATATATATATATATAAATATACTCTCTCTCTCTCTATATATCTATATATATATGTATATATATATTGTATATTTTTTAACAATTTATTTGTGATTACTGTGTCATAAGTATTTGATCACTTGCTTATCCGCCATTTCTGACCCTCAAAGACCTAAAAGTTTTTGTTTACATAATATATGTATGTGTACTGTGTATTGTATTTATTATGTATATATAAATAATGATGACTGTCAATACACAAGATCTCTCCTCGTGGGGTATGATGCTATGGTATATATTTCAGAGAGCTTTTTTTTCAGTATTTTTATATATTAAATATATTTATTGGATATAATATAAATTATATAGAACTTTTTGGTCTTAACTATTCGCCGTGTTTGGAGGATATACATTTATAACAGTTAAGCATCATGCTCTGGGGGTGTTTTTCTGCAAACAGGACGACTATTATTAAGGAGAGGATGAACATGTAAATATTGGGCATACAGAGCATGTAACATGTGTGTGTATTTATATATACATAAAAATAGGGAGCAAACTATACATACTGTATGGAGGAGTGGGCAAAATCCCTCCTGCAGTGTGTGCATGGTGAAGAACTACAAGCGTATATAACAAAGGCTAAAATATTAAAATTTTTTGACTCAAGTGATCAAATAATTATTTGACACAGAATTCGCATAAATGTGATTTCCGGATTTTTATTTTTAGATTCTGCTCTCACAGTGGAAATGCAAAAAATTGTTTGATATTTGCAAAATCACAGGGTTGACCTCACTGTATTAATATACTGTATATTAGTGTTGTCAAATGATTAATCACATCCAAAATAAAAGTTTGACAGCACAGCACAGATTTTTTTTTATTTTTATATATTAAATATATTTATTTATAATATAAATTATATGAATATAAATATACAAGAAATATTTTTCAAAATACATACTGAGGAACATAATACATATACACAGAGAAAAATATATTATGCAAACAAAAAGTGAATTGACAGAAGCACTGAGAGGAACAAGAGAGGTGAAGAGACAAGGTAGAGCAATAGAGCGTAAGAGTTCAGGTGTTAACTGGTATTGTTTTATATATATAAAACAATACCAGTTAACACCTGAACTCTTACGCTCTATTGCTCTACCTTGTCCTTCAGCATTCTCAATTCACCTCTCTTGTTCCTCCTGTTCTCCCTTGTGCTCCCTTCTCTTCCAGGATGGGTGGATGATATGAATGGAGAGGTGGTGAAGGAGAGGAGAGGAGAGGGGAGCAGTGCTGCAGCATATCCTGTGCTGATCAATACCAGAGCACTAAACCTGATGAGGGCCACGCGGGCTGCTCCACCCACACTGAGAGAGTGCATGACCGCACGTGTGAGAGTGCGTTGACCAAAGAAAATAAAAGGTGAAGATTATGATTGTTTTTTGTTGTTTCTCAGACTAGAACAGTGTTAGAGTTCAAGGAAACAGCAGCAAGAAATCTGGCTTCATATTCAGTACTATACCACAGTAAATGCATGAATGTGTGCCCTAAAATGAATGCTAGGGTGAAAAAATAATCAATATTATGATTATGGCTGCTTTGATTAAAAGTTACTTTCAGTGTATTATTATTTAAAAACGGATATATTTCTATATATAATAGCAACAAATTAATTGAGTTTAATTAATCAAGTTTTAATCAAGTATTTGAATGTGCATTTATTAACTTCAATAATGTAATATGAATTAATGTTGATATTGCTAATATTATATGAATCATTATTATCAACAATATTAATACTAATAAAATAATATAATATTAAAAACTGTGATCAAGAGATTTTATCACAAGTATTTTATTTTAATGTACATTTTAATTGGTTTAAATAATATTATATGAATTATTAAATAATATTTATAAATAATTAAAATAGAAAACTGTTATTTTAAATTGTAATAATATTTCACAATATTTTTTACATTCCATTGTTTTTAATTTTTCACTCAAATTAATGCAGCCTGGGTGATACATTAAATTACATACATACATACAATACATTAATTCACTATAAATTACCAAGTTTTATTAAGTATTTTAATGTACGTTTTAATAATGTCAATAATACAGTATGAATTAATTATACTGATATTGATAATATTATAAGAATCATTAATATAAAAAATGTTAATATAATAACATAACATTTATATTTATGATGAGAAGAAATATCAATATAAGAATATTGAAGAACAATATAATATTTTGTTTTACTGCACATTTTATTATTTTAAATAATATATGAATATTGATATTGATCATATTGTATGAATCATTATTAATATCAATATAAATAATATAAATTAACATTCATGTTTAAAATATCAAGAGGAATAAGAGATGATCTTAAGAGGTGGTCTGGCGAGCCAAGTCCAAGCACAAAAACAAAAACAAACTACATTCACAATAATAAATGAGAAAATCTAAAAAAGAAAGAACAAAACAGAGAGCATGCAATGGGAGGAGGCAGTTTGTATGCGTGTGTACGTATGTGTGTGTGTGTGTGTGCGTGTGTGTGTGCGCACGGACTCGTGTAATTTATGCCCAGGCGTCCATGCTTTATGGCTTTCTTAATTCAACTGCTGCTACTATTAATGTAGTTAATGTTGAGATTATATCTATTTTCTGGTGGCTGCCGGGGATTTACGAGGGCCTTTCCTCCCCCACCCGGTCCCCTCGAACACTCAATCACCAGACACAGCCGCACTGCTGACTACACACTCCCACCGCTCTCCAGCTCGCTGCGCCGGACGCCGGGTCACTGCACAGAAGGGTGAGGGGCTAAAGAGCCCCGCGTCTGTCTGCTCATGTGTGAGACGGAGAGGGGCTCCGCGCTTCTTCTGCTTGAGCTCTTGGGTGGTGGACTGTGATCGGCCATCTGTGTGTGTGTTTCCTAACTAATACGGAGAGACTCTTGGCAGTGTGACTTTTTTAAGCATGTTGTGCATCTGTTCTTTATAGCACAGTGACAACATCACAGGTTCGATTCCCAGGAAGTGCATGCACTGGTAAAAAAGCATATCTTGAATGCACCATAAGTTGTTTCAGATAAAAGCTTAAATGTAATGTCTGCCAAATGTGTATATATAATAAGAATGTGGCAGATGGCCATACTCTAAAATACTCTAAAATAAGCATCACCAACAAATTAATGAATGAAAGAGAGATGGATCGTTAAAAATCTTCCCTTATCTCCTCTCCCCCCACGCTATCGCTCTCTCTTTCTCATTTCCCTCTCTCTTGTAATATTTCACAATGCGTCACAGAGGTTCAAATTGAAAATCCCTTGATGAATCAATATTTATTGCAGGCAGCTAAATGAATGGCGGTAAGTCACCACAGCTCAAAGGCAGTCTGAAGCCAAGCACGCGTCTCACAAAATCTGCATTACACAAATGAAGCCCCACAAACACACACTCGCTTATCCATTAAAAATCAGAGAGCACTGCCCTAGCAAATCTAAATTACATGAATCAAGTATCACTGACCTGCACACAAACTTGCAAAAATCAGTAACACTTTAGATTACTATGTCCATGTTGCATAATATTAAATATTTTAGTTGGTGACAAATAATATTTGAGATTTTAGAGCAAAATCTGTCTCGAATAAATTACAGATGAATCTGAAAAGAGCTATAAACTCAATTATACACACAAACACAAATCTAACCAAGCTATACATAAACAGTGTTGAATACTTGTGTGCAGGCCAACGAGGTCAAAATGTCAGCATCTCCTCAGTAATGAGCTCAGATGAGAGTCTGACCTGTAGACCTGTTAATCATCTATTTCAAGAGCAGCTGTTACATGTCTGTTGACCAAAATGTTTTCAACCACCACATCATGACTACATATACCAGTAGTTTTACTAAATCAGTCATAGCATTGTTTCCTTGCTATGTAAAATTCAAAAACATGTTTAAGTAAAAAAAATAAAAAATAAAACTATATATATATATACATATTTTCATGATTATCTCTAAGCAAACATGTCCATCCTAAATGAGATCAGTGAGCATAAGTAGCAAAAATGGGCTAAGATAAACACACAGTGAACTTACCCTCAAGAAACTATCAGCTCATGCGATATGAACAGGGATAACTACAAGTTAAAGCCAATAGACACAAACAGATCAGCTCCCCCAACTTCCTCTCTCTCCATTAACACAAAGTTACAGCTGCTTAAGCAGCCAATCAGATACTCAGAGTGATATCATGCACCGAACCTGCTTGAAAGGCCCAAAAAGAAGTGATTTTGTTAGGCGCTATCCACTCAAGGCAGTGTAAAGCAATCCTCACTAAGGCAGAAAAGACCAGAAAGCCAGTAAAAGAGAGCAAGAGAGATAAAAGAGAAGGTTATTTTGTTTAATGTGGCACCCTTCTTAACATATTACACCTTTAATCCACACTCTCTTTTTTTATACATGGCTAAGCCAGGCCCACACAGCAGGGGGATTTATGAAGATCATTTTAACTCTGTAGATAAGAGGGGGAATAAAAAAATTTACACCCATATGCATGAGTGCTTCATTTACACCCTTAAGTGAATAGGATTTCTCAGTGGCCTCCTATCAGACTAAAGCTAATGCCATACAGACACAGCAGTGACCCCTCTTCCTTCTCTCTGTCTTTCTATACGCATTTACAATGTAGAAGCATTCCAACCTCTCTTAATTTTGCTTTAAAGAATTGTTCTGTGTGAACAGAACCACACTGGGAACTAGACACCTCATATTGTGCATATTGAATCTGAACCGGTCTCTTGGATTAACACCATTGTATCAACATTGTCTGGAGCATGTATATGCTGCTAGGCCACGGATTTAACAGGGAAAGCTGTTAACTGTCATTGAAACATAAACCTTCTGTTGATTTGTTTTTGCATATCACTTTTTTTTTTTTGCATATAACAATTGTTTATCCATCTAAAAATGTGCTAGAATATGTCTTTGACCGTTGAGCTCAAGTCTTGCATAAGCAACGTGATCTCATGAGAATTTGTGTGTATTTTACATAAAATGTGGTTCTACAAAATATACATTTACTTACGTTTTCAAAGACACTGATACATACAGCATCTAAACATACAATGCTGACATGTTTACAGCAATTAAACATACGACACTGACGGGGTCTAAAAATCTAAATCGCTTATCGATAAAATTATAAAAACGCATGGATACAAATATCTTAATGATATAAAAGATTAATAAATATTTTGTTTTTTTTTAGCTAAAAATACGTAGCAAATTTTACATTTTAAATGTTGCAATATGTCCAAATAGTAAATTTCAGCAAAAATAAAAACGTACAAAAATTTACATTTTGTCCCTATAAACGTTACGTACTAATACCTATGTATAAACAATGAGACGAGGCTGGCATATGACACAGTGGTCTAAAAACACAGCATTCAAGTTAAAAGTACCACTAATTCTTATAAAAAAAAAAAGAACACGTTTCATGTTTCCCCCCCCCCATTCCACTTACCTGTGTCTCACGTTTTTAAATGCAAAAGGCACCATTAAAAGCTTCTGTCTCAGTGACTACCCTCATGTCCACGCAAGCATGTGGGCCATCCCGTAGAACATCTTTATGGTGTAATATTATGGTTCCAGTAATAGATTACCATGACGAGCGGCACCTTCTCTCTGTCATTATCAGTGGTGATGAGGCAGTTAGTTATGGTTCTATGTGGCGTTATTAAGGGCCAGGCAGTTATTTAATGTTTTATTAGGCACTGAGACACTGATAAAAACACTGAATGTCAACAGAGAGGTTTTAATCAGGCTGGTAATTGGTTGTGCCGGGCTAAGATTGTGAGCAGGATGCACGCACACATGCAAACGTACAATTTATGATAGAATAAAGCCATTGAAATTAGCTTTGTTGAGGTGGAGACAAACAGGAAGTGGATTAAGTGCTGGTCATTTCCACCTCCACCAGAAAAGAACCCATCACTTACCTGGCAGAATGCACTCTCTTGACCCTGTAGGAAAGAGCGGGGTTGTGGTGGATTGTATGGGCTCTGCGTATGTCAATCTTGTAGCGTGTTTTGATGACCCTATGCGATACCGGGCTTTGCAATGACGAAGATAAGGGTCCTGCAAAGGAACAGACAAATCACAGGAGTGAATTAATGGTTGACATGTCACTTCACTGATCAATAAAGCTTAATCACCGAATGATGCCCGCTTGAGCTATAACTGAGTCATTAGTTGGTTTGCATAAACTCTAGAGATAGATACTGTTCATATTTCACACACACACACACACACACACACACACACACACACGATCATCTGCCAATTTTACACTTGGTATAAACGTGTTTTGTATCTAGATAACTTGGCGACAATGGCGTTTACATAGAAGTTATGTTATTTACAATATTGATAGAAATTCTCTCCATCATTTTGACAGATTAAAAAATATTTTGTGGTTTTAGTGATTCAATCACAATGTGTCTTGTGTGCAATTACCCTTGGCTTTTAATGTGGTTAAGTGTTATCGATTGTGATTTGATCACTGAAAACTCATGATATTAATGCCAGGTCTAAAGGGAGCCATTGCAAGACAGGAAAATACAGCACTGAACACAGAGGGTGTCATCTAAACTGGCTCTGTGAGGTCCGAGTCTTCCTACTCCACGGGACACACACATTTAGACATACACCCACTGGCGCACACAAACTCTTCTTCTGGCAGGTGCGCTCCTTAATAAGCTGCACATGGAAAAATGACTGAATAACAAAGGCTGAATTTTTATCAGCCTAATAAATCATATCCGTCTCTCCACCCCAGCCCCTTCTTTCGCTCTCCCTCTAAGTCTTATTCCTTATATCATTTCACAGATCCATCAGAGAGGCGGAGGAAAGGATGTGCGGGAGAGAATAAGTGTGGCTTTTATTTATTTCTTTTTGTATTCATTTATCCATCATGTTGCTTTATGAGTGGCTGGGCTGAAGTGACATGCATGCATGCGGGCTGAGTAAAAGATGGACTCGGCATGGCGGCTTTCGCTCGTTGCCGCTGTACACCAGAGCTAAAAACCCCAAAGATTTATTCCCAGCAGCTACAATTTAGCATGTTAGACAAGCCAGTGGGAGAATAGAATTACTTAAAGATCTTAAGAAAATCAGAGAGGGTTAGTGGAGGAAAAATACAGAGCAGAAAGGCTTTGGCTGAAAGTTTATTTTAATAAACCATTTACAGCTGTTTATGAAAAGGTTTGTAAGCAGATGGTAATTCCGTTCAAACTAACCATAAGGCTGCGCAGATTTGGCAAGAGTAAATTCTTAGTTGTGCTTCTCATTGTTAACATGTAACAAATGATTTCACTAAATGGATTAAAAGAATCATTAATTGCAAAGAAAGAAAAAGTAAGTAAGAAAGAAAGAAATGCTGGGTTGAGCCTTTTGGGTCATTTTTTTGGGTTATTTTTTCAGTGTTTGGGTAGTTTTTGTGTTACCCAGCCCCTGGGTCAAATGTAACAACCCAAGGTTTGGGTAGTTTTTTAGTTTTACCCAGCTCCTGGGTCAGACATAACAACCCAATGTTTGGGTAGTTTTTGTATTACTCAGATCCTGGGTCAGATGTAACCCAGCGGTTGGGTTATTTATCGTGGGGATTTTGCGTCGTCTTCTGGAGAGAGCAGTTTTAAAGCGCCATCGAATTGAAGCATTTCTTCGGTAAATACAGGTTTGTGTACATTTTATTTTATATATAAAATTGTTACTGTGCTGTATATCTTTCAATTTTATGCAGAGCAACATACAGGCACGCGTTATGAATCACCTGTAACGAGTGTCGCGGTCTTTTCGCGTGATGGAAAAGCCTTATGCTTTGCATAAAATAAACGATTTTATTCATAAAGATACAGAATACAAATACTTTGGATGTTAAAATATGTCCTCAGAGCCGTTTACTTTTTGTTTTTGGGCAGGTTATGAAGGCAGTCGCAGTATATTTCGGCTATGAGTGAAACGCAGGGCGGCGGTCTCAGCCTTGAGCAGCTCCCGCCGAACACGACTCCAGCTCGGGCACGAGAGCCAGCGCCGTTACGGTGGAAACGGAATAACAGAGACTGGACAATTACACGTGGATTACTTCTGTTTAATATTTACTTTTAATGTTCGTTAAACGAGTTTAAATAGGCAATATGTATACATAAAATGAACAAGGCTGTAAATGATAAATAAAGGAAAATAAAGTTTCCATGCAAACCAGTGGTTGTGTGTAATATTTTACAAAAGTTCAGAGGATTTAAATAATAATCTGTAATTATTATGTTATGTATACAAAAAAAAGAAGCTAGTATTATAATAAAAATGAATCAACCCATTAGCTGGGTTAAATCAACCCAATTATGTTGGGTTAAATAAACAACCCAATTTGCTGGGTAAAATTAACCCCATATGTGTTCTGTCCTATATTTACCCAGCCCTTGGGTTAAAAACTACCCAAATTGGGTTGTTTTTAACCCAGTGTTTTTTAGAGTGAAGAAAGAAAGAAAGAAAGAAAGAAAATGGAAATGAATAATTGGAAGGAAGGAAGGAAGGAAGGAAGGAAAGAGTGAAGGAGGAAAAAAGAAAAAATGACAGGAATGAATGATAGGAATGAATAATAAAATAAATTAGGAAAGGAAAGAATGGAAGGAAGGTAGAAGAAAAAGGAAGGAAGGAAGGAAGGAATGAAGGAGGACATTAATGAATGAGGAAAGGAAAAATTGAAGGAAGAAAACTGAAGTAGGAGGCAAAGAAAGAAAGAAAGAAAGAAAGAAAGAAAGAAAGGTGGGAATGAATGAATGAACAGAAGGGAAAAAAGAGTAAGAGTAAAAGAGTAAAAGAAAGAGTAAAAGATAGGAATAAGGAAAGTGAGTAAAATGAGAGTAAAATGAAAGGATAAAGAAAGAAAGAAAGAAAGAAATACAAATGTATTGTTTTGGTAATACACCTCTTCCTGGTTATTTGAACAGCTACTCTTTCCAGGGTGCATTTAATGGCCATTCCATAATGTTATAAAAGAAACTCACATTTCATGTCGCAACAGAAAACCTTCCTCCTCCTATTTTTCCCGGTCTTCTACTCTAGGGCACCCTTCTCCATTTATCACTGGACCCATACACGCACACACACTTCAGTATCAGCCGGGGAATTCATCTTCGACAAACATTTACCAATGATCAAATCTCGGCCCAGTATGGCACACAGCGGAGGGATGTGTCCGACTATACGACTGTGTGTAATACAGAGGACCCTTTATGAGGGTTTATGTGTGCTTTATGTGATGGAGTGTTTGAGCTCTGGAGTGTATGACCAGACTGCATAAGCGAGGGAGCAAACATACTTGTGTGTGGGCCTGCGACAAGGGGTCGAGTATGTGAGGCTGCGAGATTAGTGGTCTGGCTCAAAGTCACTTTTTCACACACCTCTCATCTGTACCGCAGATGTCGGACCTGCCTGCGTCCCAGCAGATGACAAATATGGCTTGTCAGAGAGCTTGTGTCTTATACAGCCAGCCGTATACTACGCACTTCGCTGTATTGTTCCACCTTACCTATTGTTTAATGATAGCGCCACAGAATTGATGCCACTCGTGTCTTTGTGTGCGTGTGTGCAGCCAGTTTAGTGTAGTACTGCGTGCTAGGTACCAAAGCTGAGGCTGTGGTCCCTGTCAGGACACTTTTATTGATGTGTGTACTCGCAAGTGTGTGTATATGTGTGTGGTAAAGGCCTGTCAGTGGCCTATTAGAGGGAAGATTGAGACTCCACTCGGCACAGACTCACTCAACCAACACAACCTGCTGGGCTTTACAATCAGGCCTGGGGACTCATCCATCGCCTGCTGACACACCAGCCCCGTACCCGCGGCTCCTCAGACGGCCGATTATTTACTCAACTCACTTCAGCTTCAGCGCTGCGAGCTCACACCTTTATCTATCCCTCTCTGTCACACACACAGACTCATTTTTCTGACAGGTTCCCATGTTATTTTTCTGTCTATTCTCTGGACTTTATGTTGGGGCACTGGGATAACTGAGTGGTGACGTTAACATTAAAAGGAAAAGCTTTTTTGGAAAAGCACAACTACACAAACAATCCAGTGGAAGTCTTGAAAATTATATGAATGCCACCAATTTAGTGGCCAGCTAGTCTAGTTCAGCTTCTCAGATGTTTTTAAGATGCTTTGTACATGACATACAATAGGACTACAAAGCCGAATAAGAGTAAACAATGGCATATAGATTAGAGTAAATGGTCTGCAACAATTATTTAAGAAGGAAGGAAGGTATGTAGATATCTAGAAAGAAATGAAAGATGGAAGGCTAAGTAAGTAAGGTCGGTTAATATGCAAGAGGAAATCAAAGAAAGGTAGGCAAAATAAGGTAGGTAGACAGGTAGGAAAGAAGGAAGCAAAGGAAGAAAAGAAGGAAGGAAGGATGGAAGGGTAAGGTATGCAGATAGGTTGGAAGGAAAGAAGGCAAAGTAAGGTAGGTAGGTATAGGTAAGTACGAAGGAAGGAAAAATCCTAGAATAGGTAGATAGGCAGGAAAGAAGGAAAAGTAACATAAAGAAAGGCAGGAAGGAAGAAAGAAAGGATGGAAGGCAAAGTATGGTAGATAGGTAAGCAGGAAGGAAGGAAGGCAAAGTAAGGTAGGTAGATGGGTAGGAAGGAACCAGGGAGTGAAGGAAGGAATAAAAGAAGAAATGTAACAGGTAGATAGGTAGTGAGGGGGAAAAACGAGCAAAGGAAAGTTTGTAAGGTAAACAGAAATGTAATGGGTAGATATATAGCCAGGAAAAAAAATGAGGAAAGGAATGAGGGAAGGAAAGAGGGAAAGCAATGAATGAATATAAAAAAGTAAGGACATTAAGGCAAGTAGGTACGAAGGAAGGAAAGAAATGATTTAAGGAATGAAAAGAAGGAAGAAAGAAAGGTACTTTAAGTACTCTGCACCGAAAGAGTGGCACACTCTGCTAAACCGCTAGCCCTGAACCTTCCAGGTCATGGGTTCGATTCCAGTGTGGCACATAATATGTGGCACATTTTTCAGGGGCAGTCGTGGCCTAATGGCTAGATCGTGGCCTAATGGTTAGATCATTGCCTAATGGTTGCGGGTTCGAGTCTTGGTACATACAGGAATTGTAGGTAGGAATGTACAGGGCTCTCTTCCACCTTCAGTACCACAATTGAGGTGAGACCCATGAGCAAGGCACCAAACCCCCATCTGCATAAATGGCTGCCCACTGTTTGGGTTTGTGTTTGTTCACTACTCACTGCTGTGTGTGTGCACTTGGATGGGCACATGCAGAGCACAAATTCTGAGTATGGGACACCATACTTGGCCACACGCCATGTCCTTTCCTTGGAGGCATGTGGCCAGCACTCCAACAGGTAGCGCAGTTGTTCTTCTGCCGACCAAATTTCGAGTCCTGGCTTGTGGTCCTTTTCAATCCTGTCCCCTTCTCTCTTTCCTACTTCACTTTCTCTCAACTCTCTAAACTGTCCTGTCCAAATAAAGGCAAAAATTACTAAAATAAATGTTTAAAAAAGGACATGAATGGAGAAAGCTGGGGAAAGGAAGGAAGATAGGAACAAAAGGAAGTACAGACATTCAAGCTGCACCACTTGTCCTAACGTGTTCTCTGGAACTGAAATGGAGATACTCATAGTGTGACAACTGCTATAGTATTTATTTCACACTTTCTGGAATGTTCCCTGCGCTCCTCATCAGTATGACAGGGCAGCAGTGACACCCTGCATCCTCTTAGGGATTATCAAGCCGTGTCATCTCATGTTCTCTGATCCCGTTTCCAAATTTGACAACTAATTCCGTTTAACAGCGGTCTGATTCTCCACCGTTCCATCTCTGTCACATCATTAATCTCATTATTGACAGTGAGAGATACCCCTCCTGCTTCTGCAGCAATCCCCCAGGGGCTCATCCTCTGATTCCCAGTGGGACGGCACAGCTGCCATTAAATGCTTCTCCGGTAAACCAGCAACACTTAACACCGCTATCAAACTAGTGTTAAGGCAGCATAGAATCTCATGGGACAAAACAAGTGTGGCAGAGATAGAGTGTGGCATAGCTCCGGAACGCTCTCTTGGCAGGGACTGGATCAAAGGGAATTGTGAGTTGTGGACTATTGTCTGGTTGTACTCTGCATGCCTATCTTTCTCTAAACAGTTCCGTCAATGGCCGCGTTTCCACTGTTGGGCCAATGCGAGCCAGTGCTTTAAAATGGGCCGGGCGGGGCTAAAAGCCTCGGACCTGTAGCACTGAGCCCAAAATCACGATGCGTTTCCACCGTCGGGCCAGAAGCTCCGCTGTGCTTTACTAAAACCCGCCCTTTACACACCTCTCTGGAACAACGTCACACAACCATCATTTCACCAACAAAGAGAAGTTATCAGAAAACTAATAAGAAATCACTGTAAGTCACAAAAGTCGCTGGAACTAGCACGACCACAAAACGAACATGATAAATAAGCAGCCGTTTGTTTGCATGCTTTGTTAAAGATTTAAATCCAAAAGCATCGATGTTTTACAATAATCAGTGATACATTGATCATAATGAATTAATTTATCAGGATTGAAAATTAGTCACACGGAAATAAAGCGTATGAACAGTTATTTCACTGAGTCTGTTTCGGTTTAGTCACAGTATACATCACATTTAGAAAGAATGATCATTTCTATATTTTTTTTTACATCAAAAATACGACCCGAGTAGCAGGGGGAATCATATATGAGTATGTCATATTTTTATGACATACGCGGAGCGTAGACGAGACGAGACTTATGACTAATTAATATGTTACTAAATAAATACATGATTGTGATTTTGTGAAGCTGACGTCTGATTTCTTCAAGTGGTCGTATTTACCATGCTATGGTAACGTTAATGGCTAGCGTGCATAGTTTTTTTTTGCATCGCTTATTGTATGGTGATCATAATCCACATCGGATCTCAAACAGTTATTTCAAATACTCGCTGCTGTCTGAAAGCGAGTTTTGAGCTAAAATTATTTTAAAATTCTTGGTGTTATAGCTGCTAACTTTATGAAATGATCCACAGCGCTGACGCTCTCCAGACTCTGGAGAAACTCCGCCTTTGTTCATAACCACTCCTCTAGCTCGAGCTGGCCCGCTTTGGCCGAAGGTTTCCGTCGGGCCAAAAAACCCTGGCCATTGGCCCTGAGGAAGCACCGACGAGGCACGATCAAGCCCCGGAAGCGACAGTGGAAATGCGACTGGCCCTGGCACGCACTAGCATGCCCGCTTTTGGCCCGACAGTGGAAACGCGGCTAATGATTCTAAGTGCCAGTGCTATGGGCCAGCTGTTTAACAACCATTCCTGAAACCATATGTGAAGGCAGAGCAATCATACCATAGTTGGCAACAAACACAAGGCCAAATGGAGACAAGGGGATGTAGTTTAACTCCACAGTCACTTGTTTAACAGTACTTGTTTCATTACTGAATGAATCAGCATTTTTGAACAAATCTCTTGAATGATTCAAAGACATAAACATTTTAACAGCCCCTTTTCACCACCTACTGGCGTAACAATGTAATTGATAAATTTGAAGAGTCAAATTACTTTCAAAAGGTGATTTACTCTATTTTGAACATACCTTATACATCAGAGTTGATATCCAAACTATAAACTTTTATCCCAGTACTTCTGTGATTATTTTGAATGTTTCTTACAGAAATAATGATAGGTGTGTTTGAAAATACTGTGAAGCTGTTTCATTCATTTACATAGCAGCTGCTGCTTATACTTAGTTTTTTTTTATTCTGACTGCAAGTGTAGACAAACTTTGGAGCACTTAGACTAGCGAGCCAGGTTCTGGCAGATCGCTAGGTCAGGTCTTCACAGATGGAAAAAAGAAGCAGCGCATACAGGAATCGATAGGCGGAATTGAAATTTTAATTTTATAACAAGTATCCGATTCCTGACCTTACATATACGATTCTGAAATTGGAATCGATTTTTGATTCCCAACTCTACACATTACCTCAAACTTAGGACTTAAAGACTCATCTCCTGAGCAACTGCATAAAGGAACAAAAAAGCACGAAGGTACAAAATGTAGCCAACACAATAAATCAGTGCAAATAGTTTTAAAGTTCAAATCAGTTTCCACATCTTTAAGGGTAAGTTTACATTGGTGTGTTTTCATTTTAAAACACATAACTCAGACAGAATCATCATTTCTATTCATTTTCCACTGATTTATTGATGAGCATTAGCTGCTTCTAGCGCTGTCTGGCTGTGTTTTCTCTTCCGGATTGCTTTTCTGAATGAATGATGAAGTTCATTCGCTGTTCATACGTCAATCATATTACACGTTCATAACCCGCCCTGTCTCTTCCGATCAGTCCATTTCACTTCCGTGTTCAGTTCAACATTTCCATGAATGAAACATGAAGCTAATAAACATGATTACGACAGCATATGATTTGTATGTGATTTTCATGAAATTCTGCCTATTTTCATAACAATACAGGATTATATATGACAAATACTAAGCAGGTGTAGCGATTAGCTTGATATAAAAGGTTACAAATACCATATTTCAACAACATTACATGGCCAAAACGCAAATTAGATCGCAATCGGAAGTTATTACAAACACTCAATTGTGGTTTATAGTGAGTTTAGAGTAAAAGCTTAGTATAAATCTTATAAATTCTTTTGTAGCATGATGCTACAGTGTGCATGAATGGTCATGCAACATGTGTTTTCCATCGTGTAGTGTGGATGGAGATCTTTTCTGAAATCCAGTGGAAATGCCAGTATGGACGAGGCTCCCCAGCAGGCACCAGACGTCTATGTAACGTCAGGTTGACGTTGGACATGACGTCGGAGAGACGTTGCATTTTGGTTGAAAATGAAAATCGGGTTGACTTCAATATTTGACATCAATTTGATGTTGACTTAACATTGGATTTTGGTTACACAACCTAAAAACAACAAGATCTCAACGCCAGCTGACGTCGGTATTGGAAATCAATTTAACATTGACATTAGACGTTGAATTTACATTGAATTTTGGTCACCCGATGTCGCAACTGAAATTTAACCAAATATCAACGTCTTATGACGTTGTGTGCCTGGTGGGTCGTTTTCATTCTAAAACACACTAGTGTAAACTAGGGGTGTCCCCGACTAAGGATTTTCATAGTCGAATCGGAATTTTCGAATCTTGCTGATAGTCGACTGATAGTCGAATCATACAGTATGTTTGGGGGCGGGGGCAAAATACATTACCAAAGGTCAAGTCAGACATTCGACAGTCATAATTACTGACGTTAACACACAGGGAAAATGTGTAACAGACGCCTCGCAGATACAAAAATAATGTTTTATGTTTTGATTAAAAGATAGTTAACATTAAACGTCAGCGAAACCCTAAGAATTCACAACATTTTTTTTACAACAGTGCTCTCATTATAATGTTATGTAGGCTATATGACAGTAGTTATTAATGTTCTACATTTGAGCTGCGCACGCTGAATATGACCAGTAGAATGAAGCAAGATACCAGGTTTTTAATCAATGGGATTCAATTAATCATTTATCTCATAAAGAATACGCTTCGTTATTTATACAACAATGTTAATATTACGACTTATAGGCTATCTGCATAAATTGCCCTGAATGAATGCACATGAACGTGTCTGCGCGGCTCTGAATGAACTCCTTTTGTGGACGCGTTCTTCACGCAACAACGTGCAGAAACACGGCAACTAAACTCTAAAAATTCACAGCATTTTATTATAATAGTGCTCTCATTATAATGTTATGTATATGACAGTCCGGGTCATAGTTATTAATATTCTGCATTGTTGTTTGTCCTGCTCGTGCTGCGCGCTGAAGAGATAATCACCGTAATACTACAATGAAGCGATTTACTGCAGCACAACTCAACCAAATGCATCTTATACTAGATAAATAATATATACACGATATATATAAACCGGCTGAAATGTAGCCTACCTGATCGAAAAAATCCAGTCTTTCACTCTGTCTTGTAAAATATTTAAATCCTTGCCGCCAAAATGCTCCTCTGTCGGTCACGGATTATGGAAAGTGAAACTTAAAGCGGTCATATGATGCGATTTCAAGTTTTCCTTTCTCTTTGGAGTAGGGGTGGCACGATACATGTATTAGTACTGCACAGTCACGGTACGGGCATCTCGGTTCGGTGCATGAGGCCTTACAACGAAAACAGGCAATTCACCCCCAATCCAGAAGGGGGCGCCTGCAGTAATGCAACGCTGTTTGATAACCGCCAGCAGAAGAACAGTGAATGCCATGAGTTGCACACTTGAAAACAAAGCCCCCAGACAGAGACCATGTGCTGATTCAGAGTGTGTCTCTCACATAAACTGACAAACGAGTACACTTTAAAGGAGCAGTGTGTAGTTTTTAGCGAAATAGCTTGTGTATTGCAACTACGGCTCAGTCTCATGCACAAATCCAGATATTCCATAATTTTCATATTTCATATTTGCAGTGTAACGTATCTGAGATGCAGAGAGCTAATGAGGTTGGTAAATTAAGGAATTATATTTACTTAATTATTCAAGTACCAACGATGTATCGAATATTACTGTTACTTGTTCATCATTGTGTCAGTGTTTTTTAGAAATTTCACACAAACCACACTAAGTGCAACCACATACGCGCTCTGTAGAGCAAAGGGCTACTGTAGAAACATGATGGCGACTTCCACCCACGGTATATGTAGTAGAGGTCGAATGGTCCGATAATTTTTATTTTTATCAACAAGAAAGACATTACAGACGATCAGCTAGGTTGGACCACACTATACCGATTAATCAACCCGATAGTGACTTTTTAAAATGGATACTGAACGAAAACTAAAATAGAGCTTTGCTATAAGTGTTCAAAAGCAGTAACAGTATGTACTTTGTTACAAAGAATACAATATATTTTACAAATATTCAATGTGTATTTATTGTCATTTATAGCTTGCTGTGTCATTGTAATCATGGTAGTTTTTAATGTTAAAAGCAAGAACTACTTGACTGCTAGTAGTATATGCATGATGTGTTAGTAATCTTTAATGAAGATTTTTGCTATGATAGAATTTATCACCTAGGGTGAAGTCATTATATTTGTCCCAAATCATTTGGTAATGTACATAATGTGAATTTAATAGAAAAATTTACTATGTGAAATGAGGTGCTCTGTTCCGTCTAAAAGGACACTGTTGGCTGTATTTAAATGCAAAGTTTCCCTCTCTGCTCGCTCGAAATCGCGCGCAGTTCACATTTGGAACACGTCTGTCAGTGATTTCCGCCTCCATCTCTCGTAACTGATAATGACAGCAGACCAATTCAAGCCATCAAACCACTCCAGCAACACAACAGATGCAACACGGAAAACTATCGGCATGGATTTTTACCGATAACCGATAGTTCTGCAAATCAACTATTGCCGATTAATCTTAATCGGTCTACCTCTAATATGTAGTTATAAATCGCTCATTCTAAGGTAAAAAAACATAACAGTTCTATAAGGTCCTCACTCTGAAAACGTAGTGTATGTATATTTATTGCATTTGTGTTATAGATCATTGGTGTTACACAGTTTCATACTCAACTCTTGTTTGCGAAATGGAGCTTCTGTGCTTTGGTGTGTAATCCTTTCAATCAAGCTTTGCCTAAAAGATAACGTTACCTATGCTCATATTTGCAGTGTCATAAAGGTACTTAAATATTATTTATTATGTAAATATAGGCTTTGTACTCAGAATTGCTTCCAACGGTTGCGCTGATGTTTGTATTTTATTTTGATAAAGTACCAACTTTAGATGGTATCTACCATCACTTCAACTGTTTCCTTATACCAGCAGAATCAACTTTAAACACTTATCGTCTTAATAATGCATTACTGTATAAAGGTCTGCTTTTATTTGTGTACACTCACAATGAAAACAAAACATTGTGCTTTTATAAATAAAGAAAACAAATAGGATGTTGCTTTCTGCCACTTGAGTTTCCTTTCTGTGAACAAATTAAGCCTGTCACAAAAATGAACTGAAACTCAGCATATACAGGTGCATCTCAATAAATTAGAATGTTGTGAAAAAGTTACTTTTTTTCTTGCAACTTATTTCAAAAAGTGAAACTTTCATATATTTTAGATTCATTACATGTAAAGTAAAACATTTCAAAAGTTTTTTTTGTTTTAATTTTGATGATTAGAGCTTATAGCTCATGAAAGTCAAAAATCAGTATCTCAAAATATTAGAATATTTACATTTGAGTTTCAATAAATGACCATCCATACAGTATAAATTCTGGGTATCTCTTGTTCTTTGAAACCACAATAATGGGGGAGACTGCTGACTTGGCAATGATCCAGAAGACGAACATTGACACCCTCCACAAAGAGGGTAAGTCACAGAAGGTCATTACTGAAAGGTGTGGCTGTTTACAGAGTGCTGTATCAACGCATATTAAATGCAAAGTTGACTGGAAGGAAGAATTTGGGTATGAAAAGGTGCACAAGCAACAGGGATGACCGCAAGCTTGAGAATACTGTCAAGCAAAGCTGATTCAAACACTTGGGAGAGCTTCACAAGGAGCGGACTGAAGCTGGAGTCAGTGCATCAAGAGTCACCATGCTCAGACGTCTTCAGGAAAAGTGCTACCAAGCCACTTCTGAACCAGAGACAACGTCAGAAGCATCTTACCTGGGCTGTGGAGAAAAAGAACTGACTGTTGCTCAGTGGTCCAAAGTCCTCTTTTCAGATGAAAGTAAATTTTGCATTTCATTTGGAAATCAAGGTCCCAGAGTCTGGAGGAAGAGTGGAGAGGCACAGAATCCATGTTGCTTGAAGTCCAGTGTGAAGTTTCCACAGTCAGTGATGATTTGGGCTGCCATGTCATCTGCTGGTGTTGGTCCACTTTGTTTTCTGAAGTCCACAGTCAACGCAGCCATCTACCAGGAAATTTTAGAGCACTTCATGCTTCCTTCTGCTGACAAGCTTTATGGAGATGCTGATTTCATTTTCCAGCAGGACTTGGCACCTGCCCACACTGCCAAAGGTACCAAAAGCTGGTTCAATGACCATGGTGTTACTGTGCTTGATTGGCCAGCAAACTCGCCTGACCTGAACTCCATAGAAAATCTATGGGGTATTGTCAAGAGGAAGATGAGAGACACCAGACCCAACAATGCAGATGAGCTGAAGGCCGCTATCAAAGAAACCTGGGCTTCCATACCACCTCAGCAGTGCCACAAACTGATCACCTCCATGCCACGCCGAATTGAGGCAGTAATTAAAGCAAAAGGAGCCCCTACCAAGTATTAAGTACATATACAGTAAATGAACATACTTTCCAGAAGGCCAACAATTCATTAAAAATGATTTTTTTATTGGTCTTATGAAGTATTCTAATTTGTTGAGATAGTGAATTGGTGGGTTTTTGTTAAATGTGAGCCTAAATCATCACAATTAAAAGAACCAAAGACTTAAACTACTTCAGTCTGTGTGCATTGAATTTATTTAATACACGAGTTTCACAATTTGAGTTGAATTACTGAAATAAATGAACTTTTCCATGACATTCTAATTTATTGAGCTGCACCTGTATATGCTATGTTACGTGTCACACTGTTTTTTTCCCCTTGTTTATCTGTTAATTAAATCAAATATATTTAAAAAATGTATTCCTTGTATGTATATATGTACTGCAGATTATATACTGTATATAATGTAATATAATATTTAGTATTACTACTGTACTACTCTCTGTTCAAAATAAATGAAAAGAAACTTTAATTTTCATGCATAGTAGATTTGTTGTTTTTTTCCTGTTGTACCGAAATCGTATCGAACCGTGACCCCCGAACCGAGGTACGTACCAAACCCTACTTTGGAGTGTTACAAGCTTTTTGTGCATAGATAGTTGCAAGAAGTTGCAAAGACTAAAGTCTCAAAACCAAAGAGATATTCTTTATAAAATTTAAGACTCTGCCACGCCCCCCTAAAACGGCTCATTTAAACACGCCCCCACATGTCTACGTTAAGGTGTGAGAAGATTTGCAAAACACCGCCCAAATGTATACGCAAAGAAAGAGGGTGGAACTATTATTCTCGCTGTAGTATTGTTGCTGCCGCCGGTGCCATGTCCTGAGATGCTGTTTCGTTGTGAAAGTGAAAGTACTTTGGGCTTCCAAAAGAGGACACAACTAGAAATCAGTGGTTAAGTTGTATTTACAACACTGTTCCAGAACAGTTCAACCCAGATATAAGAGTGTGCGCACTGTGCAGCTGTGCATTTTACGGAGGACTGTTTCCTGAACCTGGAAGAGTAGCCTACAATGCTGGCTTGCACAAAGGCTGTTTCTATAAAGTGGAGCAATTCCAACTTTGCAAGGACAGTCTGGCGCTTCTGACTCAAAGCCTGTAAGTACGTCTCTGCTACTGACTATTCAAACGCGAGGTTTGAGCGGTGTAGAGTAGTACTTGTTGTTTGTCGTTTCTCCGATCACAAATGCAGACATGGTAATGTTTATGCGGTGCGATGCAACGCGACGCGTAAAAAGACAGTATAAGTCATTATAATCAGTAATTATGTCCCCACTGGATGCAACAAATGCCTCGTTTATAATGGGTTTTTATTGTTTTTATGTCGTCGCGCCAGGATACGGCATCACAATACGGTGAGGGCGTAACATTTCCATCTCACGCTTGAGGTATTCGGCCAATCACAACGCAATGGAAAGCTGGCCAATCAGAGCACGCCTCGCTTCTCAGAATGATGAGCTTTGTAAAAATCGGCGCGTTTCAGAAAGGCGGGGCATAGAGGAGCAACAATAATGTACAGTATGTGGAAAGTAATGTGTTTTTTTAACCTTAAACCACATAAACACATTGCATTACACCAAATACACAAAATAATGTTCTTTTTAGCAACGTCATATGACCCCTTTAAATCTATAGGGGTGGTTGGATTTATTCACGCACGTTAAAAATATTTATTAAAAGCTTCTTTCTTTTCAGATTCTTATTTACAACTTTATCGTAATAGGCTGTATATTAACTTGTTGGGAGAAAACCGGTAGTTCTATGTGAAATCAGTCATTGAGCACCCCCATATAGCCAAAATGGCATGATCATAACACCTCGCGAATATTCGACTGTGAGATTGGTAGTCGAATCAGGCTCCTCCTATTGAAGCATCGAATCTTCGACTATTCGGGGTCACCCCTAGTGTAAACGTAGCCTTACATCTATGGGGTTTTGACGCTTTCATACTATAGCCTCATGTGTGTGCCATGTCTCTGGGAGTAACCGGTGTAAACTAGTGTTTTTCCTTGACACCTCACCAGAGCCAATCACAATTCAGGCACATCAAGCACGCTGCATGCTTATTGGCTCACTGACGTTGATGAGATTATGTCATATTGAAATTTGGTACTGAAGGACAAAACATTTTTCAATACTCAATGGTATCGAGGCAATTTGGTCGGTGCCTAAAAATGATCAAACTCTATACCCAGCCCTAGCGAGAAGTGACCTTAGGTACACTGTATTTAAAAATGTCCCTACATCTGTTATGCAAGTTAACAAAGCTGCGTAATATGGTGACATTTGTTCCCTTAAGTTGAATAAGAGGAATCAAGAGGAACAGTCAGTGCATGACTGGAGGGAGGCCACTGCACCCCGACCCAAAATACCAAGATGTCTCTTTTCAATCCTGGCACAAACTACAGAGCTCATCTGAATGTACGTGTCTGTGGCTTTTATGTGAAGTGTGCCAACAAAGATCTCTGCCCACCTCTGAGACCTGTTGTTCAGCCAAGTGTTTGCACATGGACGGGATGTGACCTTGGAAAGTTTTAAAGTGCGGAAATATAAGAAGAGCCCTCTGAGGCTCAGAGGATCTGCTAATGTAGACAGACACATAGCAAGATGGGCAGCAAGACAGTTGATGTAATTTGGAGAGATCTGATGAGAGACAGGGTACAAGAACAACCTCCTTACCATGACCCATGGACCACTGGATGGCTCCGTGGTGCCATACCAGTCAAAATCAGGAAAGGCTCAAGTGTCGCCCATGAGGCCAGGCCTCATCAGTCATTGGTGTGATGCTATCGTCACGGAAACCAACACCACATTAACGCACATAAATACTCACCCTACTTCTACATCAACTGATGACTTGACCCAAGATGGCTGGGACTAATAAGAGCAACACGATCTGCACTGAGCATCCCTGACTGCTTATAAAACCAGAAATGGAGGTTGACAGTCGTAATTCACACGTCTGCTGCAATTTTACTGTGTGTTAACATTTAAGTTACTTTTGGATTCATGCTAGAAGCCTTTCACAGGCCATCAACACCATAGAGCCTACATCATGGAAATGTTTCCATATTGCTAATGTTTAGTCCTTTGGGATTCCAGCATAGCTTTCTCTCCACATGCATGATGTTGTGTGTCACTGTTGGTTAGAGACAAAACAAGAAAAACTTCAATTCGTAATGACACCGGCTTCCTTACATTCAGTAATGCTGTTTTCATCCAGTTATGGCATTAAAGGCATGGATAAGAGATGAGATGAAAGCATTATGACCTTGCCCTTAGCTTGAGTGCACTGGACTCCGATCAAAACAAAAAAGTGCAATAAACCATACGTTTGACAGGATACTGTACTCCTTTAAGGTGCACTGCACTGTGATGATAATTCACTTTTTGTGTAAGGGTCAATGACTAACAAGAATGTTCATAAAGAAAAAAATATAATATAAAATAAAAAATAGTTAAAGCATATGCGGCATGTATTTAACGATTCATATTCATGTTGGTTTTATGTTTTTTTTTTTTAATTATGTAACATCTTCAAAAAAAAGTATGACATTTCCACATTTTTATATACAAATTTCACTAATTTTCATATCAATTCATCAATATTAAGTTTGGAGAGACACAACTAGAGACCGATTAATCAACCGATAGTTTAAAATGTATACTGAACAAAAAACCAAAATAGTGCTTTACTATTTAAAAAAACAGTACTAAACCAAACTTTTTAAATGAATAAAAATATTAATATTACTTATTATATTGATAATTAAAGTTGGTTCATAATTTATTAATGAATGTTAACAAAAGAAACGTATCAGTAATAGTAAATGTTTGAAATTAACACACTCTAACAAGGAACAATACTTCTACAGCTTTCATTGATCTTAATGTTACAAATGGGATCTTATTGTAAAGTGTTGCCATTTCATTTCAACAGTCATGCTTAAAGATGGCCATCTTTACTTCAAGAATAAACAATGTGGCATAAATGAGTTCAGTGTTCAAAAAACAGAGCAAACAGAAAGTGAAAGTTCAAGCTATATTACATCTCTTTATATGAAGCATACAGACTTTATTAGAGCAACAGAAAGACAAACGCTTTGCTGAAAAATGCTAAATTTTACAGCCTAGGGTGAAGTCATTATGTACATTAACAAAGATTTGGGACCAATATAATGCAATTTAATGGAAAACTATGTGAATGGCGCTGAATTTTCCTGCCCAGCGCAGCACACATTCTCATGTGTCAAAACAAACAACACGAGGTGTCAGTGATTTCTGCCTCTAGAGGCCGCTCTCGCCCAGTATAATGATAGTGGACCTTTCTCAGCCGCTCCAACAACAAATAAAACTCGGGAAACTATCGGATTTTTGCCGATAGACGATAGTTCTAGCAATCAACTATCGGTGCCGATTAATTGGCAAAACTGATACATCGGTCGACGTCTAGACACAGCACAACCTTTTACAAGCTGAACCTTACAATTTCATAAGAAAGATGACTTTTAAAAAACAAGAAAATGAATGAACAAACGAATGAATGAATGCATGCTAGTTCATATTACACTAATGCACAATAGATGCTGACCAAAGGTGACAATCTGGAGGGGGGAGGGGGTACACTGATGAACCCAATGAACTTGTAGGTGACCTATTTTATTAATTTTAAAATGAATTTTCATTTTAATATATTTTTAAATACATTAACAGACCCAGAAAAAGAAAAATAGCAACTTGTCCTTGACCTATAACCTTATTTAGTAAAATCACATTAAGTCCCATGAGATTCACATTCCAAGGAAGTGCCTCAGGGTTGTGACTAAGGTCAGAAGAAACAAGTGCTTGTCAGTTGAGCCAAAGATTCAAAAAGTTACACCTTTCTGGCATGTGTCTATTGCACAGGGGCAGTTATGAAGGTTAAGTGCCCCAAGGGCCAACACACAATAAAGCACTGGGGATCTGAAACCATGCCCGTCACAGCTGAGAGCTGTATATCTTTTGAGAGATGGAGGCATGTTTATAAAAACATGGAAGCATGAGCGTCTTAAAGACATGCAAAAATAGGGATAACAAATTTAGCAGACAGAAGGTTATACTAGATATCCAAGGGTGTGATTATGCCATGTGTTGACATCTATTCACAGAATGAACATGGGTACCGTACATGTGTGCATTTGTGTCGTGTACACATCCTGTGTGGTGACAGAGCGAATAAACTTGACTGATGCATTCTGGGTTAAGTGAGTATGTCCACTGAGAGCAGAAGACGCTCTCACAAACTCTAACATACACTTCACCTGTCAGCCACCTGTCCACCACCAAGGGCACCTAAGAGTCTGGACAAAACCCTGGGCGGCATTCTCCTTGCAGGGCATCATTAATCACTGGGTGTGAATAAGCGTGTTGCTAAAAGGAGTTGGTGTTTGGCTGTCCATGCTCAATCAAGTCTGAGCATTCGACTGACTAAAAAACTTGGGTTCCACTCACTGAGTGAGACATTGAGCGCGACCGAGCAGTCACTAACCCTGTGCTTGTGAGTGTCGATGGCTCCCTGAGTGACTTATCGAGGTCATGAAAGTGTCATTGTGGTAAACACTCACCTAGTAGGAGGGGCAGAAGCTTGAGATGGTCTTGTCGAGGGCTGCGTTTCAACTAAGCAGGATCGTAAATTATGGCAATTGAACCCAATGAGACCTGTAATGCAATGATGCCTGTCCTTCTTTGGCGTTCAAAATATTCACCAGTTTTGACATCAGTTACATTAAACATCAATGGTTCTCAAAATCATTGATACTTGCTGTGTTTTAAGCCACCATGTTTGAAAAAGACTGTTCTTGACACTAAGCTATCATACTGCTTCAGAAGGACTGCAACTAAAAATGATTTTGGTAATCATTAATCTGCCCATTATTATTAATTAAATAAAAAAAAATGCCTAGGGATGTGTGAGACTAGTCGACTAAATGATACTACTGCTAGGCTACATTTAAATTATTGTCACATTTAATGTTACTTTTAAAAAATAATTCATTATGTATATTTCTGGACATTTGACGTGTTTTCTGTGTCACCAGGGTTTTTCCTGGCTCAAAACAACCAGAGGCGGCACAAAATTTGGCGGAGGCGGCCGCCTCATTATTCTCTATGCAGGAAAAACCCTGGTCACTTGTGGTGGGTTCAGAGAAATGTCCACTCTGAAGATGGACAAGGTGAGGGAGTATTTTGACTTGGAAGAAATGGAACCAATTTTTTTTTTTTTTTGCTATATTACCAGATATGAAGGACAATACTGGTTTTCCAGCAGCATTCAGTATAGGATTTGACCGTTTGATTGCTAGATTAAATAGGCTATTTCAAATAGATCATTTTTACAGACAGTTCTTCAAGGGGTAGACTACACTTTAAGAAAAGGACATGAAAATACATTGCAATGTGCTGCGTTCATATGACATAAGGAACTTTCCACATAGATTGTTTTACAGGTGTTTAACCTACATTTTGAATCACATTACATTGTGTTATGCTTTAGGGTTGAAGGTAATGTCCGTAAATGTAACGGAAAATGTACTGGTAATTTTCTGCCAGGACATTATCCCTTTTTTCTACTGGTTTTTATTCTTATTGTAGTCAACAAGCTGGTTACAAAATTTCCATTTAAACATTAATGAAATTAGTCATGGCTTACATTCCTATTACTGAGCCAAAACTTTTGAATGGCAGTGTGTTATTTATTTAATTATTTTTTTTGACAACCCACATCCCTCATTAGTAAAAACGCTAGTAGAAACGCTAACAGAATTTTAATTTTTGGGGAAACTACTTTATTTGTGTGTATAACAGTATCAGACTTATCCTTCCATTCCTCAACATGATATCAGACAAAAGGTGCAAAATGCTAAATCCAATTTCAGCTCACCAAAGGTCAGGGTTCACAGGGGAAAGGTCAGTGGTGGACTGCCAGGTTTAGTTATTGCAAGGACCTGTCTTCACACCTAGACCTTTGAGTGTCAAGCAGGTGTTAAGAGGAAAGAAAGTAAAAGACGCCATAGTGTCCCTCACGTCTCAATTCCCTTCACATCTCTTCACCCCTTCACACTCCTCCTTCCGCTCTGACTGGCACTGATGCCAGCAGCTGCTGTAAGCTTAATTGGTCCCTCTGGGTAAGGCTGGCACGAAAGGGAACAGGCATCTGTTCAGAATGGGCAAAGAGGAGAGCACCTAACCGCTGGAGCAGCTGCCCTCAATGTGACCAGGACAACTGCAAGGGCGTTGAAAAAGGGTAAGCTACTGACCTTCAGATTATTCACACGGCTAGCCTGAAATGTGTCATTTGGGAGGGGTTACTACCAGATTTCTCACCAGGGCACCTGCCAGGCATGGGATCTGTGCCAGGCAATGACAAATCTACCACCTTTTCATAATGGCAAAGGGAGGGAATGAGAGAGAGTGACAGTGTCCCGTCACTGTTGTAAGCTAAGAGGCTTCACTTCAAGTTGGTCATTAATATCCACAAACTCGTTAAGTGGAGAATGCCATTAAAGGGGATCTGGGGCATGACAAGTGCCCTGGCAGGGCAGAAAAAAGGAACAAATCACTGGCGCTTAAAATAGTCCAGCTGGTATTCACAAACCCTAACCGCAGAGCTGCATTAAGGAACACTATCATTTAGACCATAAAAAGATCTTATTACACATCACACAATCAGTTAACAAGTGTATTTAACACTTTAACTCAATATGCAGCATTAAACAAAATAAACATTTCTATTTGTTATCCCATCCTACACTCATACCTGCACAGTCGAGTCCTGTTATAAAAGGCGATCACAAATTGTGTTTCTCTCGATGGTTTCTTATAATCTGCGGTCAGAGCTCCATTTGAAAAGGCCATGACTTATGCAACATTAGATTGGGTGTCTGTTGCATGCCGAAGGACTTACGATGGTACAGCCTGACTATATTTATTGAACAGCTCAGATATAATATTAACTAATGCTGTATACACCAGATCAACACAAATCAACAACAAAAAAATTGGTAAAATTACGTTTTATGCACAATAAAGAATAAAGATAGTAATTGGACAGTGATGATTCTAACAATGAAATGTACACAAGTGGTGTGAGGAAGGGAAAATGCTAAATATTTAAACACTGAAGCCACTAGCGTTTAAGACCGATTGACCACTGCACACAATATCACAATACATCAATACTACGCCGTCTGCTGTCCCTAAAACCAAGACTCTTCCGCCTCAGTGCTTCACACATGGGAAGCAGCATTAATGTTAACATGGGATCTGCTGTCACTTTTTAAACATACAGATGGCCCCAAAATATTGCATAAATGCTTTAGCCAGACTGACTATCAGTCTGTGTCAGGAAGAAATACACCGTACTGAACTGATCAATGGTGTACCATTTGCTAGCATGATAGCAGATTCATGTCACACAGTACATTACTTTACAAATACAATTTATATAAATAGTAATAGACTATTTTTACAAAGATTTCTGTGTCTAAATGTTAACCTAAGAGAAAGGTTTCTACACACATTACACATTTATTGCTTAAGTTTGTTAATAAGAAGTGGACAAAGAGTTAATTTCCTATAAGCGGATTAAGAAATCTTCAAAATCCAGGTTTATTACATGTATATGGCATTAAAGCCAATGACCTGCACTATTGCTTATCTCTTAAAGGTTGATGTAATTTGTAGAAATGAAGTGAATTCTTATGTAATGAGATATTAGTGCTTTATAATTTTGGAGTGACCCACTCAACAATAACGCGCAGACAGTAGGAGGAAACTGTATAGAAAGTATATTTGCAAAGCCTGACCAGATAAGTGACTATCACTAACCAGAATGGGACCCAGGTTGCTCTACAACCACCGTGACAGGAGACAAACTAGCTATTTCCCACAGAGCAACTCACCGGGGACAACAGAAAATGAACTGGCCCTGATCAATACCATCCAGCTCCTCTCTCTCTCTCTCTCTCTCTCTCTGGTGCTGCTCACACAGGAAAATGAAAAACAAATGCACAAATATTGTAACACACGGCATGATGTGCAAAACCTCATATAATTATGTCATCTCAGAGCTACACAGAAGGGAAAAAGGAGTTTTGTTTCTTTTAATACACGAATGTTGTGGAATTCCTTCTCATAACAAATTAGACTGGTTAATTGTGAACAAATTAAATGGTGACTGAATTCTCTCTTTTTTTAGGGGGGGGGGGGCATGGAAAGTACAGGTGCTTCTCAACATTTATGTCAGTAATTCGACTCAAATTGTGAACTCGTGTATTAAATAAATTCAATGCACACAGACTGAAGTATTTAAAGTCTTTGGTTCTTTTAATTGTGATGATTTAGGCTGAGACCAGCAAAGTATGTTAATTTACTGTATATGTACATACTTGGTAGGGGCTAATTACTGCCTCAATTCGGCGTGGCATGGAGGTGATCAGTTTGTGGCACTGCTGAGGTGGTATGGAAGCCCAGGTTTCTTTGACTGGCCTTCAGGTCATCTGCATTGTTGGGTCTGGTGTCTCTCATCTTCCTCTTGAAAACCCGATAGATTCTCTATGGGGTTCAGGTTTTGCTGGCCAATCAAGCACAGTTGGTCAGACCTTTGGCAAGGTGCCAAGTCCTGCTGGAAAATGAAATCAGCATCTCCATAAAGCTTGTCAGCAGAAGGAAGCATGAAGTGCTCTACCTGGTAATGGCTGCGTTGACTGTGGAAGAAAACACAGTTGACATGGCAGCCCAAATCATCACTGACTGTGGAAATTTCACACTGGACTTCACCCTGTGCCTCTCCCTCTTCCTCCAGACTCCAGACCTTGATTTCCAAATGAAATGCAAAATTTACTTTCATCTGAAAAGAGGACTTTGGACATGAGCAACAGTTGAGGTAAGATGCTTCTGAAGAAGTGGCTGGTTTTTCCTGAAAGCATGGTGACTCTTGATGCATTTTCAGTCCACTCCTTGTGAAGCTCTCCCAAGTGTTTGAATCAGCTTTGCTTGACTGTAAAGCTTGCGGTCAAACCCAAATTATTCCTTCCAGTCAACTTTGATTTAATATGGATACAGCACTCTGTAAACAGCCACACCTTTCAGTAATGACACTTACCCTCTTTGTGGAGGGTGTCATATCATTGCCAAGTCAGCAGTGTGGTTTCACTTCTGTATGGATGGTCCTCAAATGTAAATATTCTAATATTTTGGATACTGAAAAGCTATAAGCTCTAATGTTTTACTTTACATGTAATGAATCTAAAATATATGAAAGTTTCACTTTTTGAAATAAGTTATGAACAAAAATTTATTGAGATGCACCTTTTACAGCAATCTTCATTATATGTATATATGCATACCTACTTCAGACTTTCTAACACATTAATTTCAATATGTTGCTTAAAGGAATAGTTCACCCAGAAGTGAAAATTCTGTCATCATTTACTCACCCTCAATTTATTCCAAACCTCTATGCATTTCTTTTTTCTGTTGAACTCAAAAGATGATATTTTGAAGAATATGGGTAACCAAACAGTTGATGGTCCTCACTGACTTCCACAGTATGGAAAAAAATACACTAGTCAACATTTGAAGTGGATCAAAACCTTTCATCAAAGTTGTCCTAAAACCAAAATGCGTTCTTGTCTTAGGACAACTTTGATTAACTTTTTTGATCCACTTCAAATGCTGACTACTGTACTATGGAAGTCAATGGGGACAATCAGCTTTTCCCCCACAAAATATCTTCTTATTGTGTTCAACAGAAGAAATATACTTAGACAGGGTTGAAACAACTTGAGGGTGAGTAAATGATGACATGATTTTCATTTTTGGCTGAACTATTCCTTGAAAAATTCTTTGTAATTATTTGTAAAATTTACTAGAAATTGCTGAGTGAAGATTGCTTCTACATAAAAATATTTTCGGTGTATTTTAAAAGTTGACTTTCCTTTCTATCTTTAGATCACAATCTCTAAATTCCCATGTGTGTATGTGTGCTTCAGCACTGTCTTCCTCTAATTACTGAGAATCTTTATTTGGATGATGCGTAAGTGTGTGGGATATGAGAGTGCTGTCAACAGAGAGGAACACTGTTAGTCCACAGGTGTGGGAAAGACCCTCGGCACAATTCTCAGGCAGAGACAGGTGCGTTTACGACACACTATTGCCATTCACACTGCCACTCTGGGACATGTTTGTGTCTCAGTGTAAAAAAAACTTGTCTGCTAACAATTAAGTTGTTACTCTGGAAGACAAATCTACTAAAGGATACAACAGATGAAGCTTACAATCTTTGTACTGACTAAATCATCAAGTGGTTTAAATGATGAATGGGCCCATTGTAAAAGGGCTCCCTCTGCAGGTGATGATCAGTAATGAACAAAAAAGATCTCTCACATTAAAACCTTTGCAAAAATAAAAATATATAAATATTAACAATGTTTGCCACAACTAAGCCTTGATATAAGATATTTCATACTTGGTAATACTGGATATAACAGAACAACTACACAATACATATTGTGTTTTCATCTAAAGAAAGAAGTACCTATGAGCTTAATTAAAAAAAATCAACACCTAAAATGTATTGGGTCATTTAAAGTGCAGCATGGCGACAGTGAGCATAAAAAGAAATGGATAACTAACCAACTCAGAGACACTCGGACAAACCAAAGAAAATCTGGAATTGTTTTGGCAGATTTCCCTGACCTAATGTGTGCCGATGTCTGCATGCTGTGTGGCAAATTGATACAGGTGTAGAAATAGCAGCAGGAACCAAGTTTAACACTGTCCTGAGACAGGTCCAGTGTTTTTTTTTCCAGTGGGAATAAAACCAATAGATGAGCTACATTAGTGGCAAAATCACTCTGGTACTCCAGTTTGCATTTAAAAAAAAAAGTGTTAAGCAAGATGAAGGCAATGGAATCCGGACATGATATATGTCCGACTCAAATCTCCATCCCCCTGAACACATGTGCAGGGAGTCAGGATTCCAGTGCAAGACAAAAATGTACACAAACCCATACTGTAACATCAGAACTGCCCCCCCCTACTAGACTGGACTCAATTACTCTCTTAGTTCAGAGCAAATCTTACTAATTAAATACGCTAAGCATTAATTATGTAGCCTGAGTGGGAGCCTATAAACCTATACCCACCAATCCCAGCCGATCGATACTCCAGGAGTGGAATTAGCAGTTATCTTAAAGTCCTTTAACAACAGTGCAGGCAGACAGACCAACACAAACAATCATCCATAATTAAACTGACACTCACACACACACACACATACACTGTAGTGCATTTAAGTAAGCTAGGGATAAACTAATACCATTTTTTGATACAAAGAATGAATGTCATACATACATTATACTGTTCTTCTCGATAAAAAGTACTGGAGCTTCACTAACACTAGATGTGGTTCCCAACTGGAGGCCACAACCCAAAATACTAACCATATAATTAAGCAGAGGATATAAATAGGCTTATTGATATTTGGAAAACAGAAAAAAATATGTATAAAATCCTTTGATCTGTCATCTGGTGTAAGTAACTTACACAGGTTTCACAATATGCACATATCTTCAATCAATAAAATGTCTGATTAATTTGTGGATCCAGGTAAATGCTCTAAGCCTTTTTAAAGTAGAAGGGGGTATATATATATATATTGAGATACATCAAGAAAAAAAAAAATTAAGAGTCAAATAAAGTCAAATCAGTCTTTTTATATATATATATATATATATATATAATTTTTTTGAATTGTATTGTGATAGGATAGTTTCGAGTTGACAGGAAGCGAATTGGGAGAGAAAGGGGGGCAGGATCAGGAAAGGTCCTCGAGCTGGGATTCGAACTCGGGATGCCCGTAGTGCAACGGCACTGTATGTTGGCGCACTGCCCACAAGGCTATCGCCACCGACAATCCTTTTAAACTGTTAATACATTTGCATGTTATTGAGCTTATAACTTCAGGTGATAAATTACAAAGTTTGATTTTAAATTCCCCTAATATGCCATTTTTAAAGGAATGTTTTTGAACGCTAAAAGTGCTACCGCCAGACCCGGAGATCGGCTGAATGGATTCAAAAACGGTAAAACTCAGCTGTTTAACTCTAGGGGAGTTGTAAAATGAACCTGAGTGTTCCTTTAATGTTCCTAATATTGTTTTGGGAGTCTACTACAACAGGTTTACATGCATTCAAGGTCAAAATCTGCTTTTGTTTTCTCAAAATATGCATTTAATATCACCTCATTTTTCAACGATTCTCAAGCGATTTGTTTGAAGCAGTTCTAAAATTCAGTCTCTCTAAACCCCTCCTTTCCGTGAGCCTACTGCTCTGATTGGTCAGATGGCCGAATCTGTTGTGATTGGTCTACCGCATACAGCGTGTATATCCGAAACGGATTTTGTGCACAAAATAATAAGAGCACACATTATTTTATTATTTTACACACAGTATTATAACTGCTGCAAACCATGCTTGTTTTCTTTTGTCAGCGTTTGACACAGAATGCAACGAATACACAGTTGGGGATGGACAGATTTGCTTGTGCATGAACTTTACAGGAATTTTATTTATTCTATACAGGAAGTTTCTGTGGCATGAGAGAATCCAAACGGAAGTTAGAATCCATCATGGTGGCACTCATGAGTTACTCAGGAAAAAGGTGGATAGGGGCACTTTAAGAAATATATTTGTTTAATTGCATACAATATACTGTGTCGAGTTGCCATTTGATGTCCCATGTAAAATATGGGTACTGAAGCCAAACAAGTTGAGAATCACTGCACTGAATGAAATATTTAAAACCGTTCAAAAGAGTAAAAATCAAAAGCAAAAGAAACCAAAAATAAAAGACTGGATAAAGAGAAAGTGAAAGAGAAAGCTGGGGGCCTTCCATTGACAACACTCACTTCCCAGATCTCATCTGTCCATCAGTCTGTGAGCTTTGTGTGTTAAACAAGCTCCCACACATTTCCCAGGATAACACACACAGCCTGCGGTTTTAAATTTGGACAGCCACCTGTGAGGATGACTAAGATAGCTTGTTGGGGCAGCCTGTGTGTGTATGTGTGTGTGCAGGGTTTATGGAGCTTACTTGGATAGGGGGTGTTGAGCTGGGGAACTTGCATGCCAATCGTGGCCAGGAGTCTCTGAGAGGCCTGAAGGTACTTAACTGCTCCCTTGAGAGCAAAATAAAGATTGAGTCCAAGTGGGAGAGAGGGAAGGCAGAAAAGGGACATGACGGAGCGAAACTTTGGGCTGTGCCAAAAAAGCCCATCGCGAACAAAAAAGCAGACAGAAAATGGGCCAGGTGAGAGATTAAAAAAATTAGGGAAAGGGAAAGGCAAATGAGGGGACGCCTGTATGGTTTTGCTGGCTTACTTCTCAGGCCCAGAATAGAGCATGAGCTCCAATGTCTGGGCCACTTCGACAGAAATGGAAAGTTGAGAGTGATTAGGGTCAGGTTTCCCAGTTCACCCCTCCGTCATGGGCTGTGGGCCAGGTGGAGCGGACTGTGGGTTTGGGAGTTATGCGTGTACTCTAGCCTCTGGATGGCCTCTCTGGCCAGCGTACAGCTACAGCCAGCCAGTTAATTAGGAGAATTTCATCACTCCGTCATAGAGAAGGAAAGATAGAGGGAGAGGAAGAGACAGAAATATACCATTAGTCTATGGTCACAGAAGTTGATTCAAGCCCATATGGATGGCGATGTGAGTAACACAAGCTCTGCTTGAACTGAACTGTGGTTGTTTTATTGATATCCTCCTATTGATTGTTTAGATTTTCCTTTTTCTTTTCCACAAGATGTGTAATTCATACATACAGTGAAATTAAGCAATTCTAGAATATGCTTAGGGCCAAAGGGTCAAGTTTGTTTATCGTAAACAAGTCAATCGTCCTCTCCACATGCACTGTGGATTGGAAGTACATATTTACTATATTTTGCATATGGGAACTGAAACCTATATGCACACTACCAATTAAAAGTTTGGGGTCATTAAAAAAAGAAATAAAAAAAGTCTCTTAATCTCACAAAGGATGCATTTACATCCTTCAGTTGTGCTGCATACATTGTCCCACAAACCGTGATATTTTATTTCAGTATTCTTTGATGAATAGAAAGTTCAAAAGAACAGCATTTATTTGAAATAGAAGTACTTGTAACATTTTAAATGGCACTTTTGATAATTTTTTGGTAATGCACTCTTGCCAAATAAATATATTAACTTTATATAAACAATGTGTAGGAAAACAGAAACAGGAAAACTTTATCTCTATAACTTTATCAACTTTAGCTCAAACGTCTTCTGTTAAAAAAAGGGGGTTTAAGAGAGAGAGAGAGAGAGAGAGAGAGAGAGAGAGAGAGAGAGAGAGAGAGTGGTGAACAAGAAGGTGGTTGCAGGTTTTTTAAAAAAAAAAAAAAAACTATTTCTGCAAATCCATTTGGTCACTATAGTGGCACAGAAAATGAAACTTCAGCTTTAAGAGTCACAGTTTCATGTGCTTTGGGTTTGTAATTAGCAACTTGGAAAGTAACTTGGCAACTTGGTAACTAGCAACTTGAACAGAGTGAACAAGGCAGATCAAAGACCAAAGTCCGAGTGATACTGCACCAGTGAAGGTGGTGTAAATGGCTATACTATGCCTGCAAGACCTGTAATTGACTGCAATGTGTTGAAACTGTTCTCGGATATGGTTACTAAAAATGATATGAACATATGTGGGCTCACATAACAGCCAAAAATAAAAATGGATATTAATCAGTCTTTCTAATTCTTACACTTCATCTTCTTACTTCATACACCTGTCTTTCAACAGTCATCGGCATATTCTCTCATATCCTATTAATGAACTAGTGATTTTATTATAACCTGCAGAAATTAGAAAAAATATATATATTTTAGTCAATTCTTAATCATATTGACTATGAAATAAGAGGTGAGGAATACACAGATTTTAAAACACTAAGCATCATACACTTGCCAACTTTGTAAATGGTTTCACATAAATACTGGGCATCATGACAAATAAAAACAATGTGTTCTAAAATATCAAAAAAACATTTATAACTGGATGGAATCATAGTCTGTGCCCAATATACACTATACACAATTTTCCATAAAATAGGTAAACTCTGACTGCCGAAAGTTGTGTAGCATATTCCAGCTTTTAGTTACATGCTTCAATTGTATAAAAGCTAATAGTGTTTACAGTAACACTGATATTGTTAATACTGTGAAATAATTGCCAAGTGACCATTTTTTCACAGAGTGACAATAAGCCTAAACAAAACATCATGGGTCATCTTCAAAACCATAAAAAAAGTTAGTTTATCATGTTGAGTAGAGGTCCAAAAAACCAGAGCAAGTGAATGATGTGTCTCTTTTTCTGGAAGCACAACCCCCCTGTAAACATGACCTCTGTGACACCAGCTTTCCTCCAGAGAACGGAGTGTCTTACTGGTTTAAAGTAAGGTCTGAAGACTGCCTCCTCCCAGTCGGAAACCTTTAACCCCATGAACCTGTCCCACTCCAATCCACTCTAAGAGAGGGCCAAACAGCCTCATTATGGATGTGTTTGGCTGGCCTTAGAACGCATAGTCTGCTTCCCACGCAATGCCAATTTGCTGTGATTATTATGGTAACACTTCACGCCGTGTGGACAGATGAAGGGTGCATGGGAGGGGCTGCTAAGATCAGATTACTGGAAAAGGGAAACTTAAAGGGCTTGGGCAAAAGGTAATATTATAACGTGCCATTTGTAGGAACTTAGCCATGGTCTTAAAAAAACTAAGTGAACTTTATGTTGTGCTACATAAGACTGACGCAAAAGGAGCAGTGTTCAGTGTCCAAAAAGTACACTTGAATAACAGGGGAGCAGTGTGCTATAAAATATTACAGCTAAAAATTCAGTTTGAAAATTCTAAAACAAATTCTAAAACATTATTATTATTATTATTATTAAATATATTTATTTATAATATAATAATAATAATAATAATAATAATAATAATTAATAAGTATGTATTTTGGGTGATTGCTGGTAATTATTTATCACTACAGTAACTACATGATGACAATCACACATCAACATTAATTAGTCAAGTAAAGCTATAATTGGACTGACAAAATACCAATAAATCGTAAAGACAAGCATGTTTGTAAGTCCCGGACAAACACATAACTACACAATGCCTGTGTTTGAGGTGATAAATGATGTGTATGTTCTTAAATAATTAGCAGGTGTGTCCTGTTTAAGGTTTCTGATTTATTCTGTCCCTTGGGTTACCGGAGACCACTCGGGATACCAAGAAAACATTTACCCCCAAAACAGGGAAGGAAAGAGTGTAAGTGCAGTGTCCGGTTTCATTGGCGTTTGGATTACACTTTTCATCACTTAGCCTTCAACTGCTGGCACAAACACTCAACAAATGATCTCACACATCAACCCTTTACCGCACAAACTCAAAACTAGCTCCAATGTGAAAGTGTGTGCAAACCGTTTGACAATAAACACATTTTCTATTTCTGCTTGTACTTCCCTGTAAGCGTATATTAGACGCACATCTCAAACTTCATAGAAAGTAAGTGGCCTCATCTCCTTTCACTTAATCTGCAGGTGCTCTCATGCAGTTTACACATAAGCGCAGGGGACGGGTGTGCCTGGCAGGTGGCTGTTAGTTGCGTTGCTGCTTGGGTGTGTCACGCAAGGCCGAGCAGTGAGAAGCTTTAATCATGGCCAGCTGACAGTTTGACAAGGGAGCAGCCAGAGGCCCTGGCGAGAGAAGCAAGGCACAAGAGCATTGGGTAATGTTTCTCTACATCTGTCAGTGACTGTACACAAATTACACACTGGGAATCCATGTTGAGCACAGGGGTCTTTTCGTTAAAGAGTTTGAGGTTGATCAGTTGTCCTGTGGTTGTATGCTGGGTGCTACCATGGTATGTTACTACATTCTGACCAAATGATTTGTAAACATCTATTTATATACAGAAGCTGCCCTGCTAAAAGATTTTCTGTGCTCTATGATATCCATTGTAAAAATTGCATGGTAAACCAATTTCATTCTTCAGATTTGTTGAATATACTAAATCAGTCAAATGTATTTTTATACTAATAATATTATTATATAATTGAATAAATATTATATAATTATTAATATTTCTTATATTTTTCTTTGTTTTAAATAATATTTATAATTATTTATTAATATCCACTGTATTCTTTCTTTCTCTTGCTTTCTTTCTTTCGTTCGTTTGTTCTTTCGTTCTCATTTGTTCTTTCTTTCTTCTGGATCATGAGATTGCATTCAAAAATTTTAAATTAAATAATCTTTCTTCAATCTACACACTTTCATTCAAAGGATCTATTCAAAGAGATTTTTGTAAAATGTTTTTGAATAAGTCTCTTATGCTCACCAAGCTCAGCATTACAAAAATGTAAAGATTAAATTAAATAATCAATTACAATCAATCAATCAATCAAATAAATAAATGGTATCAATCAATCAATCAAAGGTCAGGGGTCAAATACACACTTTCATTCAAAGGTATTTTTGTAAAATGTTTTTGAATAAGTCGGTAAGATTTTTGTAAAATGTTTTTGAATAAGTCTCAAGATCAGAATCAATTGATTTTGTGTTCAGTCAAAAAGAATATTTCTATGTCTCTTATGCTGAAATATTATATTACAATATAAAATTGCTATATATTTTTTGTAGAAATGTCAGCCACAAGATCCTAAAATTGCATGCTATTCAATTTATTCATGATGAAGCCATCCTTCAGAATATTTCTGTGAAAATAGTTTTTTTTTCAGTTTTTTGATGATGAATAGAAATGTCAAAAGAACAGCATGTTCAAGAAATTTTATTACAGCATTATGAATAACATTATGAATGAAAATAGTTTTTTTTTCACTTTTGATGAAATTTAATGAAATTGTCCTTGCTGAATAAGAACACACCCAAACTTTTGCAGTGTATGGGGCATTTGCATTACTGACCCTTTTTGTCAATGTATAAACAGCCAAACCTTAAAAAACAGCAAAAGGTTGTCAAAAAATAAATAAATATAAAAAAATAAGCTTGTGTAAATACAACTTATGTGTCCTGAGAGCCAGTACAGCACTTTTTTTTTTTTTTTAACATTGCACTAAATGCAATTTATGCAATTTTTTTCTACATTAGTTCTCGCAAAAGCTTGTGAAATCTTGGACTATGGATGACACCTTTTGAGGAAAAGTAAAATAAATGGAGCTAGAGAGAACATGGTGAAAGTTATTGGCAGTTGTAACAACGACAACCAGACAGAGAGAAACTGACAACAGACAGCTGAAGGACAGACAAGTTGAGATATACCGAACATCCACACACACACACACACAGCTGTTAACAGGTGGTGGGTGGTCCTCCCAAAGACAGGCCTGCTGGACACATTATGAACAGGTTGGTGTGTGCGTGCCGGGACAGAACACGAATTGGAGAAGTTGGATGTTAATCCAGTGGACACTGGTGGAGGGGAGAGATTACACCCCATTAAAGTGCGAGTTAGCCCATCTGCTTGACATGCAGGGCCTGAGAAAGTGATGTGGAATGAGCAGAATGTTCATCCCAGGGACTGAGGGTCGACGGTGTGCGAGTACAAGCGTGACTGACGCAGTTGATGAAACCACTGTGGCATTTAGAGCAAATATATCTCGGGTGACAGTTGAGAGAAGTAAAGACACTATGTTGGCCCTCGTAAATATCTCCTATTTCTTTTGCGTTCAGATTAATCCACCATTCATGTTATTATTGTGCTTGTTTTCCCTATTGGCTTTCTCTCTTTACATACAAACTTGTGTTGTATTCATGCAAATGCAATCCAATCACATATCCATATTCCATAACTAACAATAATACAACACAAAATTTCACGCAACGCTAACCTAGGATCAGGAGGGCACGTGGATCAAGTAAACCAGGGCCTGCCGACACACATTTATCCTAAACAGGGTATTTATTACCAGAGATAGAATGCTTACTCAATATGGCAGAGGCATATGTAAGAACGGGAGGTGGGGGGGGGGGAGCCGGGAATGAGATCCAGCAGATGAGGGAGCAGCGGTGGTGTGAAAAAAAGTGGCAGAAACTAAAGGAAGTGTGAACTAGTGAATGATGCAAAAAACAAACTAAAATAAACAAACAAACCACATTAGGAGCGAACGCTTAAAGGCAGGAGGAGACTGACGCACTGGCTGTCACCTCTAAAATTTACAATGTGTGTATGGTTGCCAGTAGGGAGGTTTAATTTGGTCGGGATAATAAAAAACAGCATTCTAGCACTAATGCCTAAAAAATTATTGGCAGTTTGTTTGGCAGTCCATTGCGTTTCCTGTACACTCCAGCACCATCCAGCTTTGTATGCATATACACACACACACACACATTAGGGGTGGCACGGTACACAGATGTCACTGTTCGGTACGTACCTCGGTTCGGGGGTCACGATTCGATACGATTTTGGTACAACAGGAAAAAAAAAACAAATCTACTATGCTCCGTTTCTTTTCATTTATTTTGAACAGACAGTAGTGCAAATTAAAAAAAAATCCCATCTAGATGTGAAAATACTAAATATTATTACGTTATATATATAAAATCTGTTTTGTTTTCATTGTGAGTGTACACAAATAAAAGCAGACCTTTATACGGTGATTGTTAATAAGACAATAAGTGTTTAAAGTTGATTCTGCTGGTATAAGGAAACAGTTGAAGTGATGATCGTGCCGGAGCGCACGCGCACACACATACACACACACACACACATCAGTTCCAGCATTGCTAACTTGACAGAACAGTTTAGGGCTGAACGATTAATTGCATTTGCGATAATATCGCGATATGACAAAATGCGATTTTTCAACCGCAAAGGCTGCGATTACACTGTCACGTGACGCGCGAGAGTAGGAGTAAAGCGGTGTGTTCGACTTGAAGATAGATCATATGACATCAAAGTACGGCGAGAGAAAGCATACAGGAGACGTCCGCTCTCTTATAACTCTCGCAGTACTTTGATGACACACACAACGATCGGTCCAGCAGCGCTGCTTCAAGTCCAACACATCTAAGCAGTCTTCAGAGGAAGCATCAAGTTGGCACGCTATGTTGCCAAGTCCGCAGTTTGTTTTCGTGTCCGCGGGTCTTTCATAACATGCAGAATTGACGCGCTACATGTAAACGATATCCTTTGTTGTATTTTTCTGTCAAAATAACGGAGTTCCTTTGAAATTCTTCAGCTTTTAAGAACTGCCGGTTTCTCTGGTAGTGGGCGGAACTAATGCGCAAACGGCAATCTCATTGGCCGGCGCTCACCTATTATCGTCCCTGTTTTGATTTCAGCAAATCAATTCAAGCGAACACAGACAACCTGATTAATATTCATGAACCCAGCAGCTCAATAATCCTTAGTGTGTTTTATACTGTTATTAGTAGTAGAATTCGTAGTAGTTTTGTTATCTTATCAGTATTATTTGTAGTTTTCTTTTTCCTTTTTTTATAGAAACACTAAATGACAAACAATATCTTAAGCACCACCACCAGTCCTAAGTTCAGTCAACATGACAAATATGAATTGGTTATACAGGTTATTATAAAGTTCAAAGTAAAGTCATATAATGCTAAAATTGAATGCTAAATTATCATATATCATATTATAATGTAAATGATACCATGCTTTACATATAAGCTATATTGTATATCAGATAATTAATATTAGTCTGGTGAATAAGCTAAAAAAAATGACAAGCCAATGGAGATTCTATTGCCAAGGTGTCCATATAATATTTACAATAATCAATTGAATTTGATAGGTGTCTCTCACATTGTCCCACAGAAACATTAAAATAGTGTAGTTTAGTGTGCAATGTTTTATAATAATAATGTATTATATTTAGTGTCCATTTCATTCATTTAACATTTAATATTGGGGACATCAAAGTTATTTGACATATTTGAACATTTAAAAATAAAAAAGTAACAATAGTTACTTTCCCTGGTAATTAGTTTCTTTTATAATGATGTAACTCAGTTACTATTTGTGAGAAGTAACTAGTAATATAACTAATTACTTTTTTAAAGTAACGTGCCCAACACTGCATACTATACAATGATTTATTGCTTGTCTTTGTTGAATAATACAGAATATAAAGAGCTTTAAAAAATAATCGCATATTAAAACTCAATCGCAATATTGGTAAAAAAAAAAATCGCAATTAGATTATTTTCCAAAATCGTTCAGCCCTAGAACAGTTGGTACTTTATCAAAATAAAATACAGTGAGCCAAACATCAGCGCGCCCTCCTCTGTGTCACCGCTGGAACGCGACTGAAGAACAAAGTCTATCATTTACATAATAAATAATAGTTTCGCATTCAGATAAGTTACATCGCAAATATGGAAATATTATGGAATATTTGGATTTGTGCGGAATGAGAGAGGTAGGATACACGAGCACAAAGCCCCATTTCGCAAACAGTTGAGTGCGCATGCCTTTAAAGTATACTCCTTTGTCAGTTTATGTGAGAGACACATTCAGAATCAGCACATGGTATCTGTCTGGGGGCTTTGCTTTCAAGCACGCAACTCACGGCATTCGCTGTTCTTCTGCTGGCGGTTATCAAACAGCGTTGCACTGCTGTTGCTCCCCCTTCTGGATTGGGGGTGAATTGCCTGTATTCGTCGTAAGGCCTCATGCACTGAACTGAGAAGTCCGTACCATGACGGTTCGATACGAATACATGTACCGTGCCACCCCTAATATATATATATATATATATATATATATATATAAATAAATATAGACAAACGATTAATCACATCCAAAATAAAAGTTTTTGTTTACATAATATATGTGTGTGTGTACTGTGTATACATTTATTATGTATATATATTGAAAATATTTACATGTATATATTTATATGAATATCATTTATATTATATATAAATCTATTTAATATATAAACAACATTTTTCTGAAATATATACATGCATGTGTATGTATTTATATATACATAATAAATATACACAGCACACACACATATATTATGTAAACAAAACTTTTATTTTGGATGCGATTAATCACGATTCATCATTTGACAGCACTTATGGCTCGTTTCCACTAAGCGGTACGGTTCGGTACAGTACGGTACGCAATTATGTCCTTTTCCATTGTCAGAAGTTGTGAATGGTACCAAAATAGCGAACCGTACCACTTTTTTGGTACCCTTCCGTTGGGGTACCGAGCACAGCAAAGGGTACCAAAAGGGTGGAGCTAAACTCACTGCAGAACGTTGATTGGTTGACTAGAATCATCACTTGTGCGTGATACAAGGGGATAAACCTTCTCCTTCACTCGTTCCACTCTGCTGTGTTCGGCTTATTACATCAGAGTGTGCAAACACAAAAAAAATATAACAGTGTATTTTATAATTTTATATTTTCACACAGACAAGCCGTTTCTCAATATGCGTTCTTGTCTGTTCTTGTGGACTTGTGAAACGTCATTGCCCAAAAACCCGCGTAATTTTCAAAATATTACTGTTGTGTCATGAAATGTAGTTTTAAGAGTTTTTCAGGAGAGAATGTAGTTGTTTAATACTCAAATCTGCGGTTTATTTATAAAGATAGCGCCTATTTGAAAATTTGCTATGCTGATTTCGAAGCTCCAGGCGATCACCGGGCGCTCAGTGCTCATGTATCCGCCTCGAGCAGCCTTACGCTCGGCTAGTGCTTCAAACATTTGCCGCTGTCTCTGTAGTGATTAAACATGAGATACAATTCGTTGTGTGTATATTTAACAGGCATTCGTGGTCTCATGAATCTATTATTTGTTCCTGGTCATATCATTTTGACTGAGCACAAAGTTTAACTTTATATTTATTTTGAACTTTACCGTAGTAACTTACAGCGCTGACTTTGTAGCAAACGTTTGACTGTGAACTGTTTGCTTTTGTCTTTATTTCCTCTTATATAAGCCTCTTATACTTTGTACTTATACTTTTATAATGGCTATTATTTTTCATTAAAACAGACATAATAGAGGCAGAGTTGTGCTTATTGTCACGCTTTATTGTCGATCGCTACTTTCCGGCATACACCATGCCTATCAAGTAAGGGTACTGTTGGCAGTGGAAACGCAAGCTAGATCACAGTGTTCGGTCCCGAACCGTACCGTACCGTACTGACCCATACCGCTCGGTGGAAAATTGTTGGCACCCTTGGTAAATATGATCAAAGAAGGCTGTGAAAATAAATGTGCATTGTTAATACTTTTGATCTTTTATTTAAAAAAAAAAAAAAAAAAAAAAAATCACAAAAACCTAAGCTTTCATTGGAAAATAAGAATTTAAAATGGGGGGGAAATATCATTATGAAATAAATGTTTTTTTCTCAAATACATGTTTGACAATTATTGGTACTCCTAGAAATTCTTATGAGTAAAATATATCTGAAATATATTCCCATTCATATTCACAATTTTGAGCACACCAGCGTGATTATGAACATGAAATTATCCAGCCATGGCATCCTGTTTCACAGAAATATAAATAGGAGGGAAAACAAAGGCCAAATTCCAAATTAATCACCCATCACAATGAGAAAAACCAAAGAATATATTTCTGATGTGCAGCAAAAGATAATTGAGCTTCACAAATTATAAAGTGGCTTTAAGAAAAGAGCTAGAGCAGTGAAAATTCCTATTTCCACCATCAGGGCAATAATTTAGAATTTCCAATAAACAGAAAATGTTATGAATCTGCCTGGAAGAGGACATGTGTCTATATCATCCTAATGCATGCTGAGGAAGAGAGTTCGAGTGGCTAAAGACTCTTCAAGGACCACAGCTGGAGAATTGTAGAGAAAGGTTGAGTTTCGGGGTCAGAAAACCTTAAAAAAAAAAAATGATCAAACAGCCCCTACATCACCACATGTTGTTTGGGAGGGCTTCAAGAAAAAAAAAATCAAGAAAAGAAAATGCTTTCACCAAAAATCTCCAGCATATTCAGTTGTCAGACACGACTGGAACTTCAAATGGGACTGGCTTCTATGGTCAGATGTAACTAAAAATTTTGCTTTTTAGCAGCAATCACTCAAGATGGGTTTGGTGAACACAGGGATAAAAAGTACCCCATGTGCACAATGAAATATACTGCTGTATTTTTAATGTTGTGGGCCTATATTTCTGCTGGAGTTCCTGGACATCTTGTTTAGACACATGGCATCATGGATTCTATCAAATACCAACAGTTAAAAATCTCAAAAGTGACTGACTTGTTGAAATCTTATAATGGGCCATGTTTTGGATCTTCCCAACGTACAATAATCCAAACACAAACCTCAAAAACAACACAGAAAATGGTCACTGAGCACCAAGCTCTGCTATGGCCATTCCAGTCCTCTGACCGAACCCTGTAGAAAACGGGATGAGATGTGAGGTGAACTGAGAGAGAAGAAGCATCGTTCATGCAAGTGTGAATCTGAAGGATCTGGAGAGATTCTGGATGAAGGAATGGTCTCTGATCTCTTGTCAGTGTTCTCTCATCATCAGGCATTATAGGAGAAAACTCCTATACTAGTTTGGCAAATGGAGGTTTCAAAAGTATTGAATAAAGGGTATCGTTAATTGTGTTCAATGTGTATATTAGAGAAAAACAATTTTTCATAATGATATCTCTCCCGTTTAAATTCTTATTCTCAATGAAACTTAGCAGATTAAATTTATAGATTGCAATTAATTTCCAATATATATTCTGTCATAAAAGTTTACCCAACATGAAAGTAATATATTATATGTTTAATATATTAATATATCTTTTATATTTTTTATGGGTTACATTACAAGGATGCAATAAATTAAACAGAAAAAAGTGACAGTAAAAGACATTTACAATGTTACGAACGATTTATATTTGAAATAAATACTGTTCTTTTACTTTTTTTCCATCAAAAAAAAAAAAAAAAAATCCAGAAATGATTTCTGAAGGATCACGTGACTCTGATGACTGGAGTAATAGCCGCTGAAAATTCAGCTTTGCCAACACAGAAATAAATTATATTTTAAAATATATTCAAATAGGAAACAGTTATTCTAAACTGTTAGAATATTTCAGAATATAACTTTTTTACTGTATTTTTAAATCAAATAAATGCCGTTTTGTAGAGCATGAAATAATTCCTTTCAAAAACATATTTAAAAAAAAAAAAATACCATTCAAAAGTCTGTGTATCTAATTGGGGGGTCATGTCATGCCAGATGTTAGGGTTCCCCCAATTCCAAAATCCCAATTTAACTCCCGGTTGCCAGAATATATGTATGTTTATTTACATTGACCAAGTGTGTGGTTGTGCCCTGAGGGGAGAGGCATTGTGTTAATCTATGGAAAAGATACTTTGTGCCTATATAAAGTGACAGAATGTAATGCATGAAGATAAAAATAAATAAAAAAATCGAGGAAAAAATAGATGATACAGGAAGAACGTATACAAACCCTTCATAACACATTACCTTCCTTACACTGCACTTCACAACGAACATAATACATGCTAAACTTAACTGATACCACTGAACAAATTCTGTCAAATGACCTGAACTTCTATAGATATCACTTGCTTGTTGTATAGGGAGCAATGAACACTATGTAGGGACCATGTGAATTAGGCTGCATCTATGAATAGATTAAAATACCTCTGCACACTTCCTCCAAATTGTAATGTGAGTTAATGACGTAAATGATCAGATCATAAAAGCTCTTTCATACAAAAAAAATTAAACCTAAAAGATTAACGTTGCAAGCCTATATTTAGCTGCTGTTGACACTTGAATGTGTGGCCACCATCTGCATGCGTGTAAACTTTACGTGAGCTGGTGAGGGACGGCACCATCAGATCGAGTGGAAAATGACAGCAAGATCAGAGCTGTGAAAGACTGGACAAGTGATTTATGGGCAAATAAAAAGGTGCAAATATTGTACAGTAATAGGACCCCTATGGATGTAGTCAGGGCTAAGGTGTGTATATGGGCGTGTTTGTGTAATTGCGGTAACATGACTATGCGTGTATGCATTTACGAGAAGTGAGGTCCGACTCAGCTAATCGTATCGTAAACCATCCATGATCATGTGTCAAAGGTAAACAGATTTGATGAAATCACCGCCTGATTACACATTAAAATACCAATTTTTTTCAGAGATAAACTTGATGATACAGTGTGTATTGATGCGCATGAATATATAGTGTGCATATTGCACAAAAGGTTGTTTAACAAATAAATCGCTGGAGATAATTTTGTGCTTTGCATACATCATAGGGCTGTGCGAATTGTTGACAAAAAAGAAATTTCCAAAAGAAAAACCAATTAGATATCTTTAATAGTAATTAGCTAAGATAAATAACGCGAAAATTTCTTAAAAAACACCACACAGACATGCTTTACATAATTATACTATGACATTAGTTCTTTAGTGTGAATTTGAAATGTGTTTCCATGTCCATGTGATGCATATCACTGTTTATCTATTTAGCTCATTGGAGAATTATACTCTATCTGTTTACATACATATGCTGTTAACATGCCCGTGTCCAAATAATATAATAAAAACCATCACTCATAGAGCCCGTGTCCATATCTGCCTCGTGTGTTGACATAGAAATTAAAAAAATAAAATAAATATTTATCAAATCATAAATGTTTCAAAATGCGCCATATTAGTAATATAAACAATCTCATAATCAACTGTAATACATCTTTCATAGTGAACGTCAAACGTCGTATACATGCGTAACGGTGATAGCCCATCACAACGGTGACCCAAAGCTTTTGTTTTCCAAGGCTGGATCTAAAGCGCACTTTTGCTTGTTTAAAATCTAGCCATCTGCCACCACAAACACAACATACTTATTTTGTTTCGCACAACAGTAACTTTAATTATATGAATTTATGGTGTACTTAAATGCCACATTTCCGTGTCAATGTTTATTTTTACCGCGAACAATGCGTTGTCACTTTAATTCTTTCGCATGCTTTCAGCAAAGTTCACAGAATGTAACTCCGGCGGAAACGATGCGCTATGACATGTCAGACGCACTGCTTATTGTGTATTGCTGTACACCCAAAGCTGGAGCGCTTTACTGCAACATCATAACACTTGATTGTTTATCTAAAAGTGCGTTAGCACACGCACCACAGCCAAAGGAGAATTGATACCTCTTACGTCTTTAATTTATGTATTTAGCGCGCTGCAAACAGTCTCTCCGTTGTCACTGAAACAGTCGGATAGTTTATTTTTACATACTGCGGGAGGTCGGGGGCGCGGACAGATGCGTTGTCATCGTGCTATAAAGCGATGCAGACTTTAGCGCATGCAAGAATCAGACTCGTGATTTTATGACGATCGCTGCATTATCGCACACTGCAATGTGCTGTGACACAATTCCGTTAAAGCCACAGCAACTACTCCCTCAAGTTAATCACGCACGCAACCACATGGGAGAGAGGCTGCCTACACAAACATGCACGAGGGGGAGATCTTGAAGCCACAGCGCTGTTAAATAACCCACATAAAGATCTCTACTGCCCGGTATTCTGTTCTGTTCTCGCGCTCCATACTAATGGCGCGCTGCCACCAGAAAAAAAGTAATTGAGTTGAATCGAAAAAAGTAAAAGTATATAAGTAAAATTAATATACTAATCTGCGGGAGGTCCAAAACCAGAATTAGGGAGTTTTTCAGTCTGTCCACACTGAATGTGATTTTATGACAAAGCTTTCGATTAATCGCACAGCCCAAATACATCATACCAAATAAAGCCACAGCAACTCTCCCTCAAGTTAATCACTTAAACACATGGGAGAGAGGCTGCCTACACAAACATGCACGAGGGGGAGATCTGAAGCCACAGGCTGTTAAATAACCCACATAAAGATTCTACTTATTCCTCTATACTAATGTCCACCAGAAAAAAGTAATTGAGTAAATTTTGAATTGCGAAAAAAGTAAAAGTATATAAGTAAATAAATAAATATACAATCACCAAAACCAGAATTAGGGAGTTTTTCAGTCTGTCCACACTGAATGCAAAGCTGTTGTGTGACAAGACAATAACAGCCAATAAGAACAGAGATACCGTTATATGGAACAGGATTTTGTATCAACTAAATTTCAAGTGAGGCAACTCAACAACAAAAAAAAAGCCATAACAATTATGGCATATGTCAAACCTGGTTGAAAAAAAGAATTAATTAAAAAAAAAAAATAATAAAAAAAAATTTATAAATTATTTATTTTTTTAATACACACATTGTATACACACATTACACACATCAATTTTACATTAACTTACATATAATATTAAATAATTATTTTAATTATTAGAATGATAGGAGAGGAGAGAGGAGAGAGAGAGAGGAGGAGGAAATATAAATAATAATACTCAAAAACCCATATTTGACAGTCAATCTATATCGCTTACACAACCTATGCACAAAATCTTTAACTAGCTTGCAATCAAGTTCGGATTGTTTAAATATGTTGACCACTGACCACTGATTGTTGCTTGATATTACTGATGAACTCAGTCTGTATCCTGTATTTTCTTTTCTTTCATGTCCTTGTTAGTTATTATTATGCAGAAAAAAAAGAAAGTGAAGAAAAAAATGAAGATTGCGCAACTACTGTTAATGATTGTGAAAATCTGAAAAAAAAAAAAATGAATGCAAACCATGGGAAGACCTCGCACGGGTGTAAATGCATCCACAAATATATGAAGCTGTTCTGTACGGAGTGAAGACTAATCAGTCCACACTAAGTTGCCTTTATTTGTCTATGAACCCTTAAGCGTCCTAAGCCAAAATTCCATTGAGACGCTTCAGGCGGCTTCATTTCCTCTCTTCTCCTTTTCTCTCTCCCTCTCATCTCCTCACTATTGTGTTCTGTCATTTATCTATTTTATGGGATTATCGAGGCGCTTCTCCCCTGCCCGCAATTCATTACGCTCCTAACTGCTCACTTAGGTTTATGCCCCTTTAAATCCCCCAACAGATAACCAACCAGCCTCGGTAAACAGATAGAGAGGGAGGGAGAGAGAGACATGTGGTGGGCACTCATCAGAGAAGGAATTAAGAGATGTCACGCGGCGGTGGCCATGGCAGTGAGGAGAGGCAGTTAGTGGCGGTTTTTAACGCGGCTGCCCTCTTTCTCCTCATTAGTAATTCAATTTGCTCTTTATTAGCCACTCTTATCTCCTGCACAGAGTCCCTCTGGCTAACCCCTCCATCACCCGCCCTGTCTCCGCTCACCCCCTCTCTTTCACATCCAACCCAAAGAAGCATCACCTGGCTGGAACAAGACAAAACTTCCTATTACAAGACCTTGGTAGGAAGAGACACAGGCAATTTACAGGTATGCCAAAGGAAGGCAGTTTTATGGTAATACTGCTACTCTAATGTGCGCAGAAACAGAGCGCAAGCGATTACCGTGAGATTGTGGATGGGCTGGAGGGGGTGGAGCTGGCTGTAAAAACAGTGATTGCTTTCCATCAGGTTGGGCTTATATTCTCCAGTTCGTTAAAACAATCCAATTTGCAAAGGGATAATTACGCATTAGCTCCTTTTTATCTACTGAGCGAGAGCGCTGGCAGGGTTTGATAGTGTAGCCGTATTCGGCGTGCCACTGCTGCAAATTACCCGCTATCGGCACATGTACACCATCATGGCCCGATTGGGCAATTAATTAACTCCTCCTATCCCCAGTGGATACGGGCCATCACACCCAAACCTACTTCAGGCTGCTGGGAACATGCTGTCCTCTATTGGGGGTGTACAGTCACAGCCAACAGACTTAATTCATGATCTTTCTTAATCAGGAAATGTCAGACGAAGAAATACCTTTGTGGGAAGTAAATAAGGTAAAATGTGTTAAACAGTACTAAAGTCTATTAAAAAAACCTAAGCTATCAGAAGCAGAGAAGCTGTGAATTTTGCAGCATTATTATCACATAATATTCTCACAATATTCCATGCAGGCCTAGTGATGGCTGATAATCGAATGGCTCTCAAAGCACAGTACCATTTTGGATCAGATTATAACATCCAATAGACCTGAGTCAGGGTATCGCAATGTTTAATTTCTGAGGGGAATAAAAATGAAGCTTGAGAGATAGAAGTGCAGGGTGTTCAATGGGTTGTACTGTTGTTTAACAACATACCAACTGTTCAACTAATAAAATGTAATTCCAAAAAAAGCATCATAACTTAGTAGCTAAATGGTTAGAGGAAAAACTGGGCATCATACACTACGACTGAGGATCACACACTACCAGACATGTGCTTTGTTGATAGAATATGCATGAAAAATGAAAACAACTTGTTTTCTAAAATAAAAAATCAAACATATTTGATATTCCTTTCCTCCAACTGGACAGGATCTATGGAAGCCTGTTTCCGCCAAAGAATAATATATATATTAATATATATATATACAGAATTGACAGATATAAATATATATACAGATATAAACTCACAATTGTGAGACATGAAGTCCAATTCTGAGGAGGAAAAAAAGCGATTTTTTTTCAGAATTGGGTGTTTATAATTCACAATCCTGACTTAGTAACTTGCAATTGCTATAAAACTTGCATTTCTGAGAAAACATCACAATTGCTAGGAAAACAACTGTGAGATGTAAACTTGCAATTATAAGAAAAAAAACTCAGAATGATTAGATAACCTTTATTATTTTTTAATCAGTGGCGGAAACGGGCTTCCATAAGAACCATGGTCTAAAACTTAAAAAATAATAAGAATAATAATGTGTCTGTGCCCATCATACACTATGCAATTTTTTGTGAAATCTGTCAACTCGAACTGCACAAAATCTGCAGACTGGACAAATCCAGACTGCAAAACAAGCCAAATATCTGGCCAAAATTTCTGTTGTGTATTCCAGCCTTAAAGTGATTAAGATGTAAGAATAATAAAAGGGTAAACAAATTATTGCTATGTGCACACTTATCAATATCAAGTCAAAAATGTGGGCCTCAAAATGGTATATTAAACTATTTAAAATTACATATCAGTTTATTTTGTTTCTGTCTTTGCTCTTAATCATTTGCATGCAGTTGAATGTCTAACTGCTGTACATGTTGTTACGAGAAAATAATAATTATTACATATTAGAACATGTAAAAAAAATATATAGCCAAGTCTCTGAGACTGACAGGAAGATTTCCATGATTTCATCTACAGTAAGACTTTATTTTCATGACAGTACCCAGTGTACTGTTCATCTCTGCTGCAGCTTTATGTTTCCATGGGAACATAAAGCCCACCTCAACCTCTCTCTGAGGAATACAAACAAAGCAGCGATAATTAATTTTCCAGAGACCGTTTTGTGTTGATTACTAATTAGACCAGTTAGTCACAGAGGGGGTATAAACAATCAGTTCATTTAAAAAGGCAGAGGTAGAGTTGCATTGTGTTTTGAGAGTTGCAAAGCATTTTGTGAATGTGCAGTCATAGTAACTGACCTGATCTTGAGGTCCCGAGTGAGGTGGAGGTGAGAGAGAGACGGCGGAGCTTGTGTCTGCCAAACGAAACCAGCACTTTTGACTGTGCTCGCCTGACATTGGTTGGAGTCTTCACCTGTGCGTGTGTCCGTCTCTGCAACGAATACCGGCTCCTTACAGTCTGCACAATGGGGCTGCATCTTCTCTCTAAGGAGGGACTGTATATAGGCATACATAAAATGTAAGAATTTCTGTAAAAAATGTTTTTAGAAATTTTAGCATGTTACAGAAGTCAATAAAAAGTAAATGTTTGCTTGCTTTGATGGAAGTGCAAAGGAAATTTAAGTAACTATGTGCTGCCATCTAGAGGAGAGTTTAAGAACAATATTGCCACCAGCTGTGACACTTGCAACTAGCAATCATTCTACACTTTAAATAAGTCGTATAATACACTGGGTTTCTAAAGTTTGTGATAAAACATGTTCCAGGACATTTCTATGTTTTAGATCTTTTGTTTTGTCAATTTTGGAATTGTCTATGTCAACATTATTACATTATTTGATAGTTGTCACAAATACAAATTTTTAAAACTTGCTTGTGTTTAATAATTCCACTAACAAAACATCATGCATTTCAACATGTCAGGCAAGTACTGTTATTTGTTATCAGTCCTTTTTAACAGGATAGATAACTACTCCCGCAAGAGGAAAAATATACAAATTAGATAACAATGATAAATAACAGTGTTAATAACAGTGTTGTGATGCCTAACTGATTTTACTTTTTTAGTGTTTTATTTTAATTTATTTTATACAAAATAGTATACAAAATGTAATATCAATTTATCAGATTTTGGCCATAGCATGATTGGGCTGGCCAGAATTTTAATATCAGTGGCTCGGTGCATCCCTAAAATGAATTCTGACTTCTCACATCCCCTTGCATATATACATCACAATCTTAACAAAGCAGAACTCTCACCTGCTAGCAGATCTTCTGAGCTTGAAAGCACCAGCTGACAGTGGGGTGGAAGTAGGGTTCATGTAGGTGGGGTTTGAGGACAGAACAGATCCCTTTTCCCCCTTTTGACCATTCTTATTAGCGGTCCATTGATAGACCGTGCCCTTATGGGTTGTCCTAGAAGTTGAGCTAGATGCATTTGCTGTTGCGCTTTGTCCAGCCGCTTTCCAGCGATAGCGGCTGGCATGGTCAGCATGGGCTGTGGAGGCACCTGTACCTTTGGACTTTTTTGATAAAGTTGTTAAGGTTGTGGCACATCTCTTTTCTTTCAATGGTACCTCCAGTCCACCTTGAGATGTTCTTGCAGGGGCTTTAAGAGATTTGGGTGAAAGGGGCTTGCGTGGTGTTTTCGTTAAAGTGTTTGCTTTCCCAGCTGTTGACGAGGAGCAAGAGGAAGACACCCAGGTGTACTTTGAGGTCTTAGGAGCTCCGAGGGAAAGATTAGGCTTGCGAGACACCTTCTTATTGGAGCTGGAGACTCGTTTGACAGTGGCTGTTCCAGGAGAGGATCCAGAGGTCACTGGCTTAGGTGTGCTTTTTACGTTTACCATCTCTTGGTTTTTCACCCAAGCAAACTGCGATTTCTTATTACATGGCGAGGCTACAAGCGTCTGAGTTGAGTCTAGCTTAAGCTGAAGCTTTGTGGGACTCAAGGAAGCCTGAGACTGAAGGTTAGAGGCAGATGAAGCTATAGTACAATCTCTACTGGCTGTTGGCATTACAACAGTCCTATTGGATAAGGCAGCAGTGGAAAGGTGTGGTTTGACTTGAACTGGAGCTAAAGGTTTGACAGGTGCAGGGATAGAGGGATTGTTCACAGCAGAAGATGATTTCAAAGTGGGTTTTATCTTCATTTCAGGGTCAGATGTTGAAGCAGAGTCAGTTAGTTCATTGGTAAATGAGCAGCCATGATCGTTTTTTCCTGTTGAAGGTATAAGCACAGTCCTTTTTTCACTTGCTTCACTTTTCCTCTCCTTTGAAGTCTCATTTTGGAAATTAAGTGAAGATGTTGTAGATTTATCCGTGGTTTGTTCAGCTTTCAACTTTTTAAATAAAACACTGTTGTTTCCAAAAGGTCCAGCACTATTCCCAGTAGCAGAAGCGGCTCCAGATTTAGTGATGTGATTGTGAGGCTGGTTCAGGTGGTCCACAGCTGGATGAGACACATGGCTCCCAACTGTCCTGTTGGTCTTGTTGTTAAGTGAGTATGTTTTCCTCCAGCTGCCAGAAGAATGAGGCACATACTGTTGTGGCAGTGATGAATATGACTGTGTGTAGTGCGAGGCATGACCCCGACTCTGGCCCCGGCCCCTCCTGGAGCCATGTCTGGCACGACCCCACTCCGTAGAACTTGAGGGAACGTCACCATGAGTACTTTTATAGTCATTAATGAGGTCTGCAAAGGAAAGAAGAAGTGTGTAAAGTTAAGGTGAGACTAGTAATCTGAACTGACCTGATTATTTAAAATTAGTGAAATTGACTTTAGTAAATGCAAGGTCTGTAACAGAAGTGTGGCCATCTCTTTTCACTCCACTCGATTCCAGAAGACAGAAAAAATATATACTATTAAAATAAAATAATAATAATAATAAGCTGAGATGCCACTTGGGAAAAGACACAGTCTGATCAATGTTAAACACCAGACAGAATCTCTCTACAATGATGTCAGAAAATTAAATAAAGTTTAATTATTTTAAAAATCTTTTAATAAGTGAAACAAATATAAATCAGAATATAGCTGTTAACTATAAAATCAAAAGCAAGGTATCTGTAATCATAAACAAATATTGTAAATTATATGCATATCTTAAAACAATAAACGCTGTTCTACAATAGGTTACATTGTATAAAATGTTCTGGTCCTTATCTCCTTACAGGTCTTTACCTTATGATTGTCACGAGATTTTGATCTAATTTGTTTCAAAGTTTGAAGATTTTGGAAATCATTTTTTGTTTAACCCTGAATGGATTTGAATTTTTAATCAAAATCTGTTTATATTAGCTATTCAATAGCTACCAAGAAAGAATCTAGAATAGAATATTATAAAAACATACCAAAAACAAAACAGAGGCATTCAAAATGAACATACATAAAATGTGGGGCATTTCTTTCACTTTGGTTGGTTGTCATTTTCGCCCAGAGACTTGTTTATCCCTGAACCTGCTCTACAGCAACCAGCAAAGAACCAGTACCAACAACGAGGAAAAATGAAAACGAACAAACTGCGGTAAGTCAGAAATTAAAAAACATATAACGTTAAACATCTTAAAATTAGTGCATGTCTTAGCTTTAGTTAATAACGGTTAGGTCAGCCACGGTGTTAACGTTACTGAATACTTCATTCACAAGGTAAATGTGGCTAATAACGAACGTAGAGTTTTGAAAAGGCTTAAAACCACTGTTGAATTACACTAGATGATCACCATATAAATAAAGCAGTCACACTTACTTTGCAATTCCTCTATTTCTCTTTTTAGCGCTTCACGTTCAGCCATCTTCACACCAAAACACAGATGTCATAAAACCGCGACGACGCCTGTGATTACGTTTACAGGCAACATCCAATCACAACACGCCTCTCAACAGATGATTCTGAAGTTTTGGTTTTTAGCAGAACCAAAGAACTTGGCTGAACTACGCCTGGTTGTTCGAAACTTTACAGACCGACAGTAGCTATGACTGGAGCGTAGTTTCATTTAGAGCAACATTATAAACTTATGAGCACATTATTATCTTTATTCAAACAACCTTTTAAGTTTATGTATGTGGAAGAAGGCTGACCGTTTTGCATTCTAACAGTTTCGTTTTGGGTTACAGAAATCGAAAGTACTACTGACATCGGTAAGTAATGTGCGTAATTAGATCGAATTACTAATTTTATGAAGTCGCTTGAGAGTGGAAGTTAACTTGTTTAAAAACTTCGTTTTATTAGCCATTTAGTATTCCAGATCAATATATCAATAAAGTAATAACAAACAAAAGTTACTACCACTAACTGTTGACTGTTTTACAGAGGCTGTCTACGCAGTTCTTCCTGTCTACCAGCGTAGTTGTTTTAAATTGTTTTCGTTTGTTAACTTTAAGGTGTTTAAATGACGAAGAAGAGGAATATGCATTACTCAGAGGAAGTGAGCAAGTAACATAACTCCAATGCTATAGGCCCATGCCCACACTGGAAGCACTGGTGTCAACCTGAAAGCCTGACGTACTTCAGTTTTCCAAGTGGCATTTTCAAGATATGGCTTCAGCTGACAAAAATAAATACTTCATCATAACTGCAAAGCCGCCTTCACCACATGGGTACATAAACGCTGGTGAAATATGCTACATAGATAAACAACGATTTAATGCGAGGCTAAAAAGAAACGACACAGACATTTTACCAGTAGTTCGTATAGGAAAATTAAGTGATATATTGCTTGACAACGTTCTTCTGCAGCCATTGTCACGCAGAGCAGCAGAATTACTGCTGGCTCTTGAATCCAATGAAGAGCGACTGCTGGCCCTGAACGATCCTGTGGCTTTAGAGAAGGCTTCAAATCTGTCTGAAGGCGGTCAGGTTCATGTGGAATATAAAGGGCAATGGCTCAAAGGTGTGATTCGATACATTGGCAGTCTCACATCTTATAGTTCTGATCCTATATCAGGAGTCTTCTTTGGGGTGGAACTACAGGTGAGTAACCTGTTTGCATGAGTGAGATTGTGTCTGTAGTATTGTTGAACAGAGAACAGAGGTGGAGTAATACAAACAACCCACTAAGGGTAATGTGGTTGTTTAAGTCTTAAGCTGATGATACACGGGGCAACTTTTTGAGCAATGTTACTGGGCAACTTTGGTTAATGTTAGCGTCAACGGGCAACCAGGTGAGACACAGGGCCCATAACCGATTTAAAGTATCCATATAAGATGTGTTACCCATTCTCAGTGGGAAAGTGCCCAAGCAACATTGCTCAAAAAAAGTTTGAATATTGTAAGCTTTATATCCTCTTTTATTCTTAGGGGGAAGATAAAGGAAAAGGCCAAAATGATGGTTCCTACTGCCACAAAACATACTTCACATGTCCTAAAAACTCAGGCATTTTTGCCTCTTTTGCAAGAATCAAACCAGTGGATCATAAACCTTCAGCACCACCGCTACCAACTCAGTCTTCTCTGTCCATGACATCTACTGAGCCTCTCAAAGCTGGGGACAGAGTAACCTTTTTTGGTGACAAAAATGTTCACCATGGCATGGTTATGGATATAAAGGATGGCAAAATGGTTCTTATATCTACTGTGAGTACTTATTTCTTAGTGACTAAGAATGAATATTTCACCCAAAAATGAATTTACTCACTGTGCTTCTAAGTCTGTATAACTTTCTTTCTTTAGTTGAGCAAAGAAGCGGAAATTTTTAAGGATTTCACCTTTTGTGTTCCACAGAAAGAAAACTAAATAAATAACAGCATACGGGTTTGCAATGACATAGGAGTGAATAAATAATGACAGAAATTGTATTTTTGGGTGAACTATTTTTTGTAACATTCTCTTTGAACACTTTCCTTAGATCTAAAGATAAAAACAAAACTGGGTTGGTAGGATGATAGAAACAAGTCCAAGAAAAGAAAGATTTATCTGAATGTTCATATAAATACTAGTCCCAGAATAATGTTCTATCTCTTAGGGTACGTTTACACGATACCGATTTGCTAAAGTTTTTGCTAAAGAAAAGTTTTTCCTTTGCATTTTTGGAATACAGATGACAACATTGTCAAAACGATCCCCGTTCACACGGATTCATGAAAACGACTTAAAATGCTGTATTATCTATGCCAGCCCAGTAGTTGGTAATGTCACTTGCAAACTTGTAATACGCGTGCAATGTCACTATTTTCACAAATTCATGTTTTTGTAGTTTACACTGACACAATAACGATAACGTTTGCAAAAACTTGCACTTTGAACTTGCACCTCTTCTCAGGATAAGGATGACGAGGGTATGCAAGGAGGAGAGATAATGCTCCCACTGGATTGTGTAATTAAAGAGGAGCTGTTAAATAAAGGTAACATATGCCTGTGTCACCGCAGGTTTTATGTGCACTTATAGAATAGAAGAACACACAGTACAACCTTAGCATAAACATTTGGCCATAGACACTCATGCAAACAATAATTTATATCCTTTCGATGTAATGAAGTTACTTATACAATATACTTTTCGTTTTTTGTTCTGTTTTTCTTATGACCAGATGGAACTGAAAAAATGGACACTTCTCAGGGCCCAGAGATGGGAGGTGTTACTGATTCTGACGAAATTACTGTTGGCTCCCTGGTGCAGTTTCTGGGAAAAACACTAGTTTATGGAATTGTCCGCTGGATTGGATATTTACCTGATTTCCTTGAGAAGACTGCTGGACTAGAACTGGTAGATTTTCTCTATACCAGTTCAACTGTTGTAATCTTTCAGAAATTCCTGTAGCTCTGAAATGAAATAAAACTACAAGCCAGTTTCACCATTTGTTAAACTAAGACTGTAATATATGTATTTTTTTTTCTTAGGAGGACAGCAGTGCCGGCGTGAATGATGGAACATATAAAGGAAAACGGTACTTTAACTGTCCTCCTCATTGTGGTTTATTTGTGAAACTGTTATCTTGTCGGCCTGATGATCGGTTTTCTGGTAAAAAGAAGCAGCTGTCCAATGGTCACAATGGTAAGATTATTGTTAAATTTTTGTGAAATTACAGTGTACTGTACTTAAAGTGAGTGTGTCAGGTGTTTATTAGCAGAAAGTGAAACTTTACCATGGACATGTAGATTACACCAACAAATATTATGATGCCACCTACTGTAGTGTAACTTGCACAAACATTCCTTGTGTGCCTCATTCTTCTTCTCTGTGACAGATAATGATGAGGCAATTATATCTGAGGAACAGGAGAATGTGCCACCTATTAGAACAGAAGATGTGTCAAACCGATTGATTGGTAAGATGAAAGGCATTCAGGGTCACTGCAACTCCTGTTATATGGACTCTGCCCTGTTCAGGTTAGAACTCATCTTAGACATGATTTACATGGAGTTTTAATGTATGTTGTATTATATTGTATTATAATGTATATTAAACTATATTTAATGTATGTTAAATATTTTTTTTTTCTTTAACATACATTAAATATAAATGTAGAATGTAGAAGTCAATATAATTTTTTTTTTTATATATAATTTAAATAATAATAATAATAATTAGAAATAATTTAAATATCTCTGGTTTAATTTATCAACAGTTCAATAATATGTCTCTATCTTATTTCTGTTTTTTTTGTCCAGTGTGTTTTCCTGTTCATCAGTTCTGGATTCTCTGCTTTTTAAGACTACAGAACATGAAACCATTCAAAAAATCCTGCTAAAGAGCATTGTTAATCCTCTCCGCAAGTGAGCTTGTGACCTGCATTTGGCTTTGTATTGATAGAATTTTTACCTTGTAAAATTTAAATTTGAAAGTCACGCTAAACAGAAATTTCAATAACACTTATAGTATATATATATATATATATATATATACATATACATATACATATATAGGAGAGCTTGAATAACCTAATTTTCTCTCCTAATTTACAGACAAGGTTTTGTATCAGAGCGCAGTGTGATGAATCTTCGGAAACAATTACAGAAACGGGAACACTGCCCCACTTACACCACAGATGAGAAGGGTAAGCTATCTTCTTGATGTCATAGCCATATTCAGCTTTGTTAATGATGTCAAGTTTCAAACAGAATATTGAAGGAAATTGTCCAACTTTACATTTCTCTGCAAGTCATCAAAATACAGATCCAAAATATTGCACAGCTGTTTCCACAAATTATTTATATCTCATTATCTATAAAAGATCTCTTGGCTGTTTTATAGAATTGCACTAAGCATAGTGTTTTTCCTGATGTGTGCAGATCCTGAGGAGTTCCTCTCTCTCATCATGCAGGAGATTCTCTTTCTGGATCCGCCACTCATGCTCTGGTAGGGAACTTTTTCATTGTTTTTATTTGTCAGTAGGTACAGGAATCATAAGGAATTTAGCTATTCTAGTTCCTTCAAGATTTCATTGTTTATTCCTAGTAATTTGAGGAAGTACCAAATAATTGATCCTAACTTCTATACTATTTAACACACACATACACACACACACACATATAGACTACACGTTGGAAACACTGTCCAAATAGTTTAGCATTATGGTCTCTTTGCAAAGGCGAAAGATTGACATTCAAGAAACTGTAACCAAACTGAACATCATGGAAATTATTCTGTTATAGTTTTTTTAGAAAAAAGAATTGCCTCTTGATTCCTACCTCTAATTTTCAGAGATTACTTCTGCTAAATGTGTCTTGGCATTTATAGAATGCCTTCTAATTTATAGAAGTTTTTTGGAGTTTATGCATTAATATATGTTTATTACTTTATCTGCTTTTAGCAGCCAATCAGGAAGCACACAAAAAGTGCAAAGCTGTTACTACTACCAAATCTTTATGGATTATAACCACCATTTAGTCCTGCCGACAGTTCAGCAGCTACTGGAACATTCATTTTACAGCAACAGTCTCAAACTAGCAGAGGTATCATTCTTCCTTTTGTTTGTTTTGTGTTTGAGTGTTTAAAATTCTGCTTTCAGTTCTTTACTTGCATTATTTTGGTTGGACATTCCATAATTGACCTGCAGATGGTACTGTTTCTCTCTACTTAAATATTTCTGGTGTGACCTAAATGAATATGCATCCTCTGTGTTTTTCTCAATATCTTATTGAAATTGATCCACAATCTATATGTATAAGTTGTTGTATTATCTAGCTGTTACACTGAGTTTTATTTCTTTATGCCTCCAGGTGCCTGCCTGTCTGATTCTTACTATGCCTCGCTCAGGGAAGAGTTTCAAAATGTTTCCAAAAATCATTCCTTCTACAGAACTGGACATCACAGGTCTTCTCGCGGATGGTAACTTGTCCTAAACATCTATACAAATATTAATTGGGGTTTTCATAGTAATGTGCTTCCCTCTTTATGTGTTCTATTAAGTCACCTGAGGTGTTATATATTTACTTGCTCATCAGGTCCTCAGCCGTGTGTGTTGTGTGGTCAGCTAGCAAATCAGGAGTGTGCCGAGTGCTTCAGAGACACAGTGTTTAGTCAAACAGGATTCAAATATTTCTGTGCGAAATGTTCCTCTCAGGTAGGGTGTTAAATATGCATTCTGCATTTATTGGAATATTCTGTATAAATTTATAATGCATAAATTCAGTCCTTTCTTATGGGTATTTTCATAGGTTTGATTATTATTAGACTAATTATTAAAAGGTATTATATAGAGTAAAGTAAATCATGTACTTTATATATCATAAATCATTAACTTATTTATGTTTCCTACATTTTAATGCAACATAATGTTAAACAACCTTGGAACTGATTTGTTTGTGTAGGTGCACTCTCACCAGCAGCGTCGATGCCACAAACCCAGCACCCTGCTTCTTCCTCAGGGCTTCTCTTACTCACAGAGTTCAGGGTCTGATCGCCGCACTCCTCCACGGGAGAAACTCGAGCTGTTTGCTGTGCTGTGTATAGAGACCAGCCACTATGTCTCTTTCGTCAAACATGGACCTCAAGATACTGACTGGATCTTCTTCGATAGCATGGCTGACCGTGTTGGTAAGTAAATGTGTGTGGAATGTGTGCTTGGTTTGAGTTTAAAGGGATAGTTCACCCAAAAATGAAAATTCTGTCATTAATTACTCACCCTCATGTAGTTCCAAACCTGTAAGACCTTTGTTCATTTTCAGAACACAAATGAAGATATTTTTGATGCATTCCGAGAGCTCTCAGACCCTTCCATAGACAGCAAGGATCCTTACATGATCAAGGCTCAGAAATGTAGCAAGGAGATCGTTAAAATAATCCATGTGACATCAGTGGTTCAACCGTAATTTTACGAAGCTACGAAAATACTTTTTGTGCGCAAAGAAAACAAAAATATTGACTTTATTCAACAATTATGCAACGACGTATGCTGTTTTGTGTCAGCAGCACCATACGCGGATACACTGTTTACATTGTTTACGTTTTAATCTAAACGTAAACAACGTATCCGCATACATACGTTTACATATGTGATACTCTCCAAAATGGTGCTATAGTGTGATGCGGAGGAGACGAATTGTCGAATAAAGTTGTTATTTTTGTTTTCTTTGCACTGTAAAACCGAACAGTTAAATGAATTAAATGAAATAAGTTAATTTCACTCAAATAATAATGAAAGTTAATTGGACTTAATTGAAATAAATTCTGTAAACTCAAAATGTAGTTGTAGTAAGGTGAACTTAAAATGATTGCGTTTTCTAGTTCCCAGCATGCTTTGCATCAGACAACAAGGAAAATAAATGTAGAAATTTAGTGTTATTTTGTGTATTTTGCACAAGATTAACAGAGAGACATAAATTATTACTTAAATGTTGTGTTATGCTAGGATTTACACAGGTTTCTGTTATGTTGGTTTTGTAGTGTTACCGTTGTGGTGAAGAGTAGAGCCTGTGGTTAGGTTAAGGATGGACAACAAAACTTAAAGACTGTATATAAATATATTGCATGTTGTTTGACTACTTACATGCAAGTTTGTCAAGTCTTCTAGATAATTTCATTAGCACGTGCCAGTGTGCTGTTGCTAACTATCACTTAAAGATCTGAATGAATGTGCTGTTTATGGAAGTAAGTTGTATATAATTATCATTGTGATGAGTGGGGTGGGGTGGGATCATGAAGGCGAGGCTTGGCTTGGCTCTCATTGCTCTCAGCCCCGCCCCACTTGTCATAAAAATTTTAAGCTCTACTAACTTAAAAAAATTGAGTTTGTTTACTCAAATGTTTTAAGACAATAAGTTTCCTCAAATGTTTTGAGTATTCTTAACTTATCAGGTTTTACAGTGTGCGCACAAAAAGTATTCTCGTAATTTCGTAAAATTACGGTTGAACCCCTGATGTCACATGGATTATTTTACCGATCTCCTTGCTACGTTTCTGAGCCTTGATCGTGTAAGGATCCTTGCTGTCTATGGGAGGGTCTGAGAGCTCTCGGAATACATCACAAATATCTTAATGTCTTACAGGTTTGGAACGACATGAGGGTGAGTAATTAACAACATAATTTTCATTTTTTTGTGAACTATCCCTTTAACACTGGGTTTAAACATGTAGATCATACACTTTCCTGTTTGTAGGTGAAAGTGATGGCTATAATATCCCAGAAGTACGTGCATGTCCTGAGGTTGGCCAGTACCTACATATGCCTCTGGCTCAGCTGGCTAATCAAGTTCCTCGAGAGATGGAAGGTGTGGCAAAGCGACTCTTCTGCGATGGTTACATGTACCTTTATCAGAGCAAGACCATGTCTCTATATAGATGATTAAATCAATACTTACATGTCAATAAATGAGTGTGCAATCTGATTATCTATGAATCGGTCTGCTTAGTAATAGATTCTAATAACGATATGTTCTTTTTAAGGGAAATTGTGAAACTATATGCTTCTGCTCCATATTTGAGCATTTGTCAGTCAAATATTTACACTTTCTTTTGGAATGATGTACTTTCTGTATGTAATTCCCACATTGCATTGCCTGGGTGGGCGGTACACACACTTTTAAACATGCTGGATGAAGATGATGCAGCTGATATCCTTTAAGTGATTTAGACTTGAATAAAAGTACACAAATTTTCAAAGTATGTGTATAAGAAATAATATATAATCATTTTCTAATCTTACCAAAATGGGAAGAGTTTTTATATTTTCTTTTCAAATGCGTATTGCTGACCTACTGTAGCTTGCTGCCTAATTTATGTTAATAGAAAAGGGAGTCAAGACATTTTTGCTTACATTTAATACTGACAAGATAAAGCTTTTGTTTCTATAACACATGAAGTTGATGACTTGCAGAATCCCAGTTGTAATTTTCAATTGTATTGGTTCTTGAGGTTCTGTATGAAGCTTTCTGACTACTGAATAACATTGTGAGCAATACTGTATGTAATAATCACTGTCACAAATTATCTGTCAAAATATTTTGATTCTTGAATTTGTTTGTTTTAGTGTATTTGATTTCATTCCAGTGAAAAAGATCAACCAAAAAAATAAATGTCTTGACATCCTCTATGTCCTTTTTCTGTGTGAGAGCCTTAGATCTCAGTTCATTACATTCCTCTCTTTACCAAACAGGGATAAACCTGGATGAGACTTTGCATGTTTGTGTTTTTCGTTATATCATCGTAAACTTTAAGTGACGGAACAGTAGTTGTTTAGACTGCAAGAGGTGGAAAGCTAGGGCTCACAACAGCACTTCTACTGAAATCTTTCCTTAAGACTGGATAAAAAAGGGGATTTGGGATAATCTGTGCTGTGATACAGCTAATACACTTGGATTTAGGTAGTTTAGATGCCTAAAGCAAGAGGCTTCACTGTAAACATTTACACTAAGTTATAATATTTATTTTCTTCCCATGTAGAGACAAATGACTTCCTGACTTGATCATTTCTGCTGCTTTAAATCACATTAAATAAAAAGTGAATTTAGGCGATCACTATAGTTAATGTACAGTATGGAAATTTTAATTTGCTGAAGTGCTAAAGATTACATTTAGCTGTGTTATTAGATTATTGTTTTTAAAGGATTACCTGAAGTGAGAAGATGACAGCAAATGTAATCTAACAGTGTCACAATTAAAATCCAAAAATTGTTCGATATGATAAATAAAAAATATACAAGAAAAAATCTGGTTATAGAAACAAAATTGGTTGTAAATGTGCAAAACAAATAATAATAATAAAATAAATTGTATTGTATTGGAAAATTGGCACGGAAACAATTTTCACTTGGAAATTGCTCGTATATTTCATAAATTATTACATAGAAACTGCAAGTAACACACTGAATTAAATGTCATGTTTTTGAGTATTTTCTTGTAAAATAACTACAATAATAATTTTCTTACAACTTTGATATATATATATATATATATATACATACATATATTAAACTTTCTGTCCTCAAAGAAAAAAAAAAACATCTTGCCCTTATACACACTTCCTTTCTCTTTCTTATTGTCTCTTTCGATGAAAACTCTTCCCTTTTTCTTTCATATCCATGCTGTCATTGTGAGTCCTCTTGACTTGATTTAGAACAAAGAGAATGTGTGAATACACAACCAACACATGTTGAATTCACAAAGCACTGTCAAAAACACAGAAAAGAGCAGACCTGTGATCAGCAAGCACTGTTTTACAGGCACAGGAAATGTACTAATGCCTGACTCTAAATCAATAAAGCGTTGCCTGCATGATGATCTCATTATGCAGACAGAGCTCAGCACTGTGTGGGAGGAGTCAATGTCAACTCCTTTCACCTGACAAATCTGATCGATCAGATAAATAGGATTACCTGTTAAGAATAGTGCCAGGATATGACAATTTTCTAATTTGTGTCATCAGTTCATTACATTAAATGCATGTGTTGTGACATACTTTGCCTTAATTGAATCAGAAGTACTTTTACACACAATTGGTCTTTTTAATTCATAATGGAGAGCACTGGTCCCTGTTGCTAAACATTTCCAGAGTTAAAAATGAATTAAAGGTTACTGAATGTGGTTTAGCGAAAAGTATTGCACTAGGCCCTTAGAAGATCACTCACATATCAATAGCAGTATATACATGACTGCTGGAACGCTAAACAATTATTTATGAGTAAAATCTGATATGGACATTTCTGATTTTACCACACAATCCATTTTGGACAACAAGGTGGATTTACTAGGGCTAATTCTGTTTAGATAAGAGATCCATGGTTTGAGGGCCCAAGGGGACCCAGAGGGGATTATGACTCTCACAATTCAATTGCAAACAAATGGCTCCGGACACCAATGCCTATGGATTCCATCCTGAGCCCTTGGCTAAATGAGACTCAAAAATTCTTGCCACAAGTTGAGCACACAATGGCTAGAATGGTGCCATGAACGTTCCGGGTTAACACTTTGGGAGACCACACTGTGTAGTCCCTTTATCAGGCCATTCTGGAGAGTCCCACAATTTACAATCTACTTCCCCTAACACAACCAACATGGTTTCACCAATAGAGGATGGCCTCAGTTTGAAGTTAAAGTGTCTTGATGGTGAATTTGTTTATTACATATTCACAGCTTTTCATGTCACAATATGTTAAATGATCGACTGGAGTTGTGCTTTATCAGCTGTTTGGAATCTCATTCTGACGGCACCCATGCAGAGGATCCAATTGTGAGCAAGTAATACAGTGCTAAATTTCTCCAAATCAGTTTCAATTAAGAAACACAATTATCTACTGTACATCTTGGATATAATTTTTGGGGTGAACTAATACTTTTTTACTTTAACATAAAACATTTAAAAAAGCTGAGCTGTAACATGAAAACACTCAGGCTCATCTTCTGACCCCCCCCCCCCCTTCTTGGCCAGAATTGGTTGCAATGAGAACTACTTTGTGCCACAATTCAAACATCTGGCTATACGAAATCTGTGATTCTGTTAATAACCTACTTTAAGGCTTCAGAACAAAACGTAGGATGAAATCTCCACTAAACCTTCAACATGTTGAACACAACAACTCCCTTATTATTCACCAAGACACTGTTATGGTCTCTCTTCTGTGGAATAATAAGTTCAGAATTAAGGAGGTATTTTCAGAGGTTGCGTAACAGGTTATATGGAGAAAGCAATCATTAATGAGGATGACACTTTCTTCACTGCACACCTGCTACGTGCAAAGACTGATGTGCAGAGTGTTGCTTCAGACCATGGCTGCTGTGTGGTGTAATTGAGAGGGCTAGACACACAGAAACAGGATCTTGCCTTTGTGCTATGTCAACAGCTTTGGAATAATTGCGTGTGTAGGAGGAGGTATGAGCAGGTGTGTTGTGCATGATTACTTGTTTCGATTGTCATTCTTGGTCAAGTCCTTAGATTCTGTCTTTTTATCCCGATCAGACGCAGAAGAGGAAATATTCTAAATCTGTTCTTAGGGAGTCTGTAACAGACTGAAAGAAAGAGATAAAGAATATTTCATTTTTTCCAGCAATATGAATGTTGAATGAATGAATGATGCAATAGGTTCAGTTAAGGACTGCACATTGGTTGTGTAATCAATATAATAATAAATATGTTTTCAAAGTGTTGTGGAGATTTATTTATACTTTTTTTTATCTGCCTTCTCTCTTGCATTTGTCTATTTTAGGTCGTGGAAAATGTTATTTTTGTGGTTACATTACAAATATTAATTTGCATTTGCTAAAAAGCACTGCACGTTCTCAGCTACTATTGTTTTTTTTTTAGGTTTTTTTTGTTTTGTTTTTTTACTTAAAGGGATAGTTCACCCAAAAATGAAAATTCTGTCATTAATTACTCACCCTCATGTTGTTCCAAATCCGTAAGACCTTCGTTACTTCCTTTGGTAGTAAGGACATAGTTACAATTGTCCATAGCATAGTTATTTATTACTATTGGGTAGTCAACACAGCAGCTGCACAGTCATTATCAACATCATGTGTTGCTTAAAGCATTATGTATTAAAAAGACTGCTCCGTTATGAATCAAATAGACCCTTAAGACCAAGAAAATCTGTTTCATGGGAATTTTTATGTGATAGGTTGACAGCAGAACAATTTATAAAAGCACACCTACACATGTATTTGTATAATTATTTCTAGCAAAGCTTGACATTTGATGGCTTCTATACTGATAATCAAAGATTTAGTAGTTTGTTTCTCCAGGTTATTCATTTTGCTTTTGTATGCACCCAACTTGTGTATACAAACTTCACTGCAACTCAGAACATATCATTTATGGACAATTACCTTGTGTTACCATGACACCATCTGCACTTCAGGCATGAGACATCATTGATGTCCTCGTGTTCTTTCATGCATGCATCTAATAATTAAACAAAATATATGATTACATTTTATCTAGTGAATGGCTTCATACTGTACACATTAATTGACATTTTACTTTACTAGTGTTGAATGCATGTTTTTGGGCTCCTTGCTTTTTGTACTGCTTTGTGGAAGCAGTGACACGCCTTTAAGTTCTCCATCTGAAATGTGTGAGTGTGAATGTCAGGAGTGCATGTATGTGGGTCTGTGTTACAGGAATCAAATTAGTGAAATGTAATAGGAGGTAGTGGCCCTTCTAATGTCACCGCTGTGTGGTTCACCTCATAAATGAGAGACCAGTGGCTCCATTACACCCTTCTGTTAAATTAAGCTCTTTCAAAGAGCCAGTGAATGCATGCTTCTTAGCCTCACAGGTACAGCGGCTGAAAAAAAAAAGATAAAATTACATGCAGGATATAAATATCAACTTGATGTTAAATAGTATGTAATTACAGATAACATATAATTTGCACAGATATTTATGACTTTTTGTAAAAGACTATAGCTACACAAGCGACTGTACATTCTTATATATATGCACTTACCCACAATGTATTTTAAGATTGTTGTCCTAACATAATATATGTTGACAGGTTTGAAGGTTTAAGCAAAATATATTTACAGCATTTACAACATACATTTTGGCCAGATTTTGTTTCCAGTAAAAGTCTGCATAAAGTCTTATATTGTACATCACAATCTCCCTGAGCACAGCAAAGGTCACTCATTTTGCTGATCATAAGCTGAGATACCTAACGGACATCAAACACATCCTCCATTAATGTGCATAAAGAATAACTTCACAGATGAAGGAAGATGAAAGTCAAGAGACTGATAAAAGGAGCACATGCATCGGTTTGTTGAACACATCCCAATAAATGCTGACACTTTCTAACGGAAAAGTGCTGATTTTATGGTAATAGCATATTAGTGCATGTTTGAACTGTTAACAAAGTGAGAGATTTGAGAAGGTCTTGGTTTTTATAGGTGGCACATTCAACATATTTTCCAGACTCTGAAAATTAGTTCAAATTGACAATGAACCGGTCAAGGACATCAATAGAGGAGATGTTTCTGTGGGTTAGTATGGATTTTAGAGTCAAAATGTACATTGTTCTCAATTGTTTTCAAAGTGTTAATGAAGCCTCCTCCAAAGCATGTCACATTATGGAAGCCTTCTATTTTAGGTTCATTAGGCTCTCAAAAACCTTAAATTCAAAATTCGAAGAATACTAATAAAATCTGCTTTCTTCTCTTTAAGTAAAGGCATCATTAGATTTGTGTTCCGAAGCCTGAGTCCTGCTGCAAGACGTACTTAAAATATGACAGAGTTGTTGAGGTAGATGCCTATCTGCAATGTTAATAAATTAAATTATCATCTCTGAGATGTTTGTCATCTTGTATGGGAAACAACATCTTTACTGTGTCCTGGTCTACCGAATCTCTTCTGTGTTCCACATATAATTTATACAAGAGTGCTGCAAACCATTGTACATACAGTAATTACAGTTCTTATTAGATTTGAATAAATAAAATCTCAATCCTTTTGTACTTGCTATTAAACATTTCTTAAAACATAGTATTGTTTTTGTGTTAAAATGTCTGAATTTTGTATGTAATTTAACTTTTGATACTGTATAGGCTATATTATATATATATATATATATATATTTTATTTTATTTTATTTTTTCTGGTACAATCAAGCAAATTGGTAAGTATACTGTGAATGCACTTATGTTTTGACACCATACAGCAGGGCTGTCCAAACTCGGTCCTGGAGGGCCGGTGTCCTGCAGAGTTTAGCTCCAACTTGCCTCAACACACCTGCATGGAAGCTTCTATGCCTAGTAAGAGCTTAATTAGCTGCTTCAGGTGTGTTTAATTAGGGTTGGAGCTAAACTGTGGGTTGGGTAACCAAAACTGCACAAATATTAAGTTTAATATTAACTAATAATTATTCAAATCACCAGGTAAAACTACTGTATATCTAATTATTACGGATCAATTTTCAAATATTTAATTCCTATTATATTTTTTTCATTTGCTGAATGCAATTAGGGTATTGGAAACTGCACTTTTTCTGACATGTTTAAAGGCAGACCTTTGTTTCTTCTTTTGATCTGCCCTTTGATTTTCTCTGTAAGTTCTTTCACAGGCCCATTATTTCTCTCTATAATTAATTACCAACATGTAAGCAAGAGGGTTTGTGATAGTATTTTGGAGAGATTTACAATAATAATTTTAAACCATCCGTCCGTCGATCGATCGATCAATTGATCTACATTATTTTAACAATAAATTTTAACAAATAATTCTGAAGAAACAGCAATTTATTGTACAATTTGCTCCAATAATTTGTTTGCAATTTAAAAATAAATAAATAAAAAATCCTTTATCCATAGAAATTTAGAAGTTAGCAAAGATATTGCTTTCAGTGTCCTTTTCTGGATATTTCCCTTTGGTGTACTGCATTATATACAGAGGTGGACAAAGTATACAACTTCATTACTTGAGATACTGCTGGTCAAATATTACTCCATTACAACTGAACGTTGTAAAGACAGATTTTTATTTAAGTAAAAGTACAGAAGAACTTACTTTTAATAGTACAAAAGTACATTTCCTTTTTTTATGTCAACATGCATGTTCTATTATTTTTGTATGTAATATTTGCAATACCTTACCTGACTAGCTTGTATCTTTGGAATAAAGAGCTTTTAGAATGTTAAAAACACAAAACTAGCATGACAGTGATCTTACACAGCTCTGGCAGTGCGCACACATCTACATGTAGCCATTCATCCACATTTGAACTGAGTGGACAGTGAAATTGCTGTAAATACAGACTGATAAGGAAAAAAAGAGAGAGAAAAAAACCTTCTTTAAATCCCTGCAACACAACTGTAGCTGTATAACTTTACAACAACAACACTGGTTTAACAAAAAATACAGCAAGATTTGTTTGACATCAAAACAAAAATTACAAAAATGCTCTCTAACTGTTTGATACACAGAACACTAATGTTAGAGGGTCATTTTTTGTAATAAATAAAATGAAAACAAGTAGATAGGATAGAAAAAGAATAGAGAACACCAGTGTTAGGGGATATTTTTTTAAATAAAAAGAAAACAAATAGTTAGAATATAAACAGAATAGAGAGTGCACGTGTTAGAGGGGCAAGTGTAGATGTAAAGATGTGTTTTTAGTCATTTCTTGAAGATTGCTAAGGACTGCTTGGACTGAGTTGGGCAGGTCAGTTATTTTGTGCCTCTTTGGGATGGCACTATAAATGTGCCATTCACTTGCAGAACACAAGCTTCTGGAGGGCACATAAATCTGAGGCATTGAATTTAGGTAAAGGCGGGTAGAGCAAGTGGTTGTTTTGCAGGCAAATATCAATGCCTTGAATTTTATGCAAGCAGCTATTGGTAGCCAGTGCAAATTGATGAACAGAGGTGTGACATGCACCCTTTTTCGGCTTGTCAAAGACTAATCTTGCAGCCGCATTCTGGATTAGTTGTAGAGGTTTGATAGAACTGGCTGGAAGACCTGCCAAGAGATCATTGCAATAGTTCAGCCTGGACAGAACAGGAGCTTAAACAAGGAGTTGTGTAGCATGTTCCAAAGGGCCTGATCTTCAACAATCTAATGTTGTATAAAGAAAATCTTCAGGACTGGGCAGTTTTGGCAATGTGGTCTGTGAAATTCAGCTGATCATCAATCACAACTCCAAGGTTCCTGGCTGTCCTTGAAGGAGTTATGGTTGATACGCCTAGCTGGATGTTCAAATTATGATGAAGTGATGGGTTTGCTGAAACCACAAGCAGTTCTGTCTTGGCAATGTTGAGTTGAAGGTCTGTTAGACATGCTAAGATGCGAGCAGCTATTATTGGATCATCAGGATGGAATAAGAGGTAGAGTTGAGTGTCATCAGCATTGCAGTGATATAAAAAGCCATGTTACTGAATGACAGAACCTAGTGATGCCATGTAGACAAAGAAGATAAGTGGTCCAAGAACTGAACCTTGATGCACCCCAGTTGCTAGATGTTGTGACTTGGACACCTCACCCCTCCAAGATACCTCGAAGGACCTATCTGAGAGGCAAGACTCAAACCACTGGAGTGTGGTTCCTGAGATGCCCTTTGCCAGTAGTGTTGACAGGAGGATCTGGTGGTTAACCGTGTCAAAAGCAGTGGACAAATCCAGCAAGTATTGAAGATTTGGAAGCAGCTCTTGCCAGTCTTAAGGTTTCAACAACCGAGAGCAAGGCAGTCTCGATTGAATGCCCACTTCTGAAGCCAGACTGGTTACTTTCCAGGAGTTTTTGTGTGTGAGAAAAGCAGAGACTTGGTTGAACACAACTCGTTCAAGTGTTTTTGCAGTGAAAGGAAGAAGGGAAACTGGTCTGTAGTTCTCTAAAAAAGATGGGTTAAGGGTGGGTTTCTTAAGTAGTGGGGCTATATGAGCCTGTTTAAATGCTGAGTGGAAAACACCAGTGTGAAGAGATGTGTTAATGATGTGAGTGCAGGTACAAATGAAGAAAAATGGCTTGAAGGAGATGAGATGGAATTGGATCAAGCGGACAAGTAGCAGGATGATTGGAGAGGATGAGTTTGGAGACTTCTGCCTCAGAGAGTGGAGAGAAGGATGTGAGCAAGTGTATGTTTGCTGGTAAGATGTTTGACAGTTTGTGGTGTGGATAACTTGTGCTGATGGTTTTAATTTTATTAAAGAAGATTGTGGCAAAGTCGTCACCTGTTAAAGAAGGAGGGGGAGGAGGAGGACAAAGGAGAGAGCAAACTGTTTTAAAGAGCATGCAAGAGTTAGATGATTTGTTAATTTTGTTGTGGTAATATGTCCTTTTTACTCAAGTAAATGTACTTCATTACTGTCCACCTCTGATTATATATTGTAATGTATTAAAACAAATTCACCATCCCCAAAAAAACATATTTCTTCATTCCTTTACATTTTTTGAAATGTCAGTGCCTTTGTGTTTTTATGGAATCTTCTGATGACTCAGAACATATATTTGTTTCTCTTCTTCTGACTGAGATGATTTTGTTGTTTGCTACCTGTATATAGAGAACAAATGAGTGAGAGTGAAAGTGGGAGAGAGATGGAGAAGTAGAATATTGCTCTATTTTTTCTATGAAAATTTAATCTGGCCATTAGTCACAGAACTGAGTATTTATCACACAATAACAACACAATGGGTGTTTACCACACAGTCTTATTGGTCAGTATGTTTAAATCAGGTTTCTTTTGAGGACAGCTGTCATGGAAATCAATGTTTATGACAATCTGCCCTTAAAACTAATTCTCTCATTCTTTCTCTCAGCATGACAAGGCAGCTGGAAACAATAGTGGTCTACAGTCCAGCTAAGAACTATTTTCCCTTGCTGGATAAAACCATCAAATACATATGCAAATGGTCTTTTCCCTAAGGGACAGCCTAAGCAACACAGATACTCAATTGTGACCATAAGCTTACTTGTGATAATCCTTGCTGTTCATTAAATATGCTAAATGACCATTCAAACAAGACAATCACAGTTCAGACAATGAAATTGAAAAAGGATAAATGAGGGCAATGAAAAGACATGATTACTGAAAAGAAATATAATTTAGGTATGGAGGAAAAGACAATAGGGACCATCATTAGGAATAAAACGGTGAGATGCATTCATAATTTATCGCAATATGATATTAGATAATTAACTGACCAATTACAGAGATGAGGTGAAGGTCTCTTTCATCTTTCTTTTTCCTCCTCACAATAAAAAAAGCTCCAACCTGAGCTTATGAATTTGTGCTATCATTTGGTCACTCTTCATGTTGTTCATGAATTTGAACTTAATCCAGACCCTGCGGTGCATCAGCTTGACTGCACAAAAAACCTTCAATCTTTTGACTTGGGAATATCAGTGGGCAGTTTTTAGAGGAACTCAGTGGTTACACAACAAGGCAGAATTTTTTTTTAAAAAGCATTTGTCCTACAGCGTGGTACATCTGCGATGTCGGTTTTTTTCACTGCTGTTGGAATCACAAGTCAATGAACAGATTATTCAAATAAATTCCTCTCATACAGGTCTCCCAATGTAACATTTTTTTCCTTACTGTGTTTTAAAACATCTCATGGCCCTCCCTCAAACATTGTGTGTGATTACGCTCAAAAACCTAATATGAGCATATTCTTAAACAGGCATTTGAAGTCTATAATTTCTTCTTATTATTTTATTTACTACACACAGAAAGAACGTTTCTCAATAGTTAAGATGCTTTTTCTAATTCTTCTAATTCAATTTTTAAACATAAGGGGACAGCTCAGGAATAATTGTGTACTGTAATGTAACAATGCAGTGGATTCTAAATAGCAGAGAGGTGTCATTTTACAAAAGAAAACATTGTATAATACTTTGTTTTATGAGTGACAAAGTGTGTTTGTTGAATGACTTAATTTTAGACATGTTTGAAGTGTTTTGGAAGATTTAATACATTATAGATATCTCTATCCTACTTAATTTGTCAAAGAAAATATTATTAAAAATAGTGATAATGACTTAGATTCTGGAAGTGAAATTTTACTGCTGTGCCAAATAAGATAAAGAGAACCGACTGATTTCAGATTAAGTACTGAGAAATGGGTCCTAGTGATTGTTAAAAAAAACATCAACAAAGGCCTACATTAACAATTACATAATATTTCTTCACCTTTCATATAAAGTTACAAAGTCCTCAAAACAAATTGTTAACGTTTAGGTTATGTAGCATGTTTAACATCGATAGCCTATGATCGGTGCAGGGTAGGAGCTGGAAAATCATTAGTAGGCTAAATTGCAAAATTAAATATCTTTAATAATATAAACAATAATATTTTACTCCAATTAATTGTATTTCAGGAGTTCATGAATTTACGTAACTGCAGCCCCCCTCCCCCCACACAGTTTTAATAAGTGTATGACTGGAAATCAGAGTTTATCTAATGAGTGAAATCACCGGCATTTGGTGCGTAAAGGGGAGGCGCACCGTGCCTTCATTTCTCCACGCGCGCCACTCTTCTGCCCAGTGTGTGCTGGGAACTCACAACGACAGGTTGTTGACGCTCTGTTATGAGGAAGAGACGCGTGATTCAATTACAAATATTACGAGCTCCATAAGACATTATGTAGGACAGAGCATTTGTGCCGAACGGCAGCTAGCATGGTTGGAGACATCGAGACTTCTGGAAAACATCCAGAGATCTAACAGAGGCTCCTGTGTTATTTGGTTAGACACTAACAAACTTCATTCGTTCCTATTATACCGGAGCCTTAATTATGTTTCTCTTCAGAACTTGGTCAACTGTAAGACTGGTCTCCGTTTTACTGAGTTTGGGGATTCACCAGAGCAACTGGAAGGCAGTAAGTTATCATTGTGTGATGCTCTTAACATTTATACAAAATATTGTAATATTTTATTGATACACTATAGCAATTAGTTTTGTGCAGTTCCATGATTTAGATTAAAATTATTGAAAGTCTTTGCAAATTGATCATATGCATTGTAGCCAGTGGTTTCTGCTGTGGGCTGTATGTCCCCGATATTAAAATTTGTTAGGCTAGTTGTATAACATATTTATGGATTTTTTTTTTTCCCCCAATTAACCTCATTGTAGGTTAAAATACATATACTGTTTTAAATATGGTGTAATGTTACAGTATAATATCACTATTTCTATTCACCCTTTTTGTAACAAATTCATTTTTAAAAGTACAAATATAATTAATATTAAATCATAAGAATATGTAATTATAGTTATGCTGAAATAATTAACAAATACTGTTTTAAATTGGGTATAGCGTGACAAACCATAGGATTAAGTTGACTTTCCTAAAGTATTTCATGGCAAATATTAGCACTTGCTTCCAGAATCAGGTGAGATTTCCTTGAGAGATATTTGCATATTTATTTTAGAAAGCATCACACTGTACCACTGATGTAGACAAAGTATGGCGTATGCTGTTGGAATGATACGTCGTACAAGTTAAAAGTGTTTTATAATGGCCCTGACATCAAAGTATATTAACATTTTACTTCAGATTCATGTGATGTTTTCTTGAGAGAGATTTACATATCTATTTTAAAAGGCATTGCACTGCACCACTGACTTGAAAATGTATAGTGTATGCTGTTTGAGTGGCATATCATAAAAGTAAAAGTATTCGTAATAGCACTGCCTGCAGATTTAGGAGAGATGTCCTTGAGAGAGAATAAATATAAATGTAAAAATAAATAGATATGCACAAAATATACATTATTTTAAAAGGCATCATACTGAGCTAATGATGTAGATGAAATATAAACCATGCCATTTGATTGCCACTGTATCATCTAGGGATCAGTCCAGTGCTATATTTAATGTGCTGTATCTGCTATATTTAATGTTGTGATGCTGATGTGTCACAGATGTTGATTTGATTAGCAGTACTGACCTGAGATCCTGGCCTCCTTTTAATGATGGTTTGATGACCATTTCCAGTACAGGAACACTGTCATGTTTTAACCCGAGTGGCAAAATTAGGTTCCTGTCATGAAAATTAAGCGTGCAATCCATGTGACTAATTAGCCTCCAAAACAAACTCTATCCAGGTTTACCAAACCTTTGTGTTATGCAAAAGTGGATCATCATTCTAATTTCTGAGGATCACAGGCTCCACAAGAAGAGCACAAATCAATATTGTAATTAAATGTAGTTGTTGTTTGGTACTCCCACTAATGATATGGCTTTCCTTTCCTGAATGGAGGTTCATTTCCTATAATAATTATTCCATGTGTTCATGAGCCTCTTCCTCAGGGCCACTGGATGCTATCTGACTAATAACAGGATTCTTATCGGTCAATTATTTTTCTTCTTTATTTGCCCTCTCAACTTATTCAATATTTCTGATCAGTGGCAGAGGATAGAGTGATTCAAGACAACAGGTGTCTATTTACTTATCTGTTTGAGATATGTAGTTCGATATGTAGTTAGATATGTGTTCCTGTGGCTCAGTGGTAGAGCATTGCATTAGCAGCGCAAAAGGTTGTGGGTTCAATTCCCAGGGAACACACATACTGATAAAAAATGGATAACCTGAATATATTGACTGATTTAAGTCGCTATGGATAAAAGCATCTGCTAAATGCATGTAAATGTAGCCATAAAGGGATTTTTAGCACACTGCTCTATCATTTTTGGGCCAATGATACATTTTATAGTGCAAATTTGTGGTGAGACATATGGAAGCGGCCTTGAACACCCTTTATCAGCAGATGTGCCGTAATTGGTTTTGCTGAGATAGGAGACTTGACCTTTTGGGGACTTTTAGAGCCACATAGGAGCAGTCAAATCCTGTGGATTATTTAATTGAAACCAATTGCTTTATTGCCCAGGTGTGTCACCAGTGCTGGTAGGATACAACTGGTTTGTTTGTTTGTTTGTTTTTTTTCTCTGCACTTCTCGTCTCTCTCACCCACACTGGGGATTCTGAGTGCGATTTTACGTTCTGTGGCTCAAATTAAATTTGTTGGAGTGATGATGAATCAAGGTATTTTCTCGTCACTTTTCCCTTCACAATTTCTATATGTCCAAGCTGAGCCTTGGCCTTGGCTTGAGGAAATGCCAGGGAGATTTGTAGTATCTGGTTGGGTTTAATATGCTGATTACATGCAACGTAAGCGTAAGAAAAGAGGTTATTATGCATTCAGTGGCATAACATTTTTAAATAATCGCAGCAGTTTGTCTTGCCAAATTTTCCCACACAAATCTCCATCAATCGTTTGAATATTCACACTCTTTATAGATACTCACACACACAAATGCAAACTTGAAAACACGATGTGCGTCTGTTTTTCAAACTAATGCTTTTTGATTTCTTCTTTTGTACAAATATTTAACTGCACATTTATACAGACAACCAGTCTCATTTTAAAATAAATTTAGAGGAGAATTGACTAAACAGTTTTGCCATTATACTGTGTGGTGTTTCAAAGCAAACCTGCATATTTTTCCCTAACTACAAAACGTGCGGTTTTACCAAGTGCTCTTTATTTATGCAAATTTTATTTTTATAGAATGCAAATGCAAACAAAATAAATTTTCCTTTTCTGGTTTATATCTGATAAGTACATTTCAATCTAGCTATTTTTATCCTCTACCACCAAATATGTCACTCTGGTGTCGTATTCGGCTCATTTCAGAGTAATCGATTCGTTTACCTTTGGATAAACTTTTTTGGGGGGGTTTATCATTAGCCAAAAATAAACTTTTAGGGTTTATCATTTACTCACCCTCATGTTGGTTAAAACCCTGTTTTCTGTCGTCTGTGAAACAAAAGAATCCAAAATACCAAAAGCTCTATCACTTATACATACTGCATTGTGCATACTGCATTCCAAGAATTACCAAGCCATATGAAAGCTTTGTAAAAGTCACTATTCTTCGAAAAAAGGTTCCTATCATTCATAACGTACAAATCACATTCACACTCAAAACCTGGCACCAGGTTTGATGTTAATAATTTCAGATTCCAATTGAGGCCAATTGTGACACTTTGACAAGTTTAAATTTACTTTAAGTGTGCCTTCTAATGACTTATATTTTGCTGGAGTGAAATTAATTACTTTTACTTTGATGTTTTAATAATTATTGGAGTAATTGACAATGTATGTTAATCTAAATTTTACATTTTGTATTTGTACATTGGTTAGAGGCTGAAAAACCTATATAATCATAATTGATAGTTTTCAGTCACGTGACCGGCTCGAAGACTTGGAGGGCAAAACATCCATAGAACTGCTGCACAAGCGTGTCAATTTTTCATCTGTTTCCCAGCCACAAATATTTAGATCACCTCTCAAAAGAATAAAACAAAGGTATTTCTGAACAAAATGCAAGTTTTGGCCATTTGCAATCCATTTTAAGCACCCGCGGCAATATTTCAATCATAAACAGTGCGACAAAACGCTGTAAAAACACTTAAAGTGCCTTAATATATTTAAAACAGTAATATTAAAAGATCAAATTCAGTAATCACCACATTAATGATGCATAGTTTACACAGGCAAGCAGATGAGGCCGGAATATGAACGCAGTCCGCTTAATGGTTCAGTGTTTTCCTTCTAATGGTTTTCTATGGGAAGCAATTTAATGTGAAACTTTGCACATTGTGTTTATATTCTGGCTTCATCCTCTTGCCTGTACAAAATATACATCATCAATAAGGTGTCCACTGAATCTCGCCTTTTAATATCTGAGTTTTACTACATTATTACTTGATGCAATCTGCTTTAAAAATAGCTGGCGGTCAGTGGAGCAGAGCTTCGTTTTGCCCTCCAGGTGGCAGTTCCTATAAGGGTGTGACGTCACGTGAAAACTATCAATCGGTGGAAACATATCGCAGTGTTTTGGTGGTGCATAGATAGAAGTCATGGGTATTTGTCCTGTGGCTCCATTCAAATTGTCAACCAATAACTTTTTTAAAATATAGTGGGTTAACAGCGACTTATTTTTTCAATTATTACGATTTTTCTGCTTTAAAAGATGGGTGTTTTTTGCTAGGTACTTGAAATCAGTTGTCCACCCTGATGATTCAGATTCAATTTGAGATGTGTGAGACATGTTTGTGACATTCTTTAACTTCGTTGTACAAATGCACTGCATCTAACCCTGAGAAAACTTCCCTAACTCATCCACATTCCCTCCTCTCTTATCTCACCTGCCAGCAGACAACAGAGGTCACCGAAACCAACAGTGCAACCATCTGTTCTGGTTTTGAATTGGGAGAGAACACAAGCACTAGCAAGCACTCGCAGGCAATAGACAAGCAAACATGCAGACTTTTCTAAACACAAACAACCGTAAACACATTCACAGCGTTTTCACTGACTCTGTGTGTCCCAACAACATCCATTTCTGCCTATTAGCTCAGTGAAGGGAACATAAACATGACTTTCAACACTGGATGAATAATAGTCAACATAGTTGGAACGTTTATCCTTGATTTCCATGCTGACGTCATACTATTGATTCGATTTACACATAGAGGATGATTGATGTGACACACAGACCCCTGAGGTGTCCCTCTAGAATAAATACAACAATTCACTTTTTTCAAGTATTGTTATGATTCACCATCTCTGTTTTCCTTTGGAGATACGTAGGTCTGTTTCAGGAACTTCTGAATCTGTTGCTACTGCTCGTTCTCTCGTAACCTCAGGCTTAATCGGATCATTAGCATTCACCCACCTCTGACTCTCTCTCATTCCTCTCAGGAATAAGTGGGCGGCCATTACAGGTCTTTTTATGCAGCAAAGAGGTGAAACAGAAGCAACTTTTCCTTTTTATGTTGTCGATGAGACAGCATCCCACACATTTTGTTATACGTTTATTCTCTCTTTATTTCTCTCTCTATCTGTAATACATTTAATTATAGTAAATGATGGCAAGAGAGGCTCAAATTGGTTCAATGGCTGCTTCGGAGATAATGAGATTTATCAGACTAATTTTGCTGTGTGGCTGGGGTTTATTGACAAGATGTTTTAGTCTCAGTCTGATAAATATTTAGATCCTTTACATAGACATACAGTGTATTTCAAATCTGTCAACCCCAAAAAATAACTATTCTGCACCCTTTTGTCTTTTCAAAACCCATGTGATCTTTCTTCTGTAAAACACTAATGGAGTTAAATTAATGCAAATAATATTTGAAATGTTAGAATTTTTCCTGTCAGTTTGACTTAATGGCAAGTGACTGAAATTGTGAAACTGCTCTTTAACCAGCTTTCTCTAATGGGCTCAGCATGTTTATGCAGTTTTCTTAATATGTACTGCAGTTTGCGCTTTCATTTGCCTGACACATTTTTTTTAATCATCATCAGGTGGAAACGATTCATCCAGCATGTGCTGTGGTGGCTGAGCATATGAAGGCTCGAGAGCAATGCATTCACACTCAAAGACAAGAGGCCCGCAACAGCAACAATATCACTGGTGAGCTCACCCATCTGAACTATTATAATCCTTATTACTTTACATCTCTTTATGTCCTTAATGTCTGTCCATTTGCTGATTGGTAATAGGACATTTTTTGAAGTGGGCATGATTTTGAGAGATTCGTGATGAGCATGATTCTCAGACTGAGAGTGTTTCTGATTGACTGGCGAGGTTTAACAATCTAAATGTTAAACTAGGTTTACAATTTTAAGCATTACACTTTCCTATATAGCCCAGGTCAGGCAAAGTAAATAAAGAATGCAATTATGTGTAGAGATTTTGGAGATTAAAGGCAGTTATTCAAACAGAAGTTCAATTTTGGCTGCTGATGAAGGGTGAGGATCAGTAGAAAGGATCAATACAACTCCTTGCACTGTGCTTTCATTGTCAGTGATCAAAGGATAATGAATCATATTTTAGGCACGATTCTGTTCACTAAGGTTTTAAGATGCATTAACCGTAATATTTGTAGACAGAGGTTTACATGCTTTTCAGGGATATTGATTTTTTGTCTTTTCATAACAGCCTAGTCGACTTTAGAAATAATCTGTAAAGCACTTTATGGATAAACATGTACACTTATGTTGTCTTTTTAAAAAGTATATATATATATATATATATATATATATATATAAAATTTCTGGTTTAGGTAAACTTAATGGTCAATTAATTTAACTCTTCCAGTTATTCCAGTATGTGGCTTTCCTTTTTACTTTTGTTGGTTTACATTATATTCGACAAAACATAAATAAAATATAATGTTAGGCATATTAAATACAATAAAATAAAATAAATGTTAGACAAACAACAGTATAGATAGATAGATTTTGAGTTGTTCCATGTGGACTTCCTTGAAGACTCGAGTAGTATATTGTTTTCCATGAAATCAATGTTGACCTCTGTACCACCCTTAGTAAGCTAATGAAATTATTTCCATAAACAGGTTTGGACACCCAAGTGTTCTCAACACACATCACAGCAGCAGGAAAGATGAAGCACATGAATATTCACTGCTGTTTAATATTCAGATTTGTTTATTAAATATACACACTCTTAACATATTGGACACAGCCTTCTTTTATATGTAAATGAAACTCTTTTCAGCTTAGCTGCCTTCAAACTCTGGAAGGATTTGAGAATGACAGTAACTTTTTGCTCTTAACCTCATACTAAAGCTCATATTAGCTGCAATTGTGTAGACTTTGAGCAGAATTTCATTATCATTAGTCACTGTTGGCATTTAAACTATATTTAGCAGAGTTTAAACTGATACAAGGGATTATGAATTACACTGAAAATCGATGCTCCTGCATAGAGAATGTATTTCCAGTAATTTTCACGACCACAAACTGTCCATAAAGATGATCTGTCTTTGTAATGCAGCAAAATGATATTTCAATATATTGAAAAATGTATATCTTCCACTTTCTCAAGAGAGTCTATTTGGCAGAGTACTGTAAGTGGTGACTCAAGCACTGTCTCATACCTGCAAATGAAAGTGTACAAATAAGAAAGCAGCCTCTGTGGGGATGACAATGATTAGACAAATTCATTTCATAATTAAGTTAGTGGAGTAAACATCATTTAAAAATTTAGAATGCAATAATACATAATGAGTTTCCTAAGCTTATATGCAGTCAATAAGCTGAAATGTTGCTATTAAAAAATAATTTATAATAATTTATATTAACTGAGCACAAAATCAGCATATTAGAATAATTTCTGAAGGATTTTGTGAAACTGAAGACTGGAGAAATGGCCTTGGCCAGGAAGAAAATTAGATTTTAAAATATAAAAAAAAAAAACAAAAAAAAAAACGGTTATTTTAAATTGTAATAAATTGTTAGTGTATTTTCTGTCTAATTAAATAAATAATTTACATGTAATTATATAAAAAAAAAAACATTATATATTTTAATATTAACATTGCTTTTTATAATATTTTTAAGTACCCAATCTGTTTTTAGAGGACTCTCAAAAGTGTCAAATTGACATTTTGTATATTATTCTTGTCTCCTGCCTGTGCACTTTCTTGTGGTGTTGTCAGCCAATTAGCATTGTCATGACATACTTTCTTTCAGCTTTAGAGTAATTTATCACATTTACGCCTCTCAAATGTGATTCTCTCAAAGCAAGCTGGCTGGAGAACTAATCCAGGATTAAAATAAATGAGAATTTTTCCAGGTATTAGGCCTCCCTGAGCTGATATGCCGGTATAGGTGTCTCGTTTCCATCTTTGTAGAGCATTAGCGAGTGTGGTTAAGACCTACTCAGAGGTTTTTAGAAGTCAGTATACCGGAATCAGTGCAGGTGTAAGTGCTGCCCTTGACTTCTTAATTGAAACCCACGTTTCTCTGCTTGTTGCACCACATAGACTTTAATTAACACTGATCTTACGGAGGGGAGGAGGGCAGGCGCCATGTCCCTCTTTTGATGTATTACAGAGCGGCCTGGGCTTGACACTAAGTTAGAGAGGAAAGATGCAGGGCAGGACTCAGTGGCCACTTCTTAACGGTCAGCCAATCAGGTGGGCGTTCAGTACAACATGTTCTCCTGCATGAAATAATTGTCTATGGAGAATAATAGGATATATTAAAAATAATGAGAAAATTATACCATGAAAATGTTGAGAAACTGATTGAGAGAGAACCCATTCAGAGAGAAAAAGAAAATAGGAAAGATCAGTTCAGGTAACTGTAATATCTGTGATAATTAGATATCACATATGTCCTCCATTGTGTGGACCTTTCTGCCCCTCAACAGATTAAGCTAAAAAAAAAAAACCAATGACCTCAATTCTACTATTTATAACATGTCAAGTTCTACAGGAAGTGATAGAAGAGCCCCTCTGTGAATTTACAATTAAATTATATTCATTCAGCAACTTCCGGAAAAAAAGATTGGATGGTTTTACATCTTGCCCTTGCACGCCACATTACACACAATGCATCTCTTGCCCTTTCCTCCCTTCCATCTTCACTGGGAGAGGCATCATTTTCTATAGGGTGAAAATAAAATGGGTATTTCATGTGTTATCAAATACCAAAAAACAGTAGCTTCTGTGATAGTGGTGGGTTCAATGATTTGCTGTTATATATTTGTCCAAATATCTTTATTTGAATAAAAATATGACTTGATACCATGTTCATTGCTAATGTCATTCTGTCAAGCTCTTAAAAGCAATTGGGAATACTTTTTGATCGTTTTTTTTATACTAATTTATATTAATTTCAAAATGATAATATCAATAAAAGTGTATCTGCAATACTTATCTCCAAATTGCAACAAACAAGCTGACTTGAATTATTATAATATTTTGAATGTGCCTTGTTGTTTTAGGGTATTATGTTCAAGTGGTGAATTAAATGTTTGGTGTTAGATTATGGCACATTGGTACATATCAATAGTAACCTAACAGATTATTTATAATAAAATAGAGAGTCCCTAAAGGCAAATACGGTTGTAAAAGATATTAAAGGAAAGGAATATAAGACAGAAAAAAATTTAAAGATTTATTTTTGTTATCAACTTTTTTTTTTTTTTTCCACACACAACATCACAACATAACATCCATTAAAAACAAACAAAACTAAACAACAGACACATACTCCATATTTTAAAGGTCCAATCAAAGGGGAGAGAGAGAGGGAGGGGAAAAAGTAACAACAAAACAGGTCCTTCCTTTATATAATCACATATGTTAGAGAAAAAAAAATAGAAATAAAGTAATAATAATATGCAATCCAATATGCCTCTCCACACACGTGCGGCGCACACCAGCTCTGCATGTCCTCCTCGCAGCCGCAAAACCAGCAAACAGCCTTCTCCTTTGCATTAAGCTTATAGAGAGACCAGAATCAACATCAAGAAGACACACACAGTGAGGAGGATAAAACCAGGTTTACATGTGTCCATAGATCCATGACAACAGGACACTCCCAAAACACATGAAGAAAAAAAAAACCTGATGACGCAGTGTTACATATCAGGGCACCAGAAATAGATTTACGGTGTAAATATTCTAACACACAGGTTTGTTTAACAGCAGAATTTAAGCCAGTCACATTCAGCAACAAAACACCTAGAGTATACATTAAATATTCATAATCCCAAAATTATATTCAATAAATGAAGAGAAGTAAAAGCACTCCCATTCTGTAAATGACATGTAAACGTTAGTGTGTGTTCTAGATATCAAACCACCTAGATGAAAAATCCCCTTAGAAACTAGGTAAAGTAAATAAAAGCATGAATATCTGTTGTAAAAAATGAAAGCAACACAGACAGAGATGACCAACAACTATAGACAAAAAACAACTCAGGCCGCACGTTACCAAGAACATAGGGCTGATTGAGCAACAAAAACTTGTGATGATCCGTGACCGATCCACTTCAGCCCACAACGAGCCTCCCAAAAGGCTCACAGAACCAAAACATTATTGTAATGAAACCTACTCTCCATTAGTCCCCTCCAGAAAAAAAAGAAAGAAAAAAGGGGGGGTTAGTCTTACTAGCAAAGGGACAATTGCATCGAATAAATATAAACACTATCCCAGGAGGAGAGAGGAAAGAAGAAAAAAGAGATCTGGCGAGCATACATATCCCTCCCGCCACCATCTTCTTCCGGGCAGCCGGCATCTCCTCCATCCCGGCCACCAAGCCCCTCCCGCCGGGCTGGAGAGAGGGGGGCCGCCGCCCTCCCGCTGCCCTGTGGATCCGCAGCAAATGTCCCATGGGAGCTGACAAAATCCTCCGCTTTCCGAAAAGAATCGAAGCTTCTCTGTTCACCCCCGTGCCGTAGCTTAATTACCGCCGGATAAGCGAGGAAGGGCTGGAGACCAAGCGCCGTCATCGACCTCAAAACCGGAACCAAGGTTTTTCTCTTGGTGGCTGTAACCGGACTAAAGTCAGGAAAAAACAGTAGCGTGACATTGTCCTGCGTGCATTTCACCGGATAAGCCTGCCGAGCACTTTTCAGAATCTCCGATCTGTCATGCCATCTTAGCACACGGAAGATGAGTGTGCGCGGCCGATCGGAGCCCCTCCCTCCGTCATACACGCGATGCGCCCGGTCAATCTCGATGCTACGACCTTTCAGGGATGGAATACACTTGGAAAGATTAACTCTGAGGAAACCAGCCACATCGGAGCCCTCCATCCCCTCTGGTAACCCCACCAGTCGTACGTTATTTCTCCTGCTTTTATCCTCCATATCCGTCATCTTCTCGGTGAGTCGCTCTAGCTGATTTCTTAAGTCCGTGACTGCATTCCTATCCTCACGTGCAGTTGCCTGAACAGAATCAACGCGGTTACATGTCTGCTTCGCCGCGGCAGCCATGGCCTCAAACTCCTCTCTTAGCTCTTTAACAGAATTGTTAGTCGCTTGTATGTCCTCACGTAGTTTACGTAATGCTGGAATCAGCACAGAGTCCACAGCATCTCTTACTGCCGAAGTCACAACCGAATCCAAAGTGCTTTGCTGCTCTTTAAATGCTAACTTGATACCGTTAGCAATAGCAACGTCGATTATCCTCTCTGGAGATGGTGGAATCTTTGAATTTTTTCTTTATTGGCGATTGCCCAATCTCTCTTTTCCGATCGCCTTTGACTGTTGAAGCACTCATGATGAGTCCGATGCAAAGTGGTTCGAAATTTACTGACAGGATTACAAAATACTTGTCAGCAGAGCGAAAGACTACGCGTGCATCGAAGTCGAAGGGTCACGTGATCTCCCAAAAAATTGAAAGATTTCTGATAAATAGCTATGAATCATATTAAAGTGAATATGAGAGTCAAGGGAAAATAACATATTTCATATCAGGATTAATACATACTATCATATTAGTATAATACATTATGTATCAATGCACTGAATGAATACACAGAGGAGACACAGCCATTTAGCTGTATTTCAGTGAAATACTACTGAGAACTCAATGCCATTATCAGTTTCAGTGTATTAGGTTGAGTTATGTGTGAGATTATGTTGATTCACAGTTCTGCTACACGACTAAGATTGATTCAGTTCCATCAATGCCATTAATGTATCCAATCCGTACCTTCAGATATACAGTATAGATACCTAGAACCTTCTGCAACAGCAGAATCTTAAAGGTGTGCTTTTCAAAAATGATCTTCAAATACTTAATCATTTTACAACTGTACTCAAAAAAAGTCTATAAGTGACATGTTCATATTTCATTAATCGTATTTTATAAAATTCTGCGTGTCCTGTCAGAGACAACACAGGCGGTCAGATGGCTTGGCCATAAAAAAATAAATGCATAGCTTTTTTTTCCCAGTAGTGCTTTGATAATACTTACATTAATGAGGTGGCATCAGACCTTCAAAGTCTTTCTCATTCCTGTGGGGAGCAGCCCAGGCTTCCATAAGTGTCTGTGCGTTCCAGAGAGTTACACACTTGTTCTCATATACTTTCCAGCTCTCCCTATGATGTTCAGTCTTATCTCTCTCTCAAATATTTCTCCATTACTGCAAAGGCTGGTGTTGATGTCAGGTGTTGTTGTGGTTCTATGTGATCAATGAATAAATAATTTGAATAACTTATTAATATTATTATTATGTGCATTAAGTGAGAATATGGTGAAGAGAGATAAGTAGCTGTAAGAGGCAAGTGAGTAAAATTATAAAAGCTGAACTGAAATTAAGCAATATAGTTTTGTGTATTTTTGTGATTTTTGAAGCCCCCTACAGCAACCCAGGCTCATTGGAAATACGTGTCTCTACATACATTTCTGCAACACCGTAATTATGTACCTTGCAGCACGTTTCGCGGCAGTTTCAAAGTGAAATGTCCAGAGAGTGGCGCTAAAACACACGTTTAATACGTGACCGTGACACGTTTTTATTACGTTGATACAGGCACGTATTGCAGTGTTTTCATTATGCTGCTTGAGGTACGTTTTGCGGCCATTCATAATTCAAATATCCGGTGAGTGTCGCTAAAGATTAAGCTCTATGAAGTTGGAAGTATCCCCTACACCAAACCCAAACCTAAACCTACCCGAAAGTGTTAACAAATGCAAAAGTAATATAAAATGTATTCGCTGTTGCAGCCATGCTATTTTAACTTCCTTATGCAGATTTGAGCTGTTTTGTTGAACTGTAGTTTGACGGGATTCGTACCGGAGCTTTTCTTCACCTAAGTGCAACGCTGTATCACGTGAGCTACCGAGTAAACTTACTGAGTTAGTAAACTCATACATATGAAGCTGTATATGTGACGACAACGTTCAAAAGTATCAGTTTTCAAATCGTGCAGGATGTTAAAATTGTTTTGAAGTCATAACATACCATTCTGCAAGTAACTGTGAGAAAATAATCAAAACTGTTCCTGTAATTCACACTTCGTGTGAAAAGGAATAAAAGTTGTCAGAGTTTTACTGCCTCTAGTGTTCATTTCAACAGGAAACTGCAGTGAATCGTACATATAGGTACGTTTTTTCAGTTTTGCAGAAATGTATGTAGAGGCACGTATTTCCAATGAGCCTAGGTTGCCCTACAGTTAAGTGAGTGGAAATCACTGTCGTAATTACAGCAGACAGCTGTACATGTGCATTTGTTGCTGCTGTAAAGCAATTTTGTACTCAACAAACTTACAGAGGCTGCATCTGAAAACACATACTCTCTTGAGTAGGTACTTTTTTTGAATAAGTAATCACTTCCACAAAAGAGTATGTTCTATATAGCATGAATGTGTGTAGTGTGAATGTAATCTGGACGTACTATATTCGCTATATTGTGATTGTCATGTGACCTACCATATAGTACTATAGAGTAGGGAAGTATGCGATTTCATATGCAGAACAGACGTTTGGGAGGAGTGTTGGAAAGAAACAGCATCTGTACCATTAGAATGATTTTGAAACATTTAGAAAAAAAACATGAAAAAAAATTAGAGTGGTTTTAAATCAGAAAATGGTTTGAAAACCTGAAGCAGACTTTAGGAATTTTTATATTATGCATTATTGTGGAACTGCTAGAAGTGAGCCACAGTTTTTCAGTGAGGATGAATCTGTTCTCCAATTAAATACCTATTTAGTTGGTCAGTGTTTAGATATGAGCGTTAGGCCTATTTCAGTATTATTCTATTATAGAATTTATTATTTTAATTTTTTTCACTTTTTATTTTAATTTGTTTTAATAATTTTGTTATGTGTTTTTTGTTATATGTTTTTTTTTCTGTTTTAGTTTTAAAATTGTTAGTAATTAAATGGAATTACAGCTAGTTGCCATGGCAACATTTCTAATTTTATTTATTTTTATTTAATATTTATACTTATTTTATAACAGCATTATTTGAAATAGTGGAAATCATTTTTACAGTTTTAGTTAACAATAACAAAATTAGTGTACTGTATGTGTGTATAATATACTGAGGATATAAATCTGCGAGCAGTGGAAATAAGATCGGTTGCTTAGATGTGGCAGTCATATTTATGTAGTCATGACCAAATATGATCCCTGTGGCTCTCATTATGCTCAGAATCTTCTTCGTTCATCCAGCTTCGGTTTCCACAGTTCTCTTATATTCCTCAGACAGATGCTCACCCGTGAAGAGTGGAGATGCCTAGCTTATCTAAACCTTTTTATCAATTCTATGTGCGAGTGTGTCTATGCCCTTTGCCACTCTCCTTTGCCATCTTAATTTCCACCATATGCTTTTCCTGCTCCTCTGGCTATCTATCTATCTATCTATCCATCCATCTATCCATCTATCCATCTATCCATCTATCTATCATCTAATAGTGAGAACTGGACTTTAAAATAAAGTGTGACCGATAGTTATTTATTTGTTTTTGTGTATTTCAGGATGTCGTACCGAGTGGGATAATTTTTGGTGTTGGTACAGGGCAGAGGTCGGACAGGTTGTCAACGTCTCCTGTTACGAAGTGTCTCAGTTCTTCGCGATTAATCATGGTAAGCTACAGCTATCCCATGCAGCTTTTTTAATATATTTATTTTTTTAGTCAAGTCAAGCCTGCTTTATTGTCAATTCTTCCACATGTACAGTACATACATACAGAGAATTGAAATTGCGTTACTCTCTGACCCTTGGTGCATACAGTTAACATTAAACACTGACAGTAGACATTCAAATACAGATAAATACAGTTTAAACATATGTACATACAAACTATACAGATATACAAATGAGGACATTGTAGAAAAATAAAAAAAATAAAAAAGAGATAGATAAAGTGGCATAAGGCACATGGCAGATAGAGTGCAAACCAGTTAAATAAAACAAAACTGTGCAGATATATGTGTAGTGCAAAAAAAGAACAGTCTTTAATCAGACTGTCAGAAGAGGTAGTTTACAGACAATGCTGGATGAGGTAGAGATCAGTCCAGTGCTGCACAAAGTGACTGGTGCGGGTCACAGTTTGTAGGGGGGGGGGAATGTGGAAGGTCCTGGGGGTGTGGGGAGCTGGGGGGGGGGGGTCGTAGTGTCAGAGGGGGGGCAAGGACGGGAGGGAGTTCAGCTTCCTGACAGCCTGATGGATGAAGCTGTGGCTGTTATCAAATAGCATTGAGAACAAAGCTAATTTTTAAGACTGAATTTATCGGCTGAATAAAATGACATGGATTAGATGAGTTGGTAGATTCTCACAGTGGTGGTCCAGGAGCGTTTTGTCTGTGCAAACCACATAGCCAATATTATGAGTACCCTATAAGAAGCTGTCATCATGTCATTTTAAACCACTTCCAAAAATCACACACATTCATCTTTTACAGCACATTCCATGCCAGATCATACCCTTTGGTTGGTCTCTTGTGCACTCAGGCACAGCGATTAGAGACACAAACTGCTTAACACTCTTTTCTGAAGCACAACCCAGGGCAATAAAAGTGATAAGGCAAACACACACAGAGAAACATCACGAGTGCTCTGTAAATTCATAGCTAGAGCTCTGAATATCCGGATATCATAAACTCTGTTAATAGTTGCTAAGGGACACTGAGTGTATTTGTTTTCACAGGTTGAGTAAATATTACAGTTATTTCTCAATGTTTTTCTAACATGTGAGCAAGCAAATTGTACTCATGATGGATTTTAAGTGTTGTCTACTGGAAATTGGCAGCAAATTTTACAGACTACTGTCACTGTACATGTCAGAGGTCCTAATCTCTCACAAGATGACAGTTTTTAAGCAATTTTACCATCTTGAACACAAAACTGCCGTACGACTTGACATAGTCACCACCATTGATGTTGCCTAGATGTTGGATGTTGGATGGGTTATTTTAGTTATGAGGAGCAGGATTTGGGGCCAATGAGATTTAATGCTGGACAGAGCAGCCCAGAGGACAATAAAGCTTGCATTTTTAACTTTATTGTGTTACATTAGGACACACTGAAAAAGTGAAACAACGGTGGCATTTATTTAAAGTGCATTTTTATATTTGTCTAATGGAAAATCATAGTTTTTTTCTCTTTTTTTTTTACTTCAGTTTTGTCCACTCCCCATAGAAAAAAAAAAGAAACAATTTTGTTTAAATAGTATTTTGGGAGTGTTAATGTTATACAGACTATACAGGCTAGCTTTACTGACAGCTGAAATTATTGTGGGTTTTATACATTTTTCTGGAGTTTATTTTGTTTTATTTATTCATTTTTGTTGGTACATAATAGAAAATATGATGCATATTTTGTAGAAGTTGTCATTATTTATAGTAAACTAAATTAAACATTGTAAAAATAACAGTAACAGTTTTTAGTTTTATCTTAAGTGAAAATTTGGTTTTCATATAGCTTATTTAGCTTTTGTTTACGGTGATATGAGGTTGTAAAAAGCAAAAAATATACATTTTAGCTCATGTCTGGAGATAATATTTTAAGTACACTGAAAAAATTTGAAAACATTATTATATTATTTGTGATTTACAAAATTGTGTTTCTAAACTTTATTTGCTTTCAATGAATATAATTATCTATGTGCAGTCAAAAATGTGGCTGTAACAAATTAGTTGTTTTTTTCAGTGCACCATAGGAAATAGGAGATACACATAAGTTACGCACACTGGCATTGAAAAACATTTAAAAATCACGAACCCTGCATATCTGCTCCAGGGCTTTTGAGAAATCAATACAAAGGTTGTGGAGGCTAAGAAAAATCAACACTCATGACACAACTGCTATCTGCATCATGCTGTTCTTCCATCCCCCCACACACCTCTATGAATACATAAGTACACAATAGACCTGCAGATATCTCTCTCCGTTCCAAATCTTGCTGAAAATGTGCCAAGGAAATAATAAAAATATTAAAAATCAAAGCGGGTTAAAGCAGGCATTATAGCGGTGGCTGTTAGCGCTGGTTGTTCCATCTCTTCAATTCCTCTAGGCCAATGCCTGACATCTCCAGCACAGAAAGCATCAGCGGTCAGGTCCTCACTACTCTGTCTTCCCCCACTGTGGCTTCAGGGAGATAGACTTACAGTACATTATGAACTCCGCTTTATGGTAATGCTAGAAACAGCGGGTGGAAAGAACTCCCATTGGCAAGCTAGCACTGAACCACCCACTTAGCAGTCCTTCAGAATGGCCAAGATAAGTGTAGGTGAGGAGACAGAAGGTTATAGGTTAGCTGTGATATCAAGCCTTACAGTGTTAACTAAGGCATAGTCCAAATGAAGTGTGCTATGCAAATACATTCAAAAGTATGAGCTTATTTTAGGCAAGTTTTTCTATCATTCCTCATCATACCTTTTTCTTTTTTCTTGCTAAACATTTTTAAGAGTGACTAGAGTTTTTTTAAGAGTTTATTTCATCAAACTGAGAGAAATGACCATGTTTTCAAAACATGAAACATGACTGAAACTGAAGTAAAAGACATGACTAGATATACTTGAACTGAAAACATGAAACATGAACAAAAACCTAGACGGACGTGGCACATAGTGTACTTCATTCCTATGAATGTATGTATGTATGTATATAAATTGTACTTTGTAGTTGAATTGTATTTACAGATAAAATACTGTACAACACATTTCATTAAATACCATGCAGGTTAAAGTTTTAGGTTATATAATAATAATAATAATAATAATAATAATAATCGAATAAATTAGAAAAATATTTATGTTTGGGTCAGATTAAGGTGCATTTAAAATAAATGGATATCATTTTGAAAAATGTGTTTAAAATCATGTATGCTCACGTATTCTGTTAGTAATCACCTCATTGGGCTGACCCTTTGAGCCTTTGCTTTATCTCACTTTATCTCTTTGCAACTGGACACTGCACTTACAGAATAAATGAATCACGGATGACTGGGCATTTCTACAAGGCCCACCCTGACATAACCCACTTGTACACACAGACTCAATAGAATCAGATTTATCTGGACCAAATTTTTATGTGTCCCTGAGTGACAGGTGACCTCACTTATTCAAGTCCTGTTTTAATAGAACACCGTTAGATAATTTAATCAAAAGTCTGGAAGATCCAACTTCTCATGCTAGTTTATTTTGCAATCAGAGAGAGAACAACAGATTCTCGGTACTGCTCAATGCTCAAATGGACCATTTCCTCTCGAGAATGATAAAAAATAATAACGAGAGCGAGGACATTCATCTTGATCCACTCTCTCGGCATGCCGTGCATTAGGGTTTGAAGTGCATTAGAACCCACAGGTTATGTTCAAGGGTTGCAAGAGAAAGAGGTCTTTTGATTTACTGCTTGCATTGAACCATTGAACCCTTATTGTTGTTGTGTACAATTAAATTCTAGTGCTCCCAAACCAATTCAGGTTTAAGAGGTTTGGTCAAAGAGAGTGCAGTTTTTCAGGGCTGAGGTTCAGGTTGACCAACAGCACAACTTATTCAGTAAATATTCAGTAACATCTTGTTTTGTTTGAAACAATACTGCAAGGTAGTTTGTGTATTCTTCTTCTGAAACAGAACAAAGAATCAACTGCATTTTTTTAATGAATTGGTTGAGTGAATAATTGACTTAAAAAAAAACACTTGTTACATTGCTTTTCAAAAAAAACCTCTATAGCTTGTGTTTCAAAGAAAAATGCACATTTCAGATTCCTCAGATTAACAATTTCAGACTCCTATTGCAATTTCACATACACTTTATGATTCTGTCTGTTATATTATAACCATAGACTGGGGCACAATCTCATTATACTGTGACATGCAGGACATACATTAAGTCCTATGCTGGAGAATGCATAAAAACTGTGTATAAACCTAGTTGGGTTGATCATCTGAGCTCTCTATCCACATACTGTATCTAAATATCATGAAATACAACAAAAGGTATAAGCAGACTAATAAAAACATAATCCTTTTACTGTCAAATGTTAATGAGATGAAGGATGTGGATTACTGTAGCAGAGACAGTGTCATCCTTAGTAATTTAAGATTAAGCTTATACAGTAGCTTCATATTGCATTTTACAATGTGGTATAAAATCTAGAACAAATAAAACATCTGCTTCATTTTTGTGACTAATTAAAGGAAAAAAGTACTAGATGTATCTGTTACAGGCAATGTAATGAGCAGCTGTTGCGGTCTGGTGTTTTACAAGTTTCTCTTTACCAAATGATGTAACCTATACAACGTTGCATGCTGATCATTATGTTCAACATTATTTTAATGCAGGTTTCATAATTAGGAATTGCACCAAGAGTGGCTGGACAAAAATCTACCCATCCTATGAGAATGCTTGCGAGATTGTGGAGGATGCGGAATCAGAAACCGAGGTGAAAACTTTACTACATGCAATAATGTACATATCCTTAGAGAATCTTATGGCATAGTAACTGTATATGCCAAGTTCTGTCATGAAACTAATGATATTCACAGCGTTACACTATACTTAGTCTCACGTAGCCAGACCTTCAGACTGACGGCTGAAGGTCTGGAATCCATGGCCGCTTTCATTGGCCAAGGCCCACCCATGAGGCCATGTCAAACAACCAATCACAGTTAATTTCATTCATCGTCACGTTTCGGGGCATGTAAATGTTGCCACAATAACAAACCGGTGTGTAAAACTCTCGGATGTATTTTAAAATTTCTATGCCGCGAACTTTAAATATTTCACATACTTTTGAAAATCCAGCGTTTAGTTGAACCTGATAAGCGCTCGTCGTCACAGTTGTAAACACGATGGCTTTCTTCCTTCGTGAATGCGTCACGGCATCTTTGTTTTCAGGCGGAACGTTAAAGAACTCGACACACACGTCTCCCGGAAATCCTGTATAATTCAGCCAATCCGATGACGACTTCGAAACTCCTGAAATGTTTCCACTTTTGTTTGCCCTATGCATCAGACGTTTAGCCAACGGTCCGTGTGCGTGACGTCTGAGGCTGAGACTACACTATACTTGGCACAAGCTGATTGGTTCATGTTGCATACACAGCCAATGAGCTGGCTCCTTTACATTTAAAAGGCTGGTTAGTATTAACTAGAGCAGTTCGCGGCACACTTTCAGAGTTCCTCTGAAACCCTCCTCCTTCCCCAGCTCCACCTGTATAGATCTGCTATGGGTTATTATATATGCTACTTGTGCAGCAGCAGTACTGTATATCTTAAATACTCACAGCCCCGTATCGGTGTATGTATTGGCAGTAGCAAGTTCCTGTACTTGCTTTGCAGCAGCAGCAGCAATAATCTACAGCAACAGCCATAACCAACAGCAGCAGCAATTCAGCAGAAGCAATCCTGACCAGCTCCCTTCACCTCAAAGCTGCCGTCCTATGTTGTTGTTTTTTTGCCTATTATTTGCATAAAGTTGAGCATTTCTCAACTTTTTAAACACTGTCCAGAGGGACTTTGCACTGTTGCTTTCTTTGCTCCGTTGTCAGGCCAACAATCTGCCACAAAGGTTTACGGTCAAGCTCATTTGTTGATCTCTTTTGCACTCCATTCATTTTCTTTGAAAACATCTCTTACTTTTTTGTTCTCTAGGTTAAGACCACTTTGCTTTTGTTGATGGGAGCAAATTGTATTCATATTACCAATAAAAATAGCTTACCCACTTCAAAGTAAAAAACCTTTCCTCTACCTGGCAGTTCCCTTATATTATCTCTTTTTCTTTTTCTTTTTTCTTTTTTTCATATGGTAAAAAAAATGAGAGATGATATGATAATGTTCAGTACACACACACAAACAAGCAGTCCAAGGTTAATAGATGAGCGTGTTCCTAATGTGAACAAGCCAATTACCAGTAGTTGAATCAGTCATACAAGAACATAATATTCTCTTCTGAGTGCTAAATTTAATCTCTACCACTTAAACTCTATTTTCATAATGACTTTCACCTGAGCCTGCATCAGGGGAAGTAGCAATGCAGTTACGTATGCACCTGAAATATAGTTAATTGCATATGCTGTAATCCCAGAACAAGATGACCTGCTTTTAATATCAGCTATGTCCAAACATTCTGCATTCATAGGGATCTCTCAATCCAATGTTTGCATTTCATCCTGTCTATTAAGAGGCATTTTTGCAATGTACGCAGTCATTCGCTGTCTGCAATATCCCACAATCCTTTGCATGCAGTTCACCAGGTGGTGGCATTAAAATGGCCTCTGTTGGAGTACTACATTTATTTATAAGTTACAATTTTTCCATGAATAAATAATAATTAAAAAAAAAATACATTTAAAATTTTTATACATTTGACATTTTATAAAACTTTTTTCAACATGACTTTATATTTGCCTGGTTTTGCACATTTCTCATTTACTGCACTTGAGGTTATGGCACAAATAGCAAACAACGGAATAAAGAAATGTTATTTCATCATAAATTTTTAATTCATTTTGCTGCACACTATCATTGGTTAAATATAAAAGCCGTTTATCCGTGATATTTTGACAACAAAAATGTGTTGAAGTGCACAAATCAAAATGAAAAGACTTGCCATTTCATTGTAAAATCTCTTGATAAAACACTGATATTTCTCTGGAAATAATTCTATAACTTTTCCTTTTTTCTTGATTTTTTCCCTATGTTCTAGACTTCATATTACTCCACTTTCATGCAGGTGTACACTGCAGGTTACGCTACCTCTCTGATTTCCCTCATCTCTGCCATCTTTGTGTTTACAGCCTTCAGGTACAATGAGAATCCTCACAAAGCTCATGCAACTAAACACATTTTAAGAGGTTTGTGACAAGATGTTGAATAATTTGACATTCTATTTTACTCTGCCCAAAACAGGAAGTTCCACTGCACAAGAAACTACATTCACATCAATCTCTTTGCCTCCTTCATCCTGCGAGCCAGTGCGATCTTCATCAAAGATGCAGTTCTCTTTGCTGATGAGAATCTGGACCACTGCCTCATGTCAACAGTGAGGCTCACCAGCTGTTACAGGCTCATGCAGAATTTGTTTTTTATAGACATCATTCAATAAGCTAATGCACTCTATTCAACATGTCAGAGCTCATGTTCCCAATCAGCCTTGTGGTCAGTAAACATATTAGGTCACAATGTACGACACTGCAGCGTTTATCTGAAAAGGTAAAGAAATTTCGAAGCTTTACGCCAGTTTCTGTCAGCATAGTGACACTAGCTTCACATTTTCTGCATCCACTTTTCCGCCCCTCTCAGTATCAGTCGACTCATCTGTGCCTTAAAGGCACACTTTTCAAGATCTGCCTCCGCTAGAACTCACAAGCACCTTCTTTGAAGTACAAAAACCACTTCTTACATATCTAACACTCTTCTTCCCACTTCTCTGTGATGGTATTTGTGCTGTTTCTTATCAGCACTACTTAATTTATCCACCCTAAAATTATACTGTTGAAACGTCTAAGCACTGCAACAATATCATACTTTTATTTTTTAATGCATAGGTCTTAAAATTCGCTACATGCTGTGGCAATTGCCACTCAGACAGTATGTGTACTTTTATATCTTCTTTTGTCCTCTAAGAACGTACAGTACATCTTGACAGAACAATTATAGCACTACTACTGAATTCTGAATGTTTTCTTCTTCAGATCTCTTGCAAGGCGGCGGTAGCTTTCTTCCAGTTCAGTATCCTGGCTAACTACTTCTGGCTGCTGGTGGAGGGGATGTATCTACAGACTCTTCTTGCTCTAACTTTTGTCTCACAAAAGAAGTATTTCTGGTGGTACATACTTATTGGCTGGGGTAAGCATGGGTACTATAGAAGATACTTGGGAACATATTGTTATATAATAAACAATCATGATTAAATATTACTAATTTACACTGCAATTATTGTCAAGTTTTTTTATAATTATGTAAATAAAATATTTCTTAATAATATTACCTTTTTTCTACAAAAGAAAATAAATCTGATTTCAATAATAATAACTGAACACCAAATCAGCATATTAAAATGATTTCTGAAGGATAATCTGACACTGAAGACTGAAGTAATGACATTACCAAAGTGTAGTGTAGTATATGATAGTGTGGCCTTATTCTGTATTATGTTCCATTGGTGACACCTGTAGGCATGAGATGGAAAATAGATTTTTATCCCAGTATTACCCTAGTGAAAAATAAATATACTAAAATGCATTTGAAATACATTTATTTCATGCTAAGTATACTACAAATGCATTTACATATGTATGTGCTTAATAAAAATGTCCTCCAATTGTACTTTTGGGATACTTAACTGGTATTCATAAAGTCTGCTAAATTGGAACAACTAATTATGTACTTAATGCACTTTAATTGCGAAGAAGTAGTGCTGAAGTCCAACTAAAGATATACTGAAGTATAGTTGATTGTGCTGAAGTGAAATATCTTGCATTTAAAGACTGATATCATTCAAAGACCATACAGTCCTCATCAACAGTGACATTAAAACATATTTTAGGCTTAATATTAAGAAATGTGCATTGTGCACAAGTAGTAATCCAAATTATGTTTAATTATAATTTTTATATCAGTAAGTCTTGAGTGATATGTCAGTAGATACAGTATGTTAATAGATTTGAACTACTTCGTATGAAATAATGTATTTTAAATATAGGCTATTACTTTTTTGCTAGGGTAGATATGAAGGTATAAATCCTATTCTTGATTCTGTGTCAGCATAGTAACACGTTTTACAATTTGATGAAATTTGATTTATTTAGTTCTGCTTTCTGTATCCTGTAGGTCTACCAGCATTAACACTGACCATCTGGGTTCTAGCCAGGAATTTTTTGGATAACAGAGGGTAAGTCCAGATTGATCTAAACTCTTTGAGCTATTGTGTGATACTTTGATATATAGCGATGAATACTGAAAAATACATTTTTCACTGTTTGCGAAAGTGCAGTTACTGGTCTTCTCATAAATAATCATAAACTCATGTTGCAGGTGCTGGGATGACACAGATGTTGCTTACTTTTGGTGGATTATCAAAGGACCAATCACAGTGTCTCTCCTGGTAAAGGACAGCTGATTTGATCAAATATATAAGACCACATCTGGAATATAATGGAAAACAATAGAATTGTGCAAAATATATACAGTATTATGAATTTTTCATGTGCCATGGTTGTGTAATATCAAAATTACATTTTCTAACATATGAAAGTAAAGTTAAAAAAGTTATGTAAGACAGTATGTAACACTCTTAAATAAGTTTTTTATTTTTTTTTGCCCTGGTCATTTTGATTGTTTCTTTCTGAATATAACTTATATCCACAGTATGTTGATGTGTAGAGTACAGTATATGAGCTGTTTCCTTCATCTATTTTACAGAGAGACTTTTTTTTTATAGATCAATTTCTTCATCTTCATAAATGTGATCCGGATTCTTGTGCAGAAGCTGAAGTCTCCAGGAATGGGTGGCGGTGATACCAACCACTTCATGTAAGGAATATAAAGCACACTCAAAACAAAGACAGCAATTAATCTAAAAATGTTTGATTTACAGACAATTGGCAAATACTTGTAGATCTGCGCACATGCTACTGAAGTAATGTGTTATTGCCATGTTGAAATTATTAAGTTGCAAGTAGATTTTTATTCATTTACAGCATGAACAAATTTTTACTCCCACACACAGCATGCTGTTTTAGGCTAATTTAATTTGCAGCCATCACAGTCGCTCATTACTCCCTCATGAAAAAATTCCCTCGAAAATGTACTTTCATTGTTTGTTATTAATCTGAAGTAATGCTGAACTTCATGTATACTTGTAGGAGACTGGCCAAGTCTACTCTTTTCCTGATCCCTCTGTTTGGCATGCACTACATGGTTTTTGCCTTCCTGCCAGAGAACACGGGAGAAAACGCTCGCCACTTTCTTGAACTTGGCCTGGGCCCCTTTCAGGTGTGTACAGCATCTATGAAATTCACAGAATACTAATGCTCATATGTACAATATTTTGTGATATCACATTATATATGACCATTTGTGTCATATATATGGCAAATATGTAAATATACTATATTGAGTAAATGTAAAATATATATGTAATGTGTATATATAATATAATATGTAATGCCATTTATGTCAACTAATAGCTGCAAATGTTTTACTCAGTTGAGCTGCTGTAATTGTTAATACATTCTTACTGACTGACTGTTATACTGTGTTTCTGTATATCTCAGGGTTTTGTTGTGGCTCTGTTATACTGTTTTCTCAATGGAGAGGTAAGCCACAAGTGTTTCCTAATAGTAAATAAATATACCAATGGTCAAAAGTTTAGAATAATTAAGTTTTTTTTTTAATGCTTCTGAGACTGTTACAGTTACAGTTTATTAAGATCATGTGACGATGAGACTGGAGTAATCAGCTTTGCCATCACAGGAATAAATTACATTTTAAAATGTATTAAAATTGAAAACAGTTGTTTTAAATTGTAATAGTTATAACGATAATACTGTTTTAACATTATTTTTCATCAAACATATGGTTGGTGAGCACAAGAGACTTCTTTCAAAACATTACAAAATCTGATCTAAACTTTTGACTGGTAGTGTATGTGTAAAACACGAAATACATCCTGCTTTCAAAAATGCACATGCATGTGTTTGTGTTTTCAGGTACAAGCAGAACTGAAGAAGAGACTGTGGAAGTGGCAGACACAAAATTATTTGAGATACAGTAAGAGAAGACGAACCCTCTTTACTGAGAGCAGCACAGTCACACAAATCTCAGTTTTAGAGAAGTCCAGCCCTAAGGAGCTGCCCTTAACTGAGTCCCACAACAGTGTGTCATCCGTCTGAAATCTTTACTATTCATTTCATTCCCTGTTTCTCTTCCTCTCTTTCTCTTTCTTGAAACCTCTTAACTGGTCCTTCAGCGAGGTTCACTGTCCTCTTTAACCCTGATTAAACTCACCTGCCTGTAATTTGTCAGTAATCCTGAAGAGCTTGATTGCCTGGTTTAGGTGTGTTTCTTTAAGGTTGGAGTTAAAAGGACACAAAGGCCAGTTTTGAAGAACCCTGCTCTAAAAGACTAAATTCATTGAAAATGTTCAAGTTCATGCATTGTGATAAAGTTATAAAATGGTTGCTAGAACAATTCAAAGATGTTCTTTTTTTCTACACATTACTGAAACAAGCTTTCGACTTGATGCTGATAAGAAATTAATCTATATTTATTCATAATGCAGAAGCACAAATCATGTTGTTGTTTTTTTTATTTAAATTAGATGCACTGACTATTATAGACCAAACTAAAGGGACAGTTCACCTCTTTAACCCATCAAAAAAAAGAGCAGCTTGCCTTTTTTTTAGCAAATGATGATCATAAAACTGATTTCTCCATAATTTGTATTTGTCACTCCGTAGTATGGTCTGCTTGGCTTGACAGTTGAGATTGCATAGATGTATAGATGTTGAACACAGCTAATTGCCTTACATTAAACCGAGACCTCATTTTAGATTCTCCACATAAAATAGCTAACAATGAAAGGTATTTTCATATTCATAAATGCATATTCATAATCTCTTATTTTGTAAATTGTGTTTCAAGGCAACATATTGCACAGTGCACTGGCCCTGTATGTATAAAGAAATATAACATTTCTGTAGGGCATCCAAAGTATTTTTCTTAAATACAGGTATTTTCAAGATATTTTATTCATTATAAATCATGTTTAAATGTTTCAATAAAAAAAAATTCATTAGGATTGAGTGATAATAAAAATGTTTTATTAGAAAATGCACGAAAACACAATCAGTTTTATACAAAGAGGCCTACTTGCAAAGAAGATATAAATAATAAAGATGATTAATCATATTGATATGAGTATTTTGAATAGTTATGAGTATTATAATGAATAATACTGTTTTGAAAATGGCCTATTTAAGAATTATTTTGCAGTGCACACATCTGGAGCACTAGACTGTAAAGTTTCTTGTTTGGTAGAAATGTTATCTTGTTTTATTGTTGCTAAATGTGTTTGTAAATATATGCTTGCTGTAGCCTATATATTTTACTTGATGCACTATATTTGCCGACATTTGTGCTCTGTTATTTGGTCTTTTAATTTGAAATATAAATTATAAATTAATTCATATTAACATCTGTTTTCATGAATAGTAATTCTAACATTGATTTGGAGGCACACATCAGTATTGATATATTTTAATATGTGAAAAGAATTTCTCATGTGACTCTGAGCAGTTGAGTCTGACTGAACTGATTCTATATGCTTTTTGCATATTTTTTTTGTTTTAAAAAATAAGTGGATAGAATATGAATTCGGGAGCATGAATTCGAAAGCATTCAGTTACAAAAGACTGTGAACTTTCTGACATATGGTTACAGCATATGCATATAAAATGTATTTATTCTCTAATTGTTTTTAATGTTGTGTTGTGTATTGTCTTTTTCAGCTTGTGAAAATGTTCCCCATTCAGATAACCTCTGTTGTTTTGATTGTGTTTTGATTGTTGTTGCTACATTCACCAACCTGCCTTAACGTATTCAGATGTGTATTAGCTTTGTTGAATGTTAAATGTATAGAGTAAATATTTGTATTATGTGCTTTGTGATGTTGTATTATTATGGTATATATGTAAATGCACCTACTCTTATTGTATTTTGTATTTTTCCACAAAGTTGACGTTATTTATAAACTTACATAATCATCCGCAGTTTTACTGCCTTTAACATATTCCCCCGGTTTCACAGACAAGGCTTAAGCCTAATCCTAGACTAAATTGTAAGTCTGAGCTGTTTCAACTGAAATAAACTTGCACTGACTGATCTTAAAATATATCAGTGCCTTTGTTTTGTCTCAAGATGCACCCAGTAATGTTTTTTTCTAAGAATGTTTATAAAAATTACTGAAATGTCCTAATTGAACTATGGCCTAATCCTGCTTAGTCTAAACCCTGTCTGTGAAACCAGGCCATTATGTCCTAATACAAAAAGATTATTATTAAAAATGTTCAACTTCAAATTCACTTGTCAAAAACATTTAATGATGTTTCAAAATGAAGTCTATAATGTGCAAAACAAAAAGATTTACCATACATCCAACAAAAAATTATTTCACATCACAGTCAGTGACATAAAATATGCACAAAGAAAGAAAAATAAAAAAAAGCCAGCAACTCTCCACAAAAGCAAGTTTAGCTGCAGTTAACATCATCTAGAACATTCAAATGAATCTAGTCATTACAAGCCTGTCAAACCACTGTATTCTAAATACTATATTCTTGTTTTTTTGTGATATGTTAGTTTAAAATCAGAAACAAAGTTTTCATATGTAGTTTGCATGATGTGAAAAAAAAAAAAAGATTCTTCAATAAAGCAACGTTTCATATATTACATCTAAAGCCATAACTTATTCTACAGTATTAGTTATGATACATTTTCACTTACAGGGGAAAAAACACATGTAATTTCTGTCTTGTGAAATATAAAACCCCAAACATTTTCATCTCCATACCTGTGTACCGCTGACGGTTTACTTCACTTCCCATCAGCCCATTTTTATGTTTATTCAGCAGGTGAAATGTGCCGTGGTGATTGCAGGCTCATGTGCTGAAAGTTCATTTCTGTTGTATGAGGTATAAAATGTGCAAGTTTTTTAGTTCTGGGTTAGTTTGTGTGTAGAATCTGTGGCAGCACTGCAATCCCACTACTTTGAATGAGAGGTAATAGAGAGGTGTTTGTTAGACCAAAATATGTCATTTAAAATGTTCTCAACCTACAAAAAGCTCTAATAATTCCCGGGATATAATAAAAATAGTTATGATGTGTTTTCAAGAAAGTGCACATGCTTGTTGGCCCTATGGGTATTACTCACTTATTTTTGTCACTGTGGTATTTTTTCATAAAACAACAACAATATTGCTGTACATCAATACAATAAGCCACTCACTTTCTCTGTGTGCTTTAGTGCCCAACAGATCACAGGAAATGCATGCATCGTTTAAGAGGAATAGCCAGTGATGCTGAGAACTACACATTTAAACAACATTTTCACCAAGAGCTCTTAAATCACATCTCATTTTTAAAATAAAACCCCAGCTTAGGATGTGTGAAACGACCGCAGTTACACACTAGCTTTTGTGTTATTTTGACATTTACACTACAAAGTATTACTACTTGTTTCTCTGCACACAATCTGTCCACAATGTATTGCTAAAGCTGGTTTACTCAGAGAGTAACATGAACACACACCGATCGTGTCACTGAATTAGAGACAGAGATTACTTACTAATCATCATTCTTTGTCATATGCTAAAATTACATTTATTGAAATAAAATTCATTTTACATCTTGAAAAGATGATAAGTGTCCTACATGGATCATAATAACTGATCCCACCTAGATCAAAATGACGTCAGGCTAGGATTCACCCTCGTTTTTTTACAATTGTACACACTAAACATTCCACTTAAAGTCAAATTAAAAGGATTTTTATAATAATTACAATATTTTAATAAATACAAAATTTTATAATATAACAATAATTACTCAAACAAATCTATAATGCAGTGTAGTTTTAGATATAAATAAATATTGATCATATAAAAACAGATTTTTTCGACTTTGTGTGCATCTTTATTTTGCAGTTATCGTTTAAGTTTTTATGCAAGGCATTTGTTGAAATTATAATGCTTCACAAAAGGATATATGTATATATATAAACTAAATCGGGGAGAAAAACTGTAATGCATAATGATTATATAAATTTAAATGTAAAACAATTATTCTCCAAATTCCCAAAATAAGCTTTTTTCAGTTTTTGTAATTGTTATTTTGTATCAAATTACATATGACACAAACTTTTTCTTTCTTTCTTCAGCATTACTGAAAGAAAATTGAAGGCCTGTAGAAAGATATGCCAAAGAAGGGGGGGGGGGGGCTAGCTTGAATTCTCTGAAGGCCTCTTGGTTTGCTGAAGCATAATAAAAGCACTTTCACAGAGGGATGCAGTTATGTGTTGCAGTTTGTCTTTGTAGAACCAAACAGTTGTCTTTTTTGTGCAAAAAAGGCACTTTGAAGAAGCAAAAAAACATCTTCGTATGCAGTGACATCAGTCGCAAAGACTTGCAAACTTGTATGGCAAATTACATCTTAAGGGGTCAAATATTCAAAAAATCTTCTTTGGAATCTTAAAAGTGCTCTATTTGTAAATGCTTTTATGACATTAAATTACAAAATGAGCAAAATATCAAATTTTATGAGTCAGAAAAGCTATAAGAAAATGCTCAGCTTTTAAACAGAATTTTTTTTTTTGCTTAAAAATAATTTATTCATGATATGAGTGTAAAGTTTCATAATTCTTTGCTGTAAATTCACTGTATGACAGCTAGAAGTAATAGAATTCTTGTGTGGGGGGGGGGGGGAATCAACATGCATATTACAAATCTATTACACCCATATTACCTAGTTATATATTAATATGCCAAACATTGTGGCATGAACTTTGTTGCATTGTTGTATCCTAACTGACATTTTCTGTACTAGCGGCTGTATAAAAAAATAGGAGCACATGTACAAGTACAAGTAGAGAATCCACTCATGAAAACAAATTGACAAGTTAAGTTACTCACTGTTTTAATGAGGTTTCAAATGCTAGTTTTTCTTTGCTAATGTTAGTTTTGACTGTGTAATAGATTCCAACACTGTGCTCAAGAAGCATCCACAATGTGGATCCTTAAACTTCGTAGTCCTTAAACTTGACTTTCCTTCAGTCCTTCATTCTACAATTACAACATGTGAAAATATTTACATATTAAATTGGTATTAGGAACTGGGGATCAGTTATTCATTAAGCTCCTGTGTGAAATAGGTGGTTTCTTCTCCTTCAAAAATGACTTTTCATGTCCCACATCCCATTGCGGTGAGGTCGGCTACTGTCTGTTGAGAATCTCGAACTGTCACAAATCTTCACAGACAGAGAAACAAAAAACATGAAAGACTCTTGTGATGTTGATATGTACAAAAATATCCACCTTGTTCACGAACTAAAGCTTTCTGGATGAAAACATCCTAAATACTGGATTGCTAAGGATTCATTATTTCCCCTCGGCCTGTAATTCCTTTCAGTTCAGATCAAATCTGATTCATCCGTAAGTCCGCACAAAAGGTATCCATGTTTGCTTGGCGCACAATAGACCATTGGTTGTGAGCTCCTCAGAGTTCCATAGCAAAAGCCTGTCATCTATGGATGGTTGACAGATATTACAGCTTCAACCGACACTATACTGACTCAAAAGATGAAACAGGACTTGGATGTTGACGTAGGTTATTTTGTAGCTCTAGTTCTAAGGAGTTTGGTCCTCTGAGCGCTCATGTGGCTGGTGTTTCAGCCTGCAGGCTGGACATACGGATCTGTGAGCTGCTCTTGCTGAGGATGGAGAGCTGTGTGCCCCCATTCACACCACTGCTGGCCAGGGACGGATGTCTGTGCTTCATATCCACAGCAAAGTACCGGTTCACCGTCCAGCTGCGCCATTTTCGTTTGATTTCTGACTGCACCTTTGGGGAGAAACTTCAGTGGGTTATTAAGCTGATTGAGTCCTACAGGAGGAGATCTGCAGATCTCTTTCCATGCTGCTCATGGACAAGCTTGAATTTTAAATCCAGCTGGTTAATAATTTACATGTAAGGCTGGTGTAATGAGCACTGCAATGAGAAAGGCCCTCCAGAGACACTGCTTTATGCAAATAGAATGCAATTTGGATGTTTTTCTAGGTAGAATTTATAATGATAAAAGAGTATAATAAAATTAATTTATATTAAAATTAACATGCTTTTATCCGTTAAAAATGATATATATAGTGTTTTTCTTTAAAAAAAATAGCTAAACCAAATTGCACACTTTATTTTTCTTTTCAATAGCACTTAAAGGACTTACCTCTCCATTAAGAAAGCAGTAAAGGACAGCTACTACAAAACCCTGAGAAGAAAAATGAAAATTGTTGAATAAAACAAATGGTTAAGCAGTAGCAATTATTATAATCTTGTTTAAGATATAAATGATTAGTAATGAATTGGATAAATGAAGGTGGAAGAAATAATACTTTTTCAGTTCAGATGGACAATGACCTCAAAATAATACAGTACATACCTAATAATAACAAACAGACTATACATTACAGTGCACAAAATACACATGAAATCTAAATAAACACAATTAAATCATGTTGTCTCTTTGTACAAATATGAGAAGACAAAAGGGGGCATCTACCTGAAAAGAACCAAGACCAAGTTCAAACACGAGTCTTTCTCTTTTGCTGACATCTTCTGGTGTGAAAGCAAACACGGTATAGTGGATTCCAAATAGAGGAATGAGAAGAAGAGTGGAGCGAGCCAGACGCCTGTCAATCACACAACACACCAATCGAGTCATAACAAGACTCCACATCCGATTGTAATGATGTTCTACTTAGAAATGGGAATGTATAAAAAATATTGTGGTATATGTATATGTATATGGATATGGATATGTATATGACTAACAGATAAATGCTGGACTCATTCCCTCCAATATCTGGAGACTGCAACTTCTGCACCAGGATTATAATGATGCCAATAAAGAGTACAAAGTTGATCTGAGGGCAAAAAAGACAAGAGTGGTGTATAATTATGTTTGCCCTTCTGAATGATTCAATACAATAATGCAATAGTTTACAGTCAAAAGTCTTTTGCGATGGAATATGTTCTATCCGTACCATGATAGAGGCAAGAACGGGACCCTTGATCACCCACCAGATGGCAGCATTGTCATTAATGTCCCAGCAACTGCAGGCAATGTCAGACATTTATCCAATTTGATTGGTTTTTCATTTTATTTTAAGCTTTTTTTTCATTACATAACATATTAGCTATAGATATTATAAATAAATCCTTTATCTTACCCAATGTTATCAAAATGAGCTCTTAAGACTGCCCAGACAGCCACACAGATTGTTGGAGTACCTGGAAAAACATGAGTAATCTAAATAAATATCAGTCATTTCAGATTTTCACATATGTTATTCACATATATATTCACATATAACATATTTTACTTTATATATGCAAAATATATGTATGAAATACATATAATGTATTTTTATATTTTACAATATATATATATATATATATATATATAAAATCATGTATATTTAATTTTTTATACATATTTTATATTTACACAAATTTTCATTTATTTTATACATTAATATACTTATATGTGTGCATTTTACTGTTACGTTTTCTTTTTCTTTTTTCAGTTAACTTTTTTTTTAAGTAACTTTTTAATGGTTTTAGTTATAGTAACTATACAAGCTACAATAACCCTGGTCTTACCCCATCCAATAATGGTGTACCAGTAGAAGTATCTTTTCTCAGGAAAGAATGTCTCAACAAGCAGCGTAAAAAGATACAAGCCCTCGATAAACAGCCAGAAGTAGTTTGACAAAACACAATAATGAAAAAATACCATCACTGCTTTACACTCCATCTGCAAAAAGAAAAACACAGAGTGAATACCACATTATCAAAATATTTCTTTGATTTTGATTAACTAAAGCATAATTTACATTTACATCTCACTGGAAAATTTGTTAAAGGTAATCCAGGTTTGGAACAACATGAGGGTGAGTAAATGATAACAATGTTAATTTTTGAGTCAACTATCCCTTTAAAAACCGAAGAGTCACACTGTTGCACAGGGAAACATTCAAAGCACATTTAGCTAGCTGGCCAAGCAAAAAGCAACTGTGAGGTGACTACAGAGACCTCATTATCTGAAGCAAATTAAAGCACATAACAGCAACACAAACGTGTCATTCTGAGACTAATTCCTTCCTCAAAGAAATGACACGGACAACCCGGGATGTTAATGGGCCCATCACCATGACTGCCTGGGTATTTGTGTGCAATGTGAAGAGAGAGAGACTGAGACTCACGGTGTGTGTAAAGCAATGGTTGCTGTCCTCCTCTGCATATAAAATGCCGTCTTTAATGAAGACTGAGATGGCCCTCAGGATGAAGGACACAAACAAATTCATATGAATGAAATTCCTGGTGCAATGCAGCTTCCTGAGGGTAAAGCCAACCACAATAAAGAGATACTATGTTAAACGTAACAAAAATGCATCCTATATGTACAATGCTATTCAAAAGTTTGGGGGGTTTTATTAGTTAAAAAAAAACTTTTTATTTTAATTGATCCAAAAATATATTAGAAAATAAGACATTAAAATTATTTTCTATTTTAATATATTTTGTATTTTATTAATGTATATTTGTAATTTACTCTTGTGATGGCAAAGCTGATTTTATTGCAGCCAATATACTCCACTATTCAGTGTCACAAAATACAGAAAAGTAAGAGACGAATTGTTGAATAAAGTAACTTTAAACTTTTTTTGCATACAAAAAGTATTCTCGTAGCTTCATAACGTTACGGTTGAACCACTGATGGCAGATGGACTATTCTGACGATGTTTTTTATACTTTTCTGGGCCTTGACAGTGTTAATTGTTTGGCAGTCAATGGGACAGTCACAAGCCTCCCGGTTTTCTTCCAAAATATCTTAAATTGTGTTCTGAAGATGAACGAAGCTTTTACGGGTTTGGAACGACATGGGGGTAAGTGATTAATTACAATATTTTCATTTTGGGGTGGAGTAACCCTTTAAGAAGAGAGTGAATGCTCATGACCTCTTTCTTGACCTGGGTTGACCTCTCACCTGAACCTGCAGAGAATGACCATGGCAGTGGTGAGAGACACCAGTGAGGTGCTGTAGCCCACAGTATACAGAGCCTTTACTGACACATAGTACATGTCCTGCAAACAAAGAGAAGAAATGCTAATTGATGTCAAGCTTATTCAATAAAATACAATACATTTCTTTAGAAATTATGGAGGCTGAAAGGGATTAGGTATCTTCTAAGGAGATACAGAAGGAACAGAAAGCAGGAAAGGTGAAGGACACTTACTGGACTTGTTCCATTTTCATTAAAAGGGCAAACATCAACGTAGTGAGGTAACATCTCTGACCAGCCATCCTCGGTGCAGTTACGACTGACCTTTCCAAACTCTACAAAAGGTGCAAAAATCCGATACATTTCATGAAGAAAAAAAAAAGAAATAATGAGGAGCCAAACAATAATAAATCAAATTATTTTGTGAAACATATAGACTTTTAAAAAAATTCACAAAAAGAAGAATCTGAAATAGAACTATTTTAAGTTGAAGTACTAAAATGACAAAAACTGAAATAAAATAAATAGAACAAAATAGAAATACAAAAAAAACTAATACAAATGACAAAAGCATAAAAAAATGACTAAAACTTTAAATATAAAATTAAAACTGATAATATAAAAATGATCTAAATTGCCTAATTCTAAATATTCTATAAATAATACTAAAATAACACTGTTACAAACTAATTATTTACATTATTCTGGTCTATAGATAAGGACTGATTCCCAGGCAAAAACCTTTGTCTGATTACTTAATACCATATCTTCTCAATAAGCCTCACGATTTGAGGTATTGTTCATGTACTCACCATCATTCTCCTCATTCATGACATCAAATAGCTCAGGACAGGGCATCCAGACCACTTGACCCATTTTTGCTGGCTGCCAGCAGGTGAGGTTGTCCCACATCCATTGGCAGACTAGAGGATTACACAGGAAGACATGGAATAGCATAGCTTTAAATCTCTGCCTAACCAACAAGTATATTTTATGTATTACACGTAGCCATATGTTCATGTATGAAATTGCTCCAATTTCTAATAGATTGCATATATGTTTTTACTTTATATGACAATATACTAAATATATATGGAAATTTAATATATGTACATATACAGTATATATATATACACACAGTATATATATATATATATATATATATTACAGTTGTGTATGGGGCAACACTTATATACTATTGTAATTAAAACTATTTTCATTTAAAATGTCAAACTTCTGGGCTTATAAGATCTCAAGATTAAAGTTAACTCTGCCTCTGAACCAGTTTTTATTGGGGTATTTACAGCACCTGAGAATAGAACAGCCTAGTTTAAGATATATTTAGGTGTGCTACTTGACAGCCATTCTTATGATTCAGTGAAAATCAGTGCAAATGACAAGCAACAAAAATAGGCTTCCATCTGCTTCAATAAGGCAATAGATTGTAAGAATTCAATCAAAACAATGCCACAGCATTTTAGAATATAAAAAGAAAATACAATAAATAGTCAATAAATATGAATCGATTTTTTTTCTGCCAAATTGAACGTTAAAATAATTAGATCTTTGTTACTTTCTCTGTCTTTCTCTAAACATAATCACATGCTGTCAGCATGGCTTTGTGCTATGTTTTTTTTATTGTGTGTCTGCGTATGTGTATATGAGCATGCAGAACATCTTAGTTTATTTATTTATCCCTTTATCTATTTTTATTTTGGCATTGCTCTTCAATAAATCCCTCTAGTGATATATTCAGAGGGAAAAGAGACTTTCACAGTGAACTAACCATGTGATGCTAAAGCATCTTATCATCTCCATCAAGGATTAAGGATTCAAAGAGAAATAGTAAAGAGAGCAAGTGTGTGTGTGTGTGTGTGTGTGTGCTAGAAAAAAAAGCCTGCTGATCTTGATTTGCATGAGCAGAACCGCATCTGCCAGCTGTGTTTTTCCTCTGCTCTCAGCCCCATCAAATGTTAGAATGTTTTCACAGTGCTTTCAAAATATTACCCAGACATTCTTGCAAAGACTTCATTAAAACAGAAGAACTAACAATATGTTTTATCTATTTGCTTTATAGTTAGTTTTGGAGATTTTCTTTGTCCATTCCTTTTGCATTCTTACATTTTTATTAGTAAGCTCACACACAACTCTCTTTCCTGCAACCTTATAAATCGCCCAAGTGTACACTTTAAATTACATGCATAAATTCAAACAACGCAAGGTTGACATTTGCTTCTTGGTGGTCTGTGTAAATGTCAAACATTTATAATAACAAAAGGCCAAGCGAGTGTTTTAAATACTCTGCATCTCAAGCCAAGCACTCAAAACATCTTGTCTCTTGAATTATAACATTTGCAACAAAGACACATAGCAATACTTTCAACAATCAGAATTAATTGTTTGGTTGTTTGGTTTATTTCATTTTGGTTTATGTCCAACATTTTTTGTAGTCTCATAAAATGAACATTCTAGAATGTTTAAGATGGAATTTTCCATTCCAAAGTCTTAAACACCTTTTCATTTAAAACAGGAATCATAAACCTTTTTCAAGCATAGGATATATATATATATAAATTAATAAAATAATTAACTTTACTAATGTAATTTCAGAAATGTTCTTCAATGTGACAAACAATGTGACTTCAATTGTGATTTGTGATTACATTTTTTTTTTCCATTATTCCCACAAATAGCAATTTCTACCTAATAAAATAACATTTAAAGTAAAAAAAAAAAAAAAAAAAAAAATAAATTAAAATTTAGAGCTTGACATAACCAGAAAGAGCTATATTCATTATAAAAGTGTCCTTTACTTTTTTTTTAAATTTAGTAATTTCCATGATGGGATACAAAGATGGAGCAGTGACCCCTTTTACATATTTTGCAAAACTGGATGTTGCATTTTAAGCTAGATTTATAATAACATGTTCCTAGTACCGTATTAATGTTGTCATGCTTACATTCTAAAGGCATTAAAATAATAATTGGGGGTGCACATTTTCTCTTTAGCAAATTTTAAGGTATTTTTGTTTTTATTTGATATGAATAACTGATGGACCTCTGGCAGTCCTGTCTCAATAAAGACTCCTGCATAAAGCAAACTGACATGTATCACTCAAGGGCTGGCACTGAGTAGCTATTAAAGACCGACAACTGTCAAACACTCTTTATTGTCTGTCATGTTAGGTATTTATATCAATCTCATTTTCTCTGCAGCAGTGCCAAACACAGACCCGAAGGAGGAGCTTGTGCTTGAGCAAGCTCCAGAAACTGGATAAAGCCCATATAAAACAGCTGCATAAAAGGAAATTGATGGAAAATGGTCCAAAAATAATACCACTACATATTCCAAAGCCTTGTCTGTTTAGTTGGCCATAGATTCTGTTATAGCACAGACCCAAGGCAGTGTTTTAATGTAAAATACTGCTGGGAGATTATTCTACAAGCAAATATACTGTATTTATAGATTAAGAAATTCATATAAAGAAATATTATATCTATGTGAACACAAACAAGCATAGTTCAATTCTTTGGGGATGCAAGGAGGACATTTTTCTTCCAGGGATACCGTGCAACGCTCACACAAAATGACAGATTATGATTTCTCTCCTGAGAACAGCTTTAATTACTTGTGTAAATTGGACACAGATGCGTGATTAGATAAAAGACAGGGCTGTTTGTCTTTGTTCTCCAGAATCTTCCTGAAATACTGCACATCACTGCTTTCCATATTGTAGGAGAATTTCTGAGAGCATTAAAAGACCTAACTTATGAATTATGACTACTTATGAAATACATAAATTATTCAAAGAGTCAATGATCCAATCAGTGCTTATTTTCAGCAGCTAAAAATAGGCAAAGTAAATTAGTGAATTTGGCAAAATAATGAGATAAAGATGAAGTGATGTAAACAGGCTACTGTAGCCCACACAAACCACAGAAAGTTTCCAGTAATCCTGTGTGTTATGTGCTTTCTGCATTTATTTGCTTTAAAGGGATAGTTCACCCAAAAATGGAAAATTCTCTCATTAATTACTCACCCTCATGTTGTTCCAAACCGGTATCTTCGAATACAAATTAAGATATTTTTTATGAAATCCGAGAGCTTTCTGACCCTGCATAGTCACCAGCGCAACTGCCACGTTCAAGGCCCAGAAAGGTAGTAAGGACATCATTTAAATAGTCCATGTGACATCAGTTGCGGTGAAGACTGACACGGAAGGGAAGAAATTGTTGAATACAGTTGTAATTATTGTTTTCTTTGTGCACTAAAAGTATTGTCATAGCTTCATAACATTACGGTTGAACCACTGATGTCACATGGACTAATTTAACAATGTCTTTACTACCTTTCTGGGCCTTGAACGTGTCAGTTGTGTTGCTGTCTATGCAGGGTCATAAAGCCCTCTGGTTTTATTGAAAATATATCAATTTGTGTTCCGAAGATGAACAAAGGTCTTATGGGTTTGGAACAACATAAAGGTGAGTAATTAATAACAGAATTTTCTTTTTGGGTGAACCATCCCTTCAATGTGCATTTGTACAATGAACATTTAATTTACATGTATTCCCCCAGCTAACAGGTAACGTTCTCAGAGCTAACTTAAACATTTGTTCAAGTTAACTTGTTTTTAATAATGTTCTCAAAACGTTTGCAAAATGTTCTTGGAACCTATTTTTGTTAGCTGATCCCCTCCCTAAGTTTCAGTTTATAGCCTAAAACTGTGGGCAGTTCTAGTTTCATGTTAACGCATGAATCCATTCCCTAAGGACAGCTTCTTGTCAAATCAAAATGTCAGCATTTCATTACTGACTGTGATTGTGACTGTCCAAAGGATTATGATCAATGCCACATGCAGACAGCACTAGAGGGGTGTCAGAGTCAGTTCTGGAAAAGCTCTGAGCTTATGATCCCCCCCCCCCCCCACTTCCTGTGAACCATCACAAGGTCTTACATTCTCCAGCTTAGTCTGACAGCTTTAAGCTTAATATCATCATGCATTTATTTTAGATCACTTCTAAAATCCATAATCTAAATTGAAACTAATTTTAAAGCTTATTTTAAATGTTTCTTATTATAAACATATGCAAGCATGCTATATTTAGATTACTAAAATATTTAGTCACTGGTAAGTCTATTGCTTCACTTCACAGTTAAACACTAATAGCTTTGCACCGCATAATAAAATGATAACATGCAGCATTTACTGTATGTGGGGCTCTAAAATAACAACTCAGAAACTTTGTGGATTGAATCAGCAAATATGCATAATGTACTTGCAGTCTGACACATAATAAGCACCACCACCACATAAACACATCACCAAAATACACACAGACTCACACATTTCATTGTTTTTCTATCATGCTGAGGATTGTTTTATTAGAAAACTTATGTAAATGTAGTATTATTGTTATAACTATTGTTATTATTATGACAAAAGTTTTTACATTTTTACCATTTTTCCAATTAAAAATGTCCCTGGATGACTTCTAGGGACAAATTGCCTCTAAACTAGTAAATACAAACACACTGAGTGTACAGAAATGCAGTTCTTACCCAATTCAGGTTCACTGTTAGGGTCATTCATGGCCATCCTTTCCATGCACTTCTCTTTCTCTAACTGAATGACACAGTCTGGGTGCATGCAGTAGATCTGAAAGATACAGTATTTAAAAGAGTGAAATGTTAGATTTAGATACAGCAGCTGCAGAACATACTTTGCAAAAGTTAGTACTTTTTCAAAATAAGTATCTACTCATAAAGTATGAAGTTTCTGATGGCACCCATTCACTGCAGAGGATGCTTTGATGAGCTAGTTTTGTAATGCTAAATTTTTCCAAATCTGTTCCGATGCAGAAACAAACTCATCTACATCTTGGATGGCCTGAGGGTGAGTACAATTTTATCAAGATTTCATTTTTCTATTTTTTCATTTCTATTTTTCTTTAAATAACCGACTTGTGTGTGAACTTAACAGTGTTAACCGCTTAAATATAGGACTAATAAGCCATTTTAAACACTGGTCAGAAATTAAAGAGATTTCAAATTATTTTATTATTATATTATTATTGTATGAAAGTATGAAAGTGCAATAAATCTCTAATTCAGGAACTTATTTTTTCAGAAGGTCTTTTTTTCCCTTTTTCCTTCTGTATTTTTTTTACAAAGCACCCCTTACGGGCCCCTGGATCATATTAGATTAATGTCTAAACTTCTAGAAAGCAACACTTTATCTGTCAAGAGTTCTTGTAGCCTGTGAAGATACATCCAAACTGACAGAGTACAAGGTTACTAAATAAACAATGACAGCAGCAGCAAGACAGTGAGACTTTCAAGGAACTAATAATAAATTCAATGCAATTATTGCATTCCAAATTACTATATGTGTACTATATAAGACAATAAACATCATTCCACTCTACATCTAATATGCATTTATGAGACAGCATTCATAATTATAAACACAGTTTAAGTTCTAGATCTTTTAGAAGGGCTAAGAGAGAAAATAAACAAATCTTTGTTTATTGGTAAATATAATTAGTAATCTTCCATTGCTGCTGTGGTGCTTTCTTAAAACCATTCTTTACTTTTGTGTTATAGGGGAAAAGAATATATATTCATATAAACTGCTGCCCACTCCTAGCATGTCTTGAATATTGATTATCTTAATGTTAAACAGTTTTCAAATAGAGACAATATTACGCACACCCACACACAGCACACAAGACATTAAATATCTTCAGCCCAGGGTGGAATGACATTCTGAGCCAATCCAAACGTGTGCTCTTTCTTATCTCTCCTACTCAGTGTACGCTTTAAACAATCGTTCCTTCCTGCTTCATGCACTACCAGGCCATTCATCTTATTTTTTTGTGGAAAAACTAAATTGACCAATGTTCCACAGCACATACGTTTCTTCACACAGAAGGTGGTGTTCTCCATCCAGTTGAACAGTTGCAATAGATACAAATCAATTCTGCCGATATACTGCTATTGTCTGTTAGAGTACATCTTGATGCTCACATGTATCCAAGCTTTATTAATGGATATGAGCAAAGTTTTGTTTGTTGCTGTCAACTAGGTTACAGTTGTGTTTACAATTGTAGTTAAGGGGTATAATAAACCATATTGTGAAATGTTTATGTATTAGAAATATTGTTTGAAAACTTTGAGATAACACTGAAGGCCAAAGCAAAATGTGAGAGAAAACTAATCAACATGGACTCAAGTCCATCAATGAATGCCTTGTGCAAATCCATAATTAAGGCATCCATCTTTAAACAGTTGTTTCTGGCCAATTACGAGTCCATAATCTATAATAACGCCTATTAGATTAATATTAGATTACGCCTTATAGATTAATCTATAATCAGGAGATAAATATGCATAGACCAAGCACTGTTTACAAGCGAAAACAGTTCTAAGAATTTTTGTGGGTGGATTTGGATGTGAGAGGACAACGGGTGATGGACTTTTTCACTAGAGGAAGTGTTATAATTTGTGCTGTCAAAATTAGCACGTTAACACAGGCGATACATTTTTCCAGTTTAACGGCGTTAAAAATATTTAACGCAGGGACGGAGCTAGGGTTGGCCACCCCACTCACAAATGCTGCTTCTTTCTCTTTTTTTTCTTGACTAGAATTGCATTTATTTAGATGCAGACCATCTTTACGACCACATCAAATGGAAGACTTTTCAGATGCGCACTCCACTTCACCTCAGTGCCAGGCGCTAGTCAAACAAGCGCAAGGTGACGAGAGAGCTTCAGTAACAACACTGAACTGCAGTCAGATGAGATATGTTAGTAAAAAATGAAATTCCCTGTCCTGTCAGCTGTTATACTGTGCTTGTAGCGAGTGCTCTTAAACTGCATACACAAATATGGTGGCGTGCGCTGTAGCCTGTATCATTTCATATTAAAGCGCAAATGAAATTACGAGCATGTGTGTCAGATCCACGTCACGTTCAGCAGCGGCAGCTCTTAAAGTAATAGCAGCCAAATAACCTAATAACCCAGCTACTGTGATGTCTGTTATTAAAAGAACAAAATAAAAAAGAGGAAATCAGTAACTTCTGAAGCTTATAACTTTCAATAACTTTTTTTAGCTTCCATCTATATTTAATTTAGAATTTAGTGTTTGATAACTTTATTCAATTTGTGTATTTTACTTGCTGAAGTGCACAGAGAAATGTGGCATTTATTATAATGGGTTTATGTGAAGATTGTCATAAGTTCACTTAAATTAAAAGTTGAATGTGAAATTATTGCAATATAAAAGTATATTTAAAAACTTTAATGTTAGGTGGGATTCTTCGTGATTAATTTCAGGGGGAAAAAAGTGCGGTTAATTGGTTAAAGGAAAACGCCACCGTTTTTCCATATTCCAATATGTTCTTCCCTCAACTTAGACGAGTTGATATGTACCTCTCCCGTCTCAGTCCATGCACTTAATCGCTCTAGCGCGCGGCACCACTATGCTAGCGTTTAGCTTAGCACCATTCATTCCATAGGATCCAAACTGGGATGAATTTAGAAGCCACCAAACACTTCCATGTTTTCCCTATTTAAAGACGGTTACATGAGTAGTTACACGAGTAAGTATGGTGACACAAAATAAAACGTGGCGATTTTCTAAGTAAGCATGAATGTGCACCAATTCACTGCAGAGGATCCTTCCGCCATTCATTGACCACAGAAAATCGGTGTGTCACCCATCGTGATGATAAAGGGAAAACATGGAGTTTGAAATTCCATTCTTGGATGGGTGCCTGAAGTGGTGTAGTATTTTCAGAAACAAATTTTCATTTAAAGTTAAAACTTTGGATGGTGAACTATGCTTTTGGATGGTTTTCTTTAAACCTTTCAGAACAAATTTTTGATTGATTTTTGGTGAACTATGCCTTTAAACCTGAACAGATTCCCATGTTAAAAGAAAAATCCTTCATCAACAGAACTACCTACAATGCACAATGGATTTAACAGAATATGAAATCACATTATGAGATAATAATAAACTAATCACTTTTGAAACCCTCCTTAATACTGCTGATGTGAGACCTCTGAGATTGTGGTTACTGCGTTAACTGGTCTCAGAGCACCGTGCTCCTTGTGCATTGCCTTGAAAACATGAGCAAAATTTAATAAACATGAGCACCTGCATTAATATTCATGAGGGCTGTGTAAGCTCTCACCCCTCACCCTGGCTGCATCACAAAGCTGATTTCCATCATAAAGAGACTACGCAATTCACTCCTACATCATGACAGCAACACAAAAATTCATACAAACAAGCAAATTCATAAAACTAGTTCATTCCCAGTACGTTTCGTTCTTTCTTTTTTCCCCTCCTGCTTCTTTTGCTGTCAAACTACATTTTTTTCTTTTACTTTTTTGTCCTCTTTATCTTTCTACGCCACTACAAAAGTAAAACACATTAATTCTTGTGAAATTGAAATTTATTTATATCAGTCTATGTTTTGTCAGTGACTATGTTTTTGAAAAGCATGCAATGGACTTATTTTTCTCTGTCTGCTGTCTTCAGTGTGTGTGTGGGAATGTCACATGGCATTTACACTCAGGTAAATGGCAAACAAATTATAGTTGTCTTATTTACAGTTTATAGTCTTATTTAAAGTTGTTTCTGCATATTACGATGTGATAGAAGCTGGCAGGAAGCATTTTAAAGTTTAAAAAATACTTCATACTTCAGCTTTAATGAAACACACCATGTCATTTCATGCTGGAACAGATTGAAATAGGAAAGTAGAGGAGATACTCATTGCAAGTTTCCTTTGTTTTTCTCTTGTAACAATAATCCCATACAGTGTATCACATCAGTAATCCCCAGATTAACTGGAACTGGAAGGAAAAAAAACCTAAGTGATCTGTGGGATTAGTTGATGTCTATATAGGGAAACTCTTTCTTTTAATCTTATATTACCGTGAGCATTAGCATAAAGGGAATCAAAATCAAACCTAAACCTTCTAAATCTGTAATTTAGAATTTTGTAACATTATATGTAATGGGAAAAATGTATATATTATTAGTTAGTCATAGTATGAACAAGCTCATAGTATATAATTAGTTTGAGTGTTTTTACATTATTTATTGCTGATTAGATTTATTTCTAAAATTGTTGCTTATGTGTGGTGATCAGATCAATATGAAAGAATACAAATAGCAAAATCTAGTCAAAATCATGACTTGGAACTGTATCCCTATTGTGCATAATAGCCTATAATTTTAGTAATTTCAATGAATTTATAGTACTACACTCTACCGACCTCAATTGTTGTTTTATAGCATTTTTTTTTTTTGGCCATTACTCATTTGTTAATAATAATTAAAGTTTATTTTGTCTTTACAAGTACATGTTTTCGAACCTGTTATTGACTTTCATTCAACTCTACTAAACAGACTCTTGAAAATATTTTTGTCAGCAGAAGTAACATTGTTCATCCTGTAATGGTCATAATTAAATCTGTTAACTGAGACAGAGCAGAAGTATAACCTTCTGTAAACATTCCATTGCAGTGCCACCGCCAGCTTTTAGTGTTAACTAAAAGTGAAATAAAACAGCATGGCCTTTGTTGCTTGAAGTACTCACTGTACCATAACTGTTTTGGCTCTTGGGCAGTTTACATTTGGCCTGTCTGGTGCCAATGATCATTGGATGCCAGGAACCATCTAAGTGCCAGTGTGTATGTGACGTAAATTGCCCTTGGACATTTGTTTCTCCTCAGCTGGAGGCACAGACAGTAGACCAAAGAGAGAATGGTTCTTCATGTAAACAAAGAAGCCTTCTCCCCTCAGTTATGAGAGGATACCATGTGTATGAAACGATCAGGGGAAACAATAAAAGCCTTTACATTTGACCTATTGTATGTGGATTATTTACAGAAAGCAATAACAAGAGAAAGAAGATGAAAAGGGGTGTGCGTGGGTCTTTTTTTCTCCCCCAGACCCCACCTGCTATAAATTTCTCTCACGCTCTTTCTCTCTCTTCCTCCTTCTCCCGCACGCTCTCTGTCTCATTCAAACCTTTTATTCTCCTCTTCGGAATATTTCTTCTCTGAAGCCTTATATATCTACTGGAATGGTCTGTCTCCATTTTACAATTAGGAATGCATTGTGCTTTTCAATTCCATCATGTTTAAATCAGTGGTACTTTTATGTAATTCAGGCCCATTAATCCAATAGATCTGCCTTGTTTATATAAGATAAAACATGCACATAGCTTACCAAAGGGAGAAGGATGAGTGTTAAAAACAGGTGCTGACATTTTCTCACTGTGGAAGCCATTTTGTTTGGAGCACTGATGTGATTATATCCGCCGATCAGCAGCAGCAGAGGGGAACAGCAAAGTGCTGGACGGTAAACAGGTACACTGGAAATCTGCTGCAGTTCTTCAAATCACCATCAGATCTGGAAAAATAAAAAAGTTTTAGATGGATGTGAGATTTTAGTTCCTGTTGAGTTCATGAGGCATTCAGTCAAACTGTGTCAAAGAATGTCAAACCTTAAGAGCAGTGTATTTGCAACCTTGTAGGAATATAAAGGTAACAGTTCACTTATGAGTGGTTTTCCTCACTATCAAAAGTGAGTTCAGACCAACCAGACACAGGTAAATTAATGCTATCAAAAAAAAAACTAAAAAACAAAAAAGCCTCAGAGACTAATAGATTTTAATTTGAAGGTAATTAAAATTATCTCAAATTGTCTTGTCCTTTAGTCTCATTTTCAGATTTTTTTTTAATGTCTAGGCTATTTACTCTACTTGTATTTCTAGATTTCTAGACACAGACCTTCAAAAGACCATCAAAATGTATTACATTTAAAAACAAACAATGATGCTGTAAAGATCAAGTACAACGATTCTACACAATTTCAGAATTATGTGAAAAGGGTTTACATTTATTTTTGCATCATTTCCATCAAATTCAACAGTCTTGCCACTAAAAATGTTACTTTTTTAATTACCAAATTACCAAGGAAACAAAAGCGTCAGTCAAGAAAATGTTTAAAATTAAATATGAGACAGGTGATGCATGAAGAAAATGCAGAAAAAGGTAAATATTGCTTGTTTTGTCAAATTATGGAACAATATTCTTAATATATTATTTGTATGTTTTTACAATACATAAAATGCTATTAAATAAGTCTTAGCAAGGCATCTGTTATTTTATTCTATTTTTATAAATCACTCATTACCACCACATAATGGCATTGCACACATATACATAATTTAAGATTGTGGAAATGGCATTGTGGTGCAAATGTTCACAATATTCCCGAAAATAACAAAAATGATACAGTTTTCTTGTAATGCATGTATATCCGCTGTTGGACATTGTTATAGCATACACACTCGCATAATGATAAAGAAACATACAGTAAAACATAAAAGGGCATCACACTACACTTTTCATCCCATTGATTTCCACTAAAACTTATTATTTAAAATTATTAGTTGAAAAAGGCACCACAGAGCATGACATCCTATCTTGTTCAAATCTATCAAATTTTATTATTTTATGTTTTTTTAAATTGGTAGCTAATTTATATGAATTTGTACAACATTATTCATACATTTTCATACGATCTGCCGATGCCCCATAGATATTTGGGTTTAGGGGTGGGGTTAAGGGTAAACCTTCATGCTTATTTTATTTTATTTTTTTAAATAATTGAACTATTTTGTACAGATTACATCATACAAATTTATATGAAATCACCACCTCGTAAAATAGCTATGTTTTCTCGACATTGATTGGGTTGTACTGTAGATATACAGTATTACACCATACATGGCCACCAACTACACTGACCACAAACCGTACATGTGTCTAGCGGAGAATATATGGCCTATTATTGTTAAGTTGTTTATCCAAAAGGCCTGTATCATAGAGTGCAGCCTTATGACGCAACTCACGTTATTGCTTAGAGATAATTGCTGATTCAATTCTCTTCATCACAAGCACCGATCTCATGAAGGTAGGGGGAGGAAGGAGCTGTAGGGGAGACTTTGGTACACTCAGATGGGAGAATGAAAGAGATAAAGAGAGCATAAGTGTGATGGATGGATGGATGGATACGTGGCTGGATGGAGGGCTGGAGGGAGATAGGGAGGAACGAGTGGAACAGCTGCTCTGGAAACTGCTCTTGCTGTAATTAGAGGGTATAATGAAGCTGACTGGCTGAGAACTCCCCCAGTGATGCTGATCACACTGAGACATGCTAGACAAGGATGTTCGCAAAAACAAACATGCATGCATGCACAAAAAGTGACATTTACAGCACACAAGCGAAAACAGACCAACCTGTAAAAATAAGAGAAGAATGCTTGCCAGTGCCAAAGCCGTATAAGGACACACTTGAGTTTTCTTACCCCATTCATTGGGGAAAGTGTTAACAAAATCGAACTAAATGTCAAAACATCCAGAGACATAAGTGGGGAAAAATCCTTTTTTACAATGAATGTCACTACTAGGAGTGTGTATATTTGAAAATGTATGTCTGCGCTGTGTGTTTCCGCTGCCTTTGAAGTGTGACTATGGGACTCAGTGGCTGATAGTATGGCAGTATTTGCACATGTGTGTGAGTGTCAACATTCCAGAGTGTGTGCTCAAGCTAACAGAGGCCACAGAGAGGCTGCATGCCTAAACACTTTCCCTTTGCACACTCCCCAGGGCACATTTGCCACAGCAAATCCTCTCCACAAAAGGACATGCCTTTACAATTAGGCACAATTAATTCTACTGACAGAACAACATATTGGAGGTGGGCCATCCTGTATGAGGGAACTGATAGGCTGGATTGCTTTTACAAAAGTGTTTGAATATATACATGATATTTTGTCTAAATTGGCAAAATATTATGTGGAGGTTGTTAGCATTTGGAGGTCAAACACTGCTACTGACAGCTTGGCTAGCTGAAGGGCATACTTCAGGGACAGGTGGCACTTCATAACCAACAGTATGTGACAGATTTAGGGCCATGCTTTAAGCATTTTCCTGGCTTTCAGGTCTATGACATCAAATGTAATTTTACTCGGGGCTGAAATGTGATTTATTTTCACATACTATTGCAGAAGTAATGAGATTTGGTTTTGTATATGTGTTAATAATCTTGACATTTTTATATTTTTATGAGTTGGTACACATTCTGTTTTAAAATTGTTTTGCATATGTTATAAATGCAATACTATTTATTTATTTTTTTAATGGGTTGGTTAGTATTCTATAGTCATTTATTTTATTTTATTTTTATTTTAGGAAATGTTCACCCGGATTGCATTTATTTGATCAAAAATATAGTCAAATAGTACAACTTTAAAATTTTTGAATATATTTTAAAATGTAATTTATTCTTGTGATGGCAAAGCTGAAGTTTCAGCAGTAATTGTCCAGTCACATGATCCTTCAGAAATCATTCTAATATGCTGATTTGCTGCTCAATAATTATTTCCTATTGTTATCAATGCTGAAAAAAAAGATTTTCATTTTTGTGAAAATCATGACACATGCTCCCCAGCCTTCTTTGATGAATAGAAGGTTTAAAAGAATGACAATCTTCTGTAACAATGTAATGTCTTTACTTTTACTTTTGGTCAAATCAATGCATCCTTGCTGAATATAAGTATTAATTTCTTCTAAAAAAAAATCTACCGACCCCAGACTTTTAAATGGTAGTGCTTATATGATTTCCATTTTTATTGGAAGTGTATGTTTGTACTGGTTTTCATTTCAAATAGACAGTCATTATGTCTAATGCTTTTGCTAAACTTTAAATATAAAAGATTAAATTCCTGAAACTCAATCACAACAAGTACAAAACTATTCTAAATAGGATGCCGGTGTAAACAAAAACAAGTCAAGCCAGCTCTCCCCAACCTCCCGAGGCCAGTGATCCAGCCAAGGTTATTATCACACTCCAAATGACTTTGCAGAGGTAATAAGGCATGTCAGTCTGACCAGCTGACAACCCTGGTTTTCACTCCCCACAATAATATCTATCAGACGCACCCACAGCGCTAAGACACCACAACGTTGCAATGTTCCAATATTGCTGTATAGCTGTATTAGATCTGCCCTGCTCCACTAGCTAGTGGTCATTGGAAGCTAAAGTTAATTTGTCACTCCACCACTCACAATATATCCAGACAGATTTAGTGTGCAGAAAGAAAGAAAGAAAGAAAGACCATAAAGGCAGAATATGGGGGAAAAGAAAGGGATATGCAGTAGATGTATCCATTTTAATCCTTAAGGATGGATGTAATCTGTCGCACATGCATAAGATGGATCTCTGGCCTCATTTCTCCACTGAATATTCTTCATAAATCTCATTAGAGTGTGTTAATGATGAACTAGGCTGACCAATCGTGAACTAAGTCACTAAAGTCTGCACAGCTATATTTAGATTGTCAATTGTTGTTTGAAGAGAGGGGGATTACAATTAGCATATAGACACATTTCTCTGTTTAAAACACTGAGCGAATACATAGCGTAAATCAGGAATTTGGGAATTTGGAGTCTCCTTCTCTCTTTATCCTTTTCTCTAGGTACAAATCACAAGGGATTGCATGGGGTGACTTCAATTACTGTGCCATGAGCCCCCAGGTAACAGAGTGATTTATTATCAAAGCAGCACTGTAGAGTATGTGATACAAGCACAAAACATTTAAACAGGGTGTCAGCGGCTGACAACAGACAAGCAAAATGTGAATGTAGAATTTATGCCCAATGTCAAAAAATGCTGAACACACAGAAAATAGTGAGGTCATCAGAGATGGTCCGTCACAAAGAAGAGTGAACTAAAAGGTGTGTGTGCAAGTACATTTATACTCATATCTGTTAGTGTGTTGCTGTATATAAGAATACAAACTAATGGCATGAGACACGCAATCAGCAGACGGTAATCACTACTGGTTTCTTGCTGCTGGGTTATGCAGGGTTGATTCTGTGACCTCCTTACTTAAAGAAAATACATTTTATTTATTTATTAATGATCAAAATATTAAATTAAATTCACATTGAAAATATACAGAATAATATATTGTGTATATTACAATAATGAATGAATAATACATAAGGAATTGCCTCTTTTCTTATACTGAAAAATATGTGACAAATTACTTATATTATAATGTATGTAAATTAATGTTCAATAATACACTTCATAATATAGGTACATGTGATAGAATATCATACTGTGTGTGTATAACTATATCATAAATATATCATAACACACACACAGTGAGTAAATACTTTTCTATTATATACCATCACACACATTGGTTTATCATTGCTTCTTTGTGCATGTTAATCATAAAATCATAAAAATGTCTTATAAGCAAGAACTAAAAAGTGCAGATTAAAAATATGCATGTACATTCTGATCCATAAAATGTCAAAATCTTCTACAACAGTGATAACAAAAAATGCACTACATTTTTACATGAAATAGCTTTACTGAAACACTCAGTTAATTGATTTTTCTTTCATGAGTTGACACATAGGTTTCAGCTGTACACTTATCTGACTTTATTGATTGCATAGTTACACATTTCATGAAAATGCATGGAGTGTTTCATAAAGTTATAGGCCTATTTATTGAGGCATACTATATGCAGAAAATATAGACCAACCCTTTATGTATAGTCTAAAAGTGATGCCATTATCAATTAAAATTTCAAGTTGTCTTCAATGAAATGTGGCAAGGCCTGCAGTACTAATGTCTCACCTCTTTTTAAAATATGTTAAACTGGGATCTCAACTCAATATGGAATACATATAAACCTGTTCATCTTCAGTTCTTATATCATTAGAGGTGAGTGGTTGTAACTGAACACCTTATGATGTGGTGTAATTTTTAATGGTGCACTAGCAGAGGCCCATAGAACTGTGAAAGAGTGTAAAATTGTAAAACAGTTCATTTACACATACACATGCAACACAATAACTTGAGGAGTCTGTTTCAAAAGACACCAGAGAGCAACAAGAATAGAAATGAATACCGACATAACAGTTACAGAGGCTCTGCGGTGGATATTTTATATACTATCCAACACAAACAGGGAGAGGAAAGAGGAAGGAAGGAGAGAGACTGATCTCTCATTCACTGCAATCAAATTGAATCAAAGGTTTGTTTATGCTGAGTTCCTTCAAAATAGAGATCAACAAGTAATAATAGCATCATTTATTCATATGCAATCAGGACTTTTAAAAATCACACCACCAGGGCTAGTAAACAAAAAAACAAAGGGAAAAAAGTTGATTTAAGGGTAAAAGGTGACTTCACTCATTGGCAAATATGTAAATATATTTAATATGATGTAATGCATAATGTAAATTAAATATATTTATTCTTAAAATAAGGAATAAACTTAAATTTTATGAGTTTCTGCAATATATGAAATGGATATAAAGTAATAGAGATATATCCTATTCCCTTAGAAGTTGTTGCTGCCATTTTGTGGCATAATCATGCACTATAGTTTGGGTGTGGCGTGGCTATAGCAATAAGGTTTCAACATTTATAATTCATGTACAATGGATACAATCAAAGTCTTGTAAGTCATTGACTATTAATGAAGCAATAACGTGAATAAGAAATCATCATAATACGGTGGTCAAATTCTGTGATCTGCTGAAGTGTAGGCTACATTAAAAACATAATAATGCTTTAAGTTATGTTATAGGCTATCATGCAAGCTCAATTAGGCTATTAACATGTTTGAATAAGAACATGAGCAGCAGCTCCATGACAGTGATCTGTCCTTAAAACGGGACGATGTTGCACGCTGGACTTCTATTTTCTTTTTCATTTTTTCTTTTAAAACATTAGATTTTATAATAAAGAATGCACATTCCCCATAAACGGTAAATGTTTAAATTAATAATTCCTGCAAACCGCACAACTCCCAGCTGGCTACTACTACTAAACATAGGCTACTACAGTAAATCACAGACCGTCTTCAAACCTCTCCAACCAAACACATTAAATAGCATTTCGACCACCAAATCCATAGCAAAATGCATAATATAAAAACAGACATGTAAAATGGAAGTATTCGCTCCATAATTCATCCATACCAGAGCTATTGATCCGTACTGTACATTGCATTTCATTACAGGCTACACATGCAGCAAAATAAATGAAATGTGTGTTCGATACAGAATTCACTAAATGGTCACTGCGAGAATGAGTAGTATACAATGAATCATGAATCTTACTGTCCCAGTAGGCAGAAGGGTGTCGAGAAAGGACGTATCAACACGATGCAGAATGCAGAGTGTCTCGCGCTGTCAGTCACAGGCGTTGTAACTGCTGCGGCGCGCGCTGGTGAACAAACATTCCCTCAAGACGCCCCGAAAAACTTCTGCGGTCAAGTTGTGTGTGTGTGTGTGTGTGTGTGTGTGTGTGTGTGTGTGTGTGTGTGTGTCTCAATGATGAACGAGGGAACAGACGTCTAATTAAGGCAATGAATGAAAAATACACGCACATAAATACACAGAAAAGCCAAGGTTTGAAGTAAGGGATGTGGTCTGGATATAACTCGCTATTCTCTATATTGTTGTAACACTCCGCTGCTGAGCGGTTATCCGCGCAGACTCACAATGATCCCTGATATGCGCTGCGCATTTAGATGAACCCCTTCAAACACCCCCATCTCTCTCTCTCTCTCTCTCTCTCTCTCTCTCTCTCTAGTGTTTTAAGGTTGCAGTGAGTCCAGTCCTAAAATAAAGCTCTACTAAATTTTTTTTAGAAAATCAGAGGTCAGGGGAAGTCAAAGGTGTGGGTAGATCATAAAATACTATTTTTTAAACACACATATGTATGCATTGATAGGCCTATATATTTCAACAAGTCAAAAGACAAGAACAGAACTAGCGTTCGCGTGAGGAGGTAACCATAGCAACCATCGCCGATCGCGGATGAACGCTTTTCTTTAGGTTGTATATCGGGCGGTGGTTTGACCAAACGTTCTTTGTCATGATTTAGCTATACTTTTTTATGTATATTTAGATCAACGTCATAGATTTATACTAGCCTAAATAGATCATTTAGCATTTATTATTTTAAAATGTATAGTTGTTACACTGAAAAGTTGTAAAACTTTATTTTAAGGTGTCCTTGTTACACTTTAAATACCCTACTTACTATTCTAATAACAATTATGCATAATTTCATGCAAGTAACCCTAAGCCAAACCCTAATCTTAACCTAACCATATAGTAACTACATATAGTTAATTAATATTGCTCAGTACGTAAATGTAGGCTATAATTAGCCTGCACTGTAACAAGGACACCTTAAAATAAAGTGTAACCGAAACCGCTAGTAAATTTCCATTATAATTACAATTACAATTAATAAAAAAGAAAAGAAAAAAGAAAACAGCAAGTAACACATTGAATTAAACGTGACACTTTTATGAAGAAAGACTAAAATAGTATTTTCTTGTTAAAAAAGTAGGCTACTCCAGTAATCTGTGTTTTATTCACTTAGTGTTTTATGTTTAACTATGCAAAGACATCTTGCGTTGCACAAGACGGACCTCAACAAATTGTAGGCTACCCCTAAAATGACAGAAACAACTTTAAAAAGTCGACCCTCCAAATGCAATTATATAATACGCACTCTGGACTGTAGGAGACACTCACTTCTTGGATAAGAGTAAAAGAGCGTGACTGTCAGTACATTCTCCTCTGTTCTGCGCACGCTGATCAGTGAGTTAAAGGATTTCACTATTCAGCTCATGCTTGACCCACATCCGGAGCCAGCTGCGCTGCAGTACACACTCCAGAAACGCCTCAGGACCCTGGACAGCGGCCGATGAAACGTTTCATCGATCATGTTACATCACCCAGCGTTGGAAGAAAGCCCATGGTTTATACAATTCCGATCATTTAAAAAAAAAAAAATATGGAGTGTAAAATACAGTCTGATGCAAGTTGCTGTCAAAGATTTACTGATATAGCTCAAACAAGCTTCAGCTCAACAAGATACAGTTTTGTTTTTTTTTAATTGCAGAACTTGATATATATATATATATATATATATATATCAAAAAATAAATAGGACCTTTAAAAAATAAGAATTAACAATTGTAGTGACTTGGCCATGTGTTATTTATTTATTTAGAAAAAGTCACTTTAACTGGGAGCCCTTGGATATATTGACATCAGTATAGAGGACAGCTAGAGAATGAGTCATACAAAAATATATACATTCATAAAAAGACAACAGTAACAGAAAGAGCATTGATTAATTAGGATATTAGTAATAGATATCAGAAGGTGAGAGAAAATGTTGCACTCTCCAAACTGAGCTCTAAAAGAGACAGACAGCTTTATCTATGCTCTGAGGTGTCAGTTTGTTTTTTGCTATGTGCCATGTCTTTTTTCTTACATACAAAAGCATGTGTACTAAAGCAACTGCAGGAGATTGACTCATCACTAGCTGTGTAGGAGTGCAAGACAGAAGGGGACACATTTTCTCATGAAAAATAGAGATGGAGACATAGAAGATGAGGAAGAAAGGATAGAGAATGGTGTCAAATCTGAGTGCAAGAGCTTGGCTGTTTGTCTTTTCAACTGTTGAGATATTGTTTGTCTTTCTATGCCATTTCTGTGACTTATTGCATATCACCTTTTTTAATGATCTTTCCTGCTTAACCCTTGTTCTGCACTTAACTCCTTTACCTAATTTGGTGTTCTTTGTCAAAAATGACCAGCCTTTTATTGAATCCAATATCTGGAAATAATATAGGATAATGAGGAATTTATATGCAGGTTTTTGTAGCATGAACATTTTGAAAAGGAACACCACAAATGTAACAAGGTGGGGACTGCACAGTAAAAATCGCCACAAAAACTGAAAAATTACATTGATATTTATTACCTATTATTATGTAACAGTTTTATACCTCACCTAATATATGCTGCCAAATTCCCAGCATCAATTACTGTTAGTTAGCGGTGCCTTCTGACATGCCCAATTCTGAATGCTAACCTGAAATGAATAGTTCACCCGTAAATGAAAAATTTGCTGAAAATGTAGATGAGTTTGTTTCTCCATTAGAAGAGATTTTGAGACATTTAGCATTACATCAATTGCTCACCAATGGATCATCTGCAGTGATTGGGTGCCGTCAGAATGAGCAAGGCTTTGAGGGAAGGGTTTTATTACAAACACATAGCTTTTTGCTTTTTAAGATGTTAATAGATGGACTGGAGTCATGACTTTTAGTTGTGGATTATTGTGATGTTTTTATCTGCTGTTTGAACTCTCATTCTGCTGGCACCCAAATTCAAATCTGCGATGTGGATATCGCTCTATGATTCCTCATTGAAAGGTGGGAAATATTATGGCACTGTGTGTGGTTACCACGGTAACAGGCATTTTGGATGTGAAGAAGCAGAGATAGCTGAGGAGTGTGGGAAAAAGAAAGGGGGAGACTCAAGTGGTGTGTGTACTGTATGTGTATGCGAGTGTATGAAAGCAATGACAGTAGTCAAAATAGAGTGTTGCTGGGTTCACAGAAAGCATGTTAAAGGATTTTGCCTTTATGACCCTGAAAAGAATGAGAGGTCTTCTGTGCTAACACATTATGTTACATTACTGAACTTCATGGCTGTTCTTTTTCGTGTGCGATGCTGTCCAGCTGCAGCTGTTTGAGTGGGAGTCTCTTCTAGTCTAATAGCTGGTGGCTAGAGTTCATTCAAGCCCTGTTTCTTGGCTCTCAAACAGCCTTTGATTCCTCCAGTATGGCCCCTCAGGCTCTGAAGTTCACTCAGGATCCAAATGGATTTGAAGTGGACTCTTCGTCTGCAGGGCAAACTTAGAGAGTGGCAGTGGCCAAATGGCCTCTGTCTTATTGGTACATTGTAAGCTTTTCTTTCCCTGTTCTTATGTGACCGTTAAACGCTGTTGTGCTGTATTTTTGAATTTTGCTTTTAAAAGAAGATTTATGGTCTTAAACGCTAAGAAATGCAGATTTAAACATATTGCTCAATGGTTTATTTCATAAATTTAGATGCTTAGATAGCTGAGTGGATGCCAGTAAATGATGCAAGTAAATGCCAACTGGCAATAATTACTACAGGGTTTCTTATATTAAAAAATAGAATATGCTTGAAGTCATTGTATCATCATTTCCATTGTCATATTTGCATCACCACACGTAAATAATCACTGAAGGACAAAAGGGCTCCATAGTCAGCTAAATGTGTGTAATGAGGGGTATAAAGATAAAGTGAAAGAACTTAACAATAAAATTTATAAGTCAAAGTCATAAATTAACATGCACTTTGCAAAATCTGCAAAATATTAATAATTTTATAAAAAATTATAAAATTATGTTTAAAGTATAGGCTATTTGCAAGGTGAATGCAAACACATATGATGGCATCTATAATTATATTTTATGATGATTATTATTGTAATAATTATAATATTTTATTTTTACGCCTGCGGGTGGCAACAAGTGACAGTCTTTTGTCAGTATGTTTCGTCTGTCTTTGATTCATTCACTTAACTATTGACTGGGTTTTATGAGTGAATCAATGAATTATTCACTCAAAGGATCAGTTCAACTGCATTGATTCGTTCAAGAACTGTGGTTACAAATGGTAATCAATAACCCGAAAAAACACTTTTACTGTGGTAAAACCATGGATGATTTTTGTAAGGGCAAACACAATAGCTTCTTAATCACAACAACCCGCAATTTTCAGATAAAATTAAATGTTTGAGACAATCATTAGTAATGTATTTTGTTCTATAATAGACATTAGAGGATACTGAAAATATGACAGATTTTTTTTTGTAATGACATGTAAGACTTTTTTAAGTAGCTTTGATGTCAGTCTCCCATTGTCTGTCTTTGTTTTTACCCCCTTCACTGTCACTTTGTATCCTCTCAGGAAGAGTGTTCTAGTCAGAAAACAATGGCTTGTATATTGACTGATGTACAGCCAAGCTGAATTCTGCAGGTTTATAGAGAAACATGAAACATTTCTTTAAATTAATTTATATGTGTTCCAGAGAGAGAAATCAGTATCATACATGTCTATGTGTAGACAGAGGTAGCTTAGGTGGAAAACCATATGTTGTAGCGGATAGAGACTGCTTATGTTTAAGCATGCAAAAATAATCATCTCCTTAGTTCTCTGAGACTATTGGTGTTGTCATGGAAACAGATTCCACCTTAAAGCTGGGTTGTGGAGAGTGAAGGGAAAAAAAAAACAGAAAATGGTGGAAACCTGATTTTGCTAAGAGAGGTTTATATAGGATTGATGATAAACGTTAAAGTACAAGGATGAAGAAGAGAAAGCAAAGAAGTATTTTTATAGTGTGATGGACATTATATAGAGATGCAAAATACTAATTAAGAGAAGTGGAACTGGTTGCTTCAGGCATTTTCTTTATTTTTCTGTCTTTATAAAAACAGCCACAATTAGGTGGAAAAAATCAACCAAGAACTCAACAAACCCTATTTTTGGTCCTGTACCAGGTTGGCAGGTTTGGCCCTATACAAGGACAACAGAATAAAGTTCAAAGTAACCTGAAAATCCTAAACAGCCTGCCATTCATTCGTGACCTTGCTCTTGTTTATTCTCTTACTCGGAGGAGCATGTTTGCCTGTGTGCTTCTGGAGCAGCTCCAGTCAATGAAAATCTCTACATGGGGTCCTTGTGCCACTCTGCCCCGTCTCTTCAATTAAGTCTCTAAGCAGCTGCATTGTCATGGAGACCAATGCAAGCAATATAGAGCCTGTCAGATATCCCATCAGATTCTTCTGAATACAAACATAGAGCAGAGTGGGAATGAATGCATTCTGTTTTGTCCATCTAGTCATAATGATAATGAGATAATGTAGAACCGGTAATGATAAAAATGTGTAAATGTTAATGGGGGGAAAAAGGATTACCTTGCATATCCCAGTCCTTTACACAAACTAGCCATTTGGCCCCTTTCATCTCTGTGTAAAATAAGCAAATTTTGTTAATATTCTAAGTAGTGAATAAGGAATTTTTAATGTATTATTTTTTAACATATCAGCAAAAATGGAAAGTTTGAGCTATTTAAGTGATTTTTCTTTTTTGTTAACCACATTTTGTTTGTATTTTTATGTCTGAGTGTGGGATTTTATAGGCAAGAATATCCTGACCTGGATGAATCCTCTTGCCAGAAATCATTACAAGACCAGCACAGAACTGAAAAAGAGAAGAAAGAATGCAAATGTGCATTTTAGAGGTGAGCAGGATGCATGTCAGCAGGAAAGAGATTAGACACCTGACATCAGTGTACATAGAAACCTATTTCATTTGTAATATTCCTACCAATATCGACCCAAACATATACACATTTTGAAGTACAGTTGAACTAACTTTGATTTAAAGTATGAACCTCAACCAATAAAAATAACTTTTTTTTCTTAACTCACACAAATAGATGTTTTAAAAATATCTGTATTGATTTTTACTGAAATTATCTGTTATTTTAGAAGAAGATCGAATTGCATGCACATACTAAACCTGATATGACCATAGTGAATTGTGCATTAAATTATTACTGATGTTATATTTAGTGAGTGAGCGATACAAACTATCCCTGCTTACCCAAACCTGTATGAATTTTTGTCTACTATATAAGACAAAAGAAGATATTTCCAGTGTTGTTTTGGATCCCACTGACTTTCAATGTACAGAAAAAAACAGTTAGCAGTTTATTATAAGTATCTATCACTTTAAGAGCATGTATCACGTTTAATATTTAAACATTATTGTAGGTTTCAGTGACTGAAGGAGATATCAAGCCCTTCTTCACACATCCTCAGGATCTTATTAGTGATTCCACTTCTGACCTACAGCCATTTTGTGCCCTTGAGCCAGCTGCTGAATTCTAGCGTTCTCCAGGACAGCTATTTTGCAAACTAATGTGGGCTACCGTATTTCACTTGAGGTATTGATGACTCTAAAATACAGGAGAAGTGAAAAATATGGTTTGTTATAGTTATTAATATTCAAGAAGATCTGAATGGCATTATGCAATTGTCCTTTCATTCAACCTCATCTGCAACCTTGTTGTCAAAACAGTAAGTTAATTCAGCCAGACACCCTAAATAGACCATTTCTCACTAATTTAGTCTGCTTTTTATCAAAAAATGATGGCATCTACTACCCTTCTTCCTTTGTTCAGATCTGTACTTTATTTTCACTCTCTGTTTATGCTTCACAATTCACCAGACTATGACACAAAGATATGAGGATGGCAGTTCACTTGTTCCAAATGGCCTTTGTTGTGACAAGCTGAGGTCTGGGGGGTCAGAGTAGCATTGTTCAGTCTGCCAAATTCAAAATATGCCCTGGCATCCCTCCAGGTTCATCACCCCATGATCATTTTTTCCCCAGGACCATTGAAATAAAGTTGACTGTATTTGTAAAGCTGAGTTTCTATGGGGAAGCTGAATTATAATCAAAATGAGGAGGAGGGAGAGAGGGAAGAAAAACAGGAAGGAGAGATACAGATGGAAATATATGTCTGTCTTCCTCTCAGAAAGCAATTACTTCTATGTGTGCATGTATGTGACACGGTCACAGAGGCCTCACTAATGCAATTGTGTGTGTGTGTGTGTGTGTGTGTGTGTGTGTGTGATGGATTACAAGAGAATGAGAAACTGCATAAATGTGGGATCAGTTAAGCAGGGTCAATACGATGTTTTCAAGCAATATATTTATTTTTATATAACCCTTTTACAGCAATAAAAGCACAAGAGCACATTGTAAGCAAATCGCAATATAGAGATAAAACACATGAGTTCATTTTATAATTTTTTTAAATGTTTTTACACAATTTTTTTCCTTTTACATAGTCATTATAGCTCAGTTTTTAATATTTTAGAAACTACGATCTCTTTGGAAAAAGTTGAGTTTATATTTTTCTTCAGGATGCAGTGCAATAATTGTGCTTTGTGTAGAAATCTCAGGCGAAATCCCAGCCTTTATCACAGTATAATCACTGTAATTGTGTTGTAATTGTATACTGTCAGACTGAGAAATGTGTACAGAGCTATTTTGAATAACAGGGGTCTTTTTCTCCAACATGCTCGGCTCCTCTGGCCACAGCACTGTCATTGCATATTAAACATAAAGTAAAATATGCAAACAAATGCATGAGAAATTTACATTTGGAGTTTTGCAGTCTAGTAGTGGTACAGGCCGTGAAAATAATTAACATTCTGGTTTCATTGAAATGGGAATTGACAGAACATTTGCCCTGATCGTTTTGATAGATGATCATTCTACATGTAGTTTGTCCTTCAAATTGCCATTAACATGCACTGGAGAAGACAGGAAAATATTTCACAGCTAATAAGTATACACTTTTTTTTTATATGCTAATTAGAATTTTCCAGTAAACCAATGCAGCTGTGTCCAATTACTGGCTCATATGTGATTACAGTAGGTTGTTTATTGTCTTGTACAGTGTTAGGGTCATGTACAGTAATAAAAACGATGTACTGTATTTATTATGACGTTCAGACTAAGTTTTGTTTTGGAAGCTTATAAGCTGTTTTTATTTATAATGCACATTTTTGTTGCTTTACTTGGTTTGTTGTGTTTTAATCTGGTCCTGTTGTGATTTTATTATCCAGTTCTTTGAACACATTACAAAATCAATTTCCTCTCCAGTATTTTGGAGAATTTATTCATAGGTCTCCCCTACAAACAAAAAGGGTCAAATTTGAGGGGAAAACAGTAGCAGATTAGATGTGTAGTAGCATGGATGTGCACAGATGTTGCAGATGTTTCATTGACTGAAAATACAGAGAAACAAACTCATCCAATCATGGAGACATCAGGAAGTAATTTCCCTGTGCACTAAAGATCAGCTTTATGAGATTTGCCTTGAGCACAAGAGGAAATGATAATCAATTTCTCTGTTAAAATCTCAATCGTTATATGGGGATTTCAAAAGCTAAAGCAAGCGTCTAATAGCATTAAGATGAATCATAAAATGTTGAGGATCAGAAGATGCTGCATAGTGAACGCACAAGCTTTTTTCATGTTGTTGCCATGGAGATGTTCCATGAACACATCCTTAGCCTGTATATGGATTAGTTGCCCTCTCGGTGCCCTTGTCACAATGTGAATAGGACAGTTTGTCTTGAACATTATAATTTTTGGTGTATAATTCAATATTAAAGAATTCTGTAGCATATAATCATAGTTTATTTGCTTGTACAGTGTTAGGGTCATGTACAGTAATAAAAACAACGTACACTATCAGAACATAATGAGGACATTAATTAAATTGTCTTCGTTTTGGTGATTGTTGATTTTGTTATGTGGCCATTCAGAACAGTGGAATGAAAAAGGTCAACAGTCAAACATGTTCATCCAGCGGATTCTTTAATAGAAAAACAATGAAAAAAGTAGAGTAGTGGAATGCAAAAATGTGAGGTGTGAGCAGTGAAGCAGCACCTTTTTTAAAATTTGAACTTCTTTTAACTTAAGCATGCCATTTTTAGAACAACTTATCATGTGCGAGACACTGAAAAAGACGCAAGATGTGAGCACAGTGGTCAAACACATTAGTAGTGCATGTTTAGATAGAAAAACTATGCAAAAGTGCAATAGGATGCAGAAGACGAATGAAAAAAAATGAACAAAAAGAAAGGTCTATTTAAAGACCTTTAGATTTAGATTTTTAGAACACCATGTCATGTCCGAGATGCTGCAAAAGATGAAAAATGCAAGGCCAGCAGTCAAACACGTTCATCCAGCGCATGTTTACATGGAAAATCAATGGAAAAGTATAGCACAGTCGAATGCAAAACCGTGAGCCGTGAGCAGTAAAACAGGAACAAACTAAAGATTGCGAGGCATTTTTTAAAAGCTGAATTTCTTTTAACACTTTATGAGATGCTGCAAAAGACACAAGATGCAAGCACAATGGTCAGGGGTGTGTGGGTGTCCTGTTCCTGGAGGGCCAATGTCCTGCAGAGTTTCGCTCCAATCCTAATTAATCAAACCTGAACCAGCAAATAAAGGTCTTCAGACTAGAAAGTAGAACACTAGAAACTTGGAGGGAAGTGTGTCAAAGCTGGTTGGAGATAAACTTTGCAAACTCTGGTCAGACTCGTCCATCTAGTGCATGTTCACACAGACAACAGTACAAAAGTAGCACAGTCAAATACAAAAACACGATACCCAAGCAGCAAAATGGGAAGAACACAAGTGAACTTGCAAAACACTACAAAAGACATGAACACAGTGGTCTAACATGTATGTCTAGCGCATGTTGACATAAGAAAAGCTTCACAGTGGAATGCAAAACACATTCTATGTAAATACTAATACTAAATATAGAGTTTGCCAGACTTTCCCTGCCTTCAAACTCTTCTCTCAGACATAGAAATCATTAAACTTGCAGAGCGTTTTATGAACATTTGTGATTCTGTGTGACACAGTCCACCTACTAATTAGCCAGTAATTGACCTTAGTCTCACAGTAGTACCCCCGTTACTTGGGCCTCACATCAGGGACAGGGGGGTGTTAAGGGCTACAGAGGAGATCTGCACTGGCAAAGGAGGCGCTGGCATTTGGATAATTGCTGTCAAATCTAATTAAAGTTCCTCGTTGGGATGACGTAGAACCCTACAAAGGATTTTGCAATTATCTCAGCTCTTTGGCCACTTTTCTTTTACACTGCAAAGCAAATAAATAGGTTTGTATGGTGTATTTTGTGAATTTCCTTCATCAGAGAAAAAAAGTTGAGGAAAATGCATTGCTTTAGAGTGAATCTAATTGTTATAATGAACAAGAAAAACAGTAGGTCCATTGGAGGGCTGAATCCTTCTAACTGGCCATCACTATCCATATGAATAAAATAATTAACGTGATTACTATGTGCATTAGAGTTTCCTTGCAGAGGAGCTTAGAGTTTATTGACCCTTGACTGACAACACTGACTGAAAGTGTCTTACAAAAGAAGAAAAAAATATGGACATTTGATATTCTACTGAAAAGGTCAGGAAATGAATTTTGATAGACTGAAAGGGTAGCAACACTGTGGATGTGTATTTACATAATACAATCAGACTACAGACAGCTGGCACTGTGTACACTTAAGAATAATTTTACCTGAAATAATTAATAGGTAGGATTATGAAACTCAGGCAATGATTTCTGTGTAATTATGTGAAGCGAAAGGTTATAAAGCACAATTGTGTCAATGGAAATACTGTAGCTCCCTATTATAGAAATGAACTCTTCTTGTTAATAATGACTGTTTTAATCAAAGATTTTTTTTTTAAATGTGAAAGGTGAAAAGTCCTTTGTGCAATACTAAAACAATATAATCATCATTATTTTAATTGTACCAGTCTAAACAGTACAGTAATTGCAGCCTTATATTCCATAAAGCCAAAGAGGAGTGGGGGTGAGTAATATTGTTTTTATAGAAACCAATAACCAGGAATGTGGTAATTGAGAATCTGATGAATCTGAATGTGACAGAGCCTAGAAGACACAAATAAAGCATCTGACGAAAAGATGTGTAATCTGTCTTGTGTACTGCATGTTCCTGTGGACACGTACATGACCTCTTGCTTCAGAAAATTGTTGCCATTAACAATGTGTTGCCCTGAGCAACACTGGCAAGTGAAAACGGCCCATTTATCTATTCTCCAGAGACAATGCAGCAATGAGATGTGTTAAGTCGTGTGTTACAAGCGAGGACATGACAAGTGGCACTGTTACAGAGTCAGGGGTGGATATAGAGAGACATGCATATTAGACTTTAACATTATACTGGAAAACAAATTCAATTTGTTTAAATCCAATTTCCAGAAATAAAGATGTTGCAACTGAAATTACTATGCATTTATTTTCATAAGTTATAATATGTAGTGTTAAATTATGTTTTTGTTACATAATTTACAGTGAAAAACAATTGTTGAAATATTTTATATCAATACATTGCATATACAGTTATAAACCGTAAAGTAAACAGCTGTCAAACCATATTGTAATGTCTGAAACATTGTCATTGTATTTTATAGTTATTTGTCCCATAAACTGAACAGAACCATAAACTAAGTTGAACATTTTTATTGTGAATTTCAAACAACTGAATTAGTATTGTACTGTATATGAACAGTGAAATTATTATCCATGATCCACTCGAGGAAAAAATGGTAAGCAAAAAGTGGTAAAATCTAATTTAACTGTTTTTATTCAAGACAAAAGTATTTAAATTATTTAATATGGCTGAATCCACCTAAATACATTAATTCATAATTTATACCAACAGAATTTTCTGGGTTAAATCGAGAAAAAACAGCAGATCAGTGGCAGTGCAACAGTCATGAGACAATATTTTGGGTTGGAAGTAGGCCAAGGAGGTATATGGGACACATATTAACATGAATATTATCATTTTATAGAACAGATGCCAACATGAGCAATAACATAAGAACTGCAGCAACAAAAAGTCCCAAAGTTTGACAGAGACAGGTGTGTTCTGAGATGTTGTTGTGGCGGGACAGCTTCAATTTTAAAATGCAGCTCACACTCAAGTTGACCACAGAATTGAACCAAGAAATGGACTATCGCAGGTAACACAACAGAAGTGTGACGAGAATGGGACTGAATTTATATAAAGTGATGAAAGACAACTTAGAACAAGAAAGGGAAAGAAAATGAAAGGGTAGAAAGGAATGCTCGACAGACACACAGTGTGACATTGATGTGAAGTTATTGCTCTGTCTCATTGTGAATTGTGTTGGTCATGCCTCATAATTCACTTCGGCCTGTCTAAAGCCCAGCAGAGTTAGAGGCAGGGCAGCAGGGAAAGCACCATTTATCTTTACAGATTACCAATGAGAATGTTGCACTCACAATTCTTCTCCCGTCTCCAGCCCTGCTCAACAAATGTAATCCTTTTCTTACAGAGGTATAATAATAACAGAGAAAAAAAAGTGACTCAAATGAACCTGCTGTTTACTACACTAGAAACAAGTATTCTGTAAAAATAGATAAAAGATAAGTAAACATCAAACTATTATATTTTATTTTGTTTTATTATTTAAATTCATTGTAGTGTTTTGTGTAGTTTTTTTTCCCCACAACCTTACACTGGACAGGCAGTTTTGTTTTGTTTTGTTTTGTTTTGAGCCCGTAAGCCAACATGGCAGGTGGTAAGAAGTTCCTTATGAAACATATTTTATTATCTAATTTTATTACAGTATTTTGTTTTCATTTTGTTTTGTTTCCTCACGACCCCACAGTTGACAGGGAGTATGGATGTTTTGTTTTGTTTTGTTTTGTTTTGCTTTGCTTTGCTTTGCTTTGTTTTGTGTAAGTAATTTATGTGTTCTGAAACCGTAAGGCAAATCACAATGCAGAAAGAATAAGAAGTTCCTTTTGAAACATGTCATGGTATCTGTGAAATCTGTTCACTATTACTGAGCTGTCACAACTCAGTCCAACTCCGGTGTTTATAAAACACTGTCTAAATATTTTAGCTGTTGTAAGAGGAGGTTTATGGTTACCAAGGAAAAATCTTTGTGGGTTTACATTGGACATGTTATCTTAATTGCTCTACAGAAAGCTCAAATCAATCTTACTGTTTGTGTATGTTTTTGCTACTCATGTGACACCTTGTTCACACTGACAGCTGGAGGTCATTAGGTCATTGGTGGGCTGTGTAACTGGCCATATACAGGTGCATCTCAATAAATTAGAATGTCATGAAAAAGTTATTTTTTTCTTGTAAGTTATTTCAAAAAGTGAAGCGTTCATATATTTTAGATTCATTGTATGTAAAGTAAAACATTTCAAAAGTTTTTTTTGTTTTAATTTTGATGATTAGAGCTTACAGCTCATGAAAGTCAAAAATCAGTATCTCAAAATATTAGAATATTTACATTTGAGTTTCAATTAATGACCATCCCTACAGTATAAATTCCGGGTATCTCTTGTTCTTTGAAACCACAATAATGGAGAAGACTGCTGACTTGGCAATGATCCAGAAGACGAACATTGACGCCCTCCACAAAGAGGGTAAGTCACAGAGGGTCATTACTGAAAGGTGTGGCTGTTTACAGAGTGCTGTATCAAAGCATATTAAATGCAAAGTTGACTGGAAGGAAGAATTTGGGTAGGAAAAGGTGCACAAGCAACAGGAATGACTGCAAGCTTGAGAATACAGTCAAGCAAAGCTGATTCAAACACTTGTGAGGGCTTCACAAGGAGTGGACTGAAGCTGGAGTCAGTGCATCAAGAGTCACCACGCTCAGACGTCTTCAGGAAAAGGGCTACCAAGCCACTTCTGAACCAGAGACAACGTCAGAAGCGTCTTACCTGGGCTGTGGAGAAAAAGAACTGGACTGTTGCTCAGTGGTCCAAAGTCCTCTTTTCAGATGAAAGTAAATTTTGCATTTCATTTGGAAATCAAGGTCCCAGAGTCTGGAGGAAGAGTGGAGAGGCACAGAATCGATGTTGCTTGAAGTCCAGTGTGAAGTTTCCACAGTCTGTGATGATTTGGGGTGCAATGTCATCTGCTGGTGTTGGTCCACTGTGTTTTCTGAAGTCCACAGTCAACGCAGCCATCTACCAGGAAATTTTAGAGCACTTCATGCTTCCTTCTGCTGACAAGCTTTATGGAGATGCTGATTTCATTTTCCAGCAGGACTTGGCACCTGCCCACACTGCCAAAGGTACCAAAAGCTGGTTCAATGACCATGGTGTTACTGTGCTTGATTGGCCAGCAAACTCGCCTGACCTGAACCCCATAGAGAATATATGGGGTATTGTCAAGAGGAAGATGAGAGACACCAGACCCAACAATGCAGATGACCTGAAGGCCACTGTCAAAGAAACCTGGGCTTCCATACCACCTCAGCAGTGCCACAAACTGATCACCTCCATGCCACGCCAAATTGAGGCAGTAATTAAAGCAAAAGGAATTTTTAAGGAGCCCCTACCAAGTATTGAGTACATATACAGTAAATGAACATTACTTTCCAGAAGGCCAACAATTCACTAAAAATGTTTTTTTTATTGGTCTTATGAAGTATTCTAATTTGTTGAGATTGGTGGGTTTTTGTTAAATGTGAGCCTAAATCATCACAATTAAAAGAACCAAAGACTTAAACTACTTCAGTCTGTGTGCATTGAATTTATTTAATACAGGAGTTTCACAATTTGAGTTGAATTACTGAAATAAATGAACTTTTCCACGACATTCTAATTTATTGAGATGCACCTGTAAATATGGTGTGTTGCCCACATGACTTCCTGTTGCTTTGTCAGTGGGAATACCCCTTTGTTTATTAAGTAGTGTACATGACTTAAGCACTAACTTCTTTTCATGTAAATGGGTTTTGTTGTATTTTTGGTTACCAGTCCTCTGAGACCTTCGCTGATATTTAATACTTATTTTTACAAGTTTCACAAGTTACTAATGGAGGAAGTACAGTAATTACCACAATTTGATTTAGTGTAACCTTGCAGAAAGAAAACAATCTCACAGCATCAGAATATGTTTAGTTACATTTAATAAGGAATGTACCAGTAGCTCCCTAGAGAATTAAACCCTCGTTTTCAATCCAACAATTATTTTTTTCTCTTTTCTAGAAAGCTTTTTTTCATTCCATAATTGTGCCTCTTCCCTCTCTCCTCATCTCTTTGTTCCTCTCTCCATACCCTTGAAACCACTCATAATTCTGTAATGTCATTGACCACATATAATCAGGGGAGCAGTGCTCTCTCATATACACAGCACATTAACTCTACTGAAAAGATTATTGGAAGGAGAAGAAGAGACAGGATGATTAGAAAGATTCCACTGGATGGGCAGAAATAAGCGGAGGATGAATGAAAGATGTGGGAGAGTGGCCTGTGGAATCTCATCTAATAAACACACACAAACACAGTGTAATGAGGCCGTGTCCGATGCGTGCCGGCTGGTTATGGGTCAACATCAGTTTGCATACATTTCACCAGTCTACACACTACACGAGTGACCAAGAAGGCCAGAAATAAATTGCTCCATTTATGGTGAGACAAAGACGTGAAGGAAAACACTTACAGCCTTTTATCCTAGGGGCCCAATGTTTAAACATAGTAATCGTTTATTTTCATGCTACAATTAGTACCTCTCATTTCCTGTCTGAACTTCATGGTGAGTTTCTAGAATAATGGCTAGCAATGTTACATACCAGGAACCAAGTAAAGAGAATTAGGCACTAATTTGTGGACGGAGAAATAAACAAAGGGAAGAATTATATAAATAAATGCAGATAAAGGCGTCAAAGCCTTTAAAAATAATTATCTTTCTTGATAAATAGTTCGTTTTTCATGTTAACCATGATACAAAATATGGAAAATCTTTAGAAATTGTGGGTTGGATATTTTATGTGGTTTTGGCTAGGTTACATTGTTACACCAGTAGATGAAGACAAGTGACTGTCCTTATGAGTGAGTCATTGAATCATTCAATCAACCAGTTTGTTCAAAAACACCAATTCGTTTAGGAATGAATCACCACTACTGTGTGTTGATCGAAAATACTGTACACAAATGTCATTCTTTTGTAACTTTGTTTGTTTTTTGTTGGCGGAGAACAAATTGCAAATTGTAATAAGCAATACTGTATCTAAAATGTAAGTTACTTAATAGTATCATCACTTAATAGTATCACAGGTCTTGTTTATTGAGTAGTTGTATAAATTGCTGTACCTGTGCCATTCAGCTCTCGTGTCTCGTGCTTAAAATTGAATCACAGATCAACTCCGAACAAAAGTGTTTTTGCTTATTTTTATTGGTTAAGTAGAAAATTCTGCATTTTAAAAATTACCCTTACATGATTGAAATCTATTTGATAAATTGGCAGTTTTTCATGTTATACATTATTTTTATTATGCAAGACATGAAACACAGGAAAAAATTGGCAACATACTAATTATACACAATTATTTTTTACTTAATTGTGATACTGTCATTTTTAAAATGCTGTATGATTTCTCTTTCTTTAGAAAACTTTAGAATTTGTGAGTTTGATATTTTAAGTGGCTTTGGCTGCAGGTTACATCATTTAAACCAGAAGAGTGAGACAAATGATTGTTTTTATGAGAGTCATTGAATAATTCAGTCAACCAGTTCATTCAAAATCACTTAATTTAGGAACAAATCACCACTACTCTATGTTGGTCGGAGATGCACAAATGTTAATTCTGTTCATGAGCTCATTTGGAATCCTTTTTATTGACTAAGAAAGACAGAAAGTTAGAAAAGGCAATATTGTGTCTAAAAGTTACTCAGTAGTACCTGTTAACTGAACAATGTACAAAAGCAATATCGCACTCACAATCATGTTGCTGGTCTGAACATTACAATACCTTCACCATTCAGCTCACTCTCTTGTGCTTACAACCAAATCACAATCAGTTCTCAGTCCACAAATGAGTCCAACAATAATAGAAACTTGAATTTCCACTTTAAATATGGAAACCAACCATTGGAATAAACCAATTTGCACTATTTTGAGTCTGTCCAAGTATTGGGGTTTTGCACAGCTTGTCACAGGAGTAGAGGACTCCTGCTCAGAGGCCATATGTACGGTTCTGGAGCGTGGCATAGTGCTCACTGTTGGTGACACTGTTTGAGATGTAGCTGGGTGAGGAGAGACCAAAGCATGATGAAATAAGAGTGTCTACTGTACTGACATCAGTGCATTCAGATACCTCCCTCGTTCACTCATTTGCTCAGTGCATAGATCACCATGGCAACTTCAGCAAGGTCTTGTCATCCGTTCTCTCACCTGTCGTGAATGTGAACAGAACGGAAACGGCTCTAAAATGGAGCAGTCATATAGCTGTACTTTACGTCTGATACCAACCTTACCTTTTTATGACTTTCAGTCAGTCCTGGTTAGCATGAAAGAAACATGTACTGGAAGCATTTGATTTGTGAATTTACTTACATCAATATTTGTAATGAACTTAATATATTAGAGGCTTTTCTTGGTCCTCCAAAACAGGGAAAAATTAATTCAAAATTGATTCCAGTTGCTTAAGGCATATTCCTAGTTTTTGGTGCATTATTCATCAGTGCATGCTATTCCAAAGGAAATAAAAAATAAATAAATAAGACTGAACACAGATATTTATTGATCACTCAAACTGCTAAAAATAAATAAATAAATAAAATAAAAAGCCAAACCCAAGGCTTTACCTGGTTAAACCTGGTCTTAGCTTGTTTAGTCAGGTCTGAGGTGGCTTAAACTGGTTTAATTAGTCTCCCAGAGTTTATTTTAACAGGAAAAACAGACAAAATCTCCGATCAGGCAGTCGTGACTCACTGGCAATCATGGTTGAGATGCAGAAACTATAAAGTGGCCCAGGGGAGGAATTATGTGAAAGTGACTCCACATTTCAGTCTAGTTGAGATGCCCTTTGAGGTTGGTGTGTTTGTGTAATTGCATTTGTACATGCACAAATGACTCCTTGTCCAAAGACATTTGAAAATGCAGTGTTGGGGTATAATCATATTATCACGGTATATGTGAAGAACATAAGGGATTTTGAACCGGAATATTTTAGAATCATTATGATACTACTATAGTTTTAATTGTAGTTAAAATTTGAGTAATTTTGTGTTTTTAAATTTTTAATGTCTGGCTGGTCTATGAGAGAGCAAAGTTTAAATGCTTTGTAAACACTTATTCTGCTTTCAGTGTGTGGCAGTATTTTGGCCTTCGACCTGCGTCTCCAAGGTGCCCCTCTCAAACTGCCAGTCACTAGCAGGAGAAGCCAGGCAGGGCTCTGTAGCGGTCGGTCAGACCCCCTCCCTCACCGGCTGCTGATCGTCTGTCAGCCAGCAGCATGCTCAAGCACAAGAGAGAGAAAGATAGAGCTTATAGGTCCTAATAAATTACCCCACATCCAAAAAAAAAAAAAAAAAAAGTGCTATTGCAATGCACTTCAATCAATATGTTAGTGACATTAAATATCACATACTTTATAAATAAAAATTAAGCATGCTTGCAACACTGCAATTAGTACATAAAACAGAAAGAAAACAATATCATGCATGAATATATGGACATTCTAAGTGAGAATTCTGACTGTTGTTTATTTAATTCTGTTAAAACTACAGCAACCATATATTTAACATAAACTTCAAATAGCACTACCAAGTTTGAACTCTTTCACAATTACACATTTTTCTCTTTAAAAATACTGTTTCAGGTTCAGATTTACTGTTGACTGTAGTGATTTAATTAGAATTGGTGAATTGGTGTTTTAAAAAAATGCATTAGGGCAATGTAAAGAAATACTGCCCTCTAGAGTTACTTTGGGTAATTGGGTTTGACTCCTGGCAACAGTTTTTTTGTTTGTTAAATAAATTTTAGTTATTTGTTTGTTTATACATTTTTATCTTTCTTTCTTTCTTTTTGGATCCAAATCTGGCTTCTTTCTGCATTGCTCACCTTTGCTTTCTTTCCTAGTACATAGTAAAATTGCCAAGTATAGTAGAAATGTACTTCTAAGTCAGCTCCATCAATGCCTGGAGCATGTCCACTAGAAAGCCTGTTTGTGACAAGCCAGACAAAACCAGGACATGCAATCCTCGAGGTGACAGCTCCAGGGACTCAATATTACATGAGACAACATTTTCACTTCATTTGCCCCTGGCCAGGAGCTGCTCTGGAGAACAGTGTCTGTGATGGTGACAATGTGTCAAACATGCCTGAGATCCTGCTTTAGTGATGACAGGTCCTTACAAAGACAAACTCTAGTGACATAATAGTAAAACAATATATATTAAATAAATAAAAACACAGAATCATCTTTTAATTAGCAGTGTATAAAGATTCCATTCTAAGTACCATGGTGGATATTTTGTAAAAATGTATAAAATATTGATATACTGTTACCGTTTTACAAACAGATTAAATTCATTAACATAATTTAAAAGAATAGTTCACCCAAAAATGAACTTTTTTTGCATCTTTTATCCCCCTCGTGTCATTCCAAACTGCTGGTAGTCAAACAGTTTAGGGTCCCATTGACTTTCATAGTACTTTTTTGTCCATATTTGATGGGAACCTATATTCATTTAAATATCTTAGTTTGTGTTCCACACAAGAAATTTCTACAGTTTTGGAATGACATGAGGAGGAGCAAATGATGAAAGAATTTTCTATTTTTGTGTGGAAACTGATACCTTTAATGCATTATGTATCATAATGAATATGTTTCACAGCATTTATTAATTTATGTTGATGCTAATTTATAAATATACAATTGTTAACTGATCTGGATGGAGCCTCCTCAGCATCTAGCCTGTTGAGTTAGCATAATTTACTGAGCGGCGAAGGGAAAGCTGCTCACCCCTGAAGTGTTGTCTGCTGTTAAGCCAGATCTCCAGAAAAGCAGAAGGCATGTCTGAGTGAGAAGACAGAAGGGTAGAGGTGGGGGAAGAGGGAATGAATTATTCTAAATAGCCGCCCATGCTGGGGGAATCTCAATTTGGATACTCATCTTACTACATAATGTACTATGCCATATTGGAATTATTCAATTCAAACATGGCGCCTCACAATTTCATGACAGATTTCATGACATTGATAGCAAGCAAAACTGGTTCCCCTTGTGATCTATTTGAGATGTGACGCATCTTAATATTTTGACTTAAATGCAAGCTTTAAATAACTTAGAATACAGTGAATGAATTGTAAGGACTATTTTTGGAGCATGAATCGCTGTAAAATATAATTTAAAAGTAAACTGTATAATTTGTGTATGTATAAGTTCAAGCAGTTTACAAAACTAATAAAACAGACATAAATCTGACTTTAAATTGAAATCAGAGGGAAGAATATTTTTTAAATGCATTCATTTATATATACTTTTAACACATTTCACAATAAAGTACACTAAAATGTCCTGGAAATCTGAACATTTTAAAATGCATTGACTTCACATGATAGTTAAATAATAAAAAATAAAAACATGCTTATGCATTCATGAAAGTGTATCTATCTGTCTATCTATCATTTTTTTAAGAAATAAATATATTATATGTCAACACTGCACTGTACAGTAACCATAATTCCACACACACAAAAAAAAAATGTTTCCAGCTTGCCTTGCATCCTTTGCAGAAGGACTTTAGCAGTTCACAAGTTTTTACTGTATATGTGAATGAGTCACACAGAAATAACAAATCAATGTCATTTTGTAATTACAAACAGGTGATATAATTATTCCTTAAAGACCTTTGACCTCTTATCTAAAGCTGGTAACATATTATACAGAGTGAAAACACTTCCATTTGCTGTAAATAGCAAAATGGGCCTCTTTATTTATCTGTCACTTTATAAAGCACAGTGTCTGTTTTCTGTCTTCAGAAATATTATGTGTATCTGATAACATCCACATTTGAAATGTAGACAGTTCAGCTGCCAGGAGTTTGGTGCTTGTTCAACAAATTGTCCATCTCCATCCAGGGAAGATCCCACTGGATTTCAGTCACGTCCTGCTTGGTTTTAGGCATTTCCTGTTGGACTCTTTCCCTCTTGAATGCCCTATTTGGACACTCATGCAATTTCTCCCTGAAAAGCATGAGTAAACATTGCAGATATCTGATACAGAGAGCAATGTAAATCAGAAGCAGTCAATGAAATTAATATCACAAACTGATTAATAGAAACTGCTATTTAAAAAAAATCTAAATTTGTCATTATTTACTAACCCGCAAGGTTCAAAATGACATGAGTCTCATTTTTTGGGTTACCTATTAAGTGTGTATATAGCATATACCTGTATATGCAACCCAATCTTATGGGAAAAACGTAATAGTTTTATGCGTTGGTGATTTTTTATGAATTTGTACAATTTGAATGTTGTTTTTTTTTAGGAAAAAAATAAATACATAAATAGTATGAAGATTCACCCCCAAACCTCAGTGGGGCGTAATCAGATTGAACGAAAATGTACAATCATACAAATTTGCCACCAATTTGCCAAAACGTAAAATAGTTATGAATTGTATACTCTACCTGAAACCTGGAAACAACAGCCAGAGCACAGGAAGAAGCACCAGAAGAATCAAGATGATACAAAGCCCTGACACCCAGACCAAAGATCCTAGATAACAAAGTTCATAAGGACGGTTATAGCATAGAATGCCAAATTCAATAACAGATATTATATCTTTATTTCATACCTGTAAATGTGTTTTCATCTTTTGAGTCATCTGTGGAGTTAGTCACATGTTAATAATGAAAACTATTATCTTTAAATCAGTGTGATTTGGATCTACATTACTGACAACGATGTTCTTACAGCTCACAGTGATATTGATGGTGTTGCTTGACTTGTTTTCAGCAGGACTCTCACACCAGTACAATCCACTGTTCTTATAGTCAATGTCAATGAAATGACATTCTTCAGGCCTGTCTGTAGATTCTGTGCCATTTAACTGCAAACATCCAGATCTCGTTTTAGCTCCTTGAAGCCTCCTCAGTATCCAGCCTGTTGAATTAACACCTTTAACTGAGCAGTGAAGGGTGAAATTCTCCCCCCTGAAGTGTTGTCTGCTGTCAGGCTGGACCTCTAGAGCAGCGTCTGAGTGAGGATCTTTGACAAATGCTCCATGTGTGAACAGGGAGGAAAACAGCACTGAAAATATATAATGCAACAACGTTACAATCCTAAATCTTTTTCTCTCTGAGCACATTGTGGAGTTTATCAATTAAACCAGGCTGAACATAGGATAAACACTGATAAAATAGACCAGTGGATTGTGTTTAAGAGCTGATTCTTAAACAGTCAAATGATTTATGTTTTATATAAAAACTCACCTAAGTAACCAGAAGCTGACAGAAGTCCCATGTTTTCCTTTAGCGCAGGGTCTTTTTCTAGAGAATAAGCATGCTAGACAGACATAATACCAGTGAAATATCCAAAAGAACAATTAAAGGCCTTTCTTTACTCCGCCTTTCCGCTTGCTAGAGATGATCTGATAAATTTGTTCACACACAGTTTGTAAGCTGAGAATTGGGTATTTCTTCTTTGCACAAATTACCAGGGAATATGTCTACAGTGATGGACAAATAAATGCATTCTTATCTGTTTAATCCTAATCTGTTTAATAGCCTACCTAAAGAGTTGAAAGAAAAGAAAATGTCCTTCTGACCTTATATCTGTGACAAACTCTCACAGCATATAGCCACTTTTTTTTTGTGTTTATTTTTTTTTTTTTTTGTTATTCAATTTCAACACCACAGATCTATATGATCAAATCAACCCCCTCTAGACTGTGTGTTTTGAAACACTATTACCGGTAGTTAATTTTTTTTCTTGCTCAGCAAATTTTGTTTAGAGGTTTGTCATTTGACATTTTAAGCGATGAAATAATTAAATCAGTTAAATATTTTTCAAAAGTGCCTTGTGTTTCATGTTTACAGCTAAAAGTTTGGTAGGCCTGCAGGCCTTCATGTAGTTTTGTGGTGGACATATTCTTTAAATGGCTATTTTCAGCCAAATGACACTGCTTTGAGCTAATGCTCATAATTTCAGAATATGAAATTCATAAATATTTTATTTATATTTATACTTATTTTTTAAATATTTTATTATTATTATTATTATTATTTTAAAGTAGTTTTTTTTTTTAAGTAGCTAACTTTTGGCAGGAAAACTATTTCATGAACTATTATTATTTATTCACCACACATACATATATAATATTTCTTATTTTTTTTCCATTTCAAATTTGCACGTCAGACCTGTACACACATGATTGTCTGTATTGCATAGTGTTCTTGCTATTTTGTACATTGCCTATTTGTATATTTGTATATTGTTCTTTTATTGTCTGTGTCCTGGCCTGTTGCACTGTGCAGCTTTGTCACTATAACAAATTCCTCGTATGTGTAAACATACCAAGCCAATAAAGCTCATTCTGATTCTGATTCTGATTCTGATTTGCCCATAAAAAAAAATAAGGGCTTTTATTTTGAAAAACGAACGTGTGGCGTTATCCTGCAATCTGGCTTCACAATGCTCATTACCTGCATATGGCCAAACGCTACTAGACCCGACCTAAACTAAATTACAGTTATATTTTCTGGCGAGGTGGGACGTCGTCTCCGTGCAACATAAAATGCTGCTGAGGTAAACAGTCACTAGCATTTATTCTGTGCAGCCTTACAGTAAACAGAAATGTTAGTGTCAAAAGAAATTGCCTTTAGAAGGAATTTCAGCTGTTGTGCTCAGATAGCTAACGTTACCTCACCATCTGTGTGTAGTAGTCACTATTAATAATGAGTTATTAATATCATTAGCTCGTGCACATGCATGAAATGTTACTACAATTAAAATGCAATTTAGCGTTGTTTTGTAATTGTTCATAAAGCATTTGTAGTAACCTATTTTAAAGTTGTGCCACCTGCATCATATTTTAACGTTGCTAGAAGATTTGACATGTTATGTCCGTCTTTTGCTACTGCTGTGCTGTGTAAGCTAGAATAGATGAAGAAGACGTGATCGCAGGCGTTGTCGGGTGCAGGCAGGTGTTGTGATCAGGAGCAGCGGGCAGGACTGCAGGTATGGACACCTGGACACCCAACCCGAGAGCCAAACCCTTCATCCCCCGCCAGCAGCGCAGCCTCTACCTCACCTGGAAATACAGACTCACCAACAAAAGAGCAGTGCGACGAGTCTGCCAGGTCAGCACATGTCACTTAATAAGATTATCTTGAACATTTACAATGGGGGTTTAGTTTTCTTTCCTTGTGATGGTAAGCTCTATTATACAACCTAAAGTTTGCTTGTATTTGCATATGCTACTGTGTCTTTTAGTGGACGTATGTATGAATGTATTTATTTATTTATTTATTTAATAATGCCTTGACGCATATGAAAAATAAATATTTCTAGCCTAGTTCACTAATCAAAGCTAATTTGTGACACTGACCATGTGATCTTTGCACAAAATGTCAGATGTTCTTGCTTCTGGTGAAGCACCATGTTCAGTGGAAGATCTCAAATCATCAGAATTAATTTTTGTGGTGTTCATTCAGCTTAAAATTTTTGTTAATTTTTCAGTTCAACCTGCACACGAGTTGTAATGCTGCTAATAGAAATTGCAACTTTACAGAAATGTTGGGTTAGGTTGTAGTATTTATAACTGGCTATATTTAAGTACAATATAATTATTTAAACTGTCCCCATTAAGATAATGTGTGTGTGCTTGCAGGCCAGTGCTGTCCTGTTTCTACTGATCACAGTGATTGTGAATATCAAACTCATTCTTGACACAAGGAGAGTTGCCAGTGAGGATGATGCAGCTCAAGAGTATGGTAATGTCGATTAATTGCCTTTGTGGAAATTGTTTTATTATGCCTTTACATGTTAGAGAATTTAAGTATTATTACTATTTGAATGGAATTGTAAAGACACTAAAATCATTGTGCTTTTTTAATGTTTACACACTGTCCGTTTTGAATTACTAATTTATTTTTGCAATCATTGAACATTGTCTCAGATGATGCCCTGCCTAACATGGAAACCCCACGCAGACCAGCGAGTGGGAGGAAGGTTTTGGATATTGAGGTGTACTCTAGTCGATCTAAGGTTTATGTAGCAGTGGATGGCACCACTGTAAGTGATTAAAGCCCTGTTTAATATGACAAGACAAATTTGCCACACCATGACCAGATAATACTGTCAATAATATTTGATGTATTTTTTCAGGTTCTGGAAGATGAGATGAGGGAGCAGGGCCGAGGCGTACATGTTATAGTTCTAAATCAGGCAACTGTAAGAACACGCATTCACTTCTCATGACAAACTCTGTCTTCTTTTATCATTACTATCTTTTTAATTTGTCAAGATTATTTATAAATTTGTATGATAGCATTTTGCTGTATCGTCTTCCTTCAGGGTCATGTCATGGCCAAAAGAGTGTTCGATACTTATTCTCCCCATGAGGATGATGCCATGATCCTCCTCCTCAACATGGTCACACGTGGCAGAATCCTCATCTTCACTATTAAGGTTAAAGAAGTGCCTCTCCCATCCACTTTCATGGTTTTAGATTTGTGTTTTCTTTGTGTGTAAGTGCACTTCTTATTGGCCTCTTCAGGATGAGGGGACTTTCCACTTGAAAGAAGCAGCAAAGAATCTACTGAAAGGTTTGGGAAGTCAGGTAGCTGTCACACTAGGCTGGAGGGATATGTGGACTCTGGTTGTAAAGAAGGGAGGTAAAGACCATGCCTTTTAACTTTTTAATCATTTATTATAGTATTGTTCAAAAGTTTGGACTAATTCAGATTATTTTGAAAGAAGTACTTATGCTCACAAAGGCTGCATTTATTTGGTCAAAAATACAGGAAAAACAATAATATTGTGAAATATAACAATTTAATATTAAATATTATAAAAAAATATTATAACAATTTTTTATGTATTCCTGTGATGGCAACACTGAATTTTCAGTAGCCAATATTCCTGTCCTCAGTGTCACAGGATCTGTGACACTATATATATATGTAATATATTAAAATAGAAAACGCCTCTTTTTCCACTGCGATGTGTTATGAATGTACTATTTATTTTCTCAGGTCAAGTGTATGGGGAGAAGCACTCCAAGTCTCCTGCTCTGTCCACATGGGGTGATCCTGTGCTGCTGAAGACTGAGGTCCAGCTGACAGCTTCTGAAGGTATGTCTGCATGTGTAGAGTTCATTTGTTGTAGTTATGTTATGAATCGTATTGATGTCTGTTGATGATGTGACTCATTTCAGAGGCAGAATGCCATTGGGCAGACACTGAGCTGAACCGTCGGAGAAAACTCTTCTGCAGTAAAGTGGAAGGATATGGAAGCATTTGTAGTTGCAAGGATCCAGCACCCATAGAGTTTAATCCTGACCCAGTAAGACACACATCCTGTGACTAAAAAACCTTTTATATACAACAATTAAAAAAATTGTAGTCAGTGAGATTTTCTTTTTATATATATATTTTTTTAATCCACTTTTATCGAGCAAGGATGCATTAAAGGGATAGTTCACCCAAAAATGAAAATTGTCATTAATTACTCACCCTCATGTTGTTCCAAACCCGTAAGACTTTCGTTCATCTTTGGAACACAAAATTTAGATATTTTTGATTAAATCCGATTAAATGCGCTTCCTGACCTTGTATAGACAGCAATGGAACTACCATATTCAAGGCCCAGAAAGGTAGTAAGGACATTTTAAAAATAGTCCATATGACATCAGTGGTTCATCCGTAATGTTATGAAGCTACAAGAATACTTTATTTGCACAAAGAAAACTAAAATAACAACTTTATTTAACAATTTCTTCTCTTCTGTGTCAGTCTTTATGCGCGTGGTAGTTGTATTGCGGTCTATGGAGGGTCAGAAAGCTCTGGGATTTCATCAAAAATATCTTCATTTATGTTCCGAAGATGAACGGTCTTATGGGTTTGGAACATCATGAGGGAGAGTAATTAATGACAGAATTTTCATATTTGGGTCAACTATCCCTTTAAATTGTTTAAAAGTGACAGTCAAGACTGTTACATTGTTAGAAAAAAAATTATATTTCAAAGAAATGCTTTTCTTTTGAACTTAAGAATCCTGGAAAATGCTTCACGTGTGCTTTAAAAAAAAATTAACAATCTAATGTCAACTTCAAGGCATTAACTTTCTACCAAACTGTGCTAAATATTAGCATTTATTAGCTACAGAGTCAACTTTTAAAAACTTTTTACTGTCATACATTTTTTGGTACCATGATATGTGTTTATTTATGGTATCAGGAACATCACAATCAAAATGCATAATGCCGGGACAGACTATAACTATTTTTGTCTACAAATTTTCTTTTTCACCATTGGTTTTATGCAGAAGTGAAAGACTTTCAGTTGTTAGTGCTTGTTATACCCCTCATCCTGAGGTAACTTGATTGTTAAAAGCATTTAGACAGTAGAACAGAGTGTTTGTGTTAGATCTTTGTTGACTAAACCTTTCCATGTCTTGTTTAGCTGCCTAACAACAATGTCTACAGCGTCCCAGTAGCAGTTATAGCTGGAAATAGACCAAACTATCTCTATAGGTTAGTAAACTTAATTTTTTTTGTACTTTACCACACTATCAAACCACATCATATATCTGCAGTTGAATGTATTGTTAAATCTGTGGCTCGTATGTTTTTTAATTTTTTGTAGCCAACCAAAAATTGTTTATAGGAAATAAGTACTTTTATTCATCAAGGATATATTAAATTGACCAGAAGTGACAGTGAAGACACACATATTTCACATACAATTTTTTTTGTCTGTTGTTTTGATTTGGCTTCAGTGGAGAAACCTAGAAATCCTGTATATTAAAAAAGCATACCTTGAATACCTGACTGAAGCCATGTTTGTTTCTCTAGAATGCTGCGCTCTCTTCTTTCCTCCGATGGTGTCAATCCACAGATGATCACTGTTTTTATCGATGGCTACTATGAGGTATTGTCTCCTTTTCATATTATTTCCCTCTCCTCTTAAATATTTTTTTTTTTCTCAGCTTTTTTGAGAGGATTTATACATATTTACAAAATTACCAAAAAGCTTTCTGGTTAGGAACCCATGGATGTGGTGGATCTCTTCGGTCTTAAAGGAGTTCAGCATACACCTATCAGTATTAAGAATGCTAGAGTGTCACAGGTGATATGTTTGTGACTTTTGTTTTAAAATGAACAATTAACATGAAAAGGAATGGCCAGTGATAGATGTTTGCAGTGGTCAAAGCCTGTTTGTGAATGACCATAAGATGGCACTAATACATGGATGTTCATTTTGTCTCAGCACTACAAAGCCAGCTTGACTGCAACCTTCAATCTGCATCCAGTGAGTAAATGATGAAATCACCTGCCTTACACCTTATATACAGTTACATTGTAAAACAGTTTGCAAGTGTTTGACTTTGGAAAAAAAAAAATTTTTAGAATGCAGATTTTGCCATTGTCTTGGAGGAAGACCTGGATATTTCCATAGATTTTTTCAGGTATGGATGTTATAATGTAATACAATATAATATAGTGATATTTACATTTACGTTGTCATTTAGCAGACGCTTTTATCCAAAGCGACTTACAAATGAGGACAATGGAAGCGATCAAAATCAACAAAAGCGCAATGATACGCAAGTGCTATAACAAGTCTCAGTTAGCCTAACGCAGTACACGTATCAAGGATTTTGTTTTTAAATTATATAATAAATAAAAAGAAAAAGAAAACATAGAATAGAGCAAGCTAGTGTTAGAGGTCTTTTTTTATTTTTTTTATTGTATAATAAATAAAAAGGAAACGGGTAGATAGAATAGAGAAGCTAATGTTAGCTTTTTTTCAAGAAAACAAGCAGTTAGTAATTGAATAGAGTGCAAGTCTAAAAGGGGCATGTTTTTTTTTCTTTTTTTAAAAAATAAAATTAGAATAGAGAGTATTAGTGATATATTAGTTTATATCAATATATGCAGTCGTGGTCAGAATTATTGGCACCCTTGGTAAATATGATCAAAGCATAACCTGCATTATTAATCCTTTTGATCTTTTATTTAAAAAAATCACAAAAATCTAACCTTTCATTGAACTAAAACAATTGAAAATGGGGGAAAATCTCATTATGAAATAAATGTTTTTCTCAAATACACGTTGGACACAATTATTGGTACCCCTAGAAATTCTTATGAGTAAAATATATCTGAAGTATATTCCCATTCATATTTACAATTTTGAACACTCTAGGGGGATTATGAACATGAAATTATCCAGCCATGGCTTCCTGTTTCACAGAAATATAAATAGGAGGAAAAACAAAGTTCAAATTCCCTTAATCATCCATCACAATGAGAAAAAACAAAGAATATATTTCTGATGTGCAGCAAAAGATAATTGAGCTTCACAAATTAGTGAAGAGGCTTTAAGAAAAGAGCTAGAGCAGTGAAAATTCCCATTTCCACCATCAGGGCAATAATTAAGAATTTCCAATCAACAGAAAATGTTACGAAACTGCCTGGAAGAGAACATGTCTATATCGTCCTAATGCACGGTGAGGAGGAGAATTTGAGTGGCTAAAGACTCTCCAAGGACCACAGCTGGAGAATTGCAGAAAATAGTTGAGTCTCGGGGTCAGAAAACCTTTAAAAAAAATTGTCAAACAGCACCTACATCATCACATGTTGTTCGGGAGGGTTTCAAGAAAAATTCTCCTCACTCATCCAAAAGCAATCTCCAGCATATACAGTTATCAGACACGACTGGAACTTCAAATGGGACTGGCTTTTATAAAAGGTCAGATGAAACTAAAAAAAATAGCATTTTAGCAGCAATCACTCAAGATTGGTTTGGTGAACACAGGGATAAAACGTACCCCATGTGTACAATGAAATATACTGCTGTATTTTTAATGTTGTGTGCCTATATTTCTGCTGGAGGTCCTGGACATCTTGTTTAGACACATGGCATCATGGATTTTATCAAATACCAACAGATAAAAAAATCAACAAGTGACTGACTCTGTTAGAAATCTTATAATGGGCCATGTTTGGATCTTCCAACCGTACAATAATCCAAACACAAACCTCAAAAACAACGCAGAAATGGGTCACTGAGCACCAAGCTTCTGCTATGGCCATTCCAGTCCTCTGACCTGAACCCTGTAGAAAATGAGTGAGGTGAACTGAAGAGAAGAAGCACCGTCATGGAGCTGTGAATCTGAAGGGTCTGGAGAGATTCTGGATGAAGGAATGGTCTCTGATCTCTTGTCAGGTGTTCTCTAACATCATCAGGCATTATAGGAGAACATTTAGAGCTGTTAAACTGGCAAATGGAGGTTTCAAAAAGTATTGAATAAAAGGGTACCGTTAATTGTGGCCAGTGTGTATTAGAGAAAAACATTTATTTCATAATGATATTTCCTCCCATTTTAAATTCTTATTCTCCAATGAAAGGTTAGATTTTTGTGATTTTTTTTTTTTAAATAAAAGATCAAAAGGATTAACAATGCAGATTTATTTTCACAGCCTTCTTTGATCATATTTACCAAGGATGCCAATAATTCTGACCACGACTTTATATAAAATAAATAGTGTATAATATTAGCTGTGTAAATTAGTAATTTTATTATAATTCATTTTACTGAATTACACGCATGTCCACTAGGTGGTAGCAGACTCCCATATTATTTGTAACAGGCTAGATTAGAAACGTGTGAGTGCAGAATTAATGAGCTCCACTGATCTTAATAGAAAGGATTGAGTTACATCATTTGACTCATTGTCTCTAAAAGTCTTTTAAATGTGTGATTTATTTCTTCTCCAACATTTGTCTCTTAGCTTTCTCAGTCAGACCATCCATTTGTTGCTTGAGGATGACAGTCTGTACTGTATCTCTGCCTGGAACGACCAAGTGAGTGATGGAGAAAAAAAAGTTTCTTTTCAGTTTTCATTACTTGAAAATATGCTATTTTTGTTTTTGTCTTGGGGGTAAATGCTGCCAAATGCTCTTCTGGTATATTTTTCTTCTGTTAAACAATGGTTATTGTACCCTCAGCTTAAATTACTGTAAGCGTCTTTAAAGGCCTTCAAGCAGTGCACTTGACCTTGCTGCTGTGCTGTTTTGCAGGGCTATGAGCACACAGCAGAGGACCCGTCTCTGTTGTACAGAGTGGAAAGTATGCCTGGCCTTGGCTGGGTGCTTAAAAAAAGCCTTTACAAGGATGAACTGGAGCCCAAATGGCCAACTCCTGAGAAGGTGAGGCAGCTAACTCTGGCATTTAGCCTATAATTTATGTCTAAATAGGAGAAGTTTATATATTTACAGTTTACATGCAAAACCTCTCAAAAGCAATGTCTAATTTGGCACAATTTTCCGCTCCATTTGCTTGCACGAAAGCTTCTCAAAGTGATTAATCCTCCTCTCTCCATTGGGAAGTGCTGTTCTCACTATGGATTTTAGTATTTTGTTCTCTCGTTTGAATAACATTGCTAACCTTTGAGTCAGTCTGTTGAATTTCAAGAATGTGTGTATTGTATATAGTAAGTACCAGAAATTATATTTAAATAAGTGCATATAATGCCTTAATTAAAACTAGGAGATAAAAAAGTAAAGGTAAAAATAAATAAATTAAATAGTAAAATAAAAAAAGAAAGAAAGAAAAGTAATATTGTGAATATTATTTAAATTTAAAATAACTTTTTCTATATTAATATTTTAAAATGTAATTTATTCTTGTGGTGATAGCTTCAGTATCACATGATCCTTCAGAAATCATTCTAATATGCTGATTTGGTGCTCAAGAAACATTTATACTGTGGAATCTATACTTTTTGTCCAAAAAAAACCCTGCATTTGAAATCAAAATCTGTTCTAACATTATAAATGTAATTTTACTTCAGTTAAATGCTTCTAAACAAACCTTACTGATCCCAAACTTTTGAATGGTAGTGTATCAGTTAACTATATTAACCCTTCTTCCCTCTTTCATCCATTCACACTGTTGCTATCCCTTAGCTATGGGATTGGGACATGTGGATGCGGATGCCAGAACAGAGGAAGGAGAGAGAGTGTGTCATTCCTGATGTCTCCCGCTCTTATCACTTTGGGATCATTGGCTTAAACATGAATGGTTACTTCCATGTAAGTGAGACATTTATATTTACGTCTTATTACGTCTATATTTACGTTATGTTAATGTCTGTGGTTTATCTGTATTCTTATATGAGCTATTACTTGTAATTTAGTATATTTTTCCATGGCAAACTGAATCTGGGATACTATGAATTCAGTGATGTGGCGTTTGTCTTTCCTCATTTTAAATTTATATTTTATACCAAATTTTGTGCATATTTCTCTATAGGAAGTTTACTTTAAAAAGCACAAGTTCAACACAATTCCGAATGTTCAGATGAAAAATGTAGATAGGTATGTATAGTTCCATTTATAGCCTTCATATTAGCCTAATTTGTATCATTTTTCAGATGTCTTTGATATTCTCTCTATGTTTACAGCTTGAAGAAAGATGCATATGAGATTGAAATCCAAAACCTACTACGGTAATTTTATTTGAAGATCATACTCTATTGCATAGTTAATGTAACCTTAAAATAATTTCATTATTTTTACAACAACTGCAGTAATCATTTGTGTGTCTGCAGTGAGGCCGAGGTTCTGGACCACAGTAAAAACCCATGTGAGGACTCATTTATCCCAGACACGGAGGGAAAGACCTTTGTAATGTTCATTAAAATGGAGCAAGAGACGGATACAAACACCTGGACAGAATTGGCGAAGGTATGTTGAATTTTTGAAGGTCCGTAGTTTGAATCTATATGAGATTTAATTTGGGTATCTCACATAACAAATGGCTGCATTTCAGAGCAGGTTAGCCAGTAGTTACCCTGCATGTTTTGTTACAATGGGTTACAATTAATCTTAGCAAAGTGGTGATTTTTATTGCCTGTTTTTATGTGAACTAAAGGTGCAAATGTCTGGCTATTGTTTGAAGAGCCTGCACGGATAGATAAATGGCTTATAAACACTAAGAGAGGAAATATATAGAAAGAAAGAAAGAAAATCTGAGGTGAGGATATTAAAACTGTAGTATTAGGTTTTGGCCTTATCTTGTTTACTGCTCACAGTGCCTGCATGTATGGGACCTGGATGTACGAGGTTATCACAAAGGACTCTGGAGGCTCTTCAGAAAGAAGAACCATGTACTAGTAGTGGCTGTTCCAATCTCACCATACTCGTGAGTATATATTACATTTTTCAGGTTAGTCAGATTACAGTTGTATGCCACAAACATGATCATAGATTCTCAGTTGGATTTAGTTTGCGCCCTATTATGACTTTTTGTTTTTGAGCTTATGTTGTTTGTAAGGCATTATTTTTTGTCTATAATCTCATATATATTTACTATTTAGTTTTATTCCATTTCAATTTTACCATTTTATTTTATTTTTGATGTGACATTTTTTCCTCCCAGTGTTAAGAAGCCCAATAACGTCACTCCTATTCACTTGGAGCCAGCACCTAAAGAGGAGGGACCTCCTGTGGAACAGATTTAGAACAGTCCTAATCCCACCCAAAGGGCCTTTCCTAACCACTAACAGACAAGGCCTGTGTCAGGCTGATAATGGGCCTTGTGTTACTCTTCAGGCCGTTGCAAGACAAAGGGGATGAACTATAGGATGAACCTGACTGAACCATCCTGTGCTGGTAGCCTCTAGGAACTGCAGGCTTTTTAAACTAGAACGATATGTGTGGATTTCTAAAAATGGTGTGTGATGTGACCTTCTCGTTTTGTTGGTATGTATTTTACAGTGAGAGCTTTTCCTGAGGTCATGAAATTTCATATGTGTTTATGCTGGAAGGTTTGACATTAGAAAAGAATTGATAGATGTTTTAAAGTATTACTGGTACTATAATAAAAGCCAGTGCTGGTTTGAGTTACTGAATTGTGACAGCAGATAACGTCAAACCAGGACAATGCGAAAAAGGGATTAAGAGCATATGGCAGACATAAGATACTTTTTTAACACTACTGAGTGCTTTGGGCCGTCCTTTACATGCGTTTTAACTTATGTCTATTTATTTTGTCAATGTTAAGATAACTAGGTTTATTTTTACTTAATGGATTCACTTTTACACAATAAAAAATGCATTAAGAAACAAAAGGCTTAAATTTGTTTACAAATTAAACTATGTACAGACATATATATTTTTAGAACAAAATATTATCATATTTTTTTGTATTTCTATTGGTTCTTTAGTGGCACAAGCAGTATACCTTAACTACATATAATGACCTGTATTAGACTGCACAGTCGAAAAATTAGTTTTAAACATATGACACGTGATTGATTTTTTTTTTTTTATGTTGTGCTATGATGGCCCTCCAGCAACAGCTTTAAGAATCTTCTTTCCCAGAGAACGACAGGTGATGCTGTTTAGGTGAGATCTATGTGTTCACACAGCCACTAAAGAGCCTTATAAGAGTAGAACGGAGGATTAACACTTGAAATCAATGCAATCTCAGCTGCATCGTAGATCTGCCCTGTGTTCTCGTGAGTTACTGTATGTGAAGATACTGGTGAAAAATTGCTTTCTCATGCAATAATGTCCAAATCATTTCATGGAGGAGATTTCAGAGTAGATTGTTGTGGGTTTCAGTGATCGGTACTGAAATTGCTACAGAAGTTTTATTTGTGGTGCCGCTAAACATTTTCATAGTATCTGGAACATGTGCAATACCATAATAGAAATGTTTCTCATCTCAGCATATTTTTTTGTACTCAAGTTTGCAGAGATTGTGTCTGATATGTTAACCGGATTCTTCAACAGTTTTGTATATCTAAGTAGTTAATGAAATGGTTTGAATTGAAATGGTAAATGACTGGTTTTCTTATATAAAATAAAATTGTTTTCTTACTTTGTTTTCCCTCTGTCCGTTTTTTTTGTTTCCATGGTTATGTCTCTCTTTTTAATTTGTATTATATGGTTACAACAGACAGTTATATAGGTTATTTGTTTCTTAATGTTTTCAGTATGCACAGTAGTCTTTTTTTTTTTTTTAATGAATGAATGAATGAATAAATTAATTAATTTATTTAGAATTCAATTGGAATGATATCTAATAATTATAGATGTAATGTTTCCATAAAATGGTGTTAAAGCAGTGGTTCAACTTTTAAGGCCCCATATAAGCTAAGCTATATTCAGTATATTTACCATAATTATGACAGAAACTGGGAGTAATCATATGTTTAGTTTACCAATATTTATTTGCAATTCCAGACACTTTAAGAGCAGTGTTCACCAATAAAAACAAGTAGTTATTGGAAGGCAGAGGAGGGGTGAGAAATATCATTTCAATTAATATTGTTTTTAATTGGATGCATCAGTAAGTAATGTTTTAATTTAAGTCTCTTTCCTACTTTCCAAACATGTAAGCAATGTGTTCTTGGTTTGTTCACTTTTTAAAAGTTAAATTGGTTATACTTAGAATTGTACTATGCATTGTTGGAGATTCTATATTTTTCAATAGAATAATATAAAATATTTTTTATTATTATTTCCTGTTCGATAAGCAGACAGAACAGCAGGCAAATTATGTGGAAAATTGAAGCAGCCACAAAGGAAATGGTGTGACTATTGAAATCAATGCAAATTTAGTGTGGCTGATCCCTTGCGTAAATGACTCTGTGTGTGCTGATGTTGTAGGGGTAGTTGCATCATCATGCAGACTGTCAGCTAGAGTAGTTTTTGTAGAATGAGATGTAGTGTGTGTGTGATATCCTATATTGTGTGTAAAAAAAATTTTTTTTTATTTATTATTCATTATGATGTACTCTACTGAAATCAGTGGGGTAGAAGGTCATACTTTGCTTGTTTGCCTATCATTACCAGGGATTTTTAGAGGAACTGGACTGACTCATGATTTCATGTTACATTTTATTTAGTATCAACTGTACAACAGAACAAATTATCATCCTCAGTCAGTCTTCTGTCTGCTTAGAACAGTCTCCTACTTGAATATATCTTTGGTGGGTTAGGGACCGTTTTGTGTGGTGCAAAAATTTTTCATGTATAAGAACAGCTTGTGTGACATGAAGCGTTTCAGTGCAAAACAATTATTGCTTCTCTATGCAAATGAACTTGATCTCTGGTTATAAAATGACTTTCTCATCTAGAAGGGGATACAGCAACATTTTTATTTCATGAATTGCATTACATTACAAACTCAGAAGAAAATGATTGTTTATGTAACTTCCAGTTTTAAAAATCAAATAACCAACAATTTCATCATCCACTTCACCTCGTTCACATGATGCAATGTAATCCTACAATAAATAATGGCTTAATATCTACAGTATTATCTACAGTTAAAGTAACTAATCTTGTAGCATAAAGAAAAGATGCATATAATAAACTAGTAAGATGAGACTTTCAGGTGGCTTTTTTGTCCAGGTAGCAATATAGGTACATAGACACCCCCATCGCTGCCACCTAGAAAACAAAACACATTGTCATTTATAGGTGGTGGCAAATAATTTGTCTGTATCATATGATTGAAATGTCTAATAGGCATAAGTACATTTAAATGCATTTGGAAGCAATGAAGACAATGATAACCATTGCTACAGCTTGTGCTGGATATGCAAAGTGGTAAATTGTTCTGTATACCGAACTAGCCTTAACCAATCATGATAAAGGCTACAGTCAAATCCTGAGAGTTGCTCAACTGCCTGCATAAACCCAGTACACTTCTTCCAATACATTTGTTATTGGAACAGAATGATGGATATGTTGTGTTTACCTCAATGGCAGTGACTCCAGCAGCTATTCCTCCCACAATGTTGACGTTCCTCTGGATGATCTTAACAATTTGTTTATAACAGCCCTGGGAAGAGAAACCAATATCAGATGAAAGGGCCCAAATCATATAACCACATCTCTGTAATACACAGGGTGTAGGAGTGATCTGAAAAGTGGTGGTGGGGGGTCATATTTATATACCCTATCAGCATGGCTCATGAATATTAATTAGGTGATGTACCATTCGCCTAGTAAGGCTGAAAAAAAATGGTAAGTGGACATTAATCGTAGTTGGTTATGGTGCCTTCAGCCAATCAGAGCTGTCAATACATAATTTTCATGTTTTGGTCGAATTTGGACCGCATACTAGCATACTACTCTTACTATTATATATAACAGAGCTGGTAAGAGTAGTATGCTAGTACATGTTCCAAATTCAGCACTTATGTGCCCTTAAAGTGGCATCTTAAATATTGTAATTGCGAGTTCCGAGCACAGGAATTACTGAGCGAAGTCACATTTACGAGCAGGAAACTAGAATTCTAGCCAGTTTGAAACAATGTAGCAATGAAGCAATGAAACACCAAACTAATCTCACAAGAAAACATAATTTTATGAGGTGATGATTTTGTATGAATTCGTAAGATGTGAAAAAAGTAAGCATGACGGTCCACCCCTAACCCCATCCCTAAAGATAAACAAATGACATAAATGAGTTTGGCGGTATTGCAAAATTATTAATTTTAAATTTAATTTACATGGTACATATTTCAGTCCTTTTCATCATTTTGAATTTATCTGGAAACTTCTGTTTTATTTCTCTGACTTGAATGCATGACTTGGAGGCACGATATACCCAGGTGCATTTGAATGCAGCATCAATCATAGGCCATTTATGGCTCAGGTGATTTCCTTAAAAATAATTGTGCCCAGAAGTTGTGCTGCTCTCAGAATTATCATAAATATGAGTTGGCGACTTCAAAATTTCAACTGGGAACCAGAGGTCATTTTGATCCCAAGAGATGGGAAGACCCATATCCTTTCAACATGACCCATAACCACTCATTAGTAGTAAATAGTAATTGTTGATTTCACAAGATTTCACAAAAAAAGTGTTACCAAGTAGCAAATGTGACATTTCACAAACCAGCTGAAACTTAGAATATAATGATTATTTGCCAAAAACCTGCTAGCTACTACATCTACAGTAGCAACTTTAAACATGTCCAAACTCTTGCTAGCTTTTGCAGTGTAATTATTTGATAGAAGTGTGAAAGTTCGGTATGTTTCTCACCACCACATTACTGAAATCTGCATTGTCGTCGTCACAGAGGAAGGGCTCCAGACCTGCACAACAGGTAGGAGGGTAAAGGGCCCCATTCTGCTCATAGTAATAGGATTCAGAGAAGTCTGTGTAGTTACTGAAGCCACAGCACTGCATCTATTACCCAATGAAAAGCAAGAACAGTCAGTTGCATATAGTATTTTCACAAATATTGCTTTGTAGAGCTAACATACAGTATCTACATATCTTCCCATGATATGCAGTACATATGAGTATTGATCTGTAGAGCTCTTGAAGGGTTTTCATTAGCCTGTCAAACTCTTGGCAGTCTGTTTAGTAAGTTTTACATTTTCACATTTATTGTCAACCACCCTCATACTGGCTTTTAAGGCACTTTTGGCCAGGAAATTTGACATGATGGATTAATTTAGTTTGACCTGTACTGAAAAGCCTGAGGCACAGATCAATACTCATGTATGCATGTATTCGGTTGGCCGTGGCTTACTGTTGTCATGGTTGAGTTCCACAAGTCCGTGAGGATTTTATCTTTTCCATACTGTTTCTTCAGTCCAGGTGTGGCCCATGCATTTAGAATGATCTCAGTCTTTAAAGATCACAGATAAAGATAAACAGTGACACATGAATTTGAGAAAGGAATGGAAACTAGCAGATAAACATCTTTTTAAAGCAAACTGCTTTCAACATTGTCTCCACAAGTCCGTTAGCAATTACATTTATCATGGCCAAATGAAACGAAGGCTAGGCAGTACAGCCATTTCTCTGCAATGCAATTATTACTAGTCATAATCATAAGGTTATTTATTAATTTATTGATATTTATTATCAAAGATTTGAATTAATTTGTAATTTAATTTAAATATATTCTAATTGTATGGATATTAGGGCTGTCAAAGTTGAATTTGCATGAATTTCTTTTAACACTTTACACTAAGGTTCTATTTGTTAGCATTAGTAACTAAATTAGTTATGAACTAACAATGAACAATACTTCTAAATTTAGAAGTAATTATACCAGTTTAACTATTGGTAACTATACCATTGGTAACTACTAGTGTTACCAAATAAGTGTTACCATTTTTTAAATTTATTTATTTATTTATTTAATTTTATGTCATACCAAATTTTTTCAATATTACATAATTCTCGTTAGATAAATCAGTAAACTATGAAGAAGGCTGCCATTCAACTTTAATTTATTTATGAATCAAACTCTGGTATGTTTAACAAAACTAAAGTCATTTTTAGGTTTTTGTATTTTAAAATGAATGATTATCGAAGATCAAATAGTGAAATATCATGGATATATTGTCTGAAATGCAGTTAAGGGCAGGTCAGCAAGTCACACACATGTGCTATATTACCAAAGAGCACATTTTTTACGAAATTCTGTTTGCATGTCCTGTGCACTATTATGCATAAAGAACGCTGTTACATAATTACACATACAGCATGCCTATTATTTAGTATGTTTAGAACTGAATGCATGATATATGGAAAAAATAGTTTATGTGAATGCACTGTGGCCGGCGGCCGCATATGCTTTGTAAATTCAAATCTCCTTTGTGTTGCATGCTTGCATTTTCCATATTTTTCTCTCTCTTTTCTTACTTTCTTGCTTATTATTTGGAATTTGATTAATAAACCCAGATGAGTTTTAGGCACGCAAGGACTGTGACTGCGTGTGTGTGTGTGAAAGGTGGGGTCAGCAAGAGTGGTCTTCAGCACAGCATGCCTGTGGGGATGTGCAGACAAAACACAATTAAAAGTGCTCCCCCTCCCACCTATGAAGCAGTGGAAGCTACACAGATCAGTAGTGTTATTACGTGCAAGCTAATCCATCAATGTCTGGAGGAATTCCCTCACAATCTAGACAGGACAAAGCACTGTAAAGCAAGGGAGCGATTGCTAATTGCTGATCTGAGACCAGTGTGTACAACACAGAATGGCATTTACAAATATCAACTGAAAGTAATACAACATAGGAATGTAAATTCGATGTGCTTTTACTTATCATAATAACTATCTTTAATTTAAAGAGTGAAAATGTTATTGCTAAACGACACCACATCAACACAATGGAATCGAAATGTTCTTGAAATGGGAGTGATTACATTTTGGATCACACAGTAAACAGCTGTTACCAATTGAACATTAAAAACGCAATCTCCACAACGATTTGGCTTATTCTGTAACAATTTTACATATTAATGTAAACATGTAATGCTATTCAAATTCATACTGTGTGATTGTTATGACTTTGTGAAGCCTATTTCTTATCAAAACTACAACAGGGCAGCTGCTCATAGACTTGCACATGAATTATTAAAACACCAATTTCTTCTGTCAGGATAATAAATAAATGAATGGATAAAAGTGTGATGGTGACAAACAGCACATTAAATGGGTATTTGCATGCTTAATGTTCCTCTGAACGATTTAGTCGATCTATAATTCACAGGAATGTCCTGCACTTTTCCTTTCTGGTGACTCCCCAGTAGCATTAACCACTCTGGCTTGTTGATGAAGTACTGCGTTTCATCCAGATAGCTATATAAATGATGTTTCATGAACAAACTGATTCTACGCTTGCATAAATACCTAGAAGACCATTTTAAATCTCAATGGAGTAGAACCACAATTACCAAACACCACAAATAGACAGTGAGGTTCAAAGGTATGAGCTTCTATTTTGGCTTTATACTTTTTTTCATTACAAATGATAGCATAACAATGAGTGAAACTGAACTACAGGTGCATCTCAATAAATTAGAATGTCGTGGAAAAGTTAATTTATTTCAGTAATTCAACTCAAATTGTGAAACTCATGTATTAAATAAATTCAATGCACACAGACTGAAGTAGTTTAAGTCTTTGGTTCTTTTAATTGTGATGATTTAGGCTCACATTTAACAAAAACCCACCAATTCACTATCTCAACAAATTAGAATACTTCATAAGACCAATAAAAAAAACATTTTTAGTGAATTGATGGCCTTCTGGAAAGTATGTTCATTTACTGTATATGTACTCAATACTTGGTAGGGGCTCCTTTTGCTTTAATTACTGCCTCAATTCGGCGTGGCATGGAGGTGATCAATTTGTGGCACTGCTGAGGTGGTATGGAAGCCCAGGTTTCTTTGACAGCGGCCTTCAGCTCATCTGCATTGTTGGGTCTGGTGTCTCTCATCTTCCTCTTGACAATACCCGATAGATTCTCTATGGGGTTCAGGTCAGGCGAGTTTGCTGGCCAATCAAGCACAGTAACACCATGGTCATTGAACCAGCTTTTGGTACCTTTGGCAGTGTGGGCAGGTGCCAAGTCCAGCTGGAAAATGAAATCAGCATCTCCATAAAGCTTGTCAGCAGAAGGAAGCATGGAAGTGCTCTAAAATTTACTGGTAGATGGCTGCGTTGACTGTGGACTCAGAAAACACAGTGGACCAACACCAGCAGATGACATGGCAGCCCAAATCATCACTGACTGTGGAAACTTCACACTGGACTTCAAGCAACATGGATTCTGTGCCTCTCCACTCTTCCTCCAGACTCTGGGACCTTGATTTCCAAATGAAATGCAAAATTTACTTTCATCTGAAAAGAGGACTTTGGACCATTGAGTTCTTTTTCTCCACAGCCCAGGTAAGACGCTTCTGACATTGTCTCTGGTTCAGAAGTGGCTTGGTAGCCCTTTTCCTGAAGACGTCTGAGCGTGGTGACTCTTGATGCACTGACTCCAGCTTCAGTCCACTCCTTGTGATGCTCTCACAAGTGTTTGAATCAGCTTTGCTTGACAGTATTCTCAAGCTTGCAGTCATCCCTGTTGCTTGTGCACCTTTTCCTACTCAAATTCTTCCTTCCAGTCAACTTTGCATTTAATATGCTTTGATACAGCACTCTGTAAACAGCCACACCTTTCAGTAATGACCCTCTGTGACTTACCCTCTTTGTGGAGGGCATCAATGTTCGTCTTCTGGATCATTGCCAACTCAGCAGTCTTCTCCATTATTGTGGTTTCAAAGAACAAGAGATACCCGGAATTTATACTGTAGGGATGGTCATTAATTGAAACTCAAATGTAAATATTCTAATATTTTGAGATACTGATTTTTGACTTTCATGAGCTGTAAGCTCTAATCATCAAAATTAAAAAAAAAAAAACTTTTGAAATGTTTTACTTTACATGCAATGAATCTAAAATATATGAAAGTTTCACTTTTTGAAATAACTTACAAGAAAAAATGAACTTTTTCACGACATTCTAATTCATTGAGATGCACATGTACACTCATAATTTCTCAGTATTTTGCATGGCATAGTTAATGGTGTAAAATCTGATAACATGTTATCCAGCAAAATGTTCTAAAAAGCTTCTTGTGATACAATGGAAGCAAGAATATCTGACCTTGAACTGACATGGTTAATGTAAATTTGCTCAACTAATTAGGGGTATTAAACATTAAGAAATTAATAAATATTAAGTTTAAATAATACATAATTATTTTATTTAATATTACTTATTTTTTTGTATTAATTTATTAAAGTAATTTGTAAAAAAAAATAATTATTTCTAATATTAATTTATGGCTTGACTATTTTTGAGATATTTTAGATCCCACTTGTTTATGGTATTTTGTGTGTGTGTGTGTGTGTGTGTGTGCGTGCATGTATATATATATATATATATATATATATATATATATATATACATACATTCTTAATTTTCTAATATAGTATTATCTATTCATATGCATGAAATGAGATTGCTGTCTGTTAAATGGAATTAAATTTTTTAATTTCCCCTAAAAGGCCTTTGTGTTTTTAATTAAATGGCATTATTCTCTTAACATACCCTCCATAACTCATTGAAAGTTGTTGTAATTATTATACATTTCACTAAATGGGTGAAGCTCTGTATGTAAATCGCCTGTTTTGCATATAAAATGCCTAAACGTCAATATTGTAGTGCGATAAATTGCTCAAAGTGAGAGTGCTGGCATAGCGCCTGAGGCAATCTGGGAGTTATTAAGTGGCTGAATGTGCTGGAGCCATTTCAAACCCCCTAATTTAATGATGACCAGAGTATGATGGGAATTTACATGCAGCTAAAATGAAAAGAGAGACAAAGAGTGTATGGGGGGATGGGGAGGATTGGCAGAGAGGTCAGTGGTTTAGAGCGAGACTCACGTATGAGGAATAGACCAGGGTTACTATTGCGGCTGCTGTCTCAGCAATGCAAATGACCAGGATGATGGAGAAGAACTGATAGCACAGAGAAAAACAAAGAGAGTGGACATATTAACAAAACTTGAACGTACAAACATTATTATTCATATTGCACTTGATGTTAGGTAAGAAGATGAATGAGATTTACCATTATAAGAAGGCATTTGCTCTCTTTCTGAGCTCCACAGCACCCCAGCAGTCCAAGCAGAGTCATAACTGCTCCAATAGTGATGCTGAAGATTCCTACATTGACATGACTCTCGAAATCATCAGTAAAGGGTGGCAAAACTTTCATAAAGGAATCTCCATCCACTGTCACCCATATCCCTGCAGCCACCAAACACATGCCCGCCAGCTGTCAAAAACATTTTCCACTTTTTACTTTCACAAATACGCCATTGCATTTTAATAGTGATATGCTAACTATTAGTCACCCTGTCATCAGAGCTGTCCCCCTCCCCAATAATCAGAAATGGCCAAATTTCCCCCGAATTATTGATATGCTTGATGCTTCTCTGTTGCAAACCATTACACACCACTGTCTATGTTGTAACATGACAAAAATGTATCTGCCTCAATAGACTAACTGCACAAAATAAAGCAGCAAGCCCCAAAAAGCCATGGTTTACAGCAACAGAACAGCTTAGGTGAGTTGTTAGCCACATGCAGAATGTGATTGGCAATAGCTGGCAAGGTTTCAGAAATTCAAAACTCAGCAACAAAAAAATTATAATTTAAAAGGGTGGTTGATTGCGATTTCACTTTTTTAACGTTAATTAGTGTGTAATGTTGCTGTTTGAGCATAAACAATATCTGCAAAGTTAAAAAACTGAAAGTTCAATGCAAACGGAGGTATCATCTTTTAAAATTCTGGCAGTTTAATGCCTACAAAAACGACTGGTAAGGGACTACAACAAGCTACTTCCCGGGTCCGTTACCTCAAGAACCCAGATAAACCCCGCCCCCGGGGAACATGCAACGAAGGGGGCGAGGATGCACGTAAAAATCTATTCATATATGAATCGCAATTCTATCTTCTAACGATTCTAATGGATTCACAAGTTTCAAAATCGATGTTCTAAAGCAGCGGTTCTCAATCCTGTTCCTGGCGTCCCCCTGCTCTTCATCTCTCTCTCTCTCTCTCTCGCTCTCATTCAGATCATCAGATCAGTGCCCTTACGAAACAAAAATATATGTGAATAAATTGGAAGATATAATGTGATATATGAAATAATATATTTTGATATATGAGACTCTAGTGCTTATATTTTTCAATATTCTGCAATATATGCATGAACCATGTATAGCCATATATTGATACATATAAAATATATATTTATCAATAAGACACAAACAATACAGTACTACATAGCTTTATTGAAACACTCATTCCTTTTTATTAGCACATGGGTTTACATACAAAATGAAATGTCTCAAAAATACATTCCCAATATGCCTACAAAGGTCCAACAATTCAATACAGATTCAGGCAAATTAACATCCACATTTAATCATTCAGCAGACACTTTTATCCAAAGCGACTTAAATGAGGACAATAGCAATCAAACCAACAAAATAGCAATAATATGTAAGTGCTGTGATAAGTATCGGTTAGCCTAACGCAGTACACGTAGCAAGTTTATTGGGTTTTCTTGGGCGCAAGTATTGGGTCGCCCCCTTCTAATGAACAGGTTTGACTACTTTAGTCATTTCTATGAGTAAAAATCTTAATGTTAAAGCATATAATGATATTCTAGGAAATTGTGTGCTTCTAATATTATAGCAACAGTTTGGACAGGACCCTTTTCTATTCTAACATGACAATGCCTCTGTGTATAAGGCAAGGTTAAAAAATAAAATGATTGATTCAGTCAGTGTGGAAGAACTTGACTGGTCTGCATAAAACCAAGTCCTAATCCCAGTTTAACACCTCTGGTGTGACTGTAAATGCAGACCTTGAGCCAAAAACTCGTCACCAAACACCAATGACTTGTACATATGGGTTCAATCATTTTAGACACTTCCAAAACTGTTGCAACAGAGATGGAAATACAATTTTTAAATAAATGAATTATGTTCCCGTCGTTGTTGCCACAGATTTGGAAGTGCATTTTTCTGTTCTAAAGAAGGGGGTGTCCCAATACTTTTGTCTATATAGTGCAAGTCATTGGTGTTTGGTGATGAGTTTTTGGCTCAAGGTCTGCATTTACAGTCACACCAGAGGTGTTAAACTGGGATTAGAACTTGGTTTTATGCAGACCAGTCAAGTTATTCCACACTGACTGAATCAATCATTTTCTTTTTGAACCTTGCCTTGGAATATATATATACATACATACACATACACACATACATGACAATAAATTTGCTCATATTTGGATACATATATTTTGCATACATGTTAACATATATATGTGACATTATTATACTGCATATATGTTAAATTATATGTGTAGCCAATATTTATATATTTACAAATATATAATTCCATATATGAAAATATATTAAAATAAATATTTACCTTGAATTGTGTTCATATATTGCTAATATATATTCCCATATAAATGTGACTATATGAGCACAATATTTGTTGACATATATTCCCCAATATATGGAAAGCGGCAATTCCTTATGTATTATTCAGTATATTGTAATATATTACCACAATGTATTATTCTATATAATTACCAATATACTGAAAATTCTTTAATATATTGACCTTTCATATATAATAAAATATATTTTATTTCCGTAAGGGTGAATACACTTATTTTCACATACTGTAGTTATGAGAAGCGTTATACCTTACATGGACGTGTATGCGGTTGCCGTACTGTATTAAAGCTTTAATCATGATAAAACCTTATATTAAAAGCTAACATAAGCAGTAGCATAATAACAGCTTATCTAAAAGTATGAGACATCAACAAACAAAAAACTTAGGCCTACCATTAAGAGTCGTGCTTGCACAAGTTCTGCGTGATCCTCTTCACTAATATCCTAGTCTCAATCGGGCTCAAACTGATAAGCAATATAGATGACGCCATTGTTTACAATACAACAGGAGCACACGCCGCTGAGCTGAGGGGCGGGACGTTTAGACGTGCACTAGAGGCGGTTTAGTCAATCACAACACACTGGGCCAGCTAACCAATCTGTTTTTTACAGTCTATGATCTGAGCCCATTGCATATTTATGAGGGAGGGGCTTCATAAAACCAGGAAATGATTAGCGCGTTTATCAGAGAAGGGACAGAGCGGTGTGGAATAAAGGTAAATTATGTGAAAAATAATGTGTTTTTTAACAAACGAAGCATAAACACATGTTAAACTGCACTCCTTAAACACAATTAAGCCTAGAAAAAAACAGTCAACCACCCCTTTAATGATAACAAATTATCCTTCCGCCAAGCAATGTAGTCCCTCAGTTTCGCAGGTTGCCAAATGAAACACCAACTCAGTGGCGCATTAACAGCCTACTTATGTAATGAGGTCAGTCTACTTTATGACAAAAAAAGAGGAGTCATTCAAATGATTACAATATGTTGTAGTTTTAGCTATACTTTATACTTTTACTATTTTTCTTTCTTTTCCTTTTTCATTATTTCTTTAATGTGCAGTAATGTGACAGCTCACAAAGATGTCTCTTTTAACCAAGCTTTCTGATGGTCCATGCGGCAAATCACGTGACTAAATTAGAAATCTAAAATTCCCGATTGCGCAAATTACGCGTAGTATGAAAATCACTATGTTTTGCTCAAACTTTCAACAAACAATGGTAAATGTGGCTACAACTTTATGTTTCAGTGTCACTGTCAACCCCCGAATGCACACAAAGATGGCGTCTGATGCGTTTGAATGAAACAACAGCGAGAGTCTGCGAAAAGGACGCCTAGTAAATGTTCTGGGTAAGTGAATTCTTGTTGTTGTCAATCACAGTATTCCTGTAGTCTTCAAAATCCTCTCAGTAAACGAATTAAGAACATGTCTTAGGAGAAATGTTTGCATATCAACTGTATCAAGGTCAGTAATGTGACCAGCTACTGTAAGTTATAGTCTTTTGTACCTCCCAAAACAATCTGTAGTCTGATACTGGGTGACATAGTGCTAAACACAGATTAGCACTCATATTTTAGTTCATGAAACATCATCATACCTCATGCTCAGGTTACTTTGCTATAAGCTCCAGTTCATATAAAAGCATTATGACCACAGGCGTGTATCAGTTGTAGTCATGTGTATTTGGCTCCTTTATCTTAGGCATTTTCCCATGACCTTTTATTCTCACCATTACGCTGTACGATAAGAGGCCCGGATTTCCCATTATTGCCAGAGTGTACCTGAGTTATGTGTGTTCTTCCATCGAGGTAGGTCATTCAACAATGGCAATGGCTCAATAGAAAACTAAAGGGTGCCCTTAATGGCCACAAGCCTGCAGGATTAGGTGCTCGACTGCTCATTTATGTCACTTCCAGGACTCTTCGCTGACAATATCTGACACATAACCATGGCATGGGTTTCCTGGGGTAATGATGGACACACAATGTTGTTGTCATTATGTGTCTTCTGATGTATCAAGATCCAAGTGCAACACCACGGTTGGCTTATTTAACTGTGGGATGTAGAAGAGGTATATTCAAAGGCTCTGCCTATTTCATGCGATGTCTCCAAGCAGAATGATATGCATCCAGTCGGATATCAAAAGGTCTAAGCCCCAGAACACATTTGGTGGTGGTTTGGGTTAATGAATGGGTTGGTGTCAGTATGTTAATTCACAGTTGGTGCCATAACCATCTCTGAACCCTGATATGTTCTGTCAGACACAATCACGCCTGTCAGGGTGACTCGCATCCAGCTCAGCTGGCTGACAGCTGAACATGAAGCGCTCAATACTCCTTCCCGTCAACGCTTATTTTTTCCACGTGAGAATAATTTTAATTTTATCATTTTATCATTTGCGCTCACGGAGCTTTGGGAATTGTCTGAATGTTTTAGCAATTTAACTGTCAGCTTTTGATAATGGACACGTCTCTAAGCAAATAGAATGTGACGGGCATATTACTGTACCTTCAACTTCTTTTCTTCAAAAATTCCTCCCTTCCTGTCATAATTATCACTGCTTTTTAAGCAAATAATGCTTTGATGAAATGCCACCATGCATGGCATAATGTTGGAAATGGCATGCCAAAGAAAGATGCTTCTAGAGAGATTACATGGAAATCAGATTATGTGTAAGAGTAAACTAAGGCACACTGTATGGAAGTGGAATGAAACCGATTAGACTTGGAGAGGGGAGGAGAATAATTTGGATTCCCATGGTATTACACAGGGAATTATGGAGACCGCTGTGCAGGGGGATCTTAAATAGAAAAAAAAGCATGTTGAGGGCTGTCTTGTGCAGAAATGTGTAAAATATAATGAACACATAAATGTGTAGCCTCAGTTCACTATTCACAAAGATGGGAGTTTTTCAACTCAATGTGATCTGTTGCTTTGTTGGAGCTTCTTGGCTCACAGTCTTGGCTGACACCCAACTATTTAACCCTACAATAGGAATTCAATCCAGTTACATTGAAAACTATTTGTGTAATATTTAGGGAGGTATTTGCACTTGGTTAGTTTATGCGTTGTTATTGATATCATAGCCAAATGTAAATGTATTTACCGCAAAAAAATAACAACAAAAAAAACAGACATATACTGTTGCTAACATTCCCCATTAATACTTGAACACCTGCATTTGCCAATTTTTGACAATAAAGGCCCATTCACACCAAGAACTATAACTATAAAGATAACTACAACAAAAACTATTTTAGCATCCACACTAACGCATACCACTGCAGTTATATCGTCACATCAAATTCTCACACTCTTTAAAGTATGGTGATTCTGATTTTATATTAAGGCTGGAATACACTGCATGACTTTTAAAATCTGAACACTAGGCATTGTACACTTGCTGACTTTGTAAATTATTACAGAGGAAAAACTGGGGATCATACACTAAATAACTGAGGATCACACAATACTAGACTTTCAGGTTGTTCTGAACACAAGAAAGGAGGAGAAGCATGACAAATGAAGTCAAAATGTGTTCTAAAATAGGCTCAAAATATTAAACATGTTTGATATCCTCAGCAATGATGGAGTCATAGCCAGAAGCTAAAAAAATGGAGCCTGTGCCCATCATACACTACCTGATATTCTGCGAAATTCTGCCAACTCAAATCTCTAGATTGGATCTGATTTTCAATAGCCAGCGTTGACTCGACACTGTAAATCAGTGCAAAATCTGGGTAAGTGTTGTGCAGTGCATTCCGACCTTTAGTCTATTAAAATTATAGTTATCGTCCTTGGTTTAAATATGCTCCATAATCAGACATACACAGTAGTTAAACAAAGCAAGTTTCTAATATTTGAAGAAGACGTAAACATAAAAAATCTAATTAGTTTATCTTTTGTTGACCCACCATTGCTCTTGAATCATTATGTCAGGCATAAGACTGAATGACAGACTGATTGGTTTATGTTGAGATTTTGACAAAAAGATCAAAAAGCACTTGGTTATAAATTTCTCGTTTTTTGCTTTTAATGAAATCTTCGCAGAAAACCTTGACCTTGTATTTGGTATAACCTATGTACTGCCAGTTTTGTCCTCTACCGACCTTGACAGGTATTAAGACTGATAAGTCAGTTGTAGTTCAGAGAAATAGAAACCGTTCACCAAATAGAAATTAATAGTATACTGCTTTAGCAATGCTTTGAATGAAATATTGTACACTTTTATGTACGCTCTCCTTTGTACCTGTATCTACAGCCTTAAAAATCTCCTGTCCCACCAAGCAACCCAGCATACCCATCATTTCAGGCACTTGCAGGCTTTAGCACTCAAACAAACAAAGTGGCTGTGAACAATAATGAGATGAAAATTGTTGCATGTGAGCAAGTGTGACTGACTTACTCACATTCACACTTTGACTGCGATTATCAAGACTTCACCGTGGAGCAATGAAGCATTTTCTAATGGATTCGTGTTATCGGTTTGCATTAGTTCAATTTATGTGTGTACTGTGTGCGTTCGTTGTAAAGAGGAGAGGATAAATTATTTGTTGCTCATTCAGAGGCAGGCTGAATCTATTTCATTCTTCACACCCCACATAAAAGTCTCAGTCAATAAATAAAGAAATGCAATTATTCTTCTAAACACCCCTCTCCCTGCACTCAAATATTTAATGAGGAAAAAAGCTTACTTACACAGATAAGCAAGTTGAACACCACCATCACAACTTTGACAAATGTGAAGCAGCCCATTTTTAATCTGTAATGAAGCAATAAACATAAATCAGAGCTGCATTTGATATTTTAATTTGCATTACATACACACACTTCCTAATACAGTATGTTGATGCCTTTCCTCTTAAATCCATTCAAATCAAATCAAATTTTGTTTTTGCTTCTTTAAAAGCAACTCACCTGGTTTGATCCAAAGTGTAGTGATAGATGAAAACACATTTGAGTGAGGAATAGACAGAGAGGGAAAAGAGAGAGAATGAGAGGGAAAGAAAGTGGGAAGAGGTGTGCACAGGTGAGATGGGTGTGGTTTGGATATAAAATAGCTGGTTAGATTGGCTTTAATGTGGTTTGTGTGTCATATGACTAGTGGTTTCCACTGTGGTTTTCATGCTAATTGTATATGGTACAAAATCTCCCTCACACATACTGGACAATTTACTTGCTTATGAATGGCAATGATTTGAAATGTACTTATGATACAATTCAAAAATATAATACATAACTGAATAGATTTTTATGGATTCAGAAATTGTTTAAAAGAGTATATACAGAGAAGGGTGGGTCAAGGAGAAAGGAGGACAGAACATATGGTCAATGCTGTCTTTAAGGATGACTTTGATAACTACCTATCAGGTGTTGTACATATTTCGTACTTTCCTTTGTGTCCTTTTCTGTGTGGTTTCCTTTGTTCTTCTGTACGGAAGCAAATATTCCTGGCAGTAGAGGGCAGTATTGCAGTACAAAGGCTCTCAGCTTTCATAGCTTCACTGGTTCACCATTATGGTATCTTAGATACTTGGAGATGATTGATGGTCCCTTAGTGGAAGGAAATGTCTTTCTTTGTCCAGTTTTATCCATAGAAAAACAAAACAAAGAGATATAAAATCCCCACAGCAAAGGTTTTTGAAGATTTGTGTCCTACAGCTTTCTTAAACCAGAGTGCTGGAACAACCTTTTATTTTTGATAAAATAACATAAATAATAATAGTAATAATAATATATTACTATAATTATTACTATTATTGTTATTATATTGTCAAATGATTATTCTTTTTTATTATTCGCACATTTGCCCTGCACACATCTTTCACAACTCTCTCTAACTTTATCCTTCTTTCATGTACCTTCTCTCATCCTTATTTCTACCAATTCCCCTTCCGTTCTTCATGGCCAGGATTATTTGACATTCCTCACACATCTAAAACTGGGCCCTGCAGGCAAGAAAATCACATAAAGAAAAAAAAAATGATAGATTGCCTGGTGCCACCTTGCCAGAGTTAAACACATATCAGCAGCAGTCCTTTTCGTAATATCACTTTAATGGTCCTATTGTGAGTTATGACAATCTTGCCAATCCCATCATTAACCCACCCAGTCCTTAATCTCACCAAAGAAGAGCACCTGTCAGGCATCATTAGGAATTAAAGCAGTTAATAACCCCTCCACACATACTCCTGTGTTTGGGGAGGGGGGAGAACAAAATATTAGGTGGATACTTATAAGTAAGGCAAGCGATAGAAAATTCAGCTATATCGGAGGAGCCAGTAAAACATGGACAGCTGTAATGAGGTTGGCTAGATTAAGTATTATCTGTTCCCTCCAGGGAAGAAACTCAGGTGATGCATGGTTGGTTTCTCGTCATTGCTCCGATGATCCAAAGGGGCATTCCGTCATTAAGGATCTCCTCCCAGGACAGGACCCTTGTCATAGGTTGGCCAATGATACGACCTGCGAACCTGCAAAACAAGCAGCTCTGCTCTAATGAGGAAGCATGCGACCACGACAAAAGAGCAGTACCGTGATGGCTCGGTAAGAGAATCTCAGGACCATTTTATTTGATTAGACAAAGCTAAGATAAGGCAAGTGAAAACTCTGATTTATTATATCATTAACAACAAAAACACTGCGGGTCTAGTCTTCCAAAACAAATCCTTTGTCAAGTTCACCATCTGGAGAAAACAAATACCCTTAAAGCCGTATGCGAATAGTCATAGGGGAAAAAACACATCAGGCATTCCTATTACTTTATTAAGACCACAAGAGAACCCACTCTGACAGCAGTCAGTATAATCACATTGTAAACACAGCCTGTAAATCCCTGCGTGAGACTTTCCTTTTCATCATAGTGAGGGATTACGAAATACACAGAGCAGCAAACAGAGGCAGTAGTGACTGTGCCTAAACACAGAGACTCCCCTGTGACCTCTATTGTCTCCCCTAGTATTAATTTATCACAGGAAGCCATAAGCAAATGCATATTAATTCAAGCTGGTCCATCATGCCATAGGCGACTAGGCCTATAAATCAGATCAAGGAAGAGAGCACAGTTTATGGAAAGGGAGAGAGATGCATTGCTGTGCATCATAGTCTTTTTCCTTTGTTCTATACATTGTTCATGAGACAGTGCGGATAGTGTGTAAAATTATTTTGTATTATATAATAAATTGATGAATTTGTTCCTTAAATGATTATTGGAGATTAAAAGTGAATAACAGCTTAAAATAAATAAAAAATAACAAAAATAAATTGTTGTAAATATTTTTATCGATATTAAAATTGCAATATATCTTCTAGGGCTGTTGAGCAATTAAATCTTAATTACACATAGTGGTGATTAAGTAATCTAATTAATTGCAAATTAATCATATCAAATTTGGCTGAGAAATTACCCCAAATAATTGAAGAGAAATTGAAGCCATGTGTTAAATGAGAAAAGAAACAAAGAAACAAAAAGTTACTTTAGAAAAAAATATTTTATTTAAAATATAAATAATATAATTTCATAAATGTATCAGTATTTATGTATGTATTTGTTTGTTTGTTTATTTATTCATTTATTTTCATACAGTGGATGTCAATGGTAACCAAAACTGTTTCTTTCATGAATGAAGTAAATGGCTCTCTTTATGAACGGGTCATTGAATCATTGACGCAACACTGTTCTGCTCTGGCTTTAAAATTTTCCATGGCGAAACTAAACAAAAACAGAAAATATTGTGTCTAAAATATAATATTAAATTCTTATTTATTGAACTTGTATAAAATCAATATCACATTTGCACTCGTGCTATTTGGGACAAAAACAGTACTCAAGTGATATTTCACTCCTTGCTCGTGTGATATTGCTTAACTATATCATATGATATAAATATCAGACAGAAACCACATACAATTAAATATCTTGAATTTTATGGGGATATACCTGCATTCTATAGGCTATATCATGCAGTGAGTTGTTGGCCTACATCATTAAATATTTCACACAAAAATGAATATTGATATCGATATTGAAAATGATATTTTCATGGTTTTTTTAGGGGGTGTTAATGTCCATTTTGGAGCTTGATTTGTTGAATGTTGAATGAATTTCTGTTTTATGACAAAAGCTATAGAAAAAGAGTTCCAGCTATTAGAGACCTCTCTCTAAGAGATACTGTAAATGGACAAAACCAGCTGCTAGAGGTCTCAAATAGTCCTGCAAGCTCCAGTAAATTGTTTTCAAGAGAATAGAGAAGTATTTGGGGACATAAAAGGTCTAACTGCAAGCCTCTGTGGTGGCATGGACCTTCTCGCTTCTTTCCAGGGGATTGATCATGATATGGAGGCTCTCATGCAATAAATGGCTTCAGGGAGAGCTGGAGACGAGCATCCCCGGAGCGTGGCTCCCCTTAACGACGCCTCCCCTTTCACCTATGGAAATGTTAAGTATGGGCTCGGGAGCACTGAAGCGGAGCGACGTCCGCCTGGCCGTATTTCATGCAGATGGGCAGGTTAAATATGCCAGCCACACATCCGATGCTGGGCAATCTTTTTCTCTTCTCCTACCTTAATCTCGCTCTTTTCAACCCTTCTCTTTATCTCTTTGTGGTGTCACCCCTTCAACGCATTTTTCCTTTCTTAGCTTTATCAGCTGTGCATTAAAGGTGCCTTCTTAAAGCATTAAGAATGATAGCTCTCTGTTGCCCGCTAAAGGTTAATGCATTGGATGATTGTAAATTGTTTGGCTAAAGTTCAAATGGAAGAAGGAAGGAAGTGCTCAATCTTAAAATATGTTGAGCCACTGAATATACTGAGTTCTGTCTCCATATGTTTTTCTGAAAGTGTAACATAACATAAGAGATTTAAGCAGAAATGCATAGGCAGTTGACATGCATAGTGTGCAATGCGGTGAAAATACACTAGCATTTGACTGGATGCTCATTCTGTGGTGTCAAAAACAAATGGTATGGGAAACATTTCCTCTTCTCTTTTGAGCCTGTTTATTTTGATATCATTACTATACATTATTAGCTGGTGAGATGCATTTTATTATTATTTTAACTTAGTATTGTTTTTACCACATTTTTGGTCCTAAACCACTTAGGGACAAGCACATCATTCCACTCTTCAAGGGATTCATTCAACAGACCTGTAAAGCTGTGGTTACATAATTCAGCAGTTCAAACACACTCATGTGGACTCATCTGGGAGCTGTTACACAGCACAAAGGAAGGAACGGAGTGTGACTGCTCCACTTTGCCTTGAATGTTAGATGTGTAGTTTTGGAATGTTGCATGTTATTAGTTCATAACACAACACTGCTTCTTGAAATTTTTCTTTGTGTAGCACAAAAACACAAAAGGTTAATGAAATAAATAAATGGCCGAATGATTGCTTTTGAGTGCATTCCCACATCAGACAGTATTGTTTGACTACATCTACACTACTGTAAAAATTATTTGAATTTTAACAGTAAAATGTTATGGTAAAAACCTGTTCATTAGATGACGATAATTTACCTTACTGTAATAGATGTAATGGGAAATTATATGTAATTTAAACTGTTAAATGTACAGTTTTCAAAAGTGAAAACAAATCATCTCATAATCTACAGTGAATAATAAATTGACATTCCCAGATTTCCCTGTGTGACAGCTCACATGTGATAGTTTTTAATTGAAATAACAATTTTTAATTTTACTTTTTAGTTATGTACATTAGGGTTTGATGTTGAAGGTGTTTTGTATTTGTGTGTATGACTTCTTTGCACTTTCTGTGCATTAGTGTTATTATATTAGTATATACAGCTTGTGGAAAAGCTTGTGATGGACATTGATTCATTTTGTGGCTTTCTCTTTTCCACTTGTGTTTTAAGGTGGTTTCAAGTATATTATAAAGGTAACCTTATTATTTATTATTAACCTTAAAGGTAACATTATTATTATTATTATTTTAACCGTACATTCTGCTAACGTATTTTATAGTAATGGTTAGCCAACCACAGTTGCTGGTTTTGTTTTGTGTTTTGTTTTGTTTGTTTTTTGGTACATTGTGTACATTGTGTGATCTCGAAGCAACAGATCTCTCGTTGTCCTAGGATATTACTAGTCTGCTCAGTCATGCAGTCGGGTAGGTAAAGATCCAAAGAACAAATTTCCATCTTTTACATTACCTTTAGCCTTTCTGCCTTACTTTTTCTCGTTTCCCACTTTCTCTTTTCCATTAGCACATGCATTCATATGCTTGCAAGTACAGCCTCGCGTACAACATAAACTGCCTGAATTGATCTGAAATCTTTCCCTTTGATAAACCACAGGGAGATGAAGCAATGAGAGCGAGTGCTCTAGATTTGCAAGTCCACAATGGCATCACCACTGCGGCCACCGTCACCTCGATTAAAATTTAATCGCGAGCAAAACACAGTGTGTGCATCAGTAAAATTTAGATTTATTATTTATTAGACATACTGAGCTGTTCAGGCCCTGTGAATCATTCATTGTGTCATACATCCCTTATATAGACTCATATAGCTGATATATGAAACTCATAAAAATGCATGAGAGACGAATTGAAGGATCATCACGGAGCGATGTGAGGTAATCTAGAAGCTCCGTTATGGATCCCACTCACCAAACAGCTCTTTGTCTTGTTGCGCAGCATCAAAAACCACTGTCCTTGCTTGTATGCGCGCTTTCGTCCTATCAATGACAATACCCTCGCCGCTTCCTCACGCAACAGATGGACCACTGCCTCATTAACTTTAATATGTCCAACATCAATTAGAGAGGAGTTAATTGGGATGCTCGAAAGGTGACTGCCGGCAAGCATGGCGCATACGCAAGCCCTCCATTTAATAAATGAAACTCGTCAAGGCAAAATATGCCAACAGTGGAGCTGATGGGCCTCATTGTGAGCGGGGACCGCACTGTCGTTTTGCTAGCTCATTTTTCTCATGTCATGTACCTGAGGAGTTCACCTTGAGGGGGCAACGCCGTTCCGCCTCCCCATCCATTGTTGTTTCCACACTGTCACTCTTTTTTCGGAGTGATTACTTTCACTCGTTCCCTCTCGCCCTCCCTCCTCTTCACACTCTTTATCTCACAACAGCTTCATTATCTCGTGACTCTGCCACGGCCTGTGAGAGATGAGTGTCCCACTTCGTGTTGTTGTTGTTGTTGTCGTTGTCTAGCCGCTGTGGTCTCAAGGGACATCTTTTTGGATGAGACAGAGCACCATGTTTCTGTCAGGCCTGTTTGCTGACTCAGCGCCTCTCATGCCATGTGTCTTCCTGGAACAGGTGCCGCTTGCCGCCAGACGAAAAGATGGGACATGCTGCTTTCAAAAAGCAAGCGCAACACACACTTTGTTATGAAGACAAATGGGTTATTGGTATTCTGTGACACATGTAGACGCTTAATGCACAACGATACAATACAGAGAGCCAGGAGTAACAGTCCAAGGAAAGTTAGCACAACAGTGATTCTCAATTACTCATCCAGATCTGGAACTGTTATTTTCACTGAAATATGGTAAACAATTCTGAGAATATGAGTCTGATGTTAACAGCTCCTCCCTGCTTGGGCCAAAACTAATTAGGAGAAAAGATCTCATACTCATTGTGTAGAGAAAACTAGACGTCTTTGTAAACACACACGATGGAGAATTTCTATTGATATCTACAGTATCTATCTATCTATCTATCTATCTGTCTATCTGTCTGTCTGTCGTTGTTTGTGTTGTTCTATTGCACTTTCTGACATTCTTTCTATAGTTCTATTTTGTCTAGTTTTTATAGTTCTGTTTATAGTTTTATCTATCTGTTATTCTTTCTGTCATTCATTCAATGGTTCTATTGTTCTTTCTGTTATTCTTTCTATTTATAGTTCTTTCTGGTGTTCCATTTGTCATTCTATTTGTTGTTCTTTATGTAGTTCTGGAGATTTTTTGTCATCCTTTTCATAGTTCTTTCATCTTATCTATTGTTCTTTCTATACTTCTGTCATTCTCTCGTTCTTGCTCTAGTTCTATAGTTAATTTTATAGTGCTATCATTCTATCTATCATTCCTGCTCTAGTTCTAGTATATCTAAAGCATTTGCTGTACTTACTTCTTTATAGTTCTTTTGTTCTGTCCATAGTTTTTATTTAGTTTATTTATAGTTCTAACACTCTTTTTTCTGTACTTCTGTAATTCTATTTATAGTTCTGTAGTTTTTGGTGTAGTTCTATAGTTATGTTGTTCTACCTATCATTATTTCTATAATTCATCATTTTTCATCTATCATTCTATCCATCGTTCATAGTTTCATTAGTTGTTCTATTTATCTAGTTATATCATTCAACCAATCTATAGTTCTGTCTTTGTGTATATCATTTTTTTCTGTAAGACCTATAAACTTTAAAACTTAAAGGCTTTTAAAACTTTTTTCAAAGCTTTTAAACAAGGCTTTGTCAAGCCAACATTTACAGTTTGCTGACCAACATTGATTTTCCATAATAAAATAAATAAATAAAATTATTTAAATAAATTTCTTGTTTGAAATGCAAACTCAAAATGAATTTAATTTTCAATTAATTTCTGAATAGTGCACAACCCTATTTTGCTGACCCTACAATGTATGTGATTTCACATTTCGCTATTCTTGTGGGGACATTTGCACAATGACCCTGACCCACACATATGCACTAACACACGGTGATGAAGTGCTTTGTGTTTGTGCACCACAGAGTGACTACAAACGCTATTAATCTTATGGTTTTCCCTACTATTCCTTTTCTGCATCATGCAGAACCCCATATCCAAAATTGGTTTTATCCAAAAAAGGAAATCTGAATTTGCTTTCCTAATATTTTCAGCCCCAGGCAATGTTGCTATAGCAAGCGCCGAGCTTTTACTCTCCTTTTATGACAGTTTAAAAATGAGGTGTATACGACTATAATAACAGAATAATGAAGAGAGCAGCGTCTATGCTGAAGATGTGACTATATAATCATTATTAGGAAGGTAAAAGGTCTCCAAGTGCTAAAGTGGAACAAACTCAATTGCAGCAGGCCAGATACTTTTTATCATAAGTCTGAGGCTGTTTAGGTATGCAAAAATGACATTTACCTTTAGAATGCATTTGCCCGTGTCAGTCAGATCCAGAAATGCCCCATTAAATAACCTTATGAGATTGGAATTAAGATTTTATAAAGGAAACAGCCATTAACCTGTGGAAATGAAAGAATAAACAGTGTTGGTAGAGTGTATGCCCCGGATCATCCCCAGGGCATCAGATGTGGTTCTGGATGGCTGACTCATTAGAATCCCATTTCCTCACTCTCCCTCTGTGTCTCTCTGTCCCTCTCTCTCTCTCCCTTTCTCTTGTTCTTTCCTCCAGTGTTGTCCTCTTATGATGAGCGTGTTGTACCATACCAACAGGGCAGACCTGTTTCCCACTGCTTTGCCATGGGGAAATTTGCATGTGCACTGACTGTAAAATTGAGCGCTCCCACAGAATCAAGTCTTAATCAAGCAACTCTAATGATCTTACATTTGGATGAGATTAATTTTTTGCTCTTTACCTCCTGTGTCACATTGTATTTGATGCAGGCCATGGGTCATGCATATGTAAAATAAAGAGACAGATAATAGAAAATGAATAAATGATCTATGTATAATACATACTGAGAAAATAGAGAGAATAGAAAATGCATGAAATATTTATATATCAGTTATCTATAGATAGATATGTGTATATATAGAGAGAGAGAGTAAGGAAAAGTTGCTCATTCCAACTGAACGAAGAGCAATTTTTATTTTATATAAAATTATATAAATTATATTAAGTATTACTAGTGCAATGACTTTGAATTCCATTGGAAACATATAATTTCTGATTGAGATAAAATTGGTAAATCTGACAATATGAGTTAATCAGTCAAGGAACTCCTAATATGTCCAATTAAAAGAGTGCACTGTGAACATTCCTATATATACTGTACTGTATATAGCAGGGGTGTCAAACTCAGTTCCTGGAGGGCCGGAGCCCTGCAGAGTTTAGATGCAACACTAATTAAACACACCTGATCCAGCTAATCAAGTCCTTCAGGCTTATTTGAAAACTACATGGTTTGTGTGTTGGAGCAGGGTTGGAACAAAACTCTGCAGGGCTGCGGCCCTCCAGGAACTGAGTTTGACAGCCCTGGTATATAGGAACAATAGCGGAGTAAGATTTGTGACTATGCTTGCCTTTATAATTTTGACCACTGAAGGGCAGTGTTTCTTGGATAAATACGTAGACATATTTCCCCTGTGCAGAAATGCAACACAATAGAAGGTTCTGTACAGAGAACACACAATTGTAAGATTTATAGTTTCATTCATCCACGTTTGTTATATTTAAAATGAAAGAGTGAACGAGAAATTCCTTGAGGGGAAAGTGTGTAATATTACTCGAGGATGTATTTATATAAAGATTTTTCCAGCACACAAAGGTACCCCTTAATTAATGTAAAGAGCTGGATTCCTAGTTGTATTGTCCTCTTTAGCATAACATGAACATTTTATATTTTGATTAGAGGGCTCTGAAAAGGCATAGGGATGTTTATTTGCTTACCACAATGAAGAGTGCCCTGGGTCGGTACATAAAATACATCGACTCTGGCAGAATGTAGCAAACAAATTATAATTTGCTGCTATTGTTGGCAGTAGGCACATTATGTTGTCAAAAGGCAGGTGGGATTATTTTTGACATTGCTACCATTGTTTCTATGCCGAACAAGAAGCCCAGCTCACCCACTGGAACATAAACAGACATGCACATATGTATTCATGCATATTTTCTGCACTCACTTCATACGTTGCTTGTTTGGAATCTGGGCTAAAGTGGAACATTCGAGCGCAGAGAAGAGCCGCAGCGTTACGCAATGTCTGTGTGAGGGACAGGAAGGAAGAGCTAATGTGATGGTGGTGAATGTGGGTCAGTGCCATGCTCACTGAACCAGCACAGTGAGCCTGAGACAGTATCATCCCTCTGCCCGTACCCGTGCTCACACACACAGACAGAAGCACATGTCTGCACACTGTTTCAAACACACATGTAAGCAAAACTGGCATAATGATGTGCGCTTAGAAGACGTGCTTAGAAGAAGCTTAGAGCGAAGCAGGAGAGTAAAATAAATAGTTCATCCAAATATGAAAATTCTGTCAGTATTTACTTTCAAATCTGTATGATTTTATTTGGTTTTTATATTGCAGAAAGGGAATTTTTGAAGAATACCTTTGTACTCTTTCAGCATAATAAAAGTGAATGAGAACTGGGACTGTCAATTTCCAACATGACAAAAAGCACCATGAGTGTCATAAATGTGGTAAATAACTCTTTCTAATTTCTTCCATATAACTCAAAGGGGTAAATTCTGAAGCAGTCCCTGGTCACTCTTTGTAATATAATAAAAGGGATTGAGGGACTTTCAAGCTGCAAAATGACCAAAAAAGCTCTATGTAATTCGTTCAATTTAAAGTCATCTTAAAGTTTTCAGATCTTTTTGAATCAGTTGATCCAGTTCATAAAACCAGTCTGAATGGTTTGTTCAGACTGAATAATGACCGATTTCAGTCTGTTCCTCACACAAAGCTATTGTATGGACCACTTTTTTATATTTTTAAAGCAGTTTTGAGCCCCATTTGAAGCTTGAAAGCTTAAGTCTCTGTTAAACTGCATGGAAAAACGTGACTAGAAGGGTCTAAATTTTTAACATTCCTATGTTGTATTTGTTGTATTTCAAAAACATGTACTTTTTTTTTCTTAAGATTGTTCTAAAGAAGAACACTTGAAAAGAATGTTCTTTAAATAACCTCTTAAAGTTAGGATAACCTCCAACTTGTCTTAAATTGGCAAAGATAAGGTGTTTAATTAATTTATTGGATTGTTTTAAATATTAACCAGGACAGACGGTGCATAAATGAATGCAACAACATCTTGAGACAGGCTCTTTAAAAATAACTATTTAAAATACTAAACATTGCTATAAGACTATCAAACTTTAATCTTACAAGCCATATACAGGTGCATCTCAATAAATTAGAATGTCGTGAAAAAGTTCCTTTTTTCTTGTAAGTTATTTCAAAAAGTGAAACTTTCAAATATTTTAGATTCATTGCATGTAAAGTAAAACATTTCAAAAGTTTTTTTGTTTTAATTTTGATGATTAGAGCTTACAGCTCATGAAAGTCAAAAATCAGTATCTCAAAATATTAGAATATTTACATTTGAGTTTCAATTAATGACCATCCCTACAGTATAAATTCTGTGTATCTCTTGTTCTTTGAAACCACAATAATGGGGAAGACTGCTGACTTGGCAATGATCCAGAAGACGAACATTGACGCCCTCCACAAAGAGGGTAAGTCACAGAGGGTCATTACTGAAAGGTGTGGCTGTTTACAGAGTGCTGTATCAAAGCATATTAAATGCAAAGTTGACTGGAAGGAAGAATTTGGGTAGGAAAAGGTGCACAAGCAACAGGGATGACCACAAGCTTGAGAATACAGTCAAGCAAAGCTGATTCAAACACTTGTGAGAGCTTCACAAGGAGTGGACTGAAGCTGGAGTCAGTGCATCAAGAGTCACCACGCTCAGACGTCTTCAGGAAAAGGGCTACCAAGCCACTTCTGAACCAGAGACAACGTCAGAAGCATCTTACCTGGGCTGTGGAGAAAAAGAACTCAGTGGTACAAAGTCCTCTTTTCAGATGAAAGTAAATTTTGCATTTCATTTGGAAACAAGGTCCCAGAGTCTGGAGGAAGAGTGGAGAGGCACAGATTCCATGTTGCTTGAAGTCCAGTGTGAAGTTTCCACAGTCAGTGATGATTTGGGCTGCCATGTCATCTGCTGGTGTTGGTCCACTGTGTTTTCTGAAGTCCACAGTCAACGCAGCCATCTACCAGGAAATTTTAGAGCACTTCATGCTTCCTACTTCTGACAAGCTTTATGGAGATGCTGATTTCATTTTCCAGCAGGACTTGGCACCTGCCCACACTGCCAAAGGTATCAAAAGCTGGTTCAATGACCATGGTGTTACTGTGCTTGATTTGCCAGCAAACTCGCCTGACCTGAACCCCATAGAGAGATCTGTGGGGTATTGTCAAGAGGAAGATGAGAGACACCAGACCCAACAATGCAGATGACCTGAAGGCCGCTGTCAAAGCAACCTGGGCTTCCATACCACCTCAGCAGTGCCACAAACTGATCACCTCCATGCCATGCCGAATTGAGGCAGTAATTAAAGCAAAAGGAGCCCCTACCAAGTATTGAGTACATATACAGTAAATGAACATACTTTCCAGAAGGCCAACAATTCACTAAAAAATTTTTTTATTATTGGTCTTATGAAGTATTCTAATTTGTTGAGATAGTGAATTGGTGGGTTTTTGTTAAATGTGATCCTAAATCATCACAATTAAAATAACCAAAGACTTAAACTACTTCAGATGTGTGCATTGAATTTATTTAATACACGAGTTTCACAATTTTAGTTGAATTACTGAAATAAATTAACTTTTCCACGAAATTCTAATTTATTGAGATGCACCTGTAAATATCAGAAAGTGCACCAAAATGAATATTTTAGGTGTTAGCTCAATATTCTCCTATATCATGCTGTTTGAACCATAAAGGCCTTGTGTGTGTGTGTGTGTGTGTGTGTGTGTGTGTGTGTGTGTGTGTAGTCTAAAGATTCAATGAACTGATTCAAAAAAATATATATTTTTCTGACTATTATTTCATATGTCAGGCTTTACAGGGTTAAAAGGAACAAATCATACAGACCTCATACAGTAATGAGTTAGCTACAGATGAGAAGAGGTGGATATGGCCACTAAAGATGAGAGAAGACAGGACAGGGCACCATTGAGATGTAGGGTAAGATGCGAAGGTCAACCCACCGCCAAAGACATTAGCTCCTGCTCCTAACCTGATTAAATAGGTCTTGACAATAAAGCCTCTGCACAGGGCACAGGCTTTGTTAGTGCAGTGACCTCTTTATCATTCAGTAAGCTACAAGTCACATCTAGGGAGCAGAATATCCTGATGAGCTGCCTTACCATTCCATGCTGTGGTTCATATTATTGCCATATTTTTACTATTTTATTAGTAGACATCTTCCTTTATTTGCCTAGGTGTATGAATGAGATTACTATTGAGCAGAGGTGGCTTCATACATTCATTAGAAACAACCTTGAGATCAGTTGGTTAAAAATAAAGGGCATTATACTCTGACATTTTAAGTGTAGCTTAAAGGGATAGTTCACCCAAAAGTGAACATTCTGTCATCATTTAGTCATCCTCATGTTGTTCCAAACCTGCATGAATTTCTTCTGTTAATTCCAAAGGAAGATATTTTAACATCTTAGCGTAACACTTTAAATAGTTCTGATTGGCTGTTTCTTGGAACAACACAAAGTTTATTTAAATGACATGAAAATTCTAAATTTGGGGGGAACTCACCCTTAAAGTGAAATATAATGCATTTCAAACGGTGTACTTTCTTGGTGTTTTACATCCATTATTCCACATTTGGAATTCCATGCATTTCATTATGCTGAATAATACAACTCTCTAAGTAAATACACAAAAATCTTTTATTAATGGTTTCTACAGTATATCTCGTACATAGTATTCTCAATATATAGCTCAAGCTTCTCCCGAAAAGGGCCAAAATGTGGCCTTTATATAAGCTCTGTTAGGGTCTACTGGGGTTTATTGCCATTTAGTGCCATTTAAAGAGGTGTTCGCTACCTTGAAACCTTCTAATAAAGCCTACATGTCTTGCTTAAAAGACAGCCAGGCCTGGAACATGACTCCAGGTGCTTAAACGCACAGTAAAAACCACTGCTCACTGTAATACGCATCAATAAAATAAAATAAAAAGGTCTCCTCTGGCCAAATCTTAATTGGCATTGAAACCACACTGAATTTAAATGCAAATTGTTCATGGAAGACGACTCATGTAAATCCCTTTACGTTGACTAAACTCTTAAGTGGACTCGATTCCTGTACTTCTAAATGGTCCTAAGTCCTTTTACACACCACATTATTAAACGTTTACCCCGATGGGTGTCTTTCATTCATGCCCGAAGCCAAACACTTAATTCAAGCAGGGGGACTAACAAGGGAACCGATCACCCCAACAGAGCAGGGGCTCATAGGAAAACTCCTGGGGTCACCAATGAATATTTAAAATTACCTCCATAGCAAATTAGATTTGACCTTGAATGTGTGGATCTGCCTGACGAAGCCTAAAAGGGTCATAATTTGCCGCCACACCAGCCACCGTTTAGTGACCTGAGGTGAACGTAGTCACTATAATTCTTTCCCTTGTCAGCCTTTGTGAGGACAAAGAGTGTTTAAAGATGCTTTCACTGGAGAAAGACTGAATAAATCAAAAAGGCTAATTAAGGAACAGGATGTTTTGTATTTGCTGTATTGTTTTCACTGACAAACACAGACAGAAGACGTGCATCCTTTGCATGAACACAATTCTTGTAACCTCAAGGGCCATAACGAACTACAGTACCAATGCCGCCTTGACAAGCCAATAGCTTGTAATGAGCCGAAAGCGATGGGAGACAGAACATTGAGGGTGTTAATGGAAAAGGATAGTATTGATTCGCAGATGACCCTGTATAGTCTCTCTACAAATCAGGACTGGTCTGTCCCATTTGCCCTTTATGTTTTCAGACACACAAAGTGGCAGAACCTTGCGTTCATGCAGATTTGATTTCTCCAGAGGCTGCCTTTCTATTCAGCCCCATTGAAAAGCACTTTCCATTGAACAACGGCAGACCTTGCTAGGTTAAATGGGCTTGATCTTCTTGTGCAGAACACATTGGAGTAGGCCTCAGGGATATGCAATGTACATAAACCCTGATGCATGCTGCATAGAACTACAAAGGTTAAGCGGAGCAATTGTTTAATTTGGGGAGTTTTGAATGGGAACTTGACTCTTATGACTCGCAAGACCACATAAACAGATGACACAGTGTACCTCTGGGCTTCTTGCAGGCGGCCGCCTCAGTCACGGCTAGATCAATCCACATGTCTCCTTAACGGCTTGCCGGAGGGCGAGTGCAGTGGAATTGATTGCACATCCCTTCAGCCTCATAGCTTGCTCTTATGAGATTTGGTTAATGCTCTTGGTGTCCCCATGGTGGGCCTTTTGCCCTCCTTTTTCCTTGATCTCTTCATTCTGCTGTTCTATTCTCCACTTAAGAGGACACATTTGCAGCTTCGGTTTGTTCATGTAATTAAATCTGTAATTGTAATTCACATAATTACCAAGCAAGTACTTTAATGGTGTGAGCTTCAACTGGGGAAGGTATGCTTCACTGAAGATGTCCATGTTCTGTGTCTGTATCTGTGAAAATGCTGGAGTCAACAAACAGCTGTGGAATGTTGCAATTGTGAAACATTATATTGGTAGTTCACATAACATTTGGACACAGTTTATTGGTGGCAGCATTGACTTAATTAAACATTTTCACCATGACAAAACTTCACAATAAGGTTTCATTAATTAATGTTAGTTACTACGTTAACTAACATTGAACTAACAATTAATACATGTATTTATTCATCTTTGTTAATGCTGTCTAAAATACAACTGATAGTTCATTTAAGGTCTATTAATAACTTACCTTATGTGTTTGAGTCACTAAAAAGACCCGACTCATACTAATCATTCATTAGGGAATCGGTTGATCTATACTGGTCACTCTGGATTTTTTATTAGCTGGTCCTTTTTTAGTCAGTCATACAGTGCGTTTGGGACTTTCGGGACTCGGGAATTGACCTACACTGACAGTGCTGTATGTTTTATGTTGAAGATTTTATTTGATGATAGCTTTTTAGTATAGTGTTCCATTCACATTGGCGGAAGAATACTTAAAATTCAACCGAACAACAATTTGGTTCAGGGTTTTTCAAGATAAATTTGTATTATGAAATCTAAATTTATCTCATAGTATTCTTGCATTTTATAAGTCTAGTTACATATATTTAAAAAAAAATCTAGCATTTATGAACCCAAATGTTGTATTTCTATAGCCATCATATCTTCTTTAATACTATATTGCAAAAAAGTAAACAACTGCTGTATTTCATATGATAATTATTGTCCTTATCTGAATGTTCCCATGTGCAAGGTTTAAAACCCTGTTCACCTCTCTGTGCTTTTAAGTCAATCTTTCAATTTCATTACATATCTTGCGCAGAGGTCAGAGGTCCAGATGCACTCTGAGTGAACCGACCCACAAACCCAATCTTGGAAAGAAACTCCATAATCAGTCTAACTGGTTTGACAAACCTGTTCTTGCGCTCCGAGCAGAGGATGAGTTACAGCTCAATTTTCTCCCCGGCTGTGTCGGAATAGCCTAGAGGAGGAACTGTGGCAGATATGAAGGTGAACAGGTTTGGATATAAGCGAATACTGTATTCCTCCCCAAGGACAAGATCCACGTTGCACCCTGATGATGATGAAGAAGGCTATTTCTCACTCTGAAAAGGATATTCAGGTTACAGTGATTAGAATGTCACTGGAATGTAGAACTGTGTTCTTCTAGAAAATGGTGTGAGAAGTCTGTGAACCTGCTCCAATTTGAATCCATTTGATACAGTATTGAATCATAGAATTACAGTAAGTCGACAAATATGAGCATGATGCCCAAGGACCTCAAAATTAAATGGAAGGTATCAAATTGCTGAACACTCACAAAAGAACAGATACTTTCACTGTTGTCTGCACTTTCCTCATGTACAACTGTTATGTTCATTATTATGTGGCCTCAGGTGTGTTTATGCCATGAAATTTGAACTAAAAGTTCTCAAATTCATTTTTTTGGTGTTACATATTTCTCACATGACATACCACAGCTTTGACATACGCTACTAATTTTGCATTCACATGGATCTGATTCAGAAGCCTCTGACAGAATTAGTAAGGTTATTCAATGAAGGATTTTTCAGACAGATTCAAACCAGTAACTCTGAGTCTTTTGAACAATTTGTTAAACAAACACATAAGAGTCATTTGTTTGTGAATTAAACTACACTAGTGGTGTTTTGAATCGATCAAATTAACTTATTCATAACACAAACAAATGACCTACTGATGTAAATATACAGCAATCTGAAGAAACGTTGACTGAAAAGATATTTATAATGAATGAATGGAAGATTTGAGTCACTGCGATGAATCAAAATTCCCACTTGAGTTGTACTGTTTTGTATTATTCAATGCAATATTATGACAAGGAAAACAATGTTAAAACTAAAACAGAAAAAGTGTTTTTTCCCCTCATATTTCACTAAAACGTCAAGATTATACCTTTTTAGCTGCATGTTAGCATGTAAAAGTTTGGGAAGTACTACCAGGAGAACAGGGTTTGAGCAATAATAATGTGACTAGGTGATTGAATTGTATTGACTTGACCCTAACAGCTCTAGTTATCTCCTAATCATTTCCTATTGGCCAAAACAATTATACAGCAAATTTAAAATATAGAGATTCAAGCATAATCTAGGCACAAAGTGTTTGGCCTTTAATTGCTGCAATTATTGCTTCCCCCTAACCAATTAAAGTGAGTGACGGATGCTGATGATGTATGAGATGGGGAAGAAGAATGTTACGTGAACATTTCTGGGGATAGACAACAACTGTTATAAATGCCTCAAGCATTACCTAATACTGAATAATGAGGTAGTCTGTGGGCAGCATTGAACAGCAGACAATTGTCCTTGACCTCTCTCCTGCATTGCTGTCTTTCATTTGTCTGTTTCTAACCGGCATTCGTTTTTACTTTACACCATCAGCAGATTCAAAGCCCTTCTCACTGCACTTTCACCTTTTATCATTAGTTTGAGACAGCTCAGTGCAGAACTACACTACTGAATCCGAGTCTTTGTGTGAGGAAATGGCATTACAAGCCAACATCGCGTAGAAGGGCAAAAAATAATAGGACATGTAGTGCTGTTTTGGGGTGTAATGGTGGTGTGGTGTGTTTCGGGGTCATGAAAGAGGTATTTGTGTAGTTGAGCTACAGTATTCGTCTGTTCAAATATGACACAATGTTTGAAACAGCTTCAGAATAAAATAGCCTTTTTGAGATATTCCTTATACAAAATAAGTTTTTTTTTTAGGGAAGGCTTACTATGTTACTGTGAATGTAATATTTTGCATTTAAAAAGGGCAATTCTATTTTTGAAAAGGGGCCAAGGCATTTACTACAGTAAATTGTTTTTTGTTTTTTTATAATTATTTTGTTGTCTTTTGTGTGAAAATCTGCAAAAATCACAGTTAAATAATCATCAAAAATTGCAAGCAAATAAAAAAATTATCAAATCAAAATAAACTATTCAAAGTTACAATTAATTATATTTAATACAAATTTTTGTGCACTATTGTTCAAAAGTTTGGGGCCAGAACTTTTTTTTTTTTCAAGAAATTAATACTTTTATTAAGTAAGTGTACATTAAATATATCAAAATTGTGGTTTCCACAAAAATAATAAGCAGCTAAACTGTTTTCTTCAATAATATAAAGAAATGTCATAAGAAATTGCACCAAATCAACAAAAGACAACATAAGAATGTTATTGCTGATGAAAATTCAGCTTTGCCATCACAAGAATAAAATTATTAAAATAGAAAAGTTAAATGTAATAATATTTCACAATATTACTTTTCACTTTTTTTTTTTTTTTTTTACATTTATTTGATAAAAAGTTGGGGCTAAGAGATTTTCAAAAATATGAAAAATCTTACTTACTAACCCCAAACTTTTGAACAGTAGTTTCCAAGTGAATAAACTAACATCATCGAAGCATTTACATTTATAAAAAGTTTAATTACACTGAAAGTAAAGATAATAACAGAATATCTTTTCAAAGAAAACCATTGAATCCGACATGGATAATTTTGACACTCTACAGTAAATGCATTTGTGTATTATGGGCTCGTTACAACTCTTGCAAACTTATATATGACTTACAGTAGCATTCTAAGTCTCTACAATTTTGAATTATTCACAAGGATTCTGGCTTTTGGTTTGGTTCACATGAAATTCAGCCAGGATGATGTAACCAGTTGGAGGAGATGACAAATGCACCATGTAACAGAGTCAAATGGGCAGTCATAGGCTGGAAGCACCCCACTAATTTGGTTAGTTAGTTACTAACCTCATACTTTCCTCCTTTGGCTACTCTAAAAGATGTTCATGACAGCCAATCTCTCACTCACACATTGCTTGTGAATTAACCCAAGTCTGCACATTCATCATCTGCCTTAACCCCTGCAACACCCACATTTCCCCTGTTCTCTTTCTGTTCACTTAAATCTCCCAGCTGATACAATCCATGGCACTGAATTATAGTTCAATTAACCTTTTTCACCAATACTAACCATCATTGTCACCTACTACATGAAAAAGGTCTGACAGACACATGGCTTCAATTCTCTCCCCCTTTTTTAATTTGATTACACTACAGATAAATTGTGTTCACACTGCAATACACTATGAGCATACCACAGTGGAATACAGACGTGTGCGGTTGCTTTTGTGTTGTTTTTGTGGCCTTCTGCCAGAGTTTTCCCTATACAACCCAATGGTAATATGCTAATGTAAGCCTCATTAGCCTTACACTGACTGTCTGATGTATATGCACACAAAGATGGCTGCTACACACATTCTGGAGTCAGTTTTGTGAAGTTTCTTGTCGCAAGTGGAGCAGACTTTATGCACAAGAGACTGCAGCACTGCAAGTTTTCTGCTCTTGAACTTTGTCCTTTGAGGCTTAAGTGCATCATGAGTGTTATGTTGAGTTACTGTGCTGGGTAGGGTATATATAAAGTCATTTTTTTAGACAGTCTGTTGTGGTGTGCCGTAAGCTTGCTCACTGCATGCATGGCTGGCCTTTAGCTCTGGAGCTCTAATGAATGCTAACATCTCCATGTTTTATAACTGTGGACAGGGCTTTTTGGAGTTACAGAGATATTTTTAGAGATCTGTCTCTGTCATCACGCCCTGATGTGTTTCTTTACTTATTAGTCCATTTTTTTATCCATCTTTGCTTTGGAAGCCTGATTTTGATGAATAAGAAGTAATTGTAACGTTATTTTGTGTAATTTTTCAATCTGATTGAGCCATCAGTCTGATTACTAACAGATTATTTGGTTGTATGTAAACACTGCTAATGTGAGTATATTGCTTAATTTACATTTATGTATTTGAAGGATGATTTTATTCGAATGTAGATGTATGCAAATACACGTTTTGTTGTTGTTGTTTCTATTCAAGCAATTTATGCATGGGAATCGAACCCATAACCTTGGCCTTGCTAGCACCATGCTATACTGTTTGAGCTCAAGTATGGCTCATTTTAAACTTGATCACCTAATTTTCAGATTTGTTTTTTAAACAAGGCCAAACAAACAATAGGCTAGTTATACTAGTTATGTCCAACTCACTCTACTTTTCCTTTCTCAATTCACTTCTCTTCAACTGCAGTGGTGCATCATTCACAGAGAATGTACTGCAAAGTTTATATAACTGTGCATTCATTTAACCATTGTGCTTCTGCAAAACTGTTTAGTAGTACAGCCAGACTCTTTGACAAGTCACTTATTCTATCATTAGGCAGCCTTTGGGGAATATTCTAACCCATCTGGAATTTCCTTAAAATTGAATAATAACCTAATCCACACATAGAGCTCCATGACTTTTTGACTGAATACTCACTTATAATTGCTCTTGTACTTCTCTAATAAGCAGCAGTGCCAGGGCTCGATTTGTCTGTGTGCCAGACTGTTTGATGTTGGTGCCTGCAGTGCTTTCCCAGCTCCTGCTGCAGGGATGGCAGCCTGAGCTTTTGTTTGGGGGCTTTGTTAGAAGGTTTTTGGGCTGGAGTGGATGAAAGCAATTTCAAAGCTGAATTTGATGGAGAACTTAATCGTTGATAATGTACATATGCGGGTGTGTGGTAAAAAAAATCTAATTTACTAAATCATGTTCATGTTGCCATTGTCCATTTTTTTTATCTTTTTTATTTTTTTGAATCTGAGCTTATATGTGCATAGAATCTATGAAACTTACTTTTACACAGAGATTGGTAGGTCTATTAGTAAAATCTATTGACTTTAGCAATAGCTGTTGAATTATGTGCCAATGGTGACCATTCAAAAATGGGGAAACAGCACGTTTCAAGTGAATGCACGTTTCAATCTTAATGCCATGTTAGATATTGGGTCTTAACTAATTTTCATTTTGGCATCTTAATATTTAAGGCCCTATATTGTCTAGCTCCAGAGACATTGGATTTTCAATATGGCTCCAGGGGTAAATTGTGAAATTGTACACATTTTCAATGGTCAAAAATAATGTGGGTCACTTTGCATAAATGTTATACTTCCTTTCTTTTAAAGAGGAATGTCTGAAGAACAAATAATGTTGAAACTAGAGATGTATCTCGTGTCCTTCTGTCTTTTCTTTTGGAATCTTCATTTCAAGGCCCTACATCTTTCAGTCCCAGAGATATGGCAATCTCAATGAGGCTCCATTGGAACTTAATGTAACACTGCTGTCTGCATTGACATAAACGTAACTTTGCGAAGTATGCATTATTTCGATAAAATCAATATACTGTATTGTACAGCTCTACTACACAGTAGGGAAGCATATTTGGACACGGTGGCTGTTGATGTTCTGTTTGTTCAGACAGACTCTGGGAAACAGTGTTTGTGTAACCCTATATGGACGTTGGCTGCCTCCGAATGGACACAGATCATTAGGAGAAATGTTCAGTTCCATTTCTTGAGAAAGAGATTGTATCTAAGGCAGTTCATTTCTGTTCATTTAGCTGTTTGTAAATCACAAAATACTTTGAAAATTGCAATGGTTATGGTCATGTTGCCAAGATACAAGATGTTCTTTTCACTAAATGCCATATTAAGCTTTGTGATTTGAGCTCTGTACAAGTCATATCACATTTTTTCGAATTAGGTTTATTATGCACATAGTTCATATTTCTTGCAGACCTTTATGGTGGGCATTCATGCCACTCAGCACGCAACATGAAATGTTGATTTTAACTGGTTTTAATAATGTGCACTAAGCACTAATAGCTGCCTGTGTTTATGACTGCTCGTTTGACTACACATGGCCATCATCCATGACGGAGCATCCAGTTCTAGGTCCTTTCATGATAATTTTGTTGGGTATAAAAGCACATAGTTTTTCCAGAATACGCATAGATGTTTTGTAAGATCTGACGAATGGTTCTTTGAAATATTTGTGTTCTTTCAACACCATGTTCCTTCAATCTCAGCTGCTTTGCTTTTCACTCCCTTATCCTCTTGAGTAAAGTTTGCAAATTTACATTAATCAAAAACATCACCAGACAAGGAAAAATGTAAGATCCCTTGTGTCGGACATTTAGTGCGGTCCCTCAAAGCATTTCTTTGTTTTTGGGAAACCATCTGCCACTGTTTGCCTTGCTCTCAGGCTTACTTTGGCAAATGCACCAGGCCTATGGGTTTTCTCAAGCTCCGAAGGCCTTTTCGGATTATACTCATGTATACCTAGACATTCTCATGGGGCCATGTGCATCTTATGGTCCAGGGTTTCACAAGCATTTCACTTCTCTCCAGTCTGATATTTAATAATCCATTAAGGGAGTTTATGTAACATCAGCCATGCTAATGTGTTCCTTTTGACATTGGGTGGGCCCATTAAGTTAGCACTGATTCCCAGGGCCGCTAGATTGATGGATTTGACCTGTTCGCTGACGTCCTCTCCGTGAATATTGCATTACAGTCAGCTGGCCTTGGAGACAGGTACTCTCCTGTTTGTTTTGCATGTCGGTTGTCCAGACGCCAAGCCCTGTATTGGATTGAGCGTGCGAGCCGCAAGCAATTATTTGTCCGCTAATGCCTGCGCATCGATATGGGAGCGTTTTACTGAAATGATAAACAGAACGTTTGGATCCATGGCATTTCTCATAGAGATCTCCATGGTGCTGGTGACATCATTACTCTGAGGCAGCTGTGCATCTGAGGAGCTTGTGAACGGTTTAGGTTCCTTTGTCTTCCGAGCACGGTCAGTGTTTGGAATAATACATCTGTCAAAGCTTAATTGTGCTGGGGATATTTCAGGAATAGACAGAAATGTTCTCTTTTGTGCTTTCCGCCCGCCTGTAGATAAGGCATCGCTTGATACAGCAGGGGAGAACAGTTATCCTTCGGAAATTAAGCAGGGAATTAAACGACAAAATGAGCCGTCTGTCGTGCTTCAACTCGATGGAGATACAAATCTCCACCTGCTCGCAGCACGTGCCACTGTACCTGCATGGATTCATGCTGTCCGATCTGATCCGTCACCTCCACCTCCTCCCCTCACCCCCCCACCAACGCCACTCTCTTCATCCAAACTCCAGCTTTAATCATGTGAAATTCATGAGAGCGGCAGCAGGGAGGTTAACGAGATGTTGTGTAAAAACCCGAGCGCTCGCAATACGCTCCCTCCTTTATCTATCGAGCCAGATGCTGCAGGCTTATTTCTCTTTTGTTATACAGAAATTTGATTAATTTGACTATTTTGAATATTAAATTGTGCTGTTGTGCTGACATTTACCGATGTCAGTCATCGGGATGCTTAATCCCTCAAAAGCTCTGCCTCTGTAATTCCCATTCTACTATTTGGTCCGTCATTACAGAATCTCATTGAGATGGAAATGACACTAAGGAGAAGGGAATCCGAATGGGGATAAATGGTAGCATTGTTCCCAATGTTGGAACAAGAGCAGTGTGATAGTCATGGAATGTGTCTGGCCAACTATTTGGAATGATTCCACAGCATTTTTTGTTGACTTCATTATTGTTGATGCAACCATCAAACCACACAATACATAATAAAATGAATGGCTCACCCCAAAATTAAAATTCTGCCATTATTTACTAACCCTTATGTTGTCCCAATCCCAAATTACTTTCTTTGTGCCATGAAACAAAAAGGTGATTTGGTTTTAAATAACATTCTGGCTGCTCTTCTCTCCTCAATATAATCAAAATGCTGTCAAGCTCCAAATGAAAAAAGGGTCATAAAAGTATATTAACTATATTTACTTTTTTAAGAAATTTATATTTTTATTTATTAAGGATATTAAATTTATCAAAAGTGACAGTACAGACATACAAAAGATATCTATTTCAGGTAAAGGCTGTTCTTTTGAACTTTATATTCATAAAAAAATCACAATTATTAGTTTTTGACTAACTAATTAAACAAACAAACAAATAAAAAAATCAGCATATTAGAATGATTTCTGAAGGATCATGTGACACTGAAGATGGCTGCTTAAAAAATTAAGATATGTTTAAACAGAAAACAGTTAGGCCTATTTTAAATTGTAGTAACATTTCACAATATGACAGTTTTAACTATTTTTGGTCAAATAAATGCAGCCTTGGTGAGAATAAGGTAAGATTTTTTGATGAGATGTCTTTCAAGAACATTTAAAAAAAATCTTACTGCCCCAAACTTTTGGACAGTGGTGTATATTATAATACAGTATGTCTTCTGAATCCATATGATTGCATTTAAATTGTTATTCACTGAAATTACATGATCTTTTCAATGGGAATCACAGCCTAAATTACACATGAATTGATTCGCCAGTTCAATTCACTCATTCACAACAACAAACAACTCATTAGACTGGCAGGTAATCAGTGAGTAATGACTTATCTTTGGTTTGTTTGCCGCACAAAACTATTATACACTTCAGAAGACTTGGAATATATTGCATGTGTTGTATGGATCATTTTTATGATACTTTTGAGGTGCATCTTTGTCCTTTTCAAGGCTTGACAGCACCAGGCTTCATTCGCTTCCATTAAATTATTAAAGAAAATCATCTTCTGTGCTCCACAGAAAAAAAAGAAAGTCATACAGTTTTGGAACTACATGAATTTTGAACCACAATTCCTTTAAGGCTGACCTCACATCAACGTAGCTGAATTCTTATGTAATGGGGATAGAGAAAATGGATAGAATAAATGGAAAGAGCTGACAAATTGATGGCTGATGTCTTTTCAGTACATTCAATTGCTCTTGATTTCCTCTTTCTGGCTGCACTGTCAAATGCAACAACAGATCTAGTGTAATCTTCAGTCCTCTCCTACCAAGACTCCATGTAAGGTCCTAAGATATCTGGAGCCACTCTGAAACAAGACATGTCACCCTTCTCTCCACAGTTCACTGGGGCCTCACAACCGCAGATAAAATATTGGGTGGAAAAAGGCCAACAGCCTTGAACAGGACATTAAAGTAGACAATAAATGATTCCTAAATCGATCTGACCTTTTCAGCAAATATATTCAGCTCTACAGAAATCGTCTGCTTTGGTTAACTTGGCGCAAGTATCCATCTGGGACGGCCGGCAGAACAGATGCCATCCCCAACTTGGCCTCTCCATCATGGAATTTAATAGGCCATAACAATAAAAGCGGGAACACTGGGTGTGCCCGAGGGAAATCAACAGTGTGCTAGACCAGGCAGTTAGAAACTGAGTGTGTGTGTAAGTGTGTATGAGAGAGAGAGAAAGAGAGAGAGACAGAAAGAGGATAGTAAAGGGAAGAGCAAGAAAACAGCACAAATAAAAAAGGCTTTCTTTGCTGCTCTTCTCAAATTATTCCATACTGCCCAGGAGTCTTTTGTAATTATGCTTTAAGTGGTTCAGTTTCTATGACAAACTGACAGTAAAATCATCTCATTTATATCATAATGTTTTTCTCATACACCTGCCACTAAGTCATTGTGTTGTTTGGCTCTTTGATCCATTTGGTGTTGTACTGCTCTCAAAAGCATGTACATGGTAATTGAGTTACTGACTGATGGAGGTCTAATTAGTCTCAGTCCAGCACTTACGCTGAGTGATTTTTACTCATGTAATGAATGGCGTTTGTTATGTAGGAACATGTTTCTAATAGGGCAGTATAGCCATTTTCTGCAGGCTTTCTATCATAGTTAAACAATAATTTTATAAAAACTCAGCCAGCTATAAATTATACTCACAATGTCACAAATGCACACGCTCATGTGCATGTAGCTTTGCTTTGTTCCACAGTAATTTAGTATATATTTGTGTCAGTAAGATCTCTCACACACACACATAGCTGCCGCCTCTACTTCTAGCTTCACCTGCCCAATCCTATGAACTGGGCCGATGATCTGTGTCCCACTCAAAGGGTCGTTTACACAAGATATGTTCTTTACGTTGTTACTTTTGTTGTTTTTCTATGTAAACATGGGCTAGATGGACATTTCTATTTTTTCTTTTTCTTTTTGGTGTTTCACATGAGAAGTAGCAATTTGATTCTTATTCTTTTAGTAAAATATTTTGACAAATAAATTGCAAATCCATTATGGGATCATTTCAATAATCAATGTAAAGCAATTCTTGCAAAATTTGTGTTTACATTATCTTTCTAATGACGTTTTACAGTCTTTTCAAAGGCAGCATAAATGCAATCTAATAACTGTGTGAACAAAACTTAACACAACACTACTGTCTTCTGTAGAGCTGCTTTATAGCTGAATTGCTAACATTCCATAATTGATTAATTTTGCACTTTAATTGAACAGAACTGAACAGAACTGACTTGAGCTGAACACTATTGTCTTCAGTAGAGCTGCTTATATCTGAATTGAGCTAATTTCATAATTGATTAACTTCACACAATTATTAAAATGAACTGAATCAATGCTGAACTGACTTGAGCTGAATAATGACACTATTGTCTTTGTAGAGCTGCTTTTGAGGAGAGTTTAAATTTGTCTCATATGAAAGTTTGCATCATTGATTGTTATTTTACTGTGAAGCTTTGATCAGTGTTGTATAAAGCACTATGTATAAAGATAATGTTCACAAGAGTCATTTGTTCCTGATTGAACTACCCTGATCACACCAAATAGTTATGATTCACTGTAAAGAACCAGTTTTGTGAGTCATTTGGTCAGGGATTACACTGGTTGCCCTATGTTTTTGATTCACTAAAAGGAACCACTTCATAAGAGCTGTTCATTCAGGAATCAGACTACACAATTGTGCTTTATATTTCATGCTGTAGCTTCAGTAGCTGTTACATGACCACTGAATGGTAGTACAGCAAAAACCATTAATCGAACCTAAGTTTGGTTCCATTCCATTGTGTCTAGCAAGAATGTTTCCTATGTGAGCAGTCATAATTTTTCATTAAAAGACTTTTTTTTTTTTTTTTATAGAGTGCCCATAGGCATGTAAAAACTACATTTGTATACATGTCCCAACCCCTAGAGCAGTAAAAATGCATTCATACTATGCATCTTATAAGATATAGAGATATTTCTGTGCTCTTTAACCCCGCCCTGTTAAAGCATTCAAATCACAACGAAGGTCACGGCTGCAGGATATTTATGGCTCGGTGTGAGAGGTGATAGTCTCATCTGATACTGTCAATCAAGCATGGATGATTGACAGCTGAAATATTCAGCTTCAGTCCTTTACCCCTGAACATGATCATATATGTGGCGTGTGTGGCGATGGAAACGAAAGGGCCACCTCTGGACTATGATCCTATTTTGTGAGCGCATTATGATGCATCATTCCGCTACAGGTCATCTCATTACAGGCTCACACAAACTGCCATTAATAATCGGAAATCCCTTATTCCAAACCACCCACCAGACATGGAATTGCTGCTTGCTTCTGGTTTATATGGATAAAAGTCGTTCAAGAACGTCCCTTATGAATTTGCTATTACGGGGGCACATGTCAGTTTGGGGAATCATGGCTTGGGTATAAACGGGGGATGGGGTTCTGAATGAGGCCTGACCCGCAGTCCTCATTTGAGAGCTACAGAATGGGCCAGAGGTTGCAGATTGAGATGGATTACAGCAATTGGCTGTGATGAGATTGCAAAGAACACAGTGAAAGTCGGGCTTCTATGTTTATGGGGGTGCAAAGATATGTATGTTTATTAGTAATGTATGGATGTATGTGTGCTCATAGTGTGCTGAATGAATGCCGAAGGGAGGCCTTCCTTACCAACAACACAGATTAGTTGTAATTTCATAGGATGGGTGGCAAAAAGTGGTGTCAGGTTGGGTTAGACTTAACTCAATCACAGCTCTGTTTTACAGTCTACTGCCTGATGCTTGATCTGTATGTTGTGTGTGTGTGGCCCAATATCAAGCCTTTGTGGTTTCATTACAGTCGGACACTGCAAATGCATCCACTCCTCTGCCATAAAGAATTCTCATTAAGATGATAGAAGCCATGGTATGAAATAGGTAGGAAAAGGGCAGGAGGGGATTAAATAGGTTTTTAGCCCATCCGGCACTGATAGTGGGATAGAGAAACTCTAAACTGTAGGCTATATAATAAATTCATCACATGGTAGCCTGTACTTAAAGTACTGACCCAGTCTGACTTCTGCCTTCATATGTTCTCATTTTGAACTGCAGTGGAGCTTTGGCAGCTAGATACTGCAGTTAAAAAACCTTCCAAATGAATCTTGCTTGTAGTGGGTAACTGCTATTTGCAGTGTAGTAAATAACGGAAACTGAACTTTTAACCTAATTGTTATGGTAATTGATAAATGACAAGAGTCATTAGTGTCCACGATAATGAAAAGAAAAAAATAGTACCAAGTGCCAAGAAATGTATATTACCATTCAAAACTTTGGGGTTTGTAGAATGTTTTTGAACGACATCTCTTATGCTCACCAAGGCCTTCTTTATTTGATTATTTGAAAAATCTGTAATATAGTAAAATATTATTTCAAATAAATATTCTTACAAATAATTTTCAGCAGTCATTACTCAGTTTTCAGTGTCACATGATCCTTCAGAATGCATTTAAATATTCTGATTTGGTGCTCATGTAACATTTCTTATTATTATCAATGTTGAAAACAGTTGTGCTGCTTAATATTTTTGTGGAAACCATGATAATTTTTTTTCGGGATTATTTTAGTAAGTTTAAAAGAAAAGCAATTATTTGAAATGGAAATCTTTTGTAACATTATAAATGTCTTTACTGTCACTTTTGATCAATTTAATGTGTTCTTGCTGAATAGAAGTATTAATTTCTTTAAAAATAATAATAATAATAATTTGAGCAGTCATGTACTCTTTGTAATATTTTTTTTATGGTTGTAAAAAACTTTTATAACCATTTTTAAAGAAAATTAAAATTGAGTCATTAAATTTTAATATGCTGTAACAATCAAATTAAAACATTATATATATATATATATATAGTATATATATACACATACATACATATACATATATACATTTTATAAACATTATATTATTCTTTTAATGGAAATAATCTATTATTCTCACTCATTAAAAGAATAAAAATGTTGAGGAAAAACAACTTATTAAATAGGACTATTTAATAAGGTGTTTTTCCTCAACATTTTTATTATTATAATGAGTTTTCCTTTACTATGATATCAGTGCAGTTGTATCACCCTGACATTGTAATTAAAAAATAATAATAACAAAATGAATGTTAATTCAAAAATTTAAACATGCTCATCATCAAATTCATTGTATGAAATGCGTTTTTATATATTTTTCAATAATGAATCCATCCAGATGAGAACCATGTCATTGACCCTACCAGTTTTTCATTTTTAATGCAGTAGGCTATCAATGTTAAATTACATTTCATTATGGTTCATTAAAGATGGGGTTTTGTAATGCATAATTCCATTTGCATTCTCTGTGCTAAATAAATAATATGGATATATTATGATTTAAAAGAGAAAAGGTTTTTCTTTGCATATTAAACAGTGGATATAAAAATATAGGTCTGCATATGTGTGCGTGCCTGTTTCTGTGTATCACCATATGTGCCAAGTGTGCTAAGCGCCAGCTGTTTTTGTGTGTGCGCACACTGCTCTTTTGTTCTGTACTCCTAAATCCAGTCTGCGTGAACCAGCCAAGCAGAAAACTTTACCAGTCTGGCTCCACCGCTTGCATTTCACAAGCCACTAAAACATCTCACTACCTCTGCATGCTCAACCACCACCTTCATTACGCTTAAAGGCAAAGCCAAACCTCCCCCTCCACCTCTCTTTTGGATGGCTATGGTACTTAAATTGTGGATTGAGCTATTCTATACCATTCATTTCAGATGAATGCATACCTAGTACCAGAAAGCTAGTTAGATGCTAACCTCTCATATTGATAGTGCTGCAAGGGTGATGACTAATTCATCAGGCATTAATTGCCCCAGTCATGCCATGTTCCCAAGGCATCATGGGGCGAGAACAACAGATTTCAAACAAGGAGTCTTGAAGGTTGAGCTCCAGAGCCCATTTAAAACTAACAACGTGGCACAAACCCGAACATGTTTGTGAGAATCGTAACCTTGGTTTTTGTTGATTTGTGGTCCGCTTGCGATTACAGCACATAACTCAAGAAATCGCTTTAGGAAAGGTCAACCAACTACCCGTTGGCCTTCCTGTACCCACGACAGCTGTTAATAAAAACTTTAATTATGAATAGGACTTCAGGGGGCTTTCGATGACTTTATTGCGGTGCTGCCATTATGTTACAGCTCTGCCCGGCTGTATGTGAGCGTGAGTGAACCGAGCAAGCCGCTATCACCTCAAGGGTGTTTTTGATGCTCTCAATCCCATCAAGTGGAGCTGAAAGGGTCTGGTTTTAATTTGGAGCATTGGGGATTGAACTGGTATATGGTGCAAAGCCATCTGTGCGAGACAGGAACTCAGTTGTCAGGTTTGATTGACCGTTTCTGGGCATTCTCAAATTGTCAGCATGCTGCCCAAAGGGACAGACTTCCTCAATGGTGGGCATCATCATCATCAACATCATCATAATCGTCAACACCATCGTCATCATCATCATCAGTGTCATCGAGGCGCAGTATGGGGCAAGAGTTTGATTAAAAGTGACCTGGTACGGCCTCGATCATTATCTTCAATCACCATCGACTCTTGCATTTTCTCCCAGCTTCACCTGTTCGGTGGCGTTGGTACGGCTCTGAGCTTTCTCCACCCTGATAGATGGCTCATCCAAACAATGTCAAAATGTGTGCAAAGATGATCCCTGGATGCTACAGAGGATGCATAATGACCTAGTGAGTATTTTCTTCCATCTTTCTTCATTCCCCTCCTGTCCTGTTCTTTCCGCACCCCTGTCTGGGCTCCTGCTGCTGGGAGGCTATTAACTCTACGCAGCTCAGCAGGGTGTGGGGTTAAAAAATGAGGGCGAGAGTCTCCTTGCTGTATCAAATTGACAGCAGATTAAGTCCTCAGTCTCTCAGTGGCATTAGAATCTATCTAGGCGAGGTAATACATAGTGTCGACATGGTACGAATAGGTACGTAGAACCTTTATATTTCATATTTCCCATCCCCTCCCACTTCCCTCGCCCTCGCTTGCTGTTTTCCCCACTTCCTCTGCTCTTCAATCTTCCGTCTTGTTCGCTGCCCCCATCTCTTGGGAGAACGGCGATGACCTGCCTTGCATAGCAAATAGAGGTGTCAGTGGACAGCCCGAGAGGAAGCCGTGGCAGGTCCTTACCTGCTGAGACAAATGGGCTGCATTACTCCAGGTGCTCAAACCTAGAGCACAGAGTGGACAGGCTTTGAAAAATCCCAGCCACATTGGGTCCATCAGACTTCGTTTTCCTTCACTCAACTTTTCCCCTTGCTCAGCCCTGTATCCCATCTCTAAATTAAGTCTTTTCTTCCAAGCACACCTTCCATCAAGGCTCTAGATCTGGGCCCCTTATCTCGACCTCATCTCTTCGCAAGCCAAATTTCACACCTCGCTGGACACCATTTTCTATCCTACTACACTATACTGACAGATGTGGAGGGACAGCAGAAAAGGACAATTCCTCAGTGTCTTCTATGTATCTCTATGTATCCTAAGAGCAGGTGGAATGATAATATTGTGTTGCTGATTAAATACTTTGGTTATATGGTGTCACTATAATTATAATTTTTTTCTTTCTTTCTTTTTCTTTCAGTGTCATTTCCTTATAAACAAACTGACTATACTGTAGATGCAAATAAATGTTTTGGATATGTTATCATATTATATAATTACATTTTAATTTAAAATAAAATTGGACTTTATTTAAATAAATGTAAAAAAAAAAAAAAACTTCTGGCAAAAGTTTTAGTTAGTATTTTTTGTTGTTGTTGTTGCTGGTAGTTTTTAAGTTTAGAAAAATTACTGTATTGTTCATATGTTCATATATACAGTATGTTCATAAATGAAATAAGTCTCTTATGCTGACTAAGACTGCATTTATTTTATCAAAATACAGTAATATTGTGAAATATTTTCTATTAGAGTATATTTTAAATGCAATTTATTCCTGTGAGGGCAAAGCTGGATTTTTAGCTACAAGTACTCAAGTCTTCAAGTGTCACATGATCCTTCAGAAATCATTCTAATATGCTGATTTGATGCTTAAGAAACTTTTCTTATTATTTTCAATTTTGAGTTTCAACAGTAGTAATATTTTGTGGACATCGTTGTTTTTATATTATTTGAAATAGAACATTTGTAACAACATAAATGTCTTCACTGCCACTTTTGATCAATTTTATGCATCGTTGCTGAATAAAAGTATTGACGTCTTACAAAAAATAATCTATTTGACCTTAAACTTTTGAACAGCAGTGTGTACATGCATGGACTTACTCTCCAGATCATGATTCCTCTCTATCGAACATAAACAAGAAGAAATGTTTGTTTCTTGTCTTCCAGGCCCTGAACGCTATTAATAAGATGCCGAGGGGTTGATATTTCCTCGTCCCAGAAATTGGTGGATCTGGGCTGAAGACTTGTGTAGATGCTGTTTGGATTATGTTCTCTGATACCCAGCGGTGTTGTCTAGAAACTGTACTGGATCAATACTAGCAATACCAGGCCTTACTTAAAGGCCACATTCACTTTCGTGTGCTCCCTCATTAATTTGGCTGGACTAGTGATTGTTAGGAGTTAGTGGTGAAGCAGACTGAAGGATGCGCTTGTTGAGATAAGGATTAGCTGGCCTATAAGCTAACAGCACTGATCCTTATTGATTTCTCTCAGTACAACAGCCAACAGGCACAGCCTCAAACCCAACTGCATAATCTTCCACACTGTAAAGCGGTGCAGGAGAGGAGGAGGGCAGGAGATTGTAGAGAAATCAAGCCGGGGGTATCGTCACAGCTTAATGGAAGTTCTGAGTGCTAAAATTCTTTTAACCTAGTAGTGATTAAAAAAAGTGACCTTGATATTTACAGACTGAAAATACTAAACACGGAAGAAATAAGGTAGTAGTTCATACTGATAGTCAACTGGACTGGTAATTTGGTGAGCTATTTTTGCTGTGCCCTGTTGTTAAAATAATGAGTGGACATAATTTCGTTTTCTATGTAGAAAAAAAAAAAAGACAATTACCAAAGATAATTGAACATGTACTTCAATATAAAGTGTCACCTACGAAGACCAATTGGCCAAAGCAATTTATCTGGGCTATTTGTCTTGGTACCATTAATATGTTTCCGTGTGATAATGATGATCTTAATGTCTTGCTGCATTAAGAACCAGTGCAGGTGTCTTCCTTTAAAGCAATTAAAAATAATTTGTGGGAAACCCATAACATGCAGGTGTGCCCCCTCTGTGTGTGTGTGTGTGTGTGTGTGTGTGTGTGTGTGTGTGTGTGTGTGTGTGTGTGTGTGTGTGTGTGTGTGTGTGTGTGTGTGTGTGTGTGTGTGTGAATTTTCTCCATGACATTTACATGAGCTAATCATTGAAGGATATATGGTGGATGGGTACTTGTCACCCCTATACAGCCAAAACTCATCAATGTGTGAGGCTACATCTCTGCTTCCCATGATGAATTTGGAGAGGTAATAATCAGATCATTGTAAGCTCTCAGTCAGAACCTTGAAAGCTCAATGGTGGAAGATTTGACTAGAATTACATTTTGTATATTTGTCTGCTACTTTTTGGTGATCTATATTCTATTCTATTATTCATTTACATTTACACATAGCAGACACTTTTATCCAAAGCGACTTACAGTGCATTCAGGCTATACATTTTTTTATCAGTATGTGTGTTCCCTGGGAATTGAACCCACAACCTTTTGCACTGCTAACACAATGCTCTACCACTGAGCCACAGGAACACTACTATTATTCAGTAGTATTTAATTTATTTTAATGCTTTTATTCAGTGAGGATGCATTAAATTGATCAAAAGTGTCAAGACATTCATAAAACTGCAAAAAAAATATATATATATATTCATTGAAGAATTCTGAAAATTTGGATCAAAATATATTATGGTTTCCCTTTCTAAGGGAAATGATGTGCATAATGTGCAATATTCTTTGAGAATGCATTGTGTAAGTTGTCTGGACTAAATTCTAAAACCTTAAATTTAAGGGATAAATTCAGTTAAGTCTTGTCGTCAGGCCATTAAGTGGATTTCCTGGATTATATGAGCTGTAATTGAAGTTGATTGAATGGAGTATAGAGACCTGGCAGAGGGGCTTAGCACTATAGGAGTGAGCCATGATCAATGGTGACTGAATTATATTTAAGTGGGTCACATTTATTTAAGCCAGAGACTCACTGAAGTATTATTGAAATGATTATGTAAGTTTGACGGCACACAGTTCAACTAATCAACATGATATTGAATCGAAAGATTCACATTCACTCCTATAGATGTAAATGTAGGGTCAGCCGGATGTGCCATGTGAGGTCTATGCATCTTTGAGACCACAAATAGGACAATAGCAGTAAAAAAAACACACACTTATATAGAAACAGTTTTGTGTCTTTAAAGGAATACTACACCTAAAGATGGAAAATCTGTCATTATTTACTCACCTTCCTGTCATTCCAAACCTGTGTGACTCCCTCAGAAGTCAGAACACAAAATGAAAAATGCTGAAGATTGTTTTCCTTGCTGATCCAAGCAATAACAATGAATGGAAACTAAAGCTTTTAAGCTTCAAAAAGGACACAAAACATAAAAGTTGCATAAAAGTGGTCCATATGACTCAAGTGCTTTATTCCAAGTCCTCTGCAATCATACAGCATCTTTGTTTTTATGGGGCTTTTGTGTCCTGTGTTGAAGCCTGAAAGCTTCAGTCCCCATAAAAAAAAAAATAAAGAACCAGCACAGTCCATCTTCAGTATTTTTTGCATTAGACAGAAGAAAGAAAGTCACATGTGTTTGGAACGAAAAGGTGTGTCAATTTAAAATGTTAAATATTAGTTTCTGGGCAATCTGTTATTTTAAGTTGCAGAATTTCAGATATTCTTTGTACTTGCACTGTAAAAACAAAGCTCATCTGTGTTTTCCAGAATGTGTCACATTTGTTTCCTGATTGAAAAATGAGGTACATAAACACAGGCACACACTTGAAACATATTTGCCCCAAGGGCCGCCACAAAGGCAACATTACCTAACCACATACCCATCCCTTCTCACAATGACCCTTTGTCTGACAGCATAAGTACACTAACCCCAAACCTAAAGATGGATGGGCTTTTTCACCACGTTCATTGCAATACTGAGATTATTAGCTCTGTTGTCTGTGTCTTTCCCCTTTTTTACCATTATAGCACCTCTTATTGCTCCCTGTGTCCTCTTCGGTGGGAATTATGGGAGCTATATGTTTACCTATGGCCCTGACCTGCTCTCTTTATTAGACAGGGTCTAATATTAGACACAAGCCCTCTGTGCTCAAACTGGCCTGGGGAGCTTCTTAGCTTACCTGACATCAACTTCAGTAAATAGTCCTGCATTAAGAAAACATGAAGCCTAGAGCGCTCCTAGCTATTTGGCTTTTACCTTAAAATAAATCTATTTCTACTTTCCGAAGATAAATAATTTATGTATACTGTCAGATGGAAATGGCAGAGCCTCCCTCTCTCTTTCACTTCATGTGTTTTTATTTTTTATATTTTTGACTTTCAGTAGCACCCTTCAGTACTAAATCATTTATTCCCCTTTGAGATGTATAAGATGTATTAACATCTTGGAAATCAAATTTTCCTTGTATATTTTGAGATATTGTAAGAGTTCACTGTACTATGAAAACATCAAACAAGTCATATATATATATATATATGTTATAAAAATTATTAATATAAAAATTATAAATTAAAAATTTAAATATAAAAATATTTTCTTTGTCATTTATTTATTCAGGAAAATTATCCAATATTGCATATCTGTGAGTGGCAAAAGTATGTGAATCTATCTTTAAATATATATATATATATATACATATATATATACACACACACAATTGGGAGAGTACATAGAACATTTTAAATACAAAAATGTTCTATAAAGTAAAGTAAAGGTTAATTTATTAATAAAATGTATTATTCGTTCTATTTAAGGGCAAATAACATTCATAATGTTCAATATTCTTTTAGAATACATGGTTTAAGTTGTTGGGACTACATTTATAAGATGTATAAGGAGTTTTAAAAAATCTTGTCTGTCTGATTTGAAAAGTTTGCAAAGGCATATTTCAGTACATACTGTAAAACCTGTCATAAAGAGGCTGTTATTGAAGGATGGAGCAGTTAACAACAATATTTGACCTGATATGACCCCAGTGTTGTTCATTTCACATGCCAAGGGGGTGCTTCTCAAAGGCACAGCAAAAATATATATATATATTTTAATTCTTAGCATCAGAGAGATCATGGAAAATAATCAGTTATTTAAAAAATAAACAATAATTATATAAATAATGATTTTTTTTATATGAAATGCTTCCTCTAAATAATTCAGCAAAATTATAAATTAGCTCTTTATATTACTTTAATTTATAATACTTTATTTACTATAAATAACCATCAGTATATCAAATAGTAATAGGTTTAACTGACTTGGCATTGTAAACAGTTCCATATGTTAATTTGATTATTATTATTTATTTATTTTTTGGGTGAAAACCCCAGAATGCTGAGTGAGGGATCTAAGAGAGCAGTCGCAGAGCTAATGTAATATGAGTGCAGAGAGAAGCAGCTTAGGCATCATCTAGCTGACAGATTTCACCAGTTTTACAACAACACCTGGCATATTAACTGCCTCGGGAAACAGTCAGCAATGACTCCTGACACTGTAGAGGATCTGCATAGTCGAGGCTGTCACGCGTTTGTATTAAAATGTAAAAACCTCAGCTAAAGCCATTTTGTTCATCTATTTCAGTGCATTTAATTTCTAACAGCAACCAAATAAATTACTTTGAAAATAATTAACGAGATTCACCAAAGTATCCAACTACACACAAATTCAATTGTATCCCTTGCCTTTCCTCCACTTTCGTTCTCCCTTTCTGCTTTGGAGTTTGACCCAATTTCTTTGCTTTTGATGTTTTTTTTTGTTTTTTTTCTGGAGAAGGGAGAGTGCATGAGATAAAGAAGGGTTTATGTAGTAGATTTTTTTTTTTTAAACTAGAACGCTAAAGCAGCACATCACAGATTCATAATGTATTCCTTGAGGAATGTATCAAATGAATTCTCCTGTTTCTCTATTCAGACTACTACAGTGCTGGAGAAGCTACTTTCAAAGTGTAGCTTATTTTTGCACATTCAAAAACAATGGAAGGGTTTTGAGTGAACAATCAACAATCAGGGTAACGGTATCATTTATAGTAAATAGAACATTTATACTAAATAGAACAAAAAGAAAAAAAACTAATTTGCTTTGTTTAGTAACATTATTCCTGTCCCTTTTGATCAAGTTAATGTGTCTTTGCTGAATAAAAAATATCTTGCTTACTCCAAACTTTTGAATCGTAGTGTATCATGGTTTCCAGCAAAATATAAAGCAGCACAATTGTTTTCAACATTAGTCATAATAAGAACTGTTTCTTGAGTACCAAATCAGCATATTTGAATGATTTTTGAAGGATCATGTGACCCTGAAGACTTGAGTAATAAATTGCATTTTAAAATGTATTCAAATAGAAAATTGTAATAACATTTCACTATTTACTACCGTTTTAACTATATTTTGGATCAAATAAATGCAGGCTTGGTGAGCATAAGAGACTTCTTTCAAAAACATGAAATAAAATCTTAATTGTTCTAAACTGTATGAAAGTGTATGATATTCTATATCCACTGAACTCAAGAAGCAATCTGTTACATTATGCAGCAGTACTATGTTTGCTTCCATAAATGATCAAATATTGTCCCGATTCTCCGATGTGTGCATGATTAACCTGGCCGTTACATTCATTCACTCTCACATCTCAACTATCAGTTTATCTCAGCACTGTTTGACATTCTGTCAGGGATATCATCCGCATCTCATTCACACAGGGGCCTGTTTGCATAAGTAAGCTTGATACAGCAAGTTGATTAAAACGAACCCCTTCGGCCCACCCTCCTCCCTGTCCCCTAACCTTCTGCCACCATCTCTCTCTGTCTCGTTCTTTTCATTTCCCTAAGTGGTATGATGAGGTGGCGGCTGCTGTCAGGATCAGCACTCCCATGTAAATGATGAACAACTTAAACCCTCGACCCCCACAAACACCCTCCCTTCATTCAAAGCCAGCCTCTCTCTCTCTCTCTCTCTCTCTTTCAGACAACACACACACACACACACGAATGCCTGCAGTCACCTAGTTAAATATTTGATGCGGTTGTCGAGGCAGGTTATGCGGCACAGCGCTGCCTCACGCCACAGATGTAATATTCATAACACAGACTCCGCTAATGACAATCAGGGCCTTTGAAGTGATGGCGAGACCCAGTACAGAGTGTGAGAAAATGCTTCTTATGAAAAAAAGAGAGAGAGGAGGAGGAGGAAGGTGGCGACAAGGGAAAAACATCCCTGGAGCATTACAGCGTGAGCTGAGAGTGTAATTTTCGAATATTAAATGCAAAAGCTGAGCTTTAATGCAAGAACTCCTCTGTGTGATCTCACTACAAACGAACACACATAATATACACAGACTTTTCAACGCACAGAGGTGGCATAAATGTACTTGCACAGCACTCGCAATCGTGGGAAACCATTTATCACATGATTGATTGTTGCTTTTGGTGCACAGATGACATGCATAAAGAAAGACATGCCCTGATTCCAATGCTAGGTTGAGATATTAATATCTAAGATATTAGGGACAATGACATTTTTTTCCTGACTGTTAATATATTAAAAAATACATAAAAAAGGCAATTTGTACAATCCACCTTGAATCCATCTTTTCTATGAGGAACAGGTTTTTCATTTCTGAACAGAAATTTTCTTTAATGCTTCCTTTGGTTAGTTCAGGTTGAAACTAAATGAATGTAATAAATTAATAATTTGTGATATTTGTGGAAAATACTTTTAACATTGAGAAATGTAAACAATTTTTTCATATAATAATTATTAAAGTTCTTTGTTTTCACAGGTATTGTTTATACCACACTTTTAAAAACCAAGGTTCTTTATTGCATCTATAGCGCCATGAAGAATGGCATCTATGGATCCATGGAATTTTTGCATTGCATGAAAGGTTGGGAAAAGATTTTTAAGTTTATTAAAATGGTTATTTTAATAACTGTTCACTGAAAGTTTCTTTGAGAGAATCCAAAGTTCTACAGCATATTATACTGTGAAAAAAATCCCATTCAGAACCGTTATTATTAAGAGTGCACATAATTCAGTAAATTAAACCTTTCTTGAAATGGCATAAAAGTTTTCGAAACCATAAACCATTATAAATACAAAAGTGCATTTTGAAAATTATAACTTCTTAAAATATTTTAATATGAGTCTGTGATCATTGACCCATTTTAAAATACTTTAACAAGTAATAATTAAATGATTTTACCCATATGACACATGCTTGCTGTGTTGCCCCAACACAAACATCTCACAATGGATAGTATTTTAAAGAACTCTTTACTAACCCACTGTTCTTGAACAAAGAAAACTATAGGATCTCCCCATAATACATCATTGAAGCAGAGATGGAAGAGAGTTTGCGCTTTTGTGGTGGTCTCCAATGGCTAACTGTACAGCCTCCTTTTATCTTTTTGTCTTTCTCTGAAGTTGAAAAAGCCAAGAAATCTACTGGGTTCCTGCTGCCTATCTCTCTCTCTCTCTCTTTCTGCATTCAGCCCTTATCTGTGTCTCAGATAAGTTTTATTGAGAATAAGTGAATGAAATCTAACTTCTGCATCTTGGTGGAAATAAATAGTGCAGAATATGGTTAAGAATGCCTGCTTATCATCAAAGATCATTTTCTTGGATCTGAATGTATAACCACACTCACGCTGGGAGCGGCAGCAGGCCATTATATGAGAGCCTTGCACCACATTCCTCATATTAGGGCACAGACCTACTGTTTATTGATGTTTTCTCTCTGCATTACGAACCTTGACATATTTGGATCAGTTTTGCATTTTAATACCTCCGTAGCTTTTATTGTAGTTGATAAAGTCATTTTGCCGATAACTCAGTTTCTGCAGTGCAGGTCTAACAAAATCATTTGTAGTTAAAGAGGCGTATTGAATGTGGAATGCTTTTAAAATAGACAGGGCAATTTAGAGTTTCTCAAGGTGATTATTGTAGATCCTTGAGCAAGTAACACGATAAATCAGAATTAATTGCTTTGTGAAAACATCAATACATGGCCAAGATTTCATTTTGTGTTAAGTATAATGTACTTTGCGGCTTTCCTGGTGTGCCATATCTGATAAAAACCATGAAACAGCATGGGAGATATGTACATATTTCTGCTCTCTTTGCTCTTGTTTGTCTTTTGTGTGCTTTTTGGTTGAGTTTGTGTGTATGAGTGGGAGAGAACCTTTTGTTCCGAGTGTTCTTCTCTCTGGGTCCCTCTAGGAGAGGAGAGAGGTTTGTGCAGTGCAGGAGACAAAGGAGACAAAGAGGCTGACTGCAGTGCTTCCTCTGCAGAATTGCACATTATAGTGAAAGCTGGTGAATGCTAGCAGAAACATACTGTATGTAATGGACAATGTATGGTCAACTGGTCATTGTTGCAAAATAAACACTAAAGGCGCAGTCAGACTTTGTGCACATGAAATTTCTACGGACACTAGCACAAATCGTAATATGACATCACATACTCTGGCTTCTTCTTCAAAAAAAAAAATTACATAATACATCCAAAATATAAAAAATATGTAACCTATTTCATTTTACTCCAATGCACCAATTCTGCAGATTTAAAGTTCTTTTAATTGCTTTGGAACGTGGCAAAATTCACATTTTGCATCTCCTGCATTCACATGCATATCAATGGAAGGCAACTGAATGAAAAGTAGTGTGTCTGGTCCTTAACAGTGTGATCAGGGTGTTGTATTACCTTAAAGACGTTAATTTCATGATAATTACCAGCTGAATGTACATTATCTCAGTCAATACACTGGTTACCTGAATAAATAAATATGCAGACATGAAATATTAATTTGAGCTGAAATTAATAATTTTCTTATCTGTATATCAGCTGAAAACAATGCTGAAGAAAAAGACTACATTATAACAAAAACAATCTTGAAACAGAAAACAATTGGTATAGTAAAAAGATGAATACTGCAACAATATTAATATACTTAATTCATATATAAATTTAAATGTAAAAAGTTATTTTTTGTATTAGTATTTTTGTATGACTTTTTTTCTTAACACATTTAGCTAACAATATACAATGTTTCCTCCATTTTAAGTTCTCTCACTTTTATTTTTCTTTGTTTGCTTATTCCAGAGTGGATTTTTTTTCTTTAAATAAATAATTGAATCATTCACTCAACCAATTTGTTCAAAAACACTGATCCATTCAACAAAACACCACTCCTGTGTGTTAGTGATGGAAAAATATAATAATTTTATTGGTTTGATCTCGATCAGCAAATCTTTATTCAAGTCAATTCATTTATTTGAGTTTAATTGAAATGTTATACTTTGATACCAAATTTCCAAAGCATGTTCACATGCGCAATATTCTGAATTAGGAAATCTTTATAATTTAGCCAAATATAAATCACAAAAAACAGAACTGCATCTTCTAGTTTGAGTAACACAAAGTAAACGAATCGATCATGAACGGACCTGTTGCTTGGCGTCAGAAATGCTTAATTCTGCCATAGCTTTGTTTGGAACTATTTTCATTGGTGGATCCAAAACAGACAAAGTAACCTGAAATATTTAGTCTGAATGCAAGTTAAGCTACACACTATTGTCTTCTTGTTGATTGAGCTGCTGCATAAAAGCAGTATCACACTCACAATTATGCTGTTTTGGGAGTTTCAGCACGACTGTGATTACCAGCTTGTTATCAGCCTTTGTAAACCACTGGAATTCTGATATCCTCAGTTCTTTAATCTGCAGTAACCTCTCATGGAATCTTTGACCGCAGCTCTGTTGTCTGTTAAACAGAGTTTTCCTTGATTTGAAGCAGAAGCAGGGCTAATTGGGATGTGGGCAACAGCCTGTGACATCTCTACTCATTAGCAGTAGCACTGAAGGCAATACCCAACTAGGTCAGATAGTTCCCTCACTGTAATACTCAGGCAGTGAATAGCTCATCAGCTCTGAGACTACACACACCTCTCCTCCAGCATCACTCTCTCCAGTGATTAGAGCCCCAGTAACCCTCAAGTACATTATATGCCTTGTGGGCACACCCTCGATCAACCTCTGCAAAAGTAGACCCTCTCTGGAGGAATCCAAGGGCTCATTTGTGGGCCATGGCAGAAGTATTCCTCAACTACATAAATGTACAGTGCAAGGAAATTTAGCTTTAATGATCAACATTTCCATCTGCGCTTTTGCAAAATGGCAGGAGACATGTTTAAATTGTTATTTTATACAGGGGTTTTTGTGCAATTTTAATGAACTTCAGGGAAGCATCATTTGAGATTTGTCGAAAACCGAAGTAGCTGGGGGAATCTGTCAACGGTTTGACATTGATTATCTCACCAGGGCAATGGTTTATTTATAAAAATATATGAGATACTTTAAAAGCTTCATGCTGGTGGTAATAAGGCTTTTTAAAATATGCAAAATAATCACATATTTATTATGTGTACGTTTCTCCTGTTCCACGTGTATAATGGAAGAAGCAGCTGTGGGAATAACAGATGTAGACACGCACAAAAAAGAAAAACTTGCCGCTGACATGACCACCTGCTCTGTCTACCTTGGGGATGTTATGCTGAAGGTGAGTGACATGAACAACCACTTTTATCGGTGCTTTTACACTGGTGTTTTCACAGAACTTGGTAGCTTTTGATTAGCCAGAGGCTAATAAGTATTGATGGGAAAGACTCCCCTAGTACTAGCATCTGTTTTCTTAACAGAGCATTTGGGACCTCATTAATAATTAGCTGTTTTGCTTACAGGGATGTTGAGCGATTCATGTGAACGTTCACTCCGAAAATAAAATTCTGTTATTGTTTCCTCATGTTATTCCAATCCTGTATGCTTTTTCTTTAGTATAATACAACAGGAGGAAGACATTTCACCTTTTGTTCTCCACAGAAGAAATAAAGAAAGTCATATGGGGTTGGAATGCCATGACGGTGAGTATTTAATGACTCACTATTCCGTTTAAAGGTTCCCAGCATTTGAGCTTTTGTGAGGCCGGTCGTAAGTGTGTACATCCAACTTTCCTTCATATGTTCTCTGATAAACACATTTATTTTCTGGAAGTGGTAATCAGAGGTGAGCCAATGCAGAGGACGCCTTCAATGTGAGCCAGTTGGGATGTAACCAGGCAGCCATCTGTGTCTGTCACAGCTTCATCAGAGAAGAAGGACACTCAACTCTCTTCCTTTTTCTCTTTCTCACAGGTCTGATGAAATTAAACCTGGCTCTTGCGTTCTAACAGTTTTAACACTTTGTCCAGTAACTACATAAAAACTTGGATAGCAACAGACAGAGAGAAAGAAAGGTAGAAAGGTGAATTTGATTTAAAGCTTTGTTGTATGAGTTGTCTGTCTCCTCATCCCAATGCTTTTCTTTATGTGGTATTTTTCTATTATTTAGGTTACATTACTTACTTACTTACTACCCATTATGCCCTTGGCATATAGGGCGGCAAATTTAGGTTACATACATGCTTTAAAAGTTTGGAGTTTGCAAGATTTTTGAAATGCATCCTTTATGCTCACCAAGGCTGCATTTAGTTGATCTAAAATACAGTAAAACAGTAATATTGTGAAATTGTATTTAAATTTAAGATAACTATTTTCTATTGTAATATAATTTAAACTAATTCATTCCTGTGATGGCGAAACTTAATTTTTCTTCAGTGACATGATCCTTTCAAAATAATTCCACTATATTTTTAACATTTGTAAATGTTGTGCTGCTTAATATTTTTGTGGGAACCATAATACATTTTTTGAGGATTCTTTGATGAATAGAATGTTCAAAAGAACTGGAAATTTTAAAGAATTATTTGTAACAATATGAAAGTCACTTTTGATCAATTTAATGCATTGTTGCTTGATAAAAGTATTAATCTTTTTTTTTTTTAAATCTTGACCCCAAACTTTTGAATGATATTGTATATTTAAATATAATAAATGTTTTCTCCCTTTGTGTAGTTTTCTTCTTCTTCTTGTCATGGTTATTTGGAAATGTAATTGAACAAGAAGAGAGCAAGAAAATGGACGAGGAGTGTCACTGCAGAAACGCATGGAACAAAAGAATAAGGGAAAGGAAAAATAAAAGAGCTTCTCTTGGAGAGTATGTGAGCGAGTGCTGTGTGACAGTGTGCAATCCCACATGATGAGTGCTCCACTTATCACTGCTAATGAGCAGGTTGTGTGAGAGAAGTTCGCTCTCTAGTTGCCAGAATCCGAAGACATGTCTTCCACAAGTGATTATTAATTTACAAGTCAACATGTTTACTCAACAGTAGCAGTTTCCTGATGAATTGGGGCTGAAGTGTTGAATGCCTGGATGAATTCTTGAGAACTCTTTAAACAGCTTTGAACTCCTCATGACCTCAACTAAGAACAGTTGAAGTTCAGGATCTCTGAAGGCATACAGGAAATAGACACAGACAAAAAAAGGTAGAGAATATATCAGTCATCGGAAAACTCAAACACAACAACAAAGTAAAATTCAATGCTATAGGGCCCTAAAAACACAATACATCTTGGCAGATAAAAAAACAAACAAAAAAAACTGAGAACCACCTTGACAAGGTGCACCCAATATAAAATAGAGACAAAACTACACTTTCTGAGAAGAATGCAAAAAGTGCACAGACATCCCAGAAAAGTTTTACCAAATGAAATAAACATGACGTTTTGACATAAACTCCTATTAGGGCAATGTAAAGACTGTCTTTATTGCTAAAAGTATGCTTATTATTACTTTTATTAGCAAATTTAGTTTTATTTTGGTATCATGTTCACCCTTCTTAATTGGTAATACTGTATAATTAAATAATAGTAATATAATTATATAATGTTTATTTTATATATATTTTTTAAATGTATTTGTAATTTTTTTAATTTATTTAAAAGGACTTTTAAGAAATGTTTCCCACAAGTGTCTTGCCTGATCAAATACCAAAAACAAAATAATAATAATACAAATATTAATTATTAGTATCTTTGATCATAAAGTTGAATTTTTTTATTATTATTATTATTATTTAGTAGTATTAGTATAGTTGTACTAGTACTATTGTGATACTACTACTAGTACCCATTCACATGGTTAAGCTTTTGTCATCACTGTCCTAATCACGAATAACTTGTATGACTTGTAACTGACTTTTATAAAATGTATTTTGTATCACTGGCTGTCAAGTTCAGTTGCAATTTTGATTGGTTTAAAGAAAAAGAAACATCATATGAAAGTAAAACAGAATTTCATCCTCTTTGGTCCTCTCTTGCATACTAAAGAAAAACGTTAGGCCTAAAGAAAAACTTTTAAAGATTAACATGTCACACTCTTGCATTAATAATTGAAAAGTTATTTTAAAAAGTTGAAATTGTGAATCTATAATATCTCAACAAAGGATGGTACCCCTTCAACAACCAAACAACAAAGTGCATACTGCTCATTTGCACATTTGTTATTTTATTTGTTGAAATTACTAGTTAACTATGTTGTCATTATTTCTGTGCTGCTAATGCTTTGGCTCTTTAAGAAAAATAAAGTGTCCTAAATGCAGAACACCAAATGAAGAGAATGGGAATGTCTTTTGGTAAACTTGGAACCAACATAGGGCACCTCAAAATCAACATGCATACTTGATGATAGTCTCAGGGAATAATGGGAACGATGAAAATGAGTATCAATGGTCCAATCAGCAGTCATGTTTTCCGGTGAGGAACCGTGTGTTGTGATGAACACATTTACTAGGTCATGGCGCTGACTCAAAGCTCTAAGGTTCTCTGAGCGCCAGACGAATCCTGTCTGGCCTCTCTCCCACACTGAGAGCACATATGCTCAACATGTTATGATAACACTGACCTTCTGTAGAAAGTGGCGAGGTTACACTTCTCATACTCCATAGAAATAAGCATGAAATACAGACAAGTCTGTTATTAGATTAGGTAGAAATTTGAAGCTGGAGTTTTGTCTATGGTTTCTTTGGTCTGCGACAGGTAGCATGTTTACTATTCTCAGATTTTAGAGTAACAGGGGCCCTTGGCGGGGGGAGGGATGAGTGCATCGCCCACTGCTCAACAATGGAGAAGATGCTATGAACATGGTGTACATGAACATGGAGAAACATGGTGTAGTTCCAGCATCAGCCAGCAGGGGTTAACAGGGCCATGCTAACCAGCCAAACATCTACAGGTTAAGAGACCTATTCTGTCATTGCTTTCATTTTCTCCATTCATGTCCTTCATGATCTGTTATTCTTTTCTGGCTTGTGATGACATCATTGCCTTGCTCTGACCGTCCTCTCTTATACGCTCGCCCCTGGGGCGGCCAAGCTTGGCAGCAGTCTTCCTTCTCTTTCTGTGACTTTCCTTTCAATTCATTGCACCTTATAATGTTTATTTTGGTTGGGTAACAGCTCTACAGCTCTTTACAAGTGATGCTGCAGGCGGTAGGTGACCCCTCTTCAGTGCTTTTTTGTCCTTTTTTTTTTACAGTCACTCTGTCCTCTAGTCTAATGTCTTTGTCCTTCGGCCCACACCTTTAAACATTTCCTGCTGAAGATGTAAGATGCTCCTGGAGCCTCTTTTATACATGCAAAAACATACCTACATGCCTATTTAATAGAATATTTCACTCAAAAATACTCAACCTCATGCTGTTAAAAACCTGTAGGACTGACTTTTTAATTTAATTTAATTTATTTATTTATTTAATTATTTATTGGAGTGACAATAAAGTGGCCAGCTTGCTTGAATAATGTCATGAAAGTGATATATACACTGCAAGTCTGCATCCATGCAATAGCTTTGTATGAAGAACAGACTGAATTCAAGTCACTATTCACTATTTATGAAACTGTATGCAACTCTCAAATATGACTGATTAATATGTTTGGTCCACAAGAGATGACATTGGATGTTATTGACTGTTCTTCTGTATGGTGCCATTTAATTTTTGAGTGCTTCAGAAGCGACAGAATAGTCAACATGTTTTCTCTGCCATTTTATAGTTATAGGATTTATTTATTTAGTTAGTTGTATGTATGTATGCAAAGTATTAAATAACATAACAAAACTGGCACCAAACTCTGTAACCCGATTAAAAAAAATAATAATAATAACAAAAAAATTAAAAACAACATTCACAGGATGCCAAGTACAGTTTTACAATAAATGTGCCTTTTACATGGACATTCTGCATTTGTGAATAATAATTTATAATTTGTAATTTTTTAACAAACTTTGTTTTGCCAAGTTACAAAATTATAAAATTTTTAAATCCAAAATTTCCAGTACTTTTGTTTTCATGCTCAAATAGTTTCTTTCACATTCAATATTACAGTTTCTTTAAATTCATGTAACTTTAAGGCAAAAGGAGTCCTCAATTATACATATAAAAAAGGATTATTATTTCTCCTATTCAATAAACTGAGAGAATAAAACATTAGGCGGGTGGTTTTGTTTAAAAGATTATGTAAAAAGAAAAAAAATGTAGAAAACAGATAATATCCTTGCAGAAAATTACCAGTACATTTTATGTTAAATTTACAGACATTTCCTTCAACCCTGAAACACAATGCAATGCGTAAATATTCAAAATATGGATAAAATTTAATGAAAATTACTTCATATTAACAGTATAAACAGTACTCTGGGTCATATTTTTTCGATTTTTCTTAGTGTAGTTTTATAGTGAAGCAGCTAATACAAGGTATTGCACTATAGGATATGATTCAGAAACCATGTGTGCACCATAGATATATGATATATCATCTCACTGGTCTGCAACACATTAACCCTCATAGCAACCTATGTCAGTATCAGTAGCCTACAAACACTATCGTGCATTCAGATATTTAGCTGTCTGGAAACCTTGCTCTCAATCCCAACAATTTCAGTACAACTGAATGTTTAGCTACATATATCGCATTCTCGATGTGTTCACTCATGCTTATAAATGTCAATGTCTACCTATAGTCTGCTCTTACCTGATCCTCTGTAGATACAGAACATCGGTTAAGCCTCTTTGCTTGATTGCCACCTCCTGAAAACGATACCTGAAATCTGCCTGTGCTTCTATTACACACTTCAGTGGCTTTTCTTCCATCACCTACACTTGAAGACACATGTTTTTGTGTGATAAGCGAAACAAACATTCCCTACAGTAATTTTACCAAAATTACATTCCCAACATAATATCTGTATTACCTTCTGCTAAACATATGACTGTGTCTATCTCACTATACTTGTCTTATACTAACCATAGGCCACCAATATTCCCCTGACCTCTGATCGGTGCAATATATCTCCCATATGTCGACTGGAGGGGGCAGTAAATGGGACCGTTCAGGCAAGTATCAACCCTCAGGGCTTCAGAGCCTGCACTGGCTGTCATTATAGACTATGAGATGCAACGTTTGCCCTGGAAGTATATGCATTTATATAGACAGTACAGACATAAAAAAGACAATGAAGGTGAGATCTACATCACCAATATAGAGACCACATCTTTACACCCAACTGAAGGTGGTTTTATTAGTGTGGGTGGAGGTTTTCTATGTAATCCAAACCTTTCCTATTGTCTTTATCAGTCATTGGATTCTGTGGCTGGAGGAGTAGGTTCAGTGTTGGTGGGTTTGATAAATGAAAACAGATGTTTTCCTAAAAAGAAAAAAAACATCTGGCTTGGTGTGGATCAGTGTTTGCTTTGGTTAGTGAGGGATAGATAGAGCTTTGAAGTCTACAAAAGGAACAGGCCTGAACCAATACACTTCAAAAAAAAAAAAAAAAAAAGGTGTTGATCTCAGCTTCAGTATTTTTGTATTATCCCTAACTGAAATGCAATTCCATATCTTAGGCATGCTTAAGAAATGCTAATCCCCCCCCCCCCCCCGTCCCCCCCCCGTCCCCCGTCCGTCTCTCTCTCTCTCTCTCTCTCTCTCTCTCTGTGTTGGAATGTTGGAAGACAATGTAACATCTTTATTGACAGTTTTGATTATGCTTAAAGCTTGACATTTTCTGCTTTTCTAAACAATGGAGAGTTTTAGAGAGAATAATTTTCATCTTTAAAACTAAAAAATCAGTTTAGGCCCTTTAGCACCAAGTACAATAACTACAATGATAAAGTTTTAACAAGCAATCTAATTCTATAAAAATAGTCCACACCACAACTATAACAATAATGACACAGAGACACAATGCTATTGGAATCACTTTCAGAATGATTTTCCCCAGCGTATAAACAATAAAAACATCAACAGCCAATCAGAATCCATCCTGCTTTAAAGAACGCAAGCATTTCAAGCGGCAGATGACATACAGTAACTGCAGCATGTACTTATAATAAACATAACAATTGTGTGTTGGTGTGGTCACCAATATAGTTATTGCTTTTGGTGTGAACGGGCCTTAACAGCTAAATAAACAAAATACATGGCCAGTTTGTGTCTAAAAAGTCAAATATGGAATTTTCGGCTTTTCTAAACAATGAACAGCTTCCCTTTTTAATACTAAATCCGTAAGAGCTAAAATAAACAAAATAAATGGCTGCAGTCTGTATAAAATGTAAATTATTTGATATGACCCTGAATGAATGCATTATATTATTCAAATATAATATGAGTGGTTTGATTATATCATTTTCCCCTACAGTATAAAATTCAAGTTAATTTCTGGGCTTGAAATTTTATGGAGACAAGCAGCTGGACTAAAGAACAGCCAAATTGCTGACTGAAGACCTCTATTACCTTCCCAGCTCGGCTGTTACTGATTGAAAAGGAAATGGAGCTTCATGTCACTGAGCGTTGAGGATCTGCTGAAGAGGGCATCTCAGGCTTTAGATGCTGTGAAGGTTAATGCAGAAACACTAATAGCAGAACAAAACAATTTGTCTGTCAAACTGTCATTATGCTATGGGAAGAGAGGCCAGCTGCACATCTTTCAAGTACATTTGAGAGACAACTTGTCAGTCAGATTCAGAACTGCTATTTTCATCATGTAATTATTTTTCTTGTTCTGATTTGCAACTGACTCAAGTGCATAACAATTATAATAAATTATTATTATTATTATTATTATTACTACTACCTGTGAACCTTCTCAGTATGGATCAAAGCATGTGCCAGAGACTGTGTGCATGCATTCATGCCCTAATGGGCGCTTTATCTTGATTATTTTTCATCCTATCTTTCTGCACCACAAAACGATTTCTGTCACTTTACATTTGCATAAGGTCTTGGTGTTTACTATTCTATTTTCATGCACTGAGCTCAGGTGTATTTTGTATCAGAATTACACTTTCAGCCTTATAGCATATGAAATTACCTGCATTATTCAAAAGAACAAAATTAAAAAATATCGTACCAAGCACCAAGGGTAGACAATGACAAGTGAAGCCTCCAGTGACTCTGCAATGAAGAGAGGCAGAACGATTGAGTATTCTAAGAAAACAACTGTTTAAAAGATGGATATGAGATTATGTGCTAATTTTATGGATGACCATTTGGACCTAAGGCTCCTAGACCCACATTAAAAATATATCCCATTTCTATTTCAGATTAAGTTCTTTATCACAATAGTCTTGCTCTGTAAGCTTTGAATAAAAGAAATGAAAATCTCATCAATTATAACCACCGTAGAAGGTTAATTTAAAAGATTGTATGGTTGTTTCCTGAATTGATTTGGTTTAACTAACTGAGGTATTGCCCATGCAATGAATACTAATATTAATATATAAGCTCAATATTTTCTACTGTATTAGAGAGATTAATATCTGAAATACTTGAATTATGTACTGAATGTGATAAATGATTTGGCATGAGAACAACATTAAAAACAGATAAGACTAAGCTTATGAACCGTTTCAGGTTAATTATTTTATAGGTTATAAAAATAATAATAATTCATTACATTTATATAGTGCTTTTCTAGGCACTCAAAGTGTTTTACATTGTCAGGGGGTATCTCCTCATCCACCACCAGCTAGGTTAGTTGATGATAGATATAAATTACTATCAGAGGCAGACAAAGTACACAACTCCATTACTTGAATGAAAGTACAGATACTGCTGCAAATATTACTCCATTACAAGTAAAATACAGATTTTTACTTAAGTAAAAGTACAGAAGTACTTGCTTTTAAAAGTACTTAAGTACCAAAAGTAAATTTCCTTTTTATATGTCAATGCATCGTTTTATTATTGTTGTACGTAATACTTGCAATACCTCTGAAGCAACTTACAATACATTACACCTACTGAATACACTGACTAGCTTGTAGTATCTTTGGAATAAAGAGCTTTTAGAATGTTAAAAACCTCATCTATGTGTAGCCATTCATCCACATTTGAACAGAGTGGACAGTGAAATCCTGTAAATACAGAGTGATAAGGAAGAAAAAAAAATCAAACCTGCTTTAAAACCCAGCAACACAACTGTAGCTGTATAACTTTACAACAGCAACACTGCTTTAACAAAAAAGCAAAACAGATATACTTATTTGACATCAAAACAAAAATGTAAAAAATGCTGTCTAATCGCTCTCGCGGTTCTTTGATGTCACACACAGAACGGTCTGTGCAGTGCTGCTTCAAGTCCAACACCTATATTGTGTTTTATTAGGAGACGCACTTCTGTGGCTTGATAGGTAACATTTTCATGTACATAATTTAGCAAAATCAGACAATATTGTGTCTAATATATACCACAATATTAACTTCTTATTATTGAATTGTTGTACATAAAATCACCGGTCAGTGTTCAAAAAATGCTGGGAAATCACTTCATGTAGCCCTACAAGAGTGATTACTGATAAACTGGCTGAAAAAATTTTGGAGAAGAAAAAAAATCACCCACTGACTTTCAAAGCTGCTACATAGTAACAACTTTCTACTTCGAGGACCTTGATAGAAATGTAGTAGAGTGAAAAGTACAATATTTGTCTTTCAAATGTAGTGAAGTTAAAGTCATAAGTTTCCAGAAAAAATAATACTCAAGTAAAGTACAGATACTCAAAAGTGTACTTAAGTACAATACTCAAGTAAATGTGCTTAGTTACTGTTCGCCTCTGATTACTATTTAGAAACTATATCATTATTCACATTATTTATAATGTGATATAAGTGTCAGTGACAAATAGGAATGGCAGACATGATGAAAAGGAGATTTTTTTTTTCAAATCGAATTATTTTACAAATCTTTTATAAATCATATAGTATATATACAAATATAGGCCTAGTATTTGTGTTCATGTTGGTTTCATAAATTTTTGAAAAATCAGTAACAGAACATTTTGATTTAAAGACTCTTAAAATGTAAAGTGATTACATCAATCATAAAGTAATAAAATGTGTTCCATTCACCTTTTAAGTCTCTCATCCTCCCCCACCAAATAAATAAATCAAGGAAAAACATACAAAACCACGTTGTGCTAATACATTTGTCCTAGACTTTTCACAAAAATAACATAGAAAATTTAAAAAAAATTAATAAAAAAAAATATATATATATTTTTTAAAAAGGAGTCCACAACGTTTTTTTTCTGTGATATATTTTTCAGTTTTATTCCTTTCTTGTAAATAATTACCCAATATATATATATATATAGCTAGAAATAAAATAAAATGGAATGAAATTCAATAATAAAATAAAATAAATATTATAAAATATTTTATACTGGTTCCTTGGGTCTGTAAGGATAAAAACCCTGGTCTAGAGTAAAAGATTATGTTGATGGCTGCCTTTAACGTAATCGGCACACGTCAGACGTGCATTATATAACTTGTGGGAACGTGTCTAGGCAGATCAGAAAAGTACGACGCAACATTTTCACGCTGCAGTGCGTTCTTCATACCCTGACCGCTACATAAGGACACTCGAGTTCCCAACTTTGTCCCACGGTGTGATAAGCAGACAGCGGAGGCGTGGTCTCTGACGTCACTCGGGCTGAGCCGTACTACAGCACTAGTCTGGCTGGATGTCTGACTCAGCCACGCAGGTTATTTGGGAATATATTTTAAACGCATGTTTTAACTAATCAGACCATATAATGCTCGATCGTTCCTCTTGCGTTGGACTACGTGCATCTTGTATTTTGGGCGGCTAGGAGAAGTGCGACAGGAGGTAAGTTACAGTAAGCAATATCACGCGAGTCGAGTTTCTGCACGCTGTACATAAGTTGGCACTGTCCCAGTCACGCGCTGTAAGTCAGACATGTAGTCTACATGGCATTTTGCATTGTATTGCTCAGCGACTGATTAACACACAGGTGATGTGATGCTGTGCATGCAGTGCAATGCTTTTGCATATTAGCTACAATCCAATAATGCAGGCGTTATTATTGAAATGCAAAAGTTGCTCTTTTAATGCAAGGATTGAAATTTCAAGTTGATTTGAGTTAGAATTTGTGAAACTAACTGTAAAATTAATGCTTTCAGGTTTTAAGGTCTTCACCAAGAAGATGAACAAGGCTTTTGCTTTGGCATTTGATAAATAGACTGGCAGTGTCTATGTTAATATCTTTCTGACCACACCTGCTAATGGACTGAGAGGTTACTTCAATAAATGTTTAATTTCTATATGTGGACTAGTGCCAACGCTGCAGAAAAGCCCATCGTCCCGATTCCAGGTCACTGTGTCCCCAAATTTGTGCTACCACTGTCCTGCACCCTCGCCCGTCTGTTCATCCCTCGCTTTATGGGGCTGTTTTTGCTTTCTCTGACCCTGTTTTGTATCTTGCCACAGACTGCTAGAATTCGTTTCAAATAAATTTTTACTTTTTATGTATGGACCAAATCTAGAACTGCGCAATAACGGCCTCTGCCCAACATACGGTACTGTTGGAGTTTTAACCCTTGCAAGAAACCCAGCTGAATGTCAGTAAGCTCTCAGGATATAACCCAAGGACTTTCCAAGTGAGTTAGCACTCAGGATTTAAACCAAGAACTTATATCCAGGTCAGTTTTAAACAAGCATCAACGATCACAGAGCTCATGTAAAGAACAAATCATGAGCTCTGACAGTTTCCAGTACCGTGCACTGTTCGAGTACAAGCAGGAGAGGGGTGACGATATCTCCCTGCAGCCTGGAGATCTCCTCACAGTCAGTAAGATGGCACTGCTGACATCCGATTACCAGGAGGGTGATGAGAAGTGCCCCAAAGGCTGGCTGCATGGCACCAATGAACGCACTAAGGAGAAGGGCAACTTCCCCGGCACCTTTGTGGAGTATGTTGGGGTCGTGAGGACGGGCCTTACTTCAGGGAAGCCCTGGCCGAGACCTGTACCACCAACACCTGTAGGGCCCCAGCCCCCAGGGGCCGCTGCTTCAGAGGGTGAGTGTTACCATTATGTTTATTTAACGTGCTTTATGTAACAAAAAACAAAAAATATATATACAATGATATAAAATTACAAATTAATAAAACATATGTATATGTACTTTTATAATAGTAAATTGCATTAAAATAAATAAATATATATATATATATATATATATATATATATATATATATATATATATATATATATATATATATATATATATATATATATATATATACATGTATATGATATAATATAGTATCTAATCACATATAATGATATACCTCACATCTTACAGTAGCTACAAGGTGCACACCTCTCCACTTGGATTAGGCATTATTATATACCCTCCACCATGGCTTGATTCATTGTGGCACACCTTGACCCGTATTGGCTGCCACTGCTTTTGAGGACTGTGATCATATATACTGTGAATGAAAAATATTACCACATCTCTGTGGCATCCATAATCTTTTATCCTCAATCTTCAGAGCAGGATGGCTAATTATCTCCTCTCCACATTTGGATTAGGCTGCACAACCCTATAATAAAATGCTTCACTTGAAATTTGAGGACATTGTGTGCAAATCACAGACTTCAGCTCCCAGTAGTAACATTACTTCCAGTGCTGAAAATAGGGATCTGTCAAGGATTTGTGAATGTCTTTGAGAAAGAGATAAGAAATAAGTACTTGCATAAATGGCAATTTTAAAGCTAAAATTATATTCAAAATGTTGTGTTAAGCTCTTTATGGGGCCTGCGTTGCCCCCCTGTTTCTGACTGTGGTACAGTCTGCTTGTGGGGGTGTTCATATGCTAACTAGGTCAGACAGCCAACTCTGGTTGTTCCAAGAGTGCTCTCCTCTCTTAATGTCTAAGGCACATGTCTCTTTTATGGTGAAGGTTTAGGTTGTATTTATCCTATTTATGTGTTTTATACACTGTAGATCCTCTTTTAGTGGCTTACGGAGTTATTTTGTTTCGGCCAAGGCGCAGAGAATGGTTATAAACAGCATCGCAAGGCCATTCCTTAGTGTCAGGAGAGGCAAAAACATGCAGTTCTGTTGAATAATTGATCACTGGTGCATTGGATGGCTGACAGTCAGCCAATCATTAGACTCACCCTGTGCCAAGGGATCCTTGAGGGACACTGACGAAACACTTACACTGATTATAGGGAGTTTTATGAGCCTAGCAAATTGTCAAGTTTACAGATTTTTTAAATTTTTTTATTTGTTTTAAATCTAGCATTACAGAATGGAAGCTTTTGGAACAGTCCAGAACTGTGCCAAAGACTTTGATCTTCTTATTTGTATATAAGATACATTTTCATATCTAGTTTAAAGTTTGTAAGTGTGGTTGACCGACTTACAGAGTCTAGTTGTACAAAATAAAAGTTTAAGCATGAAACATTATTTAGGACTCTGCAATGGATATGGGCAACTGGACCTCCCCATGGGCTCCGTTTTGAATATTAATATTAAATAATACTTAACTAGTGAATGTTATAAATGCATTTAACATTTAAAATTATTTTACATTTAAAACAGACAAAATCTAGCATGAATTTCAGTTCCCACACTGCAATCCATTCTCTTTAGTTTTCAATTTAAATTTGTATTATTTTAATTGATGTGAAATTTCCAAAATGACAACATCATTTATTTTTTATTTTTTTATTTTTGCCAAGGGCTCAATCTGTTTAAAGATTAAATAATTTATTGGTCAAACATCTTTTCACTATACAAATTTGCAGATTAGTGTTCACCCAGATGAAACCTTTGCATGAAGTGACATATACAAAGTCTATATACTGTATGTGTGTGTGTGTTTGTGTTCTTGATCTGCTATGTTCCCATTATGGATTGTGCTGAACCAATCTAAAAGCATTCTAGTTGTTTTAAGATGCATGAAGTGGCTCTGCGTTGGTCTGTTGTACTGCGATTGTGTTAGTCAGATATGTCTTAGACAAATGAGACCCTAAACTCAGCCAAGAAGCCCCACGTAAGATTGCATTCTTCCTCTGTGAGTATGGGAGCAGCAATATCCCTGAGTTCAGGGCTAGAACACATGCAGTATAAATATCTAGTAAAAATATCTAGTTCAGTCATGACACTCTATGATGCAGGCAAATGGGTCTTTAATGCAATTTACTAGCTGTCACATCATCACTTCATGGCTCAAGCTGATTGGTCTCCGTTTCATTTTCAGCCAGTGAGCTTTCTTGCATAACATTTACATAGATTGATTCTATGTAATAAAGTCTTGCAAAACCCTCCGCCTCCCCCAGTTCCACCCATATAGTTCTGCTCTGGGTAATTTCATGTATGCTATTTGTGCAGTAACGGTACGTGCTCACAGCAGCTTGTCTGTGGATGCATTAGCAGTAGCAAGTCTCTGTAATGCTCTGTAAAGTCTCTGAATAAAAGTACTAATAAAAAAAGAAGATTTGACTAAAGACTAAAAAGTATTCCTAAACATTATTTTTTTATTTTTTTCAAACTGAATTGATTGTTGGAAAGTTGGCAAAAATGATTGTTCCCAACCCATCTGTCTCTAGGACTTTAAAGAGTCATTTTGATCCATTTAACCCTCAATGTAGTATGGTGTTGCTGCTTTTTCTGACCTGGTATTGTCTCTAGACAGTTGCTGAAGTGGATAATTTCCAATATTCAGCATATGCTGCTTTGTGTATTAGCATAGTTTTATAAGGTCAGCAGCCATCTCCTTCATTTTTGGCTCTTCTCTCAATCTCTTCTTCTCTGTCAGCCTCTGCAGAGGCATCATTAGCATTTTATGTTCGAGCAAATTTGCTCCAGTGTTGCAAAAAGTGGCCCATTTTACTTAATAACAGCTTTATGTCATGTCTCCTGGACATACAATTAGCTGTCAGATGTTAGGCAGGCAGATTTTCTGTGCCGAGATGATGCATTTCACAGCTGGTTTCTCTCTTTGTCTTTTTCCCTCTATGAATATACTGACATGTTCCAAGGCAACAACGAGGCAAAGATCAACTTGCCCACCAGCACTGTTAAAGTGTCAGTCAAAGCCTGCAGTCTTCACATTCACCAATATCCTTGTTATTGACTTGAAATCCATCTCCTTTGATCACTGATACCTGATTACTTTCACTCTCATTTCTCAAAGGCCTTGTGCAGTTGTATGGTTGATGAGGAAAAGCCACTTCTGGTGTCACGCTCTGATCAAGCACACAGTGATGTGTTAATAGATGAGTCGGAGAGCTGCTAAGTGGGATGATGGTTTTCAAAAGGACTTAGGAAGAAACATGAGCAACTCTTTCTGGGATCAATTTTCCAGACGTGCAGGTCAGGCATCATGGCTGTGTTTGCGGCTAGGCTTAATGAGGAACTGAGCAATGCCAGAGAGTGCGGTCCTCCATAGAGTATACTGAGGACAAAAAATAAATAAATAAAATAAAAACCCTTCTGTCTACATTTGGAATAACCCCAGCACTGCAGTATACGAGGGGAATTATGGCTGTCACAGTTATTCTTGGGGCAATCTATATATTTAGTTTTTCTTTTCTCAGATTCTAGGGCTTTCACCGAAACAACAGGTGTTGTTTCTCATGATTTGAGAAGTGTAGTAGTAGCATTTTATTATGCATGGTATTCAAAAAATAATTGCTAATGGGGTTGATAAGAATTTTTTAATGTGTGAATTTTTTTAAGTCACTTATGCTCAGCTGCAAGGTAATGTTTGAATATGTTTTAACATGTAATTTATTCCTGTGAATTTACAGCATCCATTACTCCAGTCTTGCATAATCCTTCAGAAAGCATTCTAAAATACTGATTTGGTGCTCAAGTAACAATTCTTCTTCTTTTTAGTATTGAAAACAATTCCTTAATGTATAGAAAGTTTAAAAGAACTGCTTTGTTTGTACCATTTATTGTTTTGTATTGTATTGTATTATATTATATTATATTGCATTTACTGCCGCATTTAATGCATTCTTTCAGGTAATAAAAATATTGATTTCTTAAAAAATAAAAAAATAAAAACACTTATACACTTGCAGTATAGACTTTAATCTAAAAACCCAACAGTTTTCTCTGTGTAAAAATAAATTGAAGACATTTAATTACAAAAAATTATAAAACTGATTGAACTAAGTTGGATAATAAACTCATAGCCCAAGGCCTTTATATTCAAATATGAATTAAAATAATTGTATTTAACCATGGTTATTAGGTAAATAAACTTTCCACAAACCAATGCCTTTGAAAGCCTTAGTGAAGGTTAATGAAGGCTTTCTGAGCCACAACACACTGTTTTGTGTAATGTTTTTTTTTTTTTTTTTTTTTTTTTACTTAATAGTCATGATAAATAAAGGCTTTTCCATTCATATTTGACTCTAAGGGCCTTGGACTAAGTTTACTATTTGAACTAAGGATCCTTTATCCAAAGAGCACCAGGAAGAATTCACTTTACACACAAGCGACACTCTTTGCATGCCTGTTTTGACAACAGTATAATTAATGGTCACCCCTATTGTGTAATATATGAAACAGCCGTGCAGTTGTTGGGTATGCCATGGAAGATGGCTCGGTGAAATTGTTGGCACTGTTTGTACTGCTAAAAAAACCTATGTTTAAGAGACAATATTACAAGCCTCATTTATGGCTTTTGGCTCCTGCAATTTGCTTGATTTGCCCTTGTGTAGTGCTTCATGATCCCATGTGACAGGGAGGTTCAGGCTCAGCCAAGGCTTTGGCAGAACACTTGTTGGCTCCCATATTTCTTTTCTCCGCTCAGTTCCACATAAGCTGCAAAGCAGTGGAGCGATTTCAAAAATGTAACCTTTTTAAACTCCGATTAGAACTTTGTAGTTTTATAGCATAATTTCTGAATCAATTGGCCCTGCACAACCTAGGTAAACTTGGCCAAAGCACATTAAAACTGAATGTGTTTTGAAAAGCAGGATTTTTTTAATGCCCTGCAGATAATATCTTAGGCTTCTGATTTGTGTGTTTGCGTGTGTTTTCTCACTGCAGAAGATTTTATATTCCTACATTGCGAAAAGTTGTTAACTCTAAAGCACTGACAGCAATGGTAGTGTTAGGAAATAGGATATTAACAGGGGTTTTATGCTTATTCCCCCATAGTAGAATTTCATTGTCTTAGCCAGAGAGAAGCCAGTGTTTCGAATGTCATTTTCTAGAGATTAGATGAGCTGTGAATTGATGGCTTGTAGCCGTGAGTTACAGCAGGTAATAAAAAGATTGCTATTCATGAACAACGGTAGCCACTGAAGTGAACGATAATTTGTTGGGTGAAAAAGGCAAGGTATTTCAGTTTCGACTTTTTTTGTCAGTTAACGTGGAACATTGTTTTAACTCGCAACGTTATTATTATTAGGGTAAGAATGAAGGTGTGGTCACATTTACCTTTGTTTATAGCGAATCTTTGTGGCGAAATCCAGAGATTTCAAAAGGAATCCACGTGATATGGATTTTCATGTGGAGCCGAAAGATTTCTCCAAGCAGATTCCATAACATGTGTTTACCAGCACAAAGCTGTATGGTTTAAAAGTGACTTGTGTGTGAGCTTTGCTCTTCATACATTGCTACACTGTTAACAATAGACATTAAAAATCATGTGCATTCTCACAAGGCTGGAAGATGCTAGTCATATCGGTAGTCTATTAAAGGTGGAGTAAGCGATTTCTGGTAGCCAATGTTGATATTTGAAATCACCTAAACAAACACACCCCTACCTCAAAAGGGTCTTGCCCCTATTTTGATAGCTCCGCCCCACACATACGTAGCCTATGCAACCCAGGCAACGATTAGTTCTGTGAAACAAAGCCAAACCAATGTTACACTGTGTCTACACCGGATGGGAGCGATGCGACAAAATACTATAGAAGTCATTATAATCAGTGATGCTGTCTACACTGGATGCTGCACGGTGCGACAAATCTCTGACAGAAAACTGCTGCCGCGATCTGTTTATGACATGCTGACACAAATTTGAAATGATTTTCAATGGTTGCTTTATCGCGTCCAATGTAGGCAGACTTTAGCTGTTGCGGCGCGCCGCGTCCGGTGTAGACACAGTGTTACTCACCTATTGAGAAGAAACAAAGCAACATCGGCGTCCGATCGCAGGACTTCCGCTCCTTGAGTTCTCTCCAGTGCTGGAAAGCTGATCCGATATTTACACGGGTCCTACTTCTTGCCTTATCGTTCCGCAGACATTTTTCTCTTTTTATTTTTATTTTTTATCCGCCATCTTTATCTTTCTGTCGCTCGGCTCGGCTAATGTCCGTCCTGTGCACTGAACGCTCTCTCCTCCATATCATGAGTAGACACGCCCCTTACTGCTGATTGGCTACAAGTTTGTTTTGGTACTCGGCCCCGACTCAATTTTCTAAAGCATTTTTGAAAAATGATGAAAGATGAAAGAATGGATTAAACGCATTTGTCCATGTTTCACTCCGTCTCAAATCGCGCTCACGGAAAGCGCTTGAGAAACAGTATCTCTTCCGCGGCTCGGTACGCTCGGTACATTTTTTTTTTTTAGTCTCGAGCAAGAGACTATACGACATTCACGTTACATGATTTGACTGATTTTTACGTAGAGAGGGTGACAGCGCACCGCATTAAAATAAATGATTCATGTTTTCATAACCGCTGGCCAAATTCAAAAACGAAACTAAAAATAAAACATCTTTGAGAGCAAGGGGGCCCCCTGGTGTTTCGGGGGCCCTACGCAGCTTGCGTATTCTGCGTATAGGGAGGATCGGCGCTGAGTAAATTTATCAAATTTTAAAGGAACATGCATAAGTCCCACTAGCTTTCATTTTTGCATTGCCAAAACTCGAAACAGGCATGTAATCATTTTACATTTACATGACATGTTTCATTTTACACATCATTTGCAATGCAGCTAGGCATCCCTGTTCTTGCAGCTGTTCAACATTAGAGCGCTTTCTCCCATGTGCATTTCTGAACAGACGTTTGAAAGATTTCACTTTAAGCATGACAACGAGGGTTGGTGCAGACCCTCTCAGTCATATCTCTCTGAAAATCCATCACCACCATCCCACTCAGTGCCATGCCAAGAGGACGAAAGCCAAGTCTTTGTTTGCCATTTTATCCTGCTGTTGTGTATTCTCTGTCTCGCTTGTTTTCCATGAAGCCCAGGGATGATGATAAACACTGCCTTCACTTGGGAGAACGATGCACCATAAATCTGTTTCTATCCTTACTTCTATGCTGTGGCTCCGGATTGGACTGTGGTTTTCTGAAATCTAGAGAAAAGCACAAACCAGCTACAACTGCTTCTCAATATTACACTTTCTCCTGCTATTTATGAGCACCCATAAAGACTCATGCCTTTTATGTCCTTATTTTATGTCCCCTTCATCTGTGCATTTTAAATGTGACCGAAAGGCTCTCGATAAATTTGTTGCGGTGTAATTTATCCAATATAATACGCAAGGATATAAAATGCACAGGGGTGCATGAATGGTGTGCCACCTTTAATAAACAAGTGTGGGTCTTTGTTCCGACACAAGCATTATTTTTGTTTTTATTTAAATTTATTTATTTATTTTGCTAGTAACATGCTTTACAGTATTGTCCAAAAGTTTGTGGTTGATAAGATTTTTTTTTCCCATTTTTTGAAAGAAGTCTCATATGCTCACCAAGGCTGCATTTATTTGATCAAAAATTCAGTAAAAACAGTAAAATTATGAAAATTATCACATTTAATATAAATACTAAAACTAATATTAAAAAAAAATAATAATAATTTTGTTTTTTTTTTGGTTTTTTTTTCCCAATATTCCTTAATGAACAAAAGTTCGAACAAACAGCATTTATTTGAAATATAAATCTTTTGTAATATTGTTAATATCTTTGCTGCCAATTTTGTTTAATTTAATGCATTTATTTATTTATTTTTGGAAAAAATCTCAGAATTTGCTGCAAGAAATGTAAGGCTGCAGGACCAATTCACTGGACACTTCAGTCTCTGTTAAGAACTGTTCCTTTTATCGGATCCACATTAGAGTGTTGCAATGAGCCAGGGGCTGATAGTTAATCTTGGCCATTCTCGAAAATGCCACAGATGTTTCTGGAGGGAATGAAAGGTGTTTTGAGAGAGAGATCAGAAGCCTGAGCTGCAGTCAGAATTTAAGGTTTATCTTGGTTGAAATTCTGAAGTGTTCTTGGCCTCAACAGCTTTTACTGCTTCAACATTCCTTACGTTGAATGCTCTTATTGTGTTGGCATTTAAGACTCAGAGTCGTGGTATAGTGGGTGAAGTGCTATTTCATGTTTGTGTATGTGTGAGATACCCAGTATGCCAACTGTCAGTTGGGGTTTGGAGAATAGAGCCCCTGTTTGGCTGTACAGCAAGAAGCTAGTGTTATATAACTGTGGATGATGTGATATGCTTTCGCATGTGTTCGGAGAGTGTCATACATAAATTTGGAGGTATGTTATTTTTTTTTCATTCATACCATGAATCAAATCAAGACATGTTTTCAATATACAGCCCAATTCACCAGCACTATAAATTTAGAAGTTGGCGCATATAACAGTGTTAGCTGTAGTGAAATAGATTTGATTCAGAGAAATGGATTTCACATATTGTGACAATATTGTGGAGAAGCGATCTTCATCCAGCCAGGAAGAACAAATAACATTGCTGCAGGTCAAGAGGTGAGTTCTGTCTTTTACCATTTTCATAAAACTCCAAGTGTTCCAGGTTCATGGTGAAATTCACAACAAAATAGCTTTTGTCTATTGTGTAGAAGTTTGTTATAAATAAAAGGAAAATAAAATGTTTAAAAATTATGGTGTGTCTGATTTTCACAGTATGAAAAACATCTACACAGAAAAGTATATGCACTAGGTTAAATTAGTGTGTGGGGGTACAATAATGCTATCAGATGGTGATACCATGGTATTTTGTTATATACTTTGATACTAAATGATTACCATACTCATGTAGACATGTACACTATTGTTCAAATTTTGTGGTTGGGTAATTTTATTTTGTTTTTGAAAAAAACAACAACAACTCTTTAGCTCACTAAGGCTACATTTATTTGATAAAATACAGTAAAAACAGTAATGTCATAAAATATTATTGCATATAATAATATTATTGTTTAAAATAACGGTTTTCTTTTTTATACAATTTAAAATGTGGTTTATTATTGTGATATCCAAATTGAATTTTCACGTCAGTCGTCACATGATCCTTCAACCATTTGGTGCTTAAGAAACATTACTTATCAGTGTTGAAAACAGTTGTGTTGCTAATATTTTTAATATTGGTAACCTTGATGTATATATCTTTTAGGACTGTCTGATTAATAGAGTGTTCAAAGGAACAGCGCTTATTTAAAATGGAAATTTTTAGTAACAATGTGACAAAATCTTTACGGTCAACTTTGATCAATTTATTGCATCCTTGCTGAATAAAAATATAATTTTATGTGCTTTAAATGGCAGTTGGAAAGTTTCCTGTCAATGGACAGAGCATGCACTGTTCAGACATTCTAATAGTAATTCTCAATTCAATTCATTTCTCCCAGTATGAAATGGGTCATATGAAGATATCAAATGCAGTGAGAATGAGAATATGCAGGGAAAATATTAACCAGAACAGGACCAAGATAATACGGAGCAGAACGTATTCAATTGACTTGAATTTTTTTTCTATGCAATTTATTTGTGCATATTTTTGTGTTATCATACATATAGCCACAGAACCAATAGATCCATGGCCTGCCTACCTCTGCTTTCTGTTGATTGATTGGTTAAGTCATGTCATGCCAAAAAGATGGATATATATCTATGTTTTTGATTTTATTTTTTGGTTTGATGTGAACCATTTATTTAGTGACAGCAGGAGCTGTCAGTCCTATTCCAGTTTTTTTTCTGAGAACTAAAGAACATCACAGGAATTGAGGGTAGCTTGGTAGCCTGTCCTTGCAGACACATCAAAAGTACTTTAAACAAGCTCATAGTTTGCCAGGCTGCCTTCAAGTTAAATACACCTGTATAAAAAAAAAAAGTGTATTTTTTTAGGCAACCAGCTAAAGCAGATTTTTGAGTTTTCTCAACTTCTTGTTTTAAGTTTATACAACAAAAAGTTGAGAAGTTTCCTAAAAAATAAGTTGAGAAAACTCAAAAATCTGCTGAAGCTGGTTGCCTTAAACTTTTAAGTTTGCCCAGCTTTTTTTTTTTTACTCTCCATCCTTAACCTTCTGTCCTCTTTCATTTTCCCTGGAAATCTGCAGCGGCTCTGAAGGAGACAGCACTCCAAGGAAATTAATGATGCATCAGTAAATATGGCCCACAGAGCCATGTTGACACAGGTGGTGCTCTTTTACCTTGGCCCCATCTTCAATTTGCTCTTCTTTTACTAGTAGCAAGTTTGTTTAAAGTCTTTCCATCTGTCCTGAGCTACACAACCTTCAAAATGTTTAGACTGGATCCCGGAAAAAAAAAGCCTGACTTATTTGAAGGCAAGAGCTTTCTTCTCCAACCTTACAAAAACATAGAAAGTATTTGATTTCCTCAAACAACACCCAGGCTTCAGGGCAACCCACATAAGACTTTTACACAAAATTGTTTGCTAAAGCAGCTTAGGTTAAGCAAACCCCATTTCTCAGTGACAACAGAGAATTTAATAGCTGAAGAATCATTCTCTGTTGGTGGTATCTTCTCAACGTCAAATACTGGAGAACACATCCCTGATCTCAGACTGACACTGTCATCGAAAGTTAGTTGGGGTCTGTGCTACAGCAATGATTGCCTGAAGGCAACCTAGTTCTTACTTGTCATGGTTGTCTCATATGCTCTGTCGATTAGATTGAGGAGCCAGAACCCTGTTTGATATATTTTTAGACATATATATGCAGCCTTGCTGGAGAATCTACACATGCCAGAAGCATTTTTCTTGAGAAAAATCAAAGAATCGGTGCGATCACAGACTTCAATCAAATTTATACATGTCCCATCATGGCAGAGGGGTGTTTAAAGGTCAGGTATTAGTGACGGTGCCCTCGGTCTCCCTTCACATGGCATAAGAACTGTCTCTTGTCTATACAACTCCTTGTCTATAGATGTTTATTTTCCTCCAGGCTAATTGGTTCTATTCTCAGGAGTATTGTCTTGTCAGGTGAATGTCAAAAAGTTTTTTGTGTGGGTTATTGCATTTAATGGATGTCAGCGGATGGACTGCTCTTTGTCTGACGCAGTTAGCGATGTAGAAATTACACATTCACCTTTAATGGTAATGTGTCCGAGTCAATTGATTTGTTATTTTAATTATATGACCTTTCATCTTGTTTCTTCTGTTCATTAATTGATGTGTCTGTTCTTCATCACTTTATGGCAAGCTTGAGAACTTTATAAAAACCCTTATGCTTCTCAGTTCATGATGCTAATTGCATTAGACTCATAGATATTCAAGATATCGCCTTATTGCTGGCCTTGTTGTTAACTATTCATCCTTGCATATACAATACTGTTCAAAGAGTGTGTATATATATATATATATATATATTTGTGTATTTTATATGTTATACTATGTTCTCATGGGTTTATATCCAATCCCGTGGCTGCAGTGTGACTCTATTTTCCTCTCCCTGGAGCTTGAATGCTCCACTCCTACTAGTTCTCAGCTCTTTGAGAGAGTAAAATATGGATTTGATGACTGTATGATTTTTTTTTTGTGGCTTTTTGTGGTCCTCATCCAAATTAAGCTGCTGACAGAGGGACACTACTATTAAATCAACAATTTATTTGCTCACTGGAAACTACTAACAGTCCTCTGAAGTCTGCCTGCTGTTGCACTGCCAAGGCGACATTAGTCTGAGCTCAAATTGTCTCTCCTGGACCCTGCAGGTCCATTTAAACCATCAAGCTCAGGAAGGAACAAAAGTTCACAGCAGTCATCTTCCTGGTTATTGTTCCCTGTTGACAAGGACCAGGATTGAAAGACCTGTTATTTGCTCTTTTCTTTCTTAGCTTTATAACAAAAAAAAATTCTGTGTGTCTTTGACCACAGTTGCCTTAGGTTTTTGGCCCAAGATAAAAGGATAAAAATCAAAAGTACAAAGTCAAGTATTGATGGAAATAAAGATAGAATTTATGGTATTTGTGAGTCATTCACATTTAGTGCCCATGCCCATTTATTCCCTCTAGTATCTACCTCTACTAATACACTGTTTTTTCAAACGTTTAGTGTTGGTATAAGATTTTGAGTTTTATGTTTTTGAAAGAAGTCTTGGTAACACTTTAGTATAGGGACCAATTGTCACTATTAAATAGTTGCTTATTAGCATGCCTATATTAATATATTGGGTGTTTATTAGTACTTATAAAGCAGATATTCTGCATGATGACCATATTCTGCATCCCTATTCCAATATGTAAACTTAACAGCTAACTATTAATAAGCAGCAAATTAGGAGTTTATTGTGGCAAAAGTCGTAGTTAATGGTTTGTTAATAGTGAGAATTGGACCTTAAAATAAAGTGTGACCAAAGTCTCATATGTTCACCAAGGCTGCATTTATTTGATCAAAAAATAGTTATTCCTGCAATGGCAAAGCTGTATTTTCAGCATTTGGTTTAAAAAGAACTGTAAAGGTGACATATCATGAAAATCTGACTTTTTCCATGTTTAAGTGCTATAATCGGGACCCCGGTGCACCTACAAACCCAGAAAACGTTAAAAATAACAACCCAGTAATTTATTTTGGTAAGCCTTTCTCTGCAAGCTTGTGAAAAAATGAGCCACTCAGATTTCGCACCCCCTGCGATGTAGAAAGGGCACTTAATCTGCAAGTTTCCACCTACGGCACCACCATTGTGTTTTCGCAAGCGGCAAGCGTGTACCAGTTCTAACACCATGGCGAAAGTTGGTGCAAAGCAAGAAAACAAGAGAGCAGTGGATTTATTGATTTATTTACTGTATATTACGCTGCTGCCACACAGATCTAATATAAACATGCGATTCCTTTCCCAGCTGTGTACCTTCACGGACATAACCGACTGTTTTTGTAACTCGTGTGTTTTTAACATAAATTTGTGTATATCTGACAGTTTAAGTGCAATAAGACATGAAAGAGAACTTTGTTTAGTACTCAAATGCACACAGCCGCTTTCTGCATGTGCTTCAGATGTGTGTCCTCAGAAAACCATATATCAGAAGTTTAAACTAATATGCCTTTAAAACACATGATTTCAGTGCAATAGATACATTATTTCTGCTTCCACTCAAAATAGGCATTTTCAAAATGATATAAATGATCTGTGTGGTATATTGAGCTGAAACATCACAGACACAATATGGGGACACCTGAGACTTATATTTGAAATTGTAAAAAAAGGGCATAATCTGTCTCCTTTAAGGACTTTTTGAAATTGAAAAGTGTAAGTCTTTACTGTCACTTTTGATCAATGTAATGCTTCCTTAAACCAAAGCAAACTATGGACTGTGGTGCATGCACCCTGTGTGGGTAGATACTGTACAAAAATGTACCTTAATTTTCTCTCTCTCTCTGACAATGAGACCAAAAATGGGATTAATATTGGCTACACCAAAATGAGACGCATAGACTTGCCTTGCTCAGAGTGTTTTGTGCTGATGGTTGTTGATGATTGTAAATGGTGGCTGCCATGGTAATGCAGGAATGTTCTCAGCGCTCTGAGACACACTTGCGGCTTGTGTGAATGGACAGTTTGGGCCAGTATGGACCACATCATTGTGGGTTATACAGAGTTCTGGCCCCACCTTGGCCTTCCTTTTGCCTCTTATTGGCCTGTAAGGGAACGCTGGATCGGTCATACCCCTCGTTGAGGGAAAACTCCCTGCTCAAAACAGCGTGACCTTCGCAAGACACGCCAACCCGAAGCATGGCCTGGCAAACTGGTGTGTTTGGATCAAACAATACTTACTGTTGCCATAGAATTTCAAGGACTGCATTTATTTAGACATCAAGCTGCAATAATGTGCAAATGGATATTGAGATATGCTGCAGAAGTATCAAGGATTGTCTAAAAAGGAGAATTTAATAGAAATAACATTTCTTGCTTCTCCATTAGTGCATGTTGGGTAGACTGGTCTTTATGTTTGTTTCTTATTGTGATTTATAGATGGGGGTATATAGGCCCACAACCACTATTTATCTTTATTTTCCCATCCCCGTCTGAGAGGACATAATGATCTATCTCTAAGTATGCCATAAAAGAGAAGGACTGCAGTAGCAAAAATGTAGCCACATGGGAGCGACTGCATACTCACTTTTTGTTTTACCTGCTTTCTCCTTTTCAAGCAGAGCTCTTGGATCAGGAGCCGCTGATTACTGTCACAACACATTACCCAACCCATGTGTCTCCTTATACAGGCCTCTTTCTATTTCTCTCTCCCCTTCACTTTCTCTTTGATTTAACGGCCCTGGGACATATTCCTCCTGCAATAATTTATTGTTTCTGCTCTTCTTTTTACCACAGTGACCATTTCACTTTTGCTTTCAATTTTTGGTTCTCCATAACATGATCATTAATGCTTTTAAGGCTACGTTCATTTTGTTTACTTGTCAATTTGATGTAGACATTAAGCTATTTTTATTTGAAGGCTTGTCGCATTTTCCGTAAAAAGCCTTTTTGACATTGACAGAATGCCGCTTTTGCTTTTTTAAAATTGTAAACAGTGCTCTTTCTCAATAATTTTGTCTGTCTCTGAAGCCCTAAACACACTGCACGATTTTCGGCTGTCCCAGACGAAAGTTGGCATCGTGAAACAATCGTGGCGAATCAGAAATCGCTGTGATTGTTTCGCGATGCCAGTCTTTCATCTGGGACAGCCGAAAATCGTGTAGTTTGTCTCGGGCTTAAGACATGTTGCACAGCACACATGCAAGCAGTGCTTTTAATAATTGCCTTTCATAATTTTCAAATAAATTATAATATGTGTATTGGGAAATGGCCTTTAAGAATTTTTACAAACTTGATTGTTGTGTAATATGAAATTTGCCTAAGGAAGGACCACATTTCTATTCAGATGGTAAATAATATTAATTTAACGGAAGCTGAACCCCAAACTGTATAAACTGCTTAAATTGTGTGGTTTCGGTCAGAATTATGAATTTATGAATGAAATGTACTGTTTTAGTGTCTGGTGCATGCTAACAGACATCAAACAAGGCGTGAGTAATTTGGTCCATAATGTTTTCAAACTGGGCACCGTGGAAAATTTAAGAGAAAAAATTAGTGCTGTCAATGTTGATGTGTGAACTAATGAATTAATATTAATGAAATATGTTTAGCATAATGATTTTTTTGACATTCACTGAATTTGATATACATTTTGCATTCTGCTTTCTATTTAAATGTAGGCAGCGGCTATTTAAGTGCAAATAGCATATTTTTTTAGCGATAGATGCTATTTACACTAAGTGCTACTTATTGCAAATAAATAGCAATTATCTCACCTCAGTATTGCAGTACATTATAAAACAATACGCAATAATAACGTATTGAGTGTAAATTATAGTTTTAATTCAAATTATTAAATGGATGCCACCTTTTTGGACAATAAAGCCCTCCCTACACCTACCCTAACCCTATCCGATACTTCATTTTCAACTTTTTGATTATTTCCTTCATTTTTATTGAAAATAAATGCCTTTCTGATGCGATAAGGGAGAATTTGAAAAGGGAGAAAAAAAGTTCGGCAAAAGGCGGGACCGAACTTGGGTCGACCGTGTCAAAATGCATACGCCTTACCATCTACGCCACTGAAACTGATGCTGAACAATTGTCTTTTTTTAGTGTTGACTAACTCAATCACACATTAGTGGGCGGAGTTAGTGTAAATAGCCTTTTCCAACAAGATGGGCTATTTGCACTTAGTGTAAATAGACACTCCGTTAAATGTATTGCAATGTTTTTTTCTACACTGATAACCAGTGGCGCCTGCAGGTGTACGGCTGTACGCTCTGTGCGTACCATGAGTGCTCAGACTGACCTGAGATTTGCTCCGCAAACATTTCAGCAGTAAATTATAGGCCTGTGTCCCGTATTTCTGTCGACTGAACCAGCCATGCCATTAGTAATGAATTTATCAGTCTTTTGCATGCCAAAGTCAATTTCTGCTTATAAACATTATGCCAAATAGCCTAGAAACAGAAAGTCATGCTACACGCACTTTTGTAGCCTATTTTACAAATGGGAATACAACAAATTCATGACAATGTTTTACATTCAAGATACCCATAAAATTTATTGTGAAAAGTTCTTTAAAATCATCTGGAATGCAATAAAGTAATTTTTAAAGCTGTTTTTAAAGCATTTGCTGCATGGATTAAAAAAATAGGCTAATAAATAATTCACATATCAGACAAAATTGCGTTGCAGCAAATCCTTTAAATTTTAAGGTATTCAGAGCAGAGCAACATAAAAATCAGAAAAAAATATATAATCGGGCCTGTTTTAGGCTTTTCCTTATTTTTATATTTTAGACGGTGATGAAAAAAATTACTCGCCATCTCCTCATTAGATGCGCCTTTAGAGAGAAATGCATATTTACGGATTACATAATGACAGAGTTTTGCTTTCTATAGATACATTTATCATATTTGTGACTCAATTCGTTGAGTTTCGGTTCATCATTGTGAAGCGCTCCTGTTCAAGAGAGACGGCAAGCGCATCTGTTTTCCTATTTATTTTATAAAATCACGTTTTGTTGATATTGTGAATGCACACAAATAAAAGTAGACCATTTACAGTTCTGAATGATGTATTACTCTTACCTTCATGAGCAAAAATTACGGCGTATTTTAAGTTGTTTCCACTATCAAGAAAAAAATGCAAGTCCTGCAAAGTGCGCTTCAGCTTCCACTCTTCACACAAACGATTAGATATGCGCCTAATAGCGCACATTTATATAGTTTAAACATTTACATTGTGATATGCTTGAACTGTTTATATCTATAGAGTTTATTTTTAGGCAAGTCGTGATGATTTGAGAAGGCTAAATTGATCAAACATAGGCTATGATCAGCTCACTGTCTGCCGCTGGCTGCTTGGTCGTTACTTAAAAGAAAAGAACTTACATTTAACGAACAAAAAGTGCTCCAAACGTTTTTCTAAATTAACATTATAAAAAAACGAAACGAAATATAATCACTTTACCATTACATACAATGTAATGGTATTGTTACCATTATTGTTTACCCCCTCCCCCCTCCAAAAAAAAACTTCTGTTAGTACCCTCGGAAGAAATCCTGCAGGCGCCCCTGCTGATAACAGTATGAGTCCAATTTACAACAATGTTTGAAAATAACATTATTTTGTTGTTTGAAAAACCCCTGCATTGTGTTGCTTCATTAAAACTGATGTTGCAAGAGATAGATAAATATAGTGTGAAAAGAAGTGTGAATTTAGCACATGTTCGGCGAAAAAGTCTCAGTACCAAACTCACAGCTACACAGTACCTTACTGCTTACACAAGCAGTGTGAATGCTGTAACCTGTTAATATCCATGCTGAAATAAAGACACACTATTTTTTTGTGTGCAGTGTTGAAAGACCATAATTCAGCATTCATATTGTGACAGTGTGTTTTTTAAGCAGTGGGCTGTTTTGGGGGCAAATTACAGTTACTTTTATTGGACAGGCACCTATAGTGCCAGGTATAAACTATATGAAGTGCTTTGTTTCTTTGCTTCTTCATATTTACCCTCTTTCCCCACTCATTTCTTTCTTCTATCTTTGCTGAAACATTTGAAGTGCAAGAAATCATCACTTTAGCTTAGGCGCATCCCAAAATAGATCTGCAGCACCACGGATAAAGATCAAACGGCATGCAGTACCAGAGCCTTTCCTCGTTCCTCTGTGGGATGGTGTGAAGGTCTCTCTTTCTTTCTCTCTTTGGTAGAAATGGGGCATGATGAGGCGGGGTTGAATGGTAGAGATGTGGGATGGGGGAAGTGTGGGAGAGACAGCATGTTAAGCCGCTGGCATAGGGAATGATTAGGGTTTTAGTTAAAATTGGAAGACAGCAGACTCACAGGAGGGATGGTTTTCTCCTTTATTATTGAAATAGGAGAAGATTTTGCTGTCGTATGTAAAAAAAAAAAAAAAAAAAAAGAAAAAAAGGAGTAGTTAAATCTAAATTTAAGCTTAATTAAAGTTTACACTGTACTCACATCAAACACTCATAGGCACAGAGAAATGCTACAAAGAAGGAAGATATTCAGAGTTTCTCTAAGACACCTAAATTCTAAAACTGAAAAGAGAGATTTGGGGGATTTTTCGAATATTTAGTTATTTACAACATCATAAATTCTCAGAATTATGAATTATTCTCTTATTCTACTTTTAGATTAAATTTGTTTTGAGTAGAAATAGTCTGTTCAAGTTTCCAAATAGTATCTGGTTAGAATTAAATAAAAGATTGAGTAATAATTTTATTATTATTATTATTTTCTTCCATGTAATGAAATCACTGGTGTTATGTATATAAAATCTGAAAATATGGTTGATTAATCAGATGATTTTTAAAATCAATTATGAACAAAAAAAATCCACTTAATGTAAATTAGAGCTGAACCTGGATGATAAATAATGCCATAAGAATATTTAAAATTCATATATCTAAGCTTCATCACCACACTACTGATGCTGTTATTGTTTTTTATTTTATTCTCATATAAAACAGATTCACAGATTTAATTTAACACTTAGTCTGTAAAAAGAAACATCCTCTATTTTGGGCCCCATTGACTTTCACTGTATGGGCAAAAAACATCTGGCACAGTTACCAGTCGGCAATGGACAGGTGAACTATTACAGGTGAACCTGCTGGCAGTGAAAGAATTTGGGCAACAGTGGTGTAATTCTGAAATTTAAGCAAGAATTCTGAACAAAGAAATAACATTATTGCCATCACTGTGAAAAATAATGTTTTCACTCTTGCAATCAAAGGCATTTTGTTCCCATTTCCTAATTTCGGATTTAAACACAGTGCTCCTCTTTCTCTTTATTCTGTTCTTCCCTGCAACATAATTGGTGCTGTAAAGAAATGAATTCCATAGTAGTAAAAGATATTTAAGTCAGTGCAGTATCCAGTCCATGCAGTGACCTGTGGGAAATTGTGTTACATGCATGCAGGAGATAGCTGCCATAAGTGAGTCGTTCCTTAGGTGTTTCCTACTTATAGTTGAGTGAGCCCATTTTCACAGCAAGACTCGGTTTGTTATTTTAATTGGCAATTATAGTCTCATGCTGAAGAAAAGAACAGTGATAAAGAAACTCTGTATCATTCCCCCATTGTCTGGTGGTTACCCTCTTTTTCACCCCCACATTCCCAGCCCTCCCAATGCTCTTCAGAGGACAGAATCCAATACTTAACTAAACTGTTACATTTCCTGTCATCCATTCATCCATCTGTACTCGCTCTGAATGAGGACTTTGTGCCACAGAAAGAAAAAAGGCTCTCACATCTTCATAGATGACAGGTGATTGTTGTTCTCGAAGTGTCTGGAAACTCGCCTATTAAATGAAGGCAAGCCTCGGGCCTGTTAGGTAAGTTTTCTGCAGAATACGTTACATTCCTGTCATGCTCTCTTTCGCTTCCATCACACTCCCAGCAGGATGTCATGCCTTTTTGTGCTTTGAAGCTCCCGGATCTTCCAATATGTCTACTCGATTTTGTCATTGTTAACAGATAGGAAAGAGTTCTATTAATGGAAATAAAGAAACCTGGTTTCTGTATGTGGAACAGGTTGGATTCTTTTGAAGATACCGAGATGGAACTGTTGCACACACAGTAGTTGGTAGTGTTCTCTTTAAATCTGATCAAATTTATCGATTTTATTTCCTTTATTATCAAGTCTTTAATGTATATTCTTGAATTCAGCCATACATTTGCCACAGATTTACTTTCAAATGAAGCTCTTCCCTGTGGCTTACACCTCACCTTCTGAATTTGCACATGTGTGTGTATCACGCAAGCATACACAATCGCTCATATACTCAATATACCTTTGGCAAGCAGGCTTCATAATCTCAACCTTCATTTAATCTCACAGGGCTTTTCAATCAATCCTCTTATTTCTGCAACCATTATTGATACTCCTCTTTCACCTTTCTGGATTCAGTGTAACATTCATATTCATATAATATCACATCCAAGGACACTATTGATTACAAGTACAATTAATTTAATGTCATTGTATTACAAGAACAGCTGTTCTCTTAGTACTGTGATTAAACTACATCTGTCTACCGTCTTTAGTTGCATGGAATATGTGCCCTTGGAATTCTGAAGAAAGCTCTGTGTATTCTGAATGCCCATCATTCATTGCTATTTGGCTTGGAGCACACAGAATTCTCAGAATTCTGAATTATTATTTTATTATGTTAGATTACATTCATTTAAAATGTGTATTCGAATCAAAATGTTCCTCATTTGGGTTATTGTTGAGCAGTATTTTTTCTTTCTGTCTCGGACATTCTTTTTCAGATTGGATCTGGTTAGAATGAAATAAGTCATTGATTGATAATGTTACACTTTCATGAATGAGAGTAGCCTACATAGACTTGACCATTGTATACGAGTTTAAAAGTTTGGGGTCAGTAAGATTTTTTTTTTTTTTTTTTTTTTTTTAAGGATGCATTATACTGATCACAAATGGCAATAAATAAATTTACAGTGTTGCGATTTCTATTTCAAATAATTACTGTTTTTCCAAAGCTTTCTAAAAAATTCCAGAAAAATAAATAAATCACAGTTTCCCCAATATTATTAAGCAGAACAACTTTTTTTCAGCATACGCTCTTAAAAATAAAGGTGCTTCATGATGTCATAGAAGAACCTTTTTGTCTAAATGGTTCCATAAAGAACCTTTAACATCTGAAGAACCTTTCAGTTTCACAAAAGGTTCTTTGTGGTGAAAGAAGGTTCTTCAGATTATAAAAAGGTAAGAAAGAGATGGTTCTTTGTGGAACAAAAAATGGTTCTTCTATGGCATCGCTGTGAAGAACCTTTTAAGCATCTTTATTTTTAACAGTGTAGATGATATTAATAATACAGAATATTTCTTGAGCACTAAATCAGCATATTGGAATGATTTCTGAAAGATCACGTATTGAAAAAGTAATGGCTGCTAAAAAATTACGTTTTACCATCACAGAAATAAAATACATTTTAAAATGTATTAAAGTTATTTTAAATTGTAAGAATATTTTACAATTTTCCTTTTTTCATGAATAAATTCAGCCTTAAGATTACTTACTGACCACAAACTTTTGAACAGAAGTGTATTTTGACAGTTTCTGATAATAATTTATAATTAAATAAAGCCTTTTAATAAAAGCCATGTATTTTCAGCTCCTTTAAAAAAAAAATTGGACTAAGTCCTAAGCCTTTGTTGAAACAGGAGGTTATGTCATCTTAAGAAATGAGACAGTACAAGAAGGCGTTTTATTGATGTGTTGGTAAGTCTTGAGAGGCTGTATACTCACGGCCCACCAACAGTGCTGCAAGCCCTGTTTCTGCTGACATCAGTGTTTAGATGTGTAGCGTGAGCCCTTTAAAACCTCTCTGTGTAGCTCACCTGCCACACATCTCTCCATCCTCACTCCTCGTCCCTCTGGCCTCAAACAACCTCCTCATCCCTCCACCCTTTTCTTCCATGCTTTGATAAGCTCCACGGTTCAACAGCCTACAGCTTGCCCCAGGTAACTCTACCACATACATACATTAATGTGTAGTGAATGCATGGAGGGTCTCAATTAACCTTTACAAACATCTGGACTGTGCCATAAACTGGCAGTGGCCTATCAACACGAAACGTCCTGTCAGTTTTAATATGTCCAATTCATTTTATTTCCGTGTGGTCTCCATTGCATTATAGTAAAACCATGGCATTTGTGAGGCTCAGTTATGTTGTTTTTGCTCATTAATACCTTAAACACCTGCCAATCAGAAAAAGGGGTTAAGAGATTTGCAGATGTGCGCTTGCATATATTGTTTTCCTCTTACTTGTCTTTCAAAGCTCTCAAAAACACTTCCCATTCGGGCCCAATATTAATCAAGCTTTATCTCTTTAGTGATATTCATCTCATTAGTGGTAATCCTCTTAAATACATCCGAACTGCTCCTCAACCCATTCGACGCTCCCTCCCTCTAGACAAGCACGAGGAGGTGGTGATGTCCATCTTCCTGCACAGGCCATTAATTATTTAAGCTGAACTGAACGTAAGACAATGGAAGTTATTACAGCCTCCGACTTGCGCCGTCTCGTGGGATGCCTGTTGCAGAGCTGAATGGCTCTCAGACATTGAGGACAACATTACTTACAGTATACAGAGAATAGAGTAGAACAATGGCTGGTTCAATTGTGATATCCAGTCATAAATTCAGTTGCGTTTGATAAGCTGTCCGCATCAGGTTTTAAACAAGCTACTTTTTACTTAATTGTAAAGAAGACCGAATAGGAAAGTGTTTGATGTATTACACACATTTACTCTGGAAATGCATGTTGTTTTCTTTCTTCTTTGTCATTTCTTATGTTATCGGTTGAGCTGTAGTGCTGCCATTGTTGGTTTTGTTGGTAGGAAGAGAGGCAGATGTAGAATTGACTGAGCCGAATGTCAATTAAATCAGTTTGTATTACTGTACTCTCACAGGACACTGTGTTGCACGGATATTTACTTTGTGTCACTGAATCCTGCCCGTCATAGTAATTGGATCAATTATTAGCATTGATCGCTCCAGAAGACTGTGCACATCGATATATTTCATTAAGAGGGTATTTTTGAATATTGCTGATTCTGCATGCGCTCAATCAAACACACACAACTTATCCACAGAGACATGACAAGTGTATTAGCAAGGTGGTTCAACTAACTTACTGATATCAGACAATTAGTTATAATGAATCTAAACTTCAACAAAGTTTTCTCAAGGCATCCAGTATCCCAGTGCATGAATCTTAAACGTTCAACTTGGGATTGGATTGTAAAAAGAGATTAAAGTAATTTAAAAATAGCAAGTGTGTTAACACACGTTGGGGTCCAAAAGGAAAATCTTGGATTCAAAGTCAACTTTTAACATTAGTTTTGGGATTCAACTCTATCTCTCGGTTATTCATTATATACACAAATTTGATATTGAACTTGTAAGGTTTTGTATAATTTATGACCCCATATTGGACAACAGTCTATATCTGCATCTGGAATTTATGATTGATCATCATAACTCTGCACGCCTCTGATTTGTTGAATTGTTTATCAGTTATTATATAACTGTAACGTTCCGGTCATTGGTTGTGATTGGATGAGCCCTGTTCGAAACCGTCTACTGCGCCACTTATTTATTACAATTAATTTATTATATGTACTGTATAGCAGGGTGCGAACTACGGGGGAGCTAGGGGGCGCTCGGCTCCCCTTAATAAGACATGGGCTCCCCTGAAAAAGTGATTTGTGAAATTTTGGGGGGTCTCAAAAAATATTGACAATGTGTTATTTTGATGTGCAATTTCAGTTTTGTGTAATGTGATCATCGTGGATTATTATGTGTAAAATTGCAAAAATATCATTCAATTCATGACGGCGATTTAAACCTAATTCACTTCAATAAAGATAACTATACATGCTATTCTTGTCATGGGCATCAAGGTGTGGGGACGCTGTGGTGCAAATTCCACTCATGTTTAGTACGTTAACTCAAAGCAAAGACTAAAGGGACTTTGCTCAAAGATTCGTAGAAAAAATATAAACATTGGAGGCCGTTGATCTGCGCGCGAAGTCCTTGAAATCCATTCTGCAGTTAGCATCATATAGCCACCATGGCAAAAAGAACACAAGGCATTCTGTGTTAAGGTAAGGCATGTTATTCGCAATTGTGTGTTGTGGCCAGTGTTGGGCAGTAACTAGTTACTGTAACTTAGTTACTGTAATAATATTACTTTTTGCAGTAACTAGTAGTGTAACTAATTACTACTAAGATTTCAGTAATAATATTACAGTTACCATCCATAAAACAGCTTAGTTACTTTTGATGCCTCAACCCCGCTGATTTAAAATCCAACAATCACAAAATTATTCCTATAGATTTATTTTCATAATTTTCACGACTCGCACATGCATGTGATGTCCCCAGTGCAGCTTACATTCAGCAGATAGAAATATTGCATTATATTGATTTTGTCAGGAAAAAAGATGCTCTGAACACTGTTGTGTAAGCTGTGGCTTTACTTTACTCTGGCATTACATCCCTCTGATCAGCATGTGGCACATTATATTACTATAATTAAAAATATTTTTGGAAAATTAAACGGTTTCTTACAAACTTATGTGATTTGATCAAATACATAATGAAATATAATCATATATGGGTAACAGAGAAATTACAATTAGCTTCAAGCTACACATGACAATTAATGAGATTAATACAACACTTCTACTTGAATGTCACTATCAATCATTGAGTGTTTATAATAACTTCTGACTGCGATCCAATGTGGATTTTGGTCAAATGATGAGGCAGAAATATATTGTTGGTAACATTCTAGAAGAATTTTATGTGGAAGATACACAGTTACAACTTCTGTGGGGCGTGAAGAAAAAGTAATGTAACTAGTAGTGTAACTATTTACTGTTGCCAGAAAGTAATAAGTAAAGTAACAATATTACTTTCGAAAGGAGTAACTAGTAATGAGTAATATATTACATTCTTTGAGTAACTAGCCCAACACTGGTTGTGGCTGGGTTGTTATAGGTCTGCGTGACTCTTGTTTGACAGCCTGATGCTAAATAGACTATTTGTGGGTGGCTGTTTGTTGTTTCACCTTTCAATTTGTCGATAAAGTATAATAGGGTAAATACTGTTTAGTGATTTATCCTATATAGTGCTTGCATAAAGCAAGTTGTGCATACACTTGTAGCTGTTATGTATCTTTGTAAGTCATTGTAAGCCGAGCGCACAACCCATACAACCCCCCCGCTATAAAAAAATAAAAGTGGGCTCCCCCAAAGTCCACGGTATAGTTCGAACACTGCTGTATAGTGTTTGTTTTATTACAAGTGGACAGAAAAATATGGTGGCCGAGAGAGCTCAATGTGCTGCAAGTAGAAAAAAACACCTGCAAATTAAGAAAACAACTTCGTCAATTTTACAACACACACGCTCCTAATGCTCACAACACAACCAAATAGAGAAACGCACTGCAAATAGAAAAAAAACACCTGCAAATTAAGAAAACAACTTCATCATTTTGACAACACACACGCTGCAACCAAATAAAAAAATGCACTGCAAATACTCACAACACAACCAAACAAATAAACGCGCTGCAAATACAATTATTTATTTGGTTGTGTTGTGAGCATTTGCAGCACCTGCTGTTAAATTGATGATGTTTTCTTGATTTGCTGGTGCTTTTTCTATTTGCATGTGTTTTCTGAAGTTGCAGCGCATTGAGCTGTCTCGGCCACTGTAGAAAAATACATAATACAATAATATATTTCTGAAGCTTCATAATTGTACTCTATATTTGAAAGTTTTGTATGAGTATAATCAGTGAATCCTTCAGCTGGCCTCATTTCAGTTCAAAAGATGTGCAATTTGGTATGTATTATTAAGATTTATACTTTGATTTGAATGTCATCTTGATGGTAAAAAAACAACAACTCACAATAGACCCAAATGCTTTTACTTTATAATAGTAAGGGTCAAAAATACTGTCAGCAGACTGCATGATATTATATTGAGAGATCTGGAGTGGAAAATCGCTTTTCTGGCTGCCCATTTGTCCTGTGCAGAGTGATGAAGGTTCTGATGCCATTTCTGAATTAGTTATGCATCATTTACGGAGCAGCATGATTAAGTAGTGTAACCGATCAGGACCCTTTTACAGTGTGTTTAGCTTGAATGCCGCTCTGCTGGAGAAGTGTAGCTTGCTTTGTTTCAAACCACTGCAGTGTACATGCCTCTTTGGATCTGCTGCTTTATTTTATTTATTTATTTGTTACAAAGCAAACAAGCTTTCCTCTCTTTTGTGTCTTTGTGGTGATAACTGGAGTAGGCTGGTGAAGACATAAAAATATTTGTGGGCTATATTATGCAGTTTGCTGTTCTCTGATCACTGAAGTAGCAGTGTCATCAGCTCTAAGCAGGCAGGCTATTAGTGGACTGGCTTTAATTTATTTTGCACGCTCATAGCGTGAGAGCGGGAGCTTATCTGCCTCTTTGTCATGAGATGATAAGTTTCTTAGCCATTAACCCAATCTGTTCCCCAGGTGTATTCTCTGTTGCTTTAGGCATTAGGCTCTTTTAAAGATGAAAAAGCCCCCTGGCTGGGATGTCTGGAACTCCACCATTACTAAAAATTATAATATAATAAAATTCTGTAAAATGATAGCTTGCGTAGTTCTGTTCTTGCTAAGCAATAGTTCATAACTTATAAAAGTATAGTTTACCCAAAATTGGAAAATCCTTTGTCTGTCATTCTATAAATTGTCCATTCTATTGGTTGTTTGTTTGTTTTGTCGTTCTATCGATTGTTCATTCTAACTGTTGCTCTATCGATCAATCATTCACTTGTTCGTTCTGTCGATTGTTCTATTGTTTGTTCATTTTTTCTGTTAATTTAGTCTAACTGTCTTTCTGTCATTTTAAATCTATCGTACTATCGTTCGTTCTGTTTAACGCTCTTTCTGTCAGTCAGTCATGTGAACTTTAATTCTGTTGATCGTAACTCATTCTGTCTTTTGTTTTATTTTTTCTGTCCGTTTTATCAGTTTTTTTTCTGTCTTTGTCCTTTTATTTATCATTCATTTGTTTGTCTGATTGTTCTATATGTCATTCCTTGTAATGTTTCTCTATATGTCTTTCTATCTATCAGTAGACTTGGTAGACAACACTAAAAATTGGTCTGTTTATAATATAATGTAATGCAGTAAAATTACAATTAAAAATACTATATTTCATGTTATTCCATCTGTTTTTCTGTCACTTTATCTATCGTACATTTGTTCGTTCGATTGTTCTATCGAACTGTCATTCTGTCTATTTGTCATGTCTGCTTCGCTTCCTGAATGAAGCCCATTATTTTTACAGTTCCATTTGAAAGAAAACGGCAGCATTAATGTCGTGTTTTAATGGCTTTGGTTGATTTTAGTTGGATTGCGTTGTAAAGGTCACTGGTCTTTTGTGCTATCAGTTCCGATCTGTTATCGCATAATGTGAGTGTGTTTGTACTCGTGTTTGGCTCTGTGCACTAAATGAGATTCTGGGACGTGCACAAACAGTGCTGTTTGTATCCACACATGTACTAGTTGAGCTTGTGATTTCTGAGCCAAATGCCCCTTAAATCGCCCTTGAAGCTGCAGGGAGATAAAACATGCACTCACACAAACCCAATTAAGAGGAAGGTGAAGATAAATGAGTCAAATGACAGATGGAGCAGAGAGTTGAAGAAATCAAGAGAGTGATGAGGAAAGAGAAGGAGGGTGTTGTGAAGAGAAAATGAGGCATTCTGGAACAGTTGTTTAATTGCTGCTGTCCAGTATTCAGGGGCTGTTTTAATTGGCTTGTATTTCTTCTTCCAGAAGAAGCCGGAGGTATAATGTAAAGCTATAGTCTGAAGCTCAAAAGGAACTTTGTCTCTGCATTTTTTTTAATTAGCATTTTAAGATACTCATAAAGATGTAGCATTAGCCATTTGCCGATTTAATTAGCATGTTTTGTGAATCTATTGCAGCTTTGATGAGGTTATACATTAATGCATGTTGCTTGCATATGCATTTCTGCTTTCTTTGTTCTAGACTTAGTAGTATGTGTGTTTTTCCTGCAGCAGATGTGAATAGGGTATCCGTCATCTACTTTTGAGAGAGCCAACTGTTTGACTGCATAGCCTATTGTAAATACAGTCTAATGAAATTCTCATATAAATGCAAAGTGACAGAAGAATAGAAACATTTTAATTGTCCTTACATTCTGTGTGAGCACGTGTATAAGTGTGGATATTCTTGTGAGGATTTTGACGTCACTAAGCGCTTGTCTAGCAGTGCCTCTGATAAATTATGAGCTCTGAGCCCGGAGTGTTTGATTGACAGCCATGCTGTGGTGGGCAAGCAGAGGGCAAGCCTCGCCACTCTATAACTCTCACATTCCCACACCCCACCCCCACAAGAGCAGAAATCACATTATATTGTAGTCTGACCTTCTGTGAATAATGCTGTGCTGTGTTCACTACAGTGTCCTGAACTAGAAGACTAAAGTTTTGGAAGTACCTCGCATCCTCTGGAGAGGGAGTGAGACCAGTATGTTACATGCCACTGTGCCATTGGCATTGCCCCCTCAGAAAAAAATTGTGCCCCCTCAGTTTTCTTAAACTTATTTATTTAAACCGTTAATGGATAATTAATTGGAGGAGCATGTGCACACCATCTGCAGAGCGCATAAAATATGCGGGTTCGTGGGCCGTGCCCCCTCGGCCCTTTCCATCCTCTCCCCTCCTTGATGAACGTGTTCGAAAGTGAAAGTAAAATCGGAACAAATAGCACGCATACGAAAGCTATTGCACGCTTTCGCGAGCATGCAGCAACTGCACACGATCAGAGCTTGCATTACACCCCCAAACTAAAAAACTAAGAAAGTTGATGTCTAACATTAAAAAATGAAGGAGGAAGAGGGTAGAGAATGATGTCCCGGGTCGCTAAAGACCCGAGGTATGCATTTAAGGGTTAATACAGTAATACAATAAGCTTTTAATGAAGCAACTCAACATTCCTTCATTGCTAGTTCTAAAGTGATGTTTTCAAATTAGTTGAGGCTTGGGCTTAGTTGTTAAACTGATAAACTGAGATTTGAATCCGTGGCGGAAGGAAGTACTACTGCACATAAGAGGGTTTTTAAAGTCACTCCGTTGTTGTTTCTTATGTATTTACACAAAATCTGCCTACAGCCGAATCACAACCGTGCTGATATACAGCCATATATCACGTCTACTTGCATGATATTGCTCATATATATTAATTTATTACATTAAATAATTATTAAATAAAATGATAGTTACCTTTTTTGGATTAAAATTGATTTTTGGATTATTATTCAGGCACTGAATTTGAAGAACAGCTGTGGAAATAGTGTCTAATTAAGCTATGTAAATGGCATATTTCAGAGTATTTATGTGCTCCTGTGTGTTAATTTACACACATGCAGCTTATATTACCGTGTCAGTTCACAATAAATGCTGCTTCTCACAAACTCTCTGCAGGTGCTGTGAGATTAACATGCATTTTGGAACATATTGTGCACTAGGTTTACTTTATTTATATTCACGTTTGCACAATTTCCAATCTCCAACATTTTTTTTTGTGGACAGAACATTACAGCATTTCACCAATACCCCAGCAAAGTAAAAGCTAGAGTATTTGACATGTTAAAAGCTCGAGGGTTTAAAGTGAAGTGAAAGTGTCATGTTTAAAATCTGAAAGTGAAGTGAAAGTGTCATGTTTAAAGTTTGAATGTGACTAATTTAAGACATAAATATTTGTTTTGTAACTTGTAGTGTTAGTTGGTTTTTGTAAAGAGTGAACACTCTTAAGTGTTACTATTTCCATTACCAGTAGAGTCTTTGTTCTTTGTTTCTGGATGTCTCAGCAGTAGCATATGAGACATTGTCATTATAAAGTGAAGTGTCATTTTGCAGTATGTGACACAATATGTGACTGGCCACCCTATATTTATAACACACAATCAAAATAAAACACTTAATAAAAGATTAGATATTTTATCTGTTTACTTGCATGTGAAATGTCCATTAACCAACATCGGAGAACTGTGAACATTCGAATGTGTCGCTATTATGTTAAACTGAGTGTACGAAGGTCTATGCTTTACATTTTTCAAATATCCATTAACTTTGCTATTATTGGGTATGTTTTGGCTAATGGTTTTGCTTGGCCTAGTGTTAGTATGGGGACTCTAGAATCATTAAATAAGGTCTGTCAGATTTGCCACACTAGGTACAAATAGACAGACACTGGCGTTTTTTGAAATCGAAAAGATAGGGCATGAGATGCAGTATTATTACTAGATTTGCATAGGTCACCGATGCCCGCTAGTAAATGCCGTTAAAATAGGCAAGCTGACCCGAGACAGATGTCTAGTCCTGTTAAATGCACGTCTGAAAGTGCAATGTATGCAAACCTAGTACTGTATATATATGTATTTAATATGTATGTAAATAAGACGCTCCCTCGAATGCCGAAGTGCATATTAACCATCAGGGCATTGGCACAGTTAGAGACGATTTCCCCTCAGGCATTTGATAATGTGAAATGTTGCATTTGTATATGTTGTTTGCATGTGTAACTACTTTCTGCATCACGTTTTCATATAAAACAGGTAATTTTTTTGTGAGGCAGCATGTAGAATGAATTTACCTGTTACCGTTTGCCCTTCTACATACAAGCTTATTTATTTTATATTTCACAGCTATATTCACCGAAACGCATTTCCTAGGGTAATTGGACACACTTAGATTATTCCACGTTTCTGCATGTATAAATTTTTAAACATTTGGTTGTGTGTGAAACGAGTTTGTCTCAGGTACAAATGTGTGTGAGTTGTTAGTCAAGGCCAAAAGGAGTGTATTGAGTGAGTGTCAAGCGATGAGAGGTATTTGTTTAAGGAAAGAGAGTAAAGCACACTGGGAAATAATCCAGGCAAGACCTTCAATAAGCCAAAGAGCACAGTTTTCCATTACCTCATCAGCAGTCGTGGGTTCCTAATACACTGAAGGAACTTCAAGATGGCACGCACATAATCACGCACGGACACGCGCTCTAATGAAATGGCATTAACAAACATGATTGCAAACAAACAGATGATCACATGCAAAATATTCACATAGACAGATGTTCCCATGGGAAGAGGTTGTGGCCTCCATTTCAAACCAATTTGTGGAGTGCACTTTGCATAACATTCACATATACTGTACGGCTGTTTCTTCAACCATTTTTTTCTTGTGATGATATAACTGTAATAAATACGTAAATATGAGGAGGAAAATGGTTTATGTCACTCTTTGGTTAGATTATCATATTTCTAGCTATCTATGATTGTTATTTTTACTGAATTAAGATTCAGAAGGTTTCATTTCTCTTCTGTGGAACACAAATGTTATTTGAAACAAAAAGTTATTTGAAGAACTAAACAAAATTCAAGCCCAGCATCTTTCATATGGTCATTTCTCCAACATCTTCAATGTTCCACAGGAGAAAGTCAGTCGTATGGTTTTGAAGCAGCATGAAGGTGAGTAAATGACGATAACATTCATTTTTAGGTGGAGTATTAAGTATTTAAATTGACGAAACACCCATACATGTATCTGAACTCCAACACACTGTTCTACTAAGGTGCCATTCATGCTGAACTTTCGGGTAACATTGTAGAACAATGCTGGCGATCCTTTATCCTTACTGTCTTTGTCAGTGCTGCACAGCGCCGATAAGGTTAATTACATTCACAAACACAGTCGCCCTGCACCTCTGCCCTGACTTTGGGAGGGAGGGATGGAGGAAGAGGGATTAGAGGTCTATAGGAGCAAAGCATGATCCACGAGTGTGCGTTCGAGATCAGTGGAAAGGAGAAAAGGACAAAGAAAGGGAAGTTTATCCTTGTCCCAAACTATAAAGAGAGAGATTCTTCTGCGACTGCTTCATGGTATCTCTGTTGTCTGTTTGCTTTAGTGTCCTACTACCTTGCTTTGTTGTCTCTGTGTCTCTCTCAATATTCCCTGTTGGTCATGGCTCACTGGGGCAGTATGTTGTGTCTTTGGTCTGTGCCAGTGATACATGGGACCGTGCACCTGTTCAGCTCTCCTCTTAACGTGCCCTCACAGCGGGGTGCGCGGTTACACCCTCAGGCAAGGACACCTGCACCCTCTGATCTTCCTCAAACCTCGAGTTATTTGCTTTAGTCTTGAATTGTTTGCTCCTTCTCTGTACACATATACACTTTCTTTACCTAGTTTCACAGAAGTCTCAAAGGTTGTTTTTGTAATTCTTTGTTTTGCACTGGCTTTTCAAGGTGTGTGGTAGGCATCTGTTGCTTTCATTTGCTTTGCTTTGAATTTTACCTTTCAACGTGTTCATAGCAGGAGACTTCCAATGCTTTTAACTATATTAAAGCCTTCTCTTTCCACTGGATCTGCAAGAGTTCCTGTTAAAGGGATGCTGTAGTTCAAGCAAAAATGAAAATTCTGTCACGAGTTCCTCACCCTCATGCCATTCTAAATCCAGATGTCAAAATGAGATATTTTGTCAATTTTTTGACAGATTTCAGATTTCTGAAGGATGTCATAACAAGAATAAATTACATTTTAAAATATATATTTTATGAAATAATACATTTATGTTAGAATAGAAAACAGTTATTTTAACATGTAATAATATTTCACTACTATATTTTTGTTTAAAATAAATGCTGCCTTGGTTAGCATAAAATACTTTTTTTCAAAAACATTGAAAAATCGTATCAACTTTTGAACGGTAGTGTACTGTATGAAAGGTGGTTTTATAAGCTCTGGACTATTAAAGTCAGAGAAAATTCCAGTGAGAGAGAGCGAGCTCCTTTTCAGGTTCCCAGTTCTCGTTGATCCTGATTGGCTCAGGACAAGAAGAACTGATCCAGTCACTCTTTTTTTCATGTTCATTCCTCTTTCTCTTTTCCTGCACGTTCCTCCTGTGCTATTTCTCTCACCTCTCTTGAACTTTTTGTTTTGCTCTCCTTCCCTTCCTATTCCTCTCTCTCTATTTCCCTCCCACACTCTTTCCCTCATTCATTTCTCATTCTGACTAAAAACTAATCCCCTCAGTCTTTCCTTTGCCTCTTCTCTTCAATTCTTCTCTTCGATGTGAGATAAAAGTAAAATATATATTCTGAACAGTTTTATGATATCTGATAAACTGATGTTGCTCCATATTTATTCTCCCTGCCTTGAGTGTTTTATGTAAGCAGTGATGCGGTGGCCTGTAAGTCTGACAGCCAGCGTCTCCCTCCAGGCCTGAATCACAACCCCAGTTGAGTTGAACTGACGACCACACACACACATATTCAGGCTTACATAAACAGTCTGTCCCCCACACATAGCCAACAACCTGTATTCTCGCTCTTTCTCTCTCTCTGTTTTTATCACAGATGATCACTTAGTCATACAGTCTTTCTTTCTCTATCTTTTGGAATGTCAGATAGACACTGCACATAAAGGATACACATTGTACTCTCAATCTACAGTACAATGAACCAGAAAAATTCACAAAGTACTCCTTCAGTGAACCAAGTCATTTTTTGGTTGTATTTTATTCAAACGGTCTGTACTGTAGCTTTTAACACAAAGCAGTCAGTAAATAATAGATTAATGTAAAGCTGTCAATGCACTTTATCAAGTGATTTTGTAATTTTGTAACTACAGTCATTTGGCTCTTAAATGTTTTATTTTGGCTCCCCAGTGTTTTTTTAGTCTAGAGCCATGACGATGTCTTGGTGTATTAAAATATTCAGGTCCTATCATGCATGATTTTCTCTACAGACAGTAATTGTTTTCATCAAAGTCCTGCTTTGTGATCTTTGATTTATCATTGAAACATAATTGAATATTAATTAGTATCATGGGGCACCTGGATCTTAGATTGGACTACAGTCATGTTTAAAGGTTTATTTTTTTTTTTTTTTTTCTTCTTTTTTTTTTTCTTCACCCTGAGCCTCAGACAGTTCAATCTGGTACGAGAGTTAGTTATTCTCGCCACACTGTTTTGCACTTTGTCATCTCACTTACTTTGGAATCTTTTCATCTGTTTGTTCCATCCCATCTTTTTATCTCCAACTCATTATTTCTAGCAAAATCAAAGTAAGTTGACACCTCTTACTCAAACGGAGAGATCTCCCAGGGGCCATTGCAGTATCCACCTGCTGAGGCTGCAGGAGTTTAAGTCTGCCTCTTCTGGCTCTATGCACAACCCATAGTTTGCGCACAGATCCCACCGTACCTCTCATTTCAAACCCCATCTGCTATGTGATGTGAGAACATCAGGTCCAGCTGTGTTGTATGTACAGGTCTAAACCCCCAACGTAACGCTGCCACATCAGAGCGCTCTTATCTCAGACTGAAAAAGCATGCAGCCTCCCCCATGCCACATTAGTTTTTCATGGGCTGAATTCTTAATGGTGACTCAACTTCTGTCTTCAGAGTAAGGAAGAACTAAGTGAATAGTAGATGAAGACCTATGGTTTCTTCTGCTATGACTGGGTCTTAAATGAGAAGCACTCTTGTTTTATAGATAAAACTTCAGTCTCAAGTACACTAACTTTCAAAAGCTTAGGGTTTTGCTTTTTTTTTGTGAAAGAAGTCTTTAATTCTCACCATGGCTGCATTTATTTGATAAAAAAAACTATTATATATATGTTTTATTTATTATATATATATATATATATTTTTTGTTTTTTTTGTTTGTTTTTTTTGTTTGTTTTTTTAATGTAGTCAATTCCTATGATGTAAAAGCTGAGTTTTCATCATCCATTTGTCTTCAGTGTCACATGATCCTTCAGAAATCATTCTAATATGCTTATTTGGTACTCAATAAATGTATTATCATTAGTGCGAAAAAACAGTTGTGCTGCTTAGTATTTCTGTGGAGATTGTGTTTTTTTCATGATACTTTGATGAAGTCAATAGAACAGTATTTATTTGAAAAATAAATCTTTTGTAACATTCTTTATCACTTGTGATCAATTTTGTGCATCCTTGCTGAATAAAAGCATTCAAACATCTGACTAACCCCAAACTTTTGAACAGTAGTCTATCTGTTTTTGCTTTTGTAATCCACATACTTTCAAAAAAAAAATTACATTGTTTTGTAGCTTTTTAGGCTGTCTAAAAAACTTTATTAAAATGTATACATTTATTAAATAAATAAATAAAGTTTTAGTGGAAATACAAATTTTAAAATGTAGTCTTTCTATTCTTGGTCAATGGACCAGAAGTATACCTACAAAGATGTGCAATGATGCAATCTTCATTCAAAATCTAACAGATTGCAATGATCTATTTATAATATTTGCATAATGAATTGTGATTGGTCTTTATTCTTACATCTATTTGCATACTGGTTCATGATCTGATTGTGTATATCTAGTTATTTTTTCCATTCCATTTGGAGCTGCTAGTGATCAGGTAGCTTTAAACTCACAGAGTGTTTGAGAGATGAAAACTATCTTTGTCTCTCTATAGGTGGGCTCACTGTTCTTCTTTGTTAGAGAGTTCCTACCTAGTGAAAGCACACTGAAAGCTAGAGTGGACATTGTGTGTGTGAGAGTGAGTGTCAGCAGCTGGAAGTGACCCCTGTAATGCAGGTTATGTCTTCCATCAGCAGCGGGGGGCATGAGGCCAGAGGTTAATGGATAGTGCAGTCCTTCCCATGACAGCCTAGTTATAACTGCCCTTTGAGAGGCATAGAAAGAGCGAAAGGCAGAAACTATGCCACAGTATGCACATGCACACACAAGGACAGAGGAGAGCTGTGAATCCTCTGCCTGTTTTACATTTTTCAAACACTCTGGGCTACAATGATCATCTCTCGTCTCTGTCAAAGCGTGTCCAGATGTCAAGCACACACCTGAATGTCCCACTGTGCAGATGTAATGAGTTCTGCAGTGGATGCTGAAAATTGTTGAGGTGATCAACCAATAGTCTACCAGCACTAATAACTGTTTAATGGATGGATGAAAGGGATACCCCCTACATATCATGAACATGCACGAGTGTTTTTTTGTATTTATGTATTTGATTGTTACACCATCTTTATTTTTTATTTTTTTCCCCTTACTGGGTCAGCACAAATTGTGTCTTAAGGAAAACGACATTAGTGATGATGAATGTGTTTTATGTTCCATTAATCACTTGGTTGAAAGGAGTGTAGAGAGAAAGAGAGAGAGAGCCCTCTTTGTTTGCTGTCCAACCAATGATTTATGTCCCTGAGTGGTAAACGCCACCTGAAAAAAAAGAAGGGCTCCAATCAAAGTGACAAAATGAAATGCATAACAATATTTGAGTTTGAGAATGGAGGGTTGGGGGTCGATTTTTAATGTAGGTTTACTCTGAGAAACTGTCATTAATTATATAGTCTTTACTGTTCAACCACACAACTGTGACCAATTAGTAATCCTTCTGTCTTTGTGACAGAATGCGTTGTGGTATGATTAAGATAGCTTCATTTAATTATAATTCATTTGTGCTCAAAATACAGGTCTGTTGTTGACTGCATTAACCATATAGAATCTAGGCCTATGAAGAAAAATGTCAGGAACATTTCCTACTCCCAAATTCCCAGAGATAAGCATATCTTCCAGTGTTCATCCTTTAGCTGTTGGAATGGAGTGAATCCTAGAGTAAAAAAAAAAGGATTAGCTTGCCTTTATCACGCCGTAAAATGTTATCCGCCCCCATCTCCCACATATTTCACCATTATTTGTCTGCGTTCAGAAGCAGCCGCCTATCTGACAGTCCAAACTGTGAATTTTCTAAATCCATTTCCAGACTCATATGTTTGGTTTTCACATCATTGTTGTGATAAGATGTTTATTTTGACTTCACTTTCGCACGTTTCTGAGCTAGAAATGGGATTTCTTTGTTTCTGCTTCAGCGGTGGAAGTCCTTGTCGCTGCGTTGTGGTGGGAAGGTAACAATAGAGAGATGCTTTGATGGTTCAGAGATGGAAAACATTCTGTCATTTTAAATGTGGATGTTAGTAAAAGCATTATGGCTATTTCTCTGGAGGAGGATTCCTTTTGAATTCATTTTGCTTTTATTATCAGGTCATCAAATGGAGTTGCTTCAGAGAAAGAGGGGGAGAACATGTAATAAAATGAAGCTGTTAATTGAACTGGCTGCATTTCATAGGTTTCTGTCATGTACATCATTCTAATATGATGGTATTTTAGCCAGAGGAAGTGAAAGCAATGAAAGCAATCATGGATGAATTGAATGCTTATTGCTTTTGCCAATATTTGAAACTATTGCCCATCAGAAGCATCATGCCAAGTGGATTTTATATGAAACCCCCAAAAAAAGTATATTTGATATTTAAGTTGCGTCTTTATTTATGGCTAAAAAGCATTTATTTAAAGGGTCAATGTCATGACACTCTTTTTATTTATTCATACATACAAAGACATGTAAAAAAAAATAAGCTGTAAATTAAAGTTTATTGGAGTACATTTTACAAGAAAATACTATTTCAGTCTTTTCTACTTCAAAGTTTCATGTTTAATTTAATGTTACTTTTTATTTAATTATATTGTGAAATTTCCTAGCAGTTTCTGAATGAAAATTGTTTCTACACCATTTTTTTTTCAGTGTAGCGGAATTCAAATTATTTTTAGCATTGATTAATAATTAGAAATGTTTCTTGAGCACCAAATTAGCATATTATAAACATTTCTAAAGAATCACGTGACACTTAAAACTGAATGTTTGCTGAAAATTTGATCAGCTTTGCTATGAAATTAATAAATAACGTTTTGAAATATATTAAACACAGCAGGGATCAACGCTAAGGATTTTTTCTACATGGCCCGTTTGGGCCAGTGGTACAAATTTTTACTTGCCCTGCCAACATTTTCACTGGGCCTGCCACAAAAAATAAAATAGTTGCTGTTATCATTGTTTTTGATCTATGTTATCTTGTATTCTAATAAATAAGCTGACACCAATATTTTAGATATCAATTACATTTTACAATTCTCTATTCCAATTTCAATACCACAGCAAAAATAACTAGCCAAATATAAACATAAAGTTTAAACATTATTAAAGACAAGTGACAGCCAGTAAATAAGAACAAATGAACAAATAAACATAGGCCTATAGCACAAAGATAGAAATGAAGTGATGCTTTAGGTTTTTATGTTTGTAGATGTTCAGGTACAGAAATGGAAAAATCACATATAAAATAACATTTGAATATTCTTCACTCGGTGTTGCACCTTGATTTTTCATAGCAATTTGAAATTAGAGGCAGCCACTGCATTTTAATCATGGATTAATCCACAAAAAAAAAACATTTTGAGTTTGATTTATATTAGACTGTATAATTTCAAAATCTAAAGCAAAAACAGAATGACCCGACTTTAGCTTTGTGAAATTATGCTAACGTTACATAAAACATCCGCACTAAACAGCAGACGGGCTGAATGAGACGCAATTTCGCTCTCTGACAGCAGGCGGCGCTCATGGAACAGTGATACAGCATTTCCTTGGTTACCACTGTAAACACAGGAGCGCTGCGCATATTAACACCAATTTAATATGCATTATACGGAGACACGGTGAAAAGAAAACGCCATTTCAGAAAACAGTCAGTTCCCCTCAGAAACACGTTGATATAAAATCAATAATATTTTCTTCCTATATTTCACGCATCGTGAACAGAGATCTTGTTCTGCCTGCTAACTTAGTGCTAAAGTATTTTCTCCCTTTTGTGTCCGTCTTCATCGTCTCTGGCCTCTGTTAACGGCTGTTTACAGACTAATTATAATAATAACGTAATATTTCCACACAAATGACATTTGGTAAAATGATTGCAGTGCAGTTTGTGTGCAAGCACGGAACAGAAGATGCTCTACAATAAAACAAAAAATGTCCGGTCGATCGGTTCATCTGTACTCCAGTGTATAAATTCAATATAGATTAGGGATGTAATGGTATGAACATTTCTTATCACGATTATAGTGACCAAAATTATCATGGCTATCAGTATTATCACTGTTTTGTTAAAATATGCTGGAGATGTTCAAAACGTACCGACACATGAATCACTTCAAGTTTTATATTTAAAAATCAAAAAACAACAAATAAAATGACTTTTTGTTTGCATAATCACTAAAACAATAACATTACCAATGATGTTCGGATTTTAAATGACAACTTGACTGACATCAATTTAATAGCATGTTCAAATATCTAATGTAAGTGTTCAAATAAATGTTCATAAAAAGGTAAACCTTACATTTCAGCCATTAATTAAAGAAAAGATTTAAATCAAAATGATAATTGATTAATAAATTATTATATGTATTTTATCTGCTCCATAAATAATTCTAGTTAACTTATCTGAATTGTTTAAATGTGTACAATCCACATAAGCTTGTTTTTCATCAACCGGTCAAAATGTACATCAGGGCATGCAAATTCGGTCCGTTTTTGTCCAGACAGAAACTGCACACAAGCTGAATGTAAATGTAAGTCTCTGTAAATCCACTCTCTGACAGCAGGTGGCGCTTTATATGGAAAAGCTGAATTACAGCTGTTTCCCGTAAACTCTGTGGACGAAGCAGTATTGTGATTAAGAACACTTCCTTTAGGTATTACATGGAACGAAGATGAAAACAAAATGCCATCGAATCGTTTCTGAAGACAGTCAGAACATTCAGAGGTACATTCATATAATTAATTATTTCATATATTCATTTGTATAATTCCCTTAGCACTCTTTTAAAACCTCCAGCTTTTCCACCCGTTTTCACTCAGAACGAAACTACTCTGCGTGCTGTGCGCACGTGATACTGTTACTGAAAACTGTGCTTTATGATGGACAGTATTTATTTTTTTGTGAGTTGTTCAAATCGTGGTAATCTAATACGGTTTTAATGATAATTAAAATATGAAACGGTAATACTAACCGTGGGGAGTTTGATCATGATTTATCGTCAAACGGGTAATCGTTACATTCCTAATATAGATTAATCATTGTTAAAGTTACTTGCTAAGAGGGGTATTTTGACATACTTTTGTATGTATTTACCCGTTCAGGCGGCTCGTGCATGTGCTGTCTGTCACACAGAATAGAACACAGCGCGCAAGTACTGAAAGAAGTTGTCTTTTGCACCCAAATGCTTTTTAATCGCTTGAATTTTTTAATTAACAAGGCTTAAAAACGCATGCAAATGATAAAATGTCGTGACGACGCTGCAGTGGCCCGATCAGGCAAGTGACAAATCCGTCTACTGTCCCGAGCGTCCTTCACACTGGCCCCGGGCCATCGGGCAGTCTGTCGAGCCCTGAACACAGTTATTTTGAAATTATAATGATATTCATATTTACTGTAGTTTTGATCAAATAAATGCAGCCCTAGTGAGCGTAGGATATAGTGAGCTAAATATTTTATTAAAAAATATTACCACATGTAATTTACTTTAAAAATTCTGTCATCTAGTCATCTCATGTTATTTGAAACTGGTGCCTCTCAAAAGAGTAGCCACATGACACCCCTGTAACACATCACATATTATATGAAGCGTTCTGATGAAAGGATGTGTGAATGTGTGTGAGAGATGACAAGGGAGAGACAAAGGGAAACAAGGCACCCGTAGGAGAGAGCGAAATGAATAGCATGGATCACAACATCCGTTGGATCTTATTTTAATTATAAGGAAGATGATCTGCGCAGTTAAGAGTGAATGCTGAAGTCAGTACTAATAAACTGTGGTGGCATTTCTCTAATCGGTCTCCTCTCCCCGGGGAAAACAAGTGTCCCAGGGAAGAAGGAGTGAGCGAGTGGGCTGTCTGATGTGAAACAGGTGGGGCCGTGGAGGAGTTTTCTTTTTAATTGCTTTTCGCTCATGCCTCGTTTCTCTGTTGCTCACCAGATGAATCTGTCTTTGCGCTCTAAGGGAGTTCTTCTTTCTATGTGTGGCCGCATGTCTTTGCGTGTGCTGTATGTGCACCTGCACGCGTCTCTGTGTGGATGGAAATGCCAGTGTATTGTTATAGTACATCTCGGTGTGTGTTCAGTTTACACAGGAGACATTTTATGCACTGCTTGCAAACCCACTGTGTTTCTAAACAGGATTGCTGGTGTCAGTGTACACTATCTCTCTCTTCTTGTTGCTTTATACCTCCTTCATTCCTTGTTCTGTGGCTGTCCTCTGTATTAATCAAAGGAATGAGAGGGACAGTGTGTAACAAAGCAATCTCCACTCTGACAATCCTGTCCTCATTCATCAGGCTTCAAAAGAGAGCAGAAATAAAACACACACACACACACACAGAATAGAGCATTTTGACATTTTTGGCATTGGCTAAATTACCACCCCACATTCCAGTTCCAAATTTTTAGGGGGCTAGGAATTGTAGAAAATATATAATTATTTTAGCAATGTATTTACATATACAGTGTAAAGCATAATATATATATATATATATATATATATATATATATATATATATATATATATATATATATATATATATATATATATATTAGTATAAAAAAATAATAATAATTTTTGGAAAGTTTTTATTTTTTTAATGTTTTTGAGAAAAGGCTCATCAAGGTTGCATTTATTTTATCAAAAATATTGTGAAGTAATATTATCTATTAAAATAACTGATTTCTATTTTAATACATTTTAAATGTATTCCTGTGATGGCTAAGCTGATTTTTTTTTTTAGCATTACTCCAGTCTTCAGTGTCTAATATGCTGATTTGGTGTTTAAGAAACCTTTCTTATTTTTACCAATATGGGATTTTTTTTTCCAGGATTCCTTGATGAATCTAATATGTTTAAAAAATGTAGGAATCATTTCTATCTCTCAGAACGTCCCTTAAGGGTGATTTTATTACACTTGGATTACTTCTGGAGCCAACACATACAAATACACACTTAAACACATATTCGCACACATTTTCTCCTTCACTCAAACCCAAATGATTTTGACACCCTTAAAAGGTGTACTTTCTGTAATCACTTTTAAATGATATCATCATCATCATCCCTGCCTACCCCCCAATACTAGTGATATTAAGTAGAGAAAAGAAAGCTTAGAATCATGTATGATTCAGTAGCGGAGGTGGAGGTTGAGGTGGTGCTAAGCTGGTGGAAGTGTCCTTCAGAGATGTGATTAGAAAGTGAAGTGAGAAGAAAGAGGTGCAACGGCTCACTTGGTGACATAGGAAGCAGAACTGCAGAGAGTGAGCTGAGACGGTAGAGCATGAAAACAAGTGAAAGGTAAGCATTGCAGAGAGACATGTGGAGCAGGATGGTAATCCATATCCCTCACAGAAAACATGTTAATGTACAAACACACACACACCTGCAGCATACATAGACTTCTCCAGTGTCTGTATACGATCTGAGCTCCAGGACAAAGGTGGCTATCTCAGCACACACAGAACCTCTCAAAAGTGATGTCTAATTTAACACAATTTTCTGGTCCATTTCCAGGCTTCTTAAACTGATTAATCCTTCTCTTACCGGTGGGAAGTACGATTCGCTCCATGGAATCTTACTGATAAGTGCTATTACTCTTTAACTGTTTTATTCTCCTGTATCTTATTCTGAGCGTTCTATAGATAGGATGTCTGAAATATTTTACTGTGTTATTACAATTTTAAATAATTGCATTGTGTTTTAATATGTTAAAACAGGTAATATAGAATGATTTCTGAAAATTCAGCTTTGTCATAATTATTATTTCAATAATATTTTCACAATATTACTATTTGTACTGTATTTTTACTCATCATAGGAGACTTCTTTCAAAAACATAACAAAAATCTTAATTATTTCAAACGTTTGACCATTAGTATGAGGTTAATTTACACATTAATTTACATCATGTGTCTTGTTCAATTATATCAGGACCTCATTTAGTTAAGCCTTCATACTGTAGATAGAGCTTATTAAGTAATTGCTGCCTTTCTCAAGCTGACACCATATTTAAGAGTGTGGACATATTTTAATTGCAGCAGCAGAACACAATGCCATAATGCAGAGTGCTTTCTGTAGTCTTTGTCACTGGTTAAGATCTTATCTATCAATTATTTAAATTTAATCAGCAAAGATATGTTTTATTTTCACTTGTTTAGCATCATTCCCTAACCCCAAGAGAATGCTAAGCCTTCAATGGAGTGCCAACCTAATATTTAGCGACTACAGGTATTGTTAGTTATCGCAATGTGATGCAAAATGCGGGGGGGAAAAACTGGAAAAAATAAATTAATGCTGAAGTACTGTAAACATAATTAAATGCACCAGCTTTATTTTCATGTGTATGATGTTATTTTTAGAGTGGGTGTACACTTGGGTGGGTGTGCTTGATGTTAGAATAACATTGTGCAGTTGTATCTGTGACTTTTATAATTTAAAATGTCTGAAAATCTATTATTTTAAGATGTTTATCTGGTGTTGGAAAAAAAAAAAACATTGACCTTCAAAATATTTAAATGTCACAGATTAACCTCTAGATTCAAACAGACTTCCAAGCTGCATGGTTTGCAGTGTTGCAGAATAACAGGGTAGTCTGCATATTTTAACGTAATATATCATAAACAACACATTTGCTTATGCAGTAACCCTATATTGTGACATAATATCCCTATGATGTGGTGTCTGAAGTAATTTTGCATGCACAAAGCCTAATGTAACTGTACCTTGATGCTATGTTTGATTATTAGGCAGAATGTCTTAATGACAGCGACCCATTATTGATCATTAAATTATGATGACTTGAGATGCATTAGTGGAGTGAGATGCAATTATTTAAAGCAATAGTTCACCTCAGAAAGAAACTTTGCTGAAAATGTACTCAATCTGAGGCCATCCACCTGCACACTGGTGGTGGAGGAAATATCTCTGATTCCATTGAGTGTACATTAGTATCTAAAATGCACTTTATAAATGTGTTCTTCATTCCTTCCTTCCTTCCTTCATTCATTAATTTCTTCATTCTTTCAAAATGTAGATGAGTTTGTTTGTTCCTTGGAACAGATTTTGAGAAATTTAGCATTACATCATCTGCTCACCAATGGGTCCTCTGCAGTGAATGGGTGCCGTCAGAATGGAAGTTCAAACCACTGCTGAAAGGATCAAAATAATTCAAGATAATTGACACAACTCCAGTTAACATCATTTAAAGCAAAATGCTGCATATTTGCGATAAACAATGGACTTTTTCACTGGAGGAAGCATTATTTTGGACCATGGACTGGTATTGTGGTCAGACATAAGAGTTAAAAGTTAAAATGCTTTATTAATGTTAGATTTGTTTCTTATAAAAACACAACTTTTCACTGCACAAGATCGTGTGGAATACTTGTGCATTATTGTGATGCTTTTATCAGCTTTTTGGACTCATTTTGACGGCACCCATTCAGAGGATCCATAGTGATGTAATGTTAAATTTCTAAAAATCTGTTCCATTAAACAAACAAACTCATCTTGGATGTCCCGAAGGCAAGTACACTTTCAGCCAATTTTCATTTTTAGATGAACGATTCCTTTATCAACCCTTAACGGACAATAACTATGCAGTATTAGTTTTACTTGAAAGTATTGTTGCTTTCACCATCTCATCAGTTGTGCGCACATACACACAACAGAAAGAAAAACATGTCTCATTTGTCTAGTGGGGCTTGGACATAGAAAAATGCCTGCTGTGCCCTTTAAGTATAATCAATTACAACATTCGGTGTATGTATGGCACTGCGGGGAAGCCAAGGTCCTGCTTTAACCCTGTTTCAAAGAACTGCTATGTCGACCTATTTATTTAATTAAAATTGATTTTCAGTTTTCAGTTTGAGCCAAACTGTTTGCTTTTTTGTTGTTGCTGTTGTTATTTTCCCCAGTTTCTATTACAGCTTGTGCTGCACCCTTAAGGCTGTGGCTTAGAAACAGTTGCATTACAGTAGAAAACAGCTGTGAGATGATGATGATGATGTGGCTTTTTCCTTGCTTGGTTAGTTTATCCATCTTTTATCCCAAATAAAAAAAAACTCGGAATATATCTGCTTCATCCAGTGTTGGGGACTCATCAGACACAGTTTGTAGCTTTCTGGGAAGTTTAGCAAAATAGACTGAATGGACAGTTCATTTCTGTGTTATTCCTGTATATGTATACTGTATGTATTTGTTGAATGCTGCTACTGTTTATAACTATTTAGAACTTTTTTTTTATTGAGATTTTAATTTATTTTATTTACACTAGGGTCCAAATGTGACAACATCTTGGATTCAGCATCTAATTTAAACCTGGTAAAACAGAATGTTTTAGGATTTTGACAAATGTAACACATAAAGAAACATTTTGACATACAGTAAATGAATAAGAAATATTTAAGATTCTTCATTATTTTGGTCATGAATAAAATATTTATACAGTTGAGGTCAAATGTTTACATCCCCCTTTCAGAATCTGCAAAATGTTAATTATTTTACCAAAATAAGAGTGGTCATACAAAATGCATGTTATTGTTTATTAAGTACTGACCTGAATTTACGACAGAAAATATGTTTACATAGTGCACAAGAGAAAATAATATAAAAATGACCCCATTCAAAAGTTTACATACCCTTGATCCTTAAAACTGTGTTGTTACCTGAATGATCCACAGCTGTTTTTTTTTTTGTTTATTGATAGTTGTTCATGAGTTCCTTGTTTGTCCTGAACAATTAAACTGCCTGCTGTTCTTCAGAAAAATCCTTCAGGTCCCACAAATTCTTTGGTTTTTCAGGCATTTTTGTGTATTTGAACCCTTTCCAACAATGACTGTATGATTTTGAGATCCATCTTTTCACACTGAGGACAACTAAAGACTCATATGCAACTATTGCAGAAGGTTCAAACTGTAATGTATCGTGTTATCGTGTATATTATATCATATTCATTAGTTATTTATTACAGAGACTATTGTAAAAAAATAATGATTACAGGGATTTCCTGAGTTTCCACTACAATAGCTGGCGTTGATGTTGATTCGAAAAGACTCTGTGAGATGTGTTGTTGAGGTTAAAGAGGCCACAGTGTATTGGCCACAACTGTTAGCATAATTATTTCTCTATGGAGAGAGAGAGAGATGTACTGGAATATAATGACAGGCTTGCTGGGACCTTTTTTCTCAGCTTGCTTTGTGCTCCCTACTATTGCACATCTGCTGTGCACTAATCAGGACAAACGCACACGCACTGCTTTCCCAGCAGACCTTGGCCTCTGAAGTGTCATCCGCACACATGGACTTGAACTGCACATCTGCACAAGTTCCAGTTGCCCCATCCCTTGCTCTTTTCTCATTCATTTCTCTTCTCTCTCAATTATTCTAACGCGCAGGCCTTCTCATCACGGCCAGCTGTGCCGTGTTATCCATTTGGTTTGTTGGCCAACGCGGGGATAGACAAAGCATCTACACAAAAGATAGGGCACAACTAATGGGTTACCTAGCGCAGGTGTGTATGATAAGGAACGGTAAATCATGTGGGAAGTCACTGTTCTGAGCGTGTGCAGAAAGCCCCCTAAGCAGATGCAATCTGTGATGTACAGCTGGAGATGAGGTAGGGGGTCAAGAAAAGACACTCAGACATGCTAGATCTCCCCTCCCCATATCCAATCTCCCTCTCGCGCTCTCGTTCTCTTTCTCTGCTCAGAGTGATAGGGTCAGTAGCTGTGATGGAGGTCACCAGTGATCTGTCTCTGTCTGTATCTTTCACAGAGAGAGGCTGGGACTCTTAACAGAGATGTACTATAACCACACACACATTTATTCTTTGCTCTCTAAATGAGGAAATACCATACTTCTATTGTCTTGGCTGTCAGTAGATTGAAACTTTGAATCTATTTAGTTACAATAATTATGATGCATTTATTTATTAATCAATATATAATGAATCACATATATCAATGTTTGCTGAGACAAGTCCCCAATTAATAATAATTCAAGGATATTACGTTATTTTGGCAGATGAATTGGCAAAAAAAAGTTTTAGGAGTCAGTATATTATATCCATATCATGTTGGCCTAAATGATTTCTAAATATTTTTTTATATTAATAAAAAAATGTGTTAAATACATAGCCTTATTTTTATATAAAGACTTTAAGCTTAATGAAATTATATATATATATATATATATATATATATATATATATATATATATATATATATATATATTTTTTTTTTTTTTTGGAGTATGAAGTCTCTTTTGGAGAAATTTTCCTCAAACTGTAACTAAGCATATATAAACACACACACACACATTTGTTTTTTGATTGATTTTAATGCAGGTTATTGACTAAGGTTATTGACTAAACCAAAGTGACAAAGTGAAGTGTTGTAAATATTTTAATTAAGACATTATTGCAATATAGGCTCACTGGAAAATTGTGCCTCTACATATATTTTTGCTAAACTCCAAAAGTGTACATATTCATACAATTCAGTGCTCGTTGAAATGAACACTGGTGACAGTTAAACACCAACAAATGTTATTCCTTTTCACGTAAATTACTATTACAGTATTATTACAATATTGATTAATAAATAATTATTTTGTGTGACACAATGCTATGTAATGACCTTAAAACACAAAATACGAGTCATGATAAATATGCAGTTACGTTTTATCCCATGTTTGCCTTTGTTGGTTAGGTTTATTGTATGGCTTAATATAGCTTGTATATATTTTATCATTAACATTTTAGCACCACTCACTAGACAATTCATTTCAGAACTAGCACAATATGTATAACAATGAACATAATAAAACATTGCTAGATACATGCTCATAGGTTTTGAATAAAACTGAACACACTTAGCACCATTCACTGGACATTTCACTTTGAAATTGTCATGAAACTAACAAGAAGCAACGTTATATCACTTTTCAAAAATGTTTTTCCAACCAGTAAGTTATTGTTTTCTTTGTCTGTTCTCCAGTGTGATGTGTGTTATAAACTTGTGTTATATAAACGAAACACACACACACACCATCTTTCCTGTCTCTCTGAGCTCTTTGTGCAGCACTGTAACTCAAGAGTTTGATTTGCAACGGGCATATCCTGTCAATCACGTCACTTTAATTCATTTATAACAGCAATAATGTTTAAAGTGAAAGATCTGTTGAGAATTACACACTTCTGTCCGATATTTTCCCTGCACAACCTCTTACTAAGCTGTATCCCTTTGGTCTATTTTCCCTAATGGTGCCTTTTGAAGTTTGAAGGGTTCTTGTTCTAGGAAAAATGATGTTAATTCTCTTGAGAATGAGATCATAAAATATGTTCAGTCATCTGATATTCCTTCTGAACAGTAAAGAGTATGAGTCTTTACTATTGATTTTAACTAATTTAATATTTAATAGATTTTTTTTAAATGGTAAATGCTTCCTTGAGTATATAGTCAGACAAAAAGGAAGATGAATTAATGCCACAAATGGATGAAACCGCATTGGAAGCACATGAGGAAACTAGGAAAGGATCCATTGTTGCTCGACCACAAAGCCACAACTTTTTCAAACTGAGATTGGTAAAGAAATTAAATTTTAAAAAAAAACAATGAAAAGGGAAGAATGAAATGAATTTTAATGTCCCCTCAGTCAGCTCTTTTTTTCTTCTTCTTTGAGTAAAGAGAGAGATTTGGAAGCACACATGAAATGCCCCTCAGTTTTCAAGGTTGCCTTTGTGTATTCTCATTTCATTTACATTCAGTTGGATAAAAGCCCTTCATCTTTCAATCTGTTGAATTGTGTGACATGTAGATTGGGGACAGTATGTTATGCATTAGATTTGGTCATTGCATAGCTGATCACCCATGGGAATGGGCGGAAAAAGCGGATGAGTTTACATCCCTCTGGTCACGTGCAGACACACATATCATATTTCTAATTTCTTCTCATTTTCAATCTTTCAGTTACATCTCCACTCATTTAAAAACACATCTCTTGACTCTCTCAAACGCAGTTTAGAGTGGTATTTGTCTGTATTTCATGTGCAATATGAAGCTGCAGGGTTTGGATGTGTAATATGTGATAAATATCAGGAAAATATTGGCCTATATTTGCAGTCTATTTGTCCTGTCTTACTTTAGAATGGCAATAACTCCGAGGAATGCTACTGACTTATCTCCCACACTCACATAAACACACATGCACAGATAGACACAGGCTCAGGAGGCACACACAGACGTGCTGATGGGCAACGCGCACATTTACATCAAGAAGAAAAAAATAACTTCAGTCTGCTTTTATCTCCCTTTTCTTATTAATTATGCATGCCTCAGTAGGCCACGGTCAGACGCTCATGAATGAATACATTTGCAGCGCGCACACTTTAGTTTCTCTCACGGTAGTGAAGAGGTCTTTAATAGCTCATTAAGGGCCCTGCAGTAAGTGAGCGTTAATGTTCTCTTTGCAAAGGATGGATGACCACCACATTGTGGACACTGATTCAGACACCCCCATTCAAAGAATAGATCTAGTTACCCGACACAACAGATATTTTGAAAAGTGAATTGAAAACTGTTGAGCCCTATTGAATTTTATTGTATGGACAAATAAAAAAAAAAACTGAGATTTAAAAAAAACAGCATTAAAGTCATATAGATTTAGAATGAAATGAAATGAGGATGAGTAAATGATGACTGATGGGTCATGGATCAAATGATAGGTCAGTCAGATTTTAATGTCTGTTATTTCTTCTAAACAATTTACTGAACTTGAATGGTATGGTATTGTCAATGTATCACCCAGCCCTAGTTGAAATATGTAAATAACTCATATATTACAGCCTCAAGTGGAAAAAAGGGGGTAAAAAATCAATAAATCATGAAATGTAGTAATATTACTAATTTAAATAATTCTTCTGCCAAGTAATATCATTTATTAGACTAGCTGCAGGTTGTTTGCATGCCCAAGCCACATGCCACGTTTAATACTGTATATAAACTGTGACTTCAGGTGTGTATTTAACGGTTCTCATCAAATTTAAACTTATTTGATTTATATAAGGCTCTGCTATTTTTTTGTCCTTTTTAAACATAAGCAGTTCTTTATTCCCAGCACAACGTACACTGTAACCATTGAAGCTGTAATACCATTTGCTGCAGACTTTTTTTTATTGACATGTTAACCTCAGTCGTATAAACTCACAGCCCTCTTCTGACTCTTCCACTTTTTTTTTGATTTCTGTTTTCTCCCTTTTCATCAACTCTTTTCTTATACCGCTCATCTGACAACACACAAATCTTTCCTTAGCTACTACGATCCCTCTCCCTCTCATTCTCCTCCCACATGGAGTGCTCTAATTGAAGAGGCATGTGCTCTACACCCCTCTTGTGGGACTCTGTCATTGGCTGCAGGCAAAACATCCGAGGCCAGGCCCCTGCCAGGTGGCATCTTATTGGGAAGGCCACACTGCGACTTTCCTCTCTTTTTTTGCCTGGATCTATCACCTGCTTTACTCCTTCGCTGTTTACATTCCTCTTTCTTCCTTCCTGCCCTCTCTTCAGTCTTTTTTTCTCCTAACTGGGAGATATACACTTTTTTTCTTTCTGTTTTTCTCTTTGAAGAAACTGCATAGATTTCAACTTTTTTTTTTTTTTTAACCCAGGCTCACTTAAGAAAAACATGCCTGTGGCGACATTTCTGCAAAATTATCTTACAAAGCTTCTTGCACGTTTTGAGCCAATTTCAAAGTCGAGTGAGGAGCACTAAAAGAGCATTCAGTTCATTCTGAAGCTAAAGAATGTAAAGCTGACAGTATTGTTGTACATATCACAGCACTTTGGAAATTAAATGTATGGTGAGTGGCACTGAAAGGATAATGCTCTATCACGTTTTAAACTAACAAACCACCTATACTAAATTCTACCCTAAACCTAACTGATAGTGTTAACAAAAGCAAACGTGAAATATAAACGCATTTGCTAAAGCAACCATGCCATTTTAGCTTGCTTATACAAATCTTTGAGTTTTTTATCATGAGTCATGACTTATACTTAAGCAGTCTACATTATAAGTGCATTGTGCTACCAGGTGGGCTACCAAGCAAATTTACGATGCCAGAAAAACCATACGCATGTGATACAAACGTAAAAATGTATTTGTTTACAAATCATGCGCTATGGCACAATTATTTTGAGGTTAACATACTTTGTGGAAGGAAACATGAAAATAAGTCTTTAATAATCAATAATTTGTCCCATCATGATTTGTATGAAAATAAATATAACATAAAATAAAATTTGTTTTACTGCCTCTATTGTTCATTTCAGTGGGAATTGCATGTTAGGTACATTTTTGAAGTAGAGTAAAAGTGTAGGTAGAGGCACGTTTTTCCATTGAGGATAAGTTTGTTGATAAAATATAGACGTCAGTCAAGATAAGCGCTATCACACATTCAGTATGAGAATCTAACCCTTTTATCCCAGAGGGCTCTTCATGGTGTTTAAATTTACTGAAATGGTTCAAAATTTGATAGATTGCCAGTCTCCCTCTTGGCATCACTTTCCCTTACTTCATAATCATTTTAATCTCAGGCTGTGTGAACCTGATAAAATTTGTGCGAACTATTGCTTTGTGTAATGTATTTTCTTATCCCTTCAGGAATAGACAATGAGCACATAATCAATATCAAGGGAAGAGCTGGGCGGTTCTATCCATCTGGACAACTGGTTTGGATAGTGCATCTAAATTCAATTATTTTCACCGACATATTTTCCACCATTATCTTAAATTATTCCAAACGCATTGTGGCCGGTGTGTGTGTGAGTAAGATGCTATTTTGCGAGGCTGTTGGTAATCTTTCCCGTGTTGAAGGGGGTGGCGCCCACTATCACATGTGATTGATAAGGATGTGGATTGCAGGAATTAAAAAGCTGTGAAGTCTCTGTGTGTGTCACGATTCTGCTGCATTTGAATCATAGTTCATACTTGTTCACGGGGTTATTTGTGAGTGTATACCTTTGTGTGTGAGCTGGCCGGTCCACTTCTTTCATCACTCTAGCCTGTGTGGCAGGGTCAAAGGCTAAACATCCCTTATTGACACAGTGGAGCAGAGCAGGTAAAGAAACAGGGGAGAGTTTCAATTTCACACTGTAATGGAGGAAATGGCTATAGCTGTGTGTGAGAGAGAGAGAGAGAGAAGAAGAAAGAGAAAAGAAAGAGAAAGGAGGAAAAATCCTTCAAAAACATTCTAAAGATTTACAGGAAGAGGCTGATCCCTTATCACTTTGGCAGGACCGTTGTAGCTGCAAGCCTTCATCTGTCTGACCGCTGCTCCTTCTCCTCATACTCCAATTCCATTCGAGAGAGCCATCAGCTCTCTTTGTCTGAATCTTATGTATTGTGCACTGGGTTTTATGTACAAAGCTTGATTTACTATGTGACATCACTTTAAAAGAGATGAAGGGTGTGTTATGTAGAGCGGGAGCTTTATTTTCACGTTTAGTTATGGATTGTGTTGTGTGGATTGTGCACACAAATCCCATTTGATTTTGAAATTCAATCTGGCTGTCTGCTGTCATTCTGCAAGTGATGTAATCTCATCTGTTTGTTCAGACAATGTCGTCAATATCCGTTGCATCCACATTGGATGCTATAGTAATGAATTCAGCATAGTGAATGTCACACTGATATAAAAGGAAAAAAGACATAAAAAATAAGTATATTCAGGCATAGATCTTGACCAGGTGTCTTCACACTGGAGCCTTGTGACCGCCAGGGGGCCGCAGGAAACTTAAGAGAATTTGAGAGAATTTCCTGTATTTTATTTCTGTATTTTTGCCCTGTATTTTCATATTTAACTGTAAAATTGCTCTGGAACAATATTAATTGTGAAAAGCTCTATACAAATAAATTTGAATTGCAAATATTTATACATCTAACAATTGGAAGTGGAAAACACAAAGTCACTGTTTTCCAGATAATATTTAAATAAATTGCTTTGCCTTCAACACAACAACAAAGAAGCCAGCTTATTTAATTTAGCACATGTATTTAATTGAGCTAGTTTATTTAATTTAGTAATGTTTATATGCCATTAAATGTATTTTAAATATTGAATATTTGTTTAATATTTAGAATCGAATAATGTTCAAAATATTAATGCATTTAATTTATTAATATTTGGAATTTTCGAGTTTTTATTTCAATTTTGTTTTGGACATTTGTCTTTTTGTCTAAATAGTTTATTCTATTTAGCTTTCATTTATATTTTAAGTTAATTTATTTTTGTATTTCAGTTTTAGTCATTTTTCTCAACTTAAGCTTATTATAGTTATTTCCCAGGGTGACATTTCTAATTATTTTTAAGTTTATTTTATTTCATCTTTCCAATTTGTGCACTTGGCATGACATACATCTAATGTTCCGATTGAGCATTTGTTCTGTTTGTGTATGTATTTCACATTTGATATATTACCAGAATCTTATGTAAGATCCCACCAGTGGCTCTCACCATTCCTTTGTCCCTTCTGCAGCACACAAAGGCTCACATATCTGCATCACTGAGACACTGTGGCTAGTGTGGCACCCCCTAGTGCTCACTGCGATATATTGCTCTGTGTGAGGTGGGCTCAAGATAATGAAAGAGCAGGTCACTGTATCGCACCCTCAAAGGGAATGGGAGCCAATAGACAATTATTGTAATAGTTAATGTGTGCAGAAAATTAGTAAATAGTGCTGACAATGTCCTGAATATGCTTGGGCAAGTCAGAAAATTAAAAGGAAGATTTGTTTTAATTTATGGGAAACCAGGCGTAAGAGAGTATGTTTGTTCATAAGGAATTATATGTTTTGTTTCCCACATTTTCAGCTGGCTGACCCCCGACTTTGGACACTTAATGGCTTTGTGCAGAAGTGCTGATCCATTCAGTAATTCCTTGTCATTGTGACCAGAGCTCGTTAAAACACACACACACACACACACACACACACACACACAGGGCAATGAAAACCTTAGAAATTGCTTTCTGTCCTCTTAATAGAAAACGGATAAGATCTGATAGGCTCGTGTGTTGTCACAGAGCTGCTAGGACGGGCACACACAAGCTTTGTACGGTGACAGCGACACCCCCACAGTTTAACATAGTCTTGTGCTTTACACTCATAAATGCCACTAATGGGATCAACAATAGATATTAAGTGCACAAGTGGAGATGTATTTCCCCTAGAAGTCCTTTACCAACAGTGCCATGTTTTGTTTGCTTTGTTCTTCCTTTTTTGCAGATCTTTTGATTGTCTTTCTTAAGTTACCTGCAAGCTAATTAGCATGCGTTTGAACTGCAAAACACCTGGAAAAATGCTTGCAAACATGTAACAGTGGATGCGATGTGACAAGCCTCCAGTTCATTTGTTTGCTCTGAATGTGAATCTGCTGCATGACATGACACAAACACAGCCAATCAGAAGGTGATTGATGCTTAATTTACTGTGTGTATATTGGTGCATCCATGTCTGATAATTATTATCTGATAATTATTATTAATTACAATAATATGATAATTATTTCCACATAATGGCCAATAACTCATAAATGGAAATTATTAAAATTCTATAAAAAGTCTGTCTAAATAATTTAAAAGTAAATTAATTTTGTGAATGTGATTTTTTTTTTTATGTTTTATAAATACATCCCTTATGCTCACTTTTTTAGAATTTATTTGATCAAAATTACAGCGAAAACAGTAATGTTGTGAAATATTATTACAATTTTAAATATTTTGTATTATTATTTTGATATATTTATGATGTAATTCATTTCTGTGATGGCAAAGCTGAATTTTCAGCAGCCATTACTCCAGTCTTCAATGTCACATGATTCTTCAGAAATCATTCTAATATGCTGATTTGGTGCTCGCAAAAAAATATTATTATTATCAATGTCTTTCCTCTTGCTTTTGACACATTGAATGTTTCCTTGATAAATAAAAGTATTAATTTCTTACAACCCCAAACTTTTAAACAGTAGTGTAATTTAAAAAAAAAAAAAGGGTTGCTAAATTTGCTAAATAATATTTAGTTTTTATTAAATATTATTAGTTGTCATATATCATATAATATCAATGATAATGATTAATTTATAAATCTCAGACAGTGGACAGAAAAATGTGATATTGTGCATCCTATATGTGAGCCAATGAGATTTCACAGTAGGAGGGGCTACTGAACATGACTGAAGAAATGTTGCAGTACTTGGATCATGCATACAGAATAACAATTTCTCGAAAGTAGCATGTAAATTGAAACAACAGAATCGTTGTATTAGTTGTCATGGTGTTGTTCTCATTATGCTTTTCCCATGCTCTGTCCTTTCCCTCTCGTTCCTCTGTTCTTTGCTGTCCCTCACACCATCAGCTTGTGCTTCACGTTTTGAGAAATTGCCTCAGTGATGTTTTCTGACAGTGACGTTAATCGAAGCACCAAACACATAGTAGCACTCCAATTGAAAGGAAATTTGCCCACTGCCTTCTACACAAAGCCAAACAACCTGTGACCGCTTTTACACACACATAAACGTGAAAGTCCTCACGCACATGTGTGGTGCCAGAAATGTAAACACAAGTTCACGCTGGTGCAAATCGAAGGGCAGAGTTTTGACATTTGAAAAACATGAAAAAAACTATTGTAAAATACCAAGTCAGATGTCTGAAATGATTTCCCGATGCCTCATGCATTTGTTTTCCACAGTGTTTTTGAGTGTGTTGTAGCAATCGTTTATATAATACAGTGACAGGAAAAAGATTTAGCACGCATTTCTGCATGAATTGGTCACAAAATTTGTTCTCGCTTACATCAATAGACAAACATAATCTGCTTAAACAAATCACATTTATTCACATGCTTTTTCCACCCTCCACTGTTGTGTTCAATTAAAACAAAATGTATTATTGTCTGTCTCTTATTCATTAAGATCAGATCAAATATTATGGCTAATTTCCACAGAAATCCACGATAAAGAGTTCACATACTTCCTGCAGCTGTAATTCATCAACTAACCATCAAAGTTAAAATATCACTCCTACATCTTTAGTTTCTCTATAATGAAAGATATAGTTTGCACACAGCTCCACATTAATCTCCTGTCTTATAAATCTTGGCTGGCCAACAATTAAGGAATGTGAGGCTTCTAAAACAAAAGGAACAAGGGAGAGAAAGAGAAAGTGTGTGTGTGTGAGAGAGAGAGAGAGAGAGAATTATGATTCCTCCCATCGTGCTCTGACCTGTTTGCTCATTCATAAGGCACCACTTGTCGAGGTCCATAGAGAAACCAGCAGGATGTGGAGCAATTAAATGCACCGCGTGTTGTTGGAATACCAATGCGCTCCGCCGTTAACGTGTGTAATCTCAAACCTCCACCGTCTTTGTGCCACCTGCATCAAAGCCTCAGAGGAACTTTTCATTAATCTTTCTGTTTTTTTTTATTTTTAATCACTGTCATCTCCCCCTTTCCTGTTCCTGTAGCTTCATCTATTACTTCTAAAGGATGACAGCAACTTATACATTTGCATATGGTAAGTCAAAGTGATGGGCCTAATCAGTTCCTGTACTGAAGATGCTGATACTTCTGGTTAGATTTAACCTGTCGGATCTAAATGACACTTCAGCTAAACCTTTATCATGGTGCTTTGACAAACAACACCTACAGTCCAGAAAATATTGCCACCTCGTAGCATGATTCTCCCGTGCGAAAATTACAGCGGGGTGCAACAAGGGCCACTGCTGTGCAGATTAGCACACCAATTACACCCGTGCATGGGAACCCAAGCTTTTCCTGCCGTCAACAGATGCTTGTGTGTGAGATTCTCTTAAATAAACAGCCATTTCCTAATTACAGAAAGAAAAAACGAGAGATAGCATTGGTATCTGTGTAGACATTAGCGGGTGGTGCACATCGGTGCTAATTAGTGTTGTCACTGAAGATAACTTACAAGAGCCTGTAAACAACACTACAAGAGTAATATAGTTTCATTGACCTCATGCTTCACATAATGGTGCAGAAAATCTGAATTTCTCGCTATAATGCAAATTTGATGTAAATGGAACCATATACTGATATAAATGAGTTTAACAATGTTTGTAAATGTGAGTTAAAGGAACACTCCACTTTTTTTGGAAATAGGCTCATTTTACAAGTCCCCTAGAGTTAAACAGTTGAGTTTTACCGTTTTTGAATCCATTCAGCCGATCTCCGGGTCTGGCGGTAGCACTTTCAGCTTAGCTTAGCATAGATCATTGAATCTGATTAGACCGTTAGCATTTGGTCATCAAAAATGACCAAAGAGTTTCAATAATTTTCCTATTTAAAGCTTGACTCTTCTGCAGTTACATCGTGTACTAAGCCCGGCGGAAAATGAAAAGTTGAGATTTTCTAGGCCGATATGGCTAGGAACTATACTCTCATTCCGGCGTAATAATCAAGGAACTTTGCTGCCGTACCATGGGTGTAGCAGATGCAATGATATGACGCAGCGCCTGAAAGTAGTCCCCAGCTATATCATAACTAGTTACCTGGGGACTATTTTGAGGTAATGCGTAATATCATTGCACCTGCTGCACTCACTCTAAGGGAGTTGTAAAATGAGCCTAATTCCAAAAAAAGTGGAGTGTTCCTTTAAGTTTCCTGTTCAGAGAGAAAAGAAGTTTCTGAGCTCTGAGTTTGCTATGTAGTAACTTAAATGAAAGGTTATTTTAATGTTTGTTTATTTTTTTGTTAGTAATATTAATATCTGGGCACAAGATGAAATCATGTTTATTTCATGTAGTTACGAGGGTGATGCATTACTGTGATATGACCTTTAGACTTTATTTGCATGTGTGAAAGGAACACTTCATCATGTTTTCTTAGTTAGCAAATTTTTAAATTTCACTGCATTTGTTTGTCACGCTCACCTTAAACTTTTTTAAGGTTAGACTTTAAGGTTCAGTTACAACATTAATTATGTAAAGTAGTATAAATTAATACTAATGTATTATAAACAAACATGAGCAACCATGAACAACAGTATATTTATTAATACATTTTAACCTAGATTAATAAATGCTTTCATGGTTAGTTCATGATACCTAATGCATTTACAGTTGTACCGTAAAGTGAAACCTTTAAATATCAGTTTTTCAATAATATTTTACAAATTCCATATTTCTTTTGTTCTAAGGGCTAATAGTCTTTTAATGCACAGTCTGCTATGTTTCACCGTGCTCTCTGGTCATGTGTGACATGCTCAGTGTCCCAGGACAACATAGACAGGGTGTTATGTGAAGGATGCTGCCGTGTTTCTCTCTTTCACACATATGGGCAGTGTGTCATTGACATTACTAGATGTGAATACTAAAAATCAGACCCCCTCAAGGATTTTATCCATGGTGGTCTGAACGCATATAAGTGCCCACATATAGAGATATACGGGCACACTCCCAACTGGAACCTCAGCAGAAGGTCAGTGCTCAGTGGAAGGACAGTGGAGTAGAGACAATAATGCTTATGAAACATTATGCACAGTATTTCATTCTGCTGGAGGACATATCATATACTGAATTTTAAAAACCCATTTGGAAGAAATGTTTATAATATGAGGCACTTAAAGGTATAGTCCACCCAAAAAAAAATTAATTCTGTCATCATTTACTTATGTAATTCCAAACCTTTATAACTTACTTTCTTCTGTGGGACACAAAGAGGATATTTTGAAGAATGCTGGTAACTAAACAGTTTAGATTCCCATTGACTTCCATTGTATGGACAACAAATACAATGGCAGTCAATGGGAATCTAAACTGTTTGGTTACCAACATTCTTCAAAATATCTTCTCTGCATCCCACAGAAGAAAGTCATTTTTGAGTACATTTTTAAGTGGATTGTCCCTTTTAATCTTCATTTTTAAATATATTACTTGTAATTTTTAATTTACGTTAGCTCACAATGCAATAACTAATGTTGTAATAAATGCATGTTTAAATGTAACTTTAAATGGCAAAATGTGTTAGTATTTGTAAAAATTAAAATAAACTAGATTAAGTCTAGAAGTTATGTGAACTATTGAATTAACCTAAATGTGTGTGAGGTTGAGACTTGAGTATTATTTTGCATATCTACCATGCTTGTGTGAATATGACAACCTGACTGTTCCCTAAGGAGAGATGAGATGCGGGTTTACAGGCAGCCACCTAATCAGGGAATTTGGTCTCACCAGTGGGATTTCTCATCATCATCTCTCTTTCTCCCTCCTCCTCTGACAGGCCCCTGTGGAAAGGGAGATGTTGTGGAGCAGTGCGCTCTGCCTGACCAGACCCCAGTCGTGGTGCTCAGGCTGACGGAGGCTCTAGAGAGACTGGGTGAGTTTGTTCCTTAGCCTCACCTATCTAATTTAACTATTCAGAGAGAGTCAGACACCAGTCTAGCATTTACATTGGTGACCCATTATGTTATTGACAAATTCTAGTAATTGTATATTTAGTGCGCTATTCTATATTTCCTTCATCGTAAATTAAATATATATTTTTGGAAGTAGAAAAAAACTCATCTCTAGAATCAGTTAATTACATATGAAAGGTTCTATTGTAGCATGATAACGATAATGTAATTCAAAAGTTTGGGTTTGGTCTCACCAAGGCTGCATTTAATTGATCAAAAATACCGTAAAAGAATAATAATATTGTGAAACATTATTACAATTTAAAATAACCATTTTCTATTTTTAGATATTTTAAAATGCAGTTTATGCGTCTAATGATAAAGCTGAATTGAACTGACCTCACACTTTTGGAAGGTAGTGTATATATCAAAATGCAATGTTTTTGCCATCTAATACCATTACTTTACCATTGTACCACCACAGTACTTTTTGTAAGGGGTTTAAATGTACCTTATTTCTCCAACAGTTCAATTTAGTAAACAGTTCTGATAACACATCAGATTATAAACCTGACCTTTGACCTCTGTCTTGTGCTCAAGACTGGGAGAATGAGCCACCGTACCAGCCTGGCCAGACCTCTACTGGATCCCCAGAATTATTGCAGGCTTTGGAAACAGGTAAGTTCATAATATGTTTTTCATAAGTTGTTTATTTTGTACATTCAAATTTCATAATATGTATTAAATAGCATATTCAGCCCCATGTGCCACAATAGGCATCTAGTTATTAAACAACCATTAAGTTTCTGTTTACCTGAGTTGATTGTATGGGAGTCTTGAGAGTCTTAATTAAATGATAAAAGTATAATGATAAAGTAATCATGAATGGGATATAATTTATTCAGACAAATCTGAGATCAAATTGTTGCTGTCGTGTGTATGTGGTTCAGAAGAAATAAATTAAGAATGACAGTCCTAATTGTAAAATATGTAAAAACATGAAAAGATAAAGAGGAAAAAACAACAATTAAACATTTTTTGAGCGGTTCAGTAACTTCCAGTGTTCCGCAGTGTAAATCCAGGCCACTGCTGTTTAAAAAGTTTGCAAAGTTTAGCTGAAGTTCTTATTTAGCACCACAAGGGAGTGCTCTGGCTCTGTACTTTTTTTTATTTTTATGTTTTTTGGTGGCTGTTTCCAAAAAAACTCAGCACTACTATTGGATTAGATGTAGCAAGTACACGTATACACACACACACACACACACACACACACACACACACACACACACACACACACACCTCATCCTCTTCCTCTGTACTAAAATGATTAGGTAGAGCATGGATTTCCCATAGGAGAAAACTCCTTTTATCATTGTAGTTCACATAAAATTGTTATTTCAGACTGAGACTTTTATTAAGTTTAAAGAAGGGACTGTGTTAGAGATTGTAATCTGTTATGCCACTGAAGTGCAGATATACGTAGTCCAGTAAAACCCTTGACATCTTGACACTGTGTATGGCACACATGTGCACAGGTAAAGCCTTAGTTGTCACAGCTTTAGCATCACAACTATATAAATAAATCAACAGGTTGACAATGTCACATGTGCACTAACATGACCTGGGCATGTTCATGTCACTTTCTTTAGAGTGCATGTGCACACTTATGGTCACATGCACAAATCCATAAAAGGGCAAAGGGTCTTTCACGAGTTGCTGCACAGATTCTGAAATATGTCTTCTGACACATAAGCACTCTTATGAACTGAGGAACTATATGTATAGGGAAGATGTTGTCAGGTTGTGACTGGTTGACATGAATGTGCTCTGACAATGTGGTGAGGCCAGTTTACAGTGGTGTAGGAAAGGTTAGCTTTTCATTGAGTTTTGCCTTTTAAAAGACTCCTTCAGTATGTTTGAGAATGTTCTTCAGGCTTATAAGTCCAGTCGCTTATCATGCCACACAAGTTTAGATTGGATTTGGTCATTAAAAAACTCAATTTCCTTTTCAAAGTGATTTATTTTGCAAGTGTTTTGGGTCAATATTGTTAAAATTGACATTATTGTTAAATATATATATTATAGAAATATTGTTTTTTAGAAATGTTTGTTTGTGTGTGTGTGTGTGTGTGTGTGTGTGTGTGTGTGTGTATGACAGCTCTTTATTATATGCATCTTTTTTTACATAACCTTTGTTGTTTAAAAATTTCCATTCACATCTAACCATAAGTCTAACCTTTGAGTGGTATGAATGCCATTAAGCCAACCGTGAAACGTTGCAAAGTGTATCCAGCACCCATTTCCTGTAGTTATATAACAGGTTAGTTACTCAGTGTGGAAATACTCACACCATTGCATACACTCTCATAAGTGTTTTGGCAGACACGCACCATGGTTGCCATTTAAAAGCCCAGCCAAAAAGTGGTGAAGTCCAGTGGCCACAGAAGACCAGAGACAACATTACGTCACCCAGCTAGAGCTTGTGCTAACCAACCAGCAATTTGTGGATCAACAGTGTGTTGTCATGGAGATGGCAAGCCGTTTTAGCCACAGGGTTACATATTTTAGTAAAATGAGAAAGAACGAAAGAGGAAAGGTTTCATGTAGGAGGTAGAGAGGAGAGGAGCAGAGAGAGGAATGACTCACGATCAGGTGTATCGAAGATCGACAAGTGCACACGCAGTAAATTCAAACTAATGGTCAAAGAGGATTGACAAACATTTGCATGTGTGCATGAATATGCATTCGGTGTACAGTAAAAGCACACAAGCTTGAACTCACACACACATACACGGTTGACAAGAAAAGGAAAGCGATTCCAGCTCCGTCTCCCTGGATACAGTGACAGGCACACGGAGAGCGTGGCTGACCCATGCCCACTCGACAACATGCCAACAAGCACCTCTTCCCTTCCGTTTATTAATTCCGACATTCATCATTGACGCATTTTTCTTCTTTTTCTTGCGTGAGAGAAGCTGAGCTCAGCAAAACACAAATTAAAAACACTCTTCTCATCTTCCGCACTTCCTGCTCTCCCATTGGCTGCCAGTGATGTCATCCTGTCTCATATGCAATAGTCAATAACCTATTAGAGTCCAGCGTTTTACAGTCAGCTTGGGCAGAAGGAGCTTCTGCCGCTTGAGCTCTTCTACGCCCTTTGTTTTATTGGAGTCTTTTAGCGATCGTCTTGATTAACACTCCCTGAAGTCCTAAAGATTTCTGAGGGGAGACGGTTCAGTGCCCCCGGGGAACACTTTGTTCTGCGGGTGGTGTTATAATTGTTTTTCATTGCAAATTATGCTGTTTTTTCCTGTCTCTAAATGCGGGCCATTTAAAGACTGCAGAGATGCAATCATTTGTGCATATTAATTTTATGTGATTTGTTTGGGATATATAACATCTTGGGAAGATGCACATTCATCTGTAGCATAACCATAACCGTTCACTCTTGAAGACTTGAGCTGTATCAGCCATTCGTTTCGGTCATTTCAGCACTCTTATTGGAAATTTCCTCACCTTTTTGCAAGACGGCCTCTCTAGTTTTGTTTACGCTCACTCTACCTGCATAATCCGTCCATGTCATCTGTTCTGTCCAGCTCTTTCTCCTCTTTTCTGCAGAAACAGCCTGTGATCACTAACAATGATGTCATCCCTCGATTGCTCTCTCTTCCTCACACACACACACACACACTTACTTGTGGACAGACTCCTCCCTTGTTCAGCCTTTTTGGCTTTTAAAGTTTCCTGACAGAGATGTTCTGATCAATTCCTCTGCTGAGTTAGGGGCCGTTTATGCATTCTTGCATCCATCTGCACTGTTTTAAAATAGTTTTTTATATATATATATATATAAACATGCGTTATGTGGGTGTTTTTGACCGCTGTGATGCATTTCATAGCCTTAGTATCTCCTCCTATGAGTGCTGCACGAGTGCGTGTGAAGTTAAAAGAGGTTCAGTTTTTTAAAACAGTCTATCAGGACACATGCATTCTGTTCCATTGAAATGTATATAGAAATCCTGTTTGCATAGATTCTATAAATAGACAGACATATAGATGATTAATAGACGGACAAATGGACAGTTGGATGGGTGTATAGACAGAGGGATAGATACAGTGGATGTAAGATAGATAGATAGATAGACGTAAGCCTAATATCCTCAATGGCAAGCATGTTATAACTGGCGAAGCTCTCTTCCTCTGCAGTGTATGCCACAGTTGTATCATCTCTGTTTTTCCACTCTCTCTTATGTCTCCCCTCTTTTGAACAACTCCTTTTCATTTGTCCATTTTCACTCATTTCCTCTCCCTAACTCTTTTCATGCCCTCCTCGAAGACTTGATTGGATGGAGACACATGATGGCAAACCAGTGTAAATTAAATTGAGTTCACAGCAGCTTAAACTGAATAACAACATACAAGTGTCTGCTTCTCTTATGCACCGCTTTCTTCTTCTTTTTTCTTTCTTGCCTTCTTCCTTTTTTATTGCTGTCTTGTTTGCTTTCTTGCTCTTCTGTTTGCTTATTTGTCTCTTTCTATTTGTCCAATTTTAATAATTTTAGACTCATGTTGTCTATTATCTGTGGCCAAAACACATTTTCTCATCAGCAGCCCAGGAAGAGTAATTATATATAATTAAGATTGATTCTTTTGCAAAGTTGCCATCTTTTCACTTTATTAGATTAGAGTTGGTTAATGACCTGCAGCTTTAATCAGTGGGAAGTTTAGTCTGTTGGGTTTATAATGAGGCCTACTGTATTTGGTGCTGTAATTCTGTAGGTCTGTGTCTGTTGATTGCTTTGAGTCTCTGCATGTCCCTCTTCTCTGTGTGCTGGCTCTTCTTGTCCTTGTGTTTACATGACAATCTCCCCCGCATTTTTTACACTCATCACCTTCTCTCTACTATCGCACATGCGTTCTCGCACGTACACAAATGCACGCTCACCACGCTCCTGTCCCATCCCAGAGGGTAAACAGTGGTGTGCCACAGGCATCATGGACTGTACTGTTGCACAATGCTGGTATCAGCGTTTGTGAGCGTATATGTATATATTGACAAAATGGGCAAGACTTGTTATTGTGGTGTCTAAATGTCTTTTCTGGTCTACAGAAAAACTTTGCGGCACAGAGCTGAATGAAAGACGGCACAGTTTAGTTATAGAAACCGTAGACCCCAAAATTAAAAGTCTGTTAGTATATACTACTCAGCATCATGGATTTCGAAAACCTGTGTGATATTCTATCGTGGGACACTAAAGTGTTTATTAAGGAGATAGTTCACCCAAAAATGAAAATTCTGTTTTCTGTAATTTATTTACCCTCACGTAATTCCAAAACTATAGGACTTTCTATACTGTGGAACATAAAATCAGATAGTTTGAGAAATGTATGATTTTTTTTTTGTCCAAAATATATTGGTTATAAACATTCTTCTAAATATAATATTTGGTCCCACTTTATATTAGGTGGCCTTAACTACTATGTACTTCCATAAAAAAAAGAATAATGTACTTATTGTGTTCACATTGTATTGCAAAACAATTCTGCTGCTATTGAGGTGGGATACGGGTAAGGTTAGGGACAGGTTTGGTGGTATGGCTAGGTTTAAGGGTGGGTTAAGGTAAAGGATGGGTCAACAGTGTTATTATAAATGTAATTACAGAAATGAATTACAAATGTTATTACATGCAAGTATTTTTTAAAATAAAAGTACAATGTAAAAACATGTACAGGATGTACACAATAAGTGAATTGTATCAAATTATTAATTAATTAATTAATTTATTTTTATTTATTAAGCAAATAAAGCAATATAAACAGACAATCAAATGGAGAAAAATATATGTAGGAGAATGCAATTGCAGCAATTGTGTTGGCTTATGAAAAAAAAAGAAGAAAAAAATCTAATTATTAATTTAAATGTAAGTGCATTGCAGTTAAGGCCACCTAATATAAAGTGGGGCTGATGGCAGAATTTTCTTTTTTGGGTGAACTGTTCCTTTGATTGAAGAATGTTCAAGTTGCACTTTTGCATTCAATGTAAATGTACTGTAAATTGCTGTTAAACAAAATTTTAAACACTATACTTTAAATGGATAACAACTTAATTTTAGTCTGTTCTTCACTGAAAGCTATCATATGGCTTCAGAATATGGAGCATTTATCACTTTTTGATACTTTGTCTTCTTTTGTAGCTTGAAAGCCCTCTTTCATTGTATTGAACAGAGCAGCTCGGACATTCCGCTAAAGATCTCCTTTTGTGTTCCGGGGAAGAAAAAGTACATTCATAAGGTCTTTGTCATCATGAAACAAATATCCTTCATCTTGACTGTAGATGTCACTCTCTGTTGACAGGATCTACAGTGCTGCCAGATGTTGACATATATGGGCATCATTCCGTATTTCATGCCATTTTTACACCCATGACATGACAGCTAGATGTTTTGGTGTCTGTGAGTCAGGTCACAGAACAATGAAGGAGGTGACTGAGTTCAGTTTAGGAGGAACATGGCCCCACTGTCCGGGTCCACAGCGGGTCTTGCGGTCACACAGGAATGAGGGCTGTCATCTCTGAAGCTATTTTCCCCTCCCTGTTCCTAAAGGTTGCGCCTTACTGGAACAGCCCTCTTTTTCACTCCAGCATAACGACGAATACACAGCATCAAAGCTTACGATACCATCCAGCACACATCTCCCAGAGGCACACAAAAGCACATGTAGCCTCTCACAGAACACTGAAATAACAGAGATTTCTGTGTCAAAAGAGATCAACAGATAAGGCACTTGTACTAGCATTGTAAAGAAGAATCGTCCCACTTTATATTAAGTAGCCTTAACTAATGTGTACTTGCATCAGAAAATGAGTACAAAGTACTTATTGTGTTCATATTGTATTGCAAAACACTTTTGCTGCTATTGAGGTGGGATATGGGTAAGGTTAGGGACAGGTTTGGTGCATGGGTAGGTTTAAGTGTGGGTTAAGGTAAGGGATGGGTGAACAGTGTTATAATAAATGTAATTACAGAAACTAATTACAGATGTAATTGTATTTTTAAAATGTAAGTACAATGTAAAAACATGTATGTACACAATAAGTGCATTGTATTACATGATTAATTTGTATGTAAGTACATAGTAGTTAAGGCCACTTAATATAAAGTGGGACCAGAATTTCAAAAAGCTGGCCTTGGATTAAATGCATAAGAGGTTCTCAAAATGAGGTTCTCAATAAAATTTTCACTGTGTATTGTGAAAAGTGCTATTGAAATGAACTTGAATTTAATTTAATTGATTAATAAACTTAATTCATAAACTGATTAAGTCAACATTTCTGAGCATTTTATTTGCCATAAAGTAGTAGCAGTCTAGGTCATTTATGAACATAGCAGTCTGGTTAATTTCAGTGAAATAAGAATAAAACAACGATCTGTTAAAATAATGGATTAGTAAAAGTGGTACAGTGTAGGGTTAAAATTTAAGGGTAATTAATTTGTATCCTTTGTGGTGTTTGCATCCTGCATCCTTGCATCCGTAGGTGTTTTAAGTGACTTTTTTGTTTTAATAACCATTCCTGTAGCCAAACAGTAGATCATGGTGCTCGCTCCACCAAGGCCATGAGTTCATTTCCCAAATGCATGCACTGATTAAATGTATTCTCTCAGTGTAATGTAAGACACTTTGGATAAAAACATCTGCCAAATGCAAAAATAAATCTATATTTAAAAAAAGCTGGTCCACCATCTGAAATAAACTGTGAGACTAACTGACCCTTTTGGGGTTTGAGTATTCTCTATTCACAAGGGCCTTAAATGCCCCTATGCATGTCCTCTGCGAGCTCGATGTCTGAATGCCTTTCTCTGTTTGCACCCGTAAATATCGTAAACAAAAGCCTCTGGGACTCTTGTGTTGCTTCAGAGGGTGGCTGGTGACAGGAAGATAGAGGAGGTGACAGAGAAATTGAAGCGAGGGATCAAGGGTAGTGCTGGGTAAACACGGAACATGGACCAAAGAGCAACACTAAGGGTTAAAGTAGGCTTAGTAGAGCATGAATTTGTGGACTGACCCACAAAATGCTTTGACAGGGTGTGAGTGTGTTTGCGTGGCCGTGGCTTTATGTGCACATGCGAAGCCAGAAACCGTCTTGGACAGGGTCAGGTATGCTGTTCCATACTTTTCCACTCCAGACTGGCACCAAGCATGTGTAATTCTGGAAAAGTGTCATGAATATCATAAGGGAATGGGAGTTATCACTTCTGAGAGTGTATTATTAGTAGCCCCATCAGTGGACTATTTTTGTATTTTGTGCATTGATTTTGGGGGGTAAATCTGTGGAATGGAAATTGAGCTCCTAAGAATCCTGAAGAATGCTGGGGTACAAACAACACTGGACCCCATTGATATACATAGTATGAACATATGAAAAAAAAATATTTTGTGTTCCACAGAATGCATTTTAATTTGGTTTCTTGAACTAGATCCTGTCTGGATCACTAAAATGGAAATGGATAGTATAGCAGAGTGAACTAGCTTTTGGTATTCATGATCACAGTTTTAAAAATGTTGGTTCATATGAGGAGATCACAGTATGGCGTCTAAGCCATGCAGGAAACACTTTGATGTGTGGGTGAAAATGCAAGTGAGTCAAGTGGGGAGAAAAAGAAAAAGGGAAAAATCCAAGATCCATTTCTGTCACGGTGTGGGAGCTTCAAACATAAAATCACAATGTGGCGCCGAGTCAAACATTCTGCATGCATTCACACACCGACCGTGATTCCCACTGTGAGAAATCTGATTACTTTCTCTGAAAACCTTGTTTCTCTCAGATGTAAGGCAGTGAAGCCACACATTCAGTGTTATTAAGAAAAAAGTAGTTTTATTTATGTTGTTCCTTTTCCAAGCTCAAGGTATCATTATAGAAGTCATTGAGATATTATAAAAATATTACTGGGTAAGCCAATGAGCAGCCATTACAGTAAGTTATGGTTGTTATAAAATTTTTTTTTTTTTTTTTTTTTTTTTTCATTGTTTAATTTTTCACTCTCCAAACCCAAGCAAATCTTACCAACTTAAAACTTACTTGAGTTAAAGCTTAGTGAGTTTTGTGTTATCTAACTATAGCTTTGAAATAAAACTGACAATGCCTGAGGTATATTTAGAGACATGAGTTATCTTTTTAAAATATGATATTGTAAGTAGTTTCAGAACCTTGAGCTAGTTCTGTGTCCTTGCAAAACTCAATCAGATTTGCAAACTGCAGTCCAGCTTGCAGTTCTATGTGACTCTCTCAAATGAATGTCAGCAGATATCTCAGTGTTATTTAGAACAGGCCAAACAACTGGCTAATATAAAGCAAAAAAAAATCTTTCTTTCCCCGGACTAGAAGGAATTGTTAAGATCTACAGAGCAAACACGCACTAATTCCATCTCTATTCTCCATGGAGTTAATGTACTTAGGGGTGCTTTTTGATTTAGAGGCCCATGACTTTTTGACAACTGTTCCTTTTTTATGCAACACAGTCACAGCTTTTACCATTGTGAGCGAGCTGGGTTGCCTGAGTGAAAGATGAGATAATGTGGCAAATGGAATTATGGTGAATCTAATTCCCTTAGGCAGAAAAGGCACCACTGTCTCACCTATCCAAGTTTTTCGGACCATTTTATCAGTACCATTCCATTAGCTTTAATCTTCATTATTAGATTTGATGTGAAAACTTCACTGAAAATAATTAGATCATTTGACATTTTCCTCCCCCTCCTTTTTTTTCTCCTTCAATAGAGCAGCTTGAATGGACCTCAAATGAACCAAGTTGCAATTTTGGTTGCTGAATGCAATATCTGTTAAGTGATCAACATGTGATGAAATCATTTTTGTTAACAATTTTTATTTATTTGTATATTTATTTATTTATTAGAAGTTTTTGAGGCTTCTCAAATATTTATTCCTTTTATTGTGTATAAAATATATCAAAAACACCTTTAGTAATGTGTCCACAAATAACTGTAGACTTTAAACGGTCCACCATTTAGTAAAAGAAAAAAAAACATTTGTGATTTTATGTCCATCTCTCCATTTCTCTTCCTTTTTTTTTTTGTTATCAACATTTTTTTATTTTTTTCACACACAACATCACAACATAACATCCACTCAAAACAAACAAAACAAAACAACAGACACATACTCCATGTTTTAAAGGTCCAATCAAAGGGGAAAGAGAGAGGGAGGGAAAAAGTAACAACAAAACAGGTCCTTCCTTTATATAATCACATATGTTAGAAAAAAAGAAAAAAAAAATAGAAATAAAGTAATAATAATATGCAATCCAATATGCCTCTCCACACACGTGCGGCGCACACCAGCTCTGCATGTCCTCCTCGCAGCCGCAAAACCAGCAAACAGCCTTCTCCTTTGCATTAAGCTTCAAGAAGACACACACTTGTATCAGCAAAGCAATCAGTCCGCAGTGAGGAAGATAAAACCAGGTCTACATGCGTCCACAGATCCATGACAACAGGACACTCCTAAAACACATGAAGAAAAATACCCGATGACGCAGTGTTACATATCAGGGCACCAGAAATAGATTTACGGTGTAAATATTCTAACACACAGGTTCGTTTAACAGCAGAATTTAAGCCCGTCACATTCAGTAATAAAATATTTAGAGTATACATTAAATATTCATAATCTCAAAATTGTATTCAACAAATGAAGAGAAACAAAAGCACTCCCATTCTGTAAATGGCATGTAAACGTTAGTGTGCGTTCTCAAACCACCTAGATGAAAAATCCCCTTAAAAACAAGGTAAAGTAAATAAAAGCATGAATATCTGTTGTAAAAAATAAAAGCAACACAGACAGAGATGACCAACAACTATAGACAAAAAACAATTCAGGCCGCACGTTACCGAGAACATGGGTCTGATTGAGCAACAAAAACTTGTGATGATCCGTGACCGATCCACTTCAGCCCACAACGAGCCTCCCAAAAGGCTCACATAACCAAAACTTTATTGTAATGAAACCTACTCTCCATTAGTCCCCTCCAGAAAAAAAAAAGAAAGAAAAAAGGGGGGGGGTTAGTCTTACCAGCAAAGGGACAATTGTATTGAATAAATATAAACACTATCCCAGGAGGAGAGAGGAAAGAAGAAAAAAGAAAAAAAGAGATCTAGCAATCATCCATATCCCTCCCGCCACCATCTTCTTCCGGGCAGCCAGCATCTCCTCCATCCCGGCCACCAAGCCGGGTCGAAGAGAGGGCGGCCGCCGCCCTCCCGCTGCCCTGCGGATCCACAACAAACGTCCCACTCTGTGACAGGGAGCCGACAAAATCCTCCGCTTTCCGAAGAGAATCGAAGCATCTCTGTTCACCCCCGTGCCGTAGTTTAATCACCGCCGGATAAGCGAGGAAGGGCTGGAGACCAAGCGCCGTCATCGACCTCAAAACTGGAACCAAGCTTTTTCTCTTGGCGGCTGTAACTGGACTAAAGTCAGGAAAAAATAGTAGCGTGACATTGTCCTGCATGCATTTCACCGGATAAGCCTGCCGAGCACCTTTCAGAATCTCCAATCTGTCATGCCATCTTAGCACACGGAAGATGAGAGTACGCGGCCGATTGGAGTTTTTCCTTCCATCATACCCGGTCAATCTCGATGTTACGACCTTTCAGGGAAGGAATCCACTTGGAAAGATTAACTCTGAGGAAACCAGCCACATCGGAGCCCTCCATCCCCTCTGGTAACCCCACCAGTCGTACGTTCTTTCTCCTGCTTTTATCCTCCATATCCGTCATCTTCTCGGTGAGTCGCTCTAGCTGATTTCTTAAGTCCGTGACTGCATTCCTATCCTCACGTGCAGTTGCCTGAACATAATCAACGTGGTCACGTGTCTGCTTCGCCGCGGCAGCCATGGCCTCAAACTCCTCTCTTAGCTCTTTAACAGAATTGTTAGTCGCTTGTATGTCCTCACGTAGTTTACGTAATGCTGGAATCAGCACAGAGTCCACAGCATCTCTTACTGCCGAAGTCACAACCGAATCCAAAGTGCTTTGCTGTTCTATTAAATGCAAGCTTGATACCGTTAGCAATAGCCTCGTCGATATCCTCTCTGGAGATGGTGGAATCCCTGAATTTTTTCTTTATTGGCGATTGCCCAATCTCTCTTTTCCGATCGCCTTTGACTGTTGAAGCACTCATGATGAGTCCGATGCAAAATGGTTAGAAATTTACTGACAGGATAATAAAATATTTGACAAAGTCAGCAGAGCGAAAGACTACGCGTGCATCGAAGTCGAAGGGTCACGTGATCTCCATTTCTCTTCCTTTCATTGTTTTTTGCACAAAATATTTTTTTTAGTGGTGTCAAAATTAGCACGTTAACGCAGGAGATTATTTTTTTCAGATTAACGCGTTAAAGATATTTAACGAAATTAACGCAGGGGCGGGGCTAGGGTTGGCCACCCCATTCACAAATGCTGCCTCTGTCTCCTTTTTCTTGAAAAGGATTGCGTTTATTTAGATGCAGAACGTCTTTATGACCACATCAAACGGGAGACGTTTCAGACGCGTGCTCTAAGTTCGCCTCCGCACCAGGCGCGAGTCAAACGAGCATGGAAAAGATACTGTGCTCGTAGCGCGCGCTCTTCAAATACACGCACAAAGGTGCCGGCGCGCGCTGTAGCCTGTATCATTTCATATCAAACAGCGAAAGAAACTACGTGCATGCAATGTCATAGTTATGCCGTTAGTTAAGGCATGAAGTTACCAAAAAGGCGATTAAAGCTGCCTTAAAACTGTGTGCGTGCATGCAATATGATATGCGTCACATTTAAGAACATGTCTCTGAAATGGTTTTCAAAACTTTCCTGAGGCACCCCAGCACTGTCTCCCTCATCTAACACACCCGATTCAACTCGTCCGCTCATTAGCAGAGACTTTAAGACCTGAAGTGGGTCAGAAAGCAGCAGCAGCTTTTAAAGCAATAGCAGGCAAATAAGCTAATAACACAGCTGCTGTGATGTCTATTAATCCAAGAACAAAAGAAAAAAGAGGAAATCAATAACTTTTATAGCTTTAAGGGGTTCATCTATATTTAATTTAGAATTTAGTGTTTGGTAACTATTCATTTTCTGTATATTTCTGCTGAAGGGCACAGGTAGCTAAATATGTCATTTATTGTAATGGGTTTGTGTGAAGATTGTTTTAAGTTCACTTAAATTAGAAGTTAAGTCTAATAAATGTTAAAATTGATAGCTGTCAATTATACTGTAATGCTGAATGGCTACAGTCAATGGTTAAATATTAAGGGGAAAAACAATTTTATAGAGACATCAGTAGTATTGATATCAGTGATGCTGGCCTTCAATCATAAAAAAGATGCCATTAAAGAAATATTAAAAATATACTGTCTTTATGTTGTTTGTGCATTGTACATTTGAAGATTAAATGTGAAATTATTGCAATATAAAAGTATATTTAAAAACTTTAATGTTAGGTGGGATTAATCGCGATTAATTTTAGAAAAATGTGCGATTAATTAGTTATTTTTTTAAATCGATTGACAGCACTAATTTGTCGTATGACGTCGAATTCCTGCTTTTGAACCACTATAATTTACACAGTTATTTTCCTCCACAGACTTATGTGTGATTTTGTAGGTCAGTGCTTCCACAGGGACTAAGCCATCTGTAAAATTTTAACAGCAGATAATGACCAGCTGAGGCAGCTTTATCCAGAGCCAGTGGTGACCTCTACCCAAAGGATCATGGTGATGACTCGTTTCAATGCTTTTAACTTACGGCACTAACCTCTAAAACCAGTCTGAAGGTTTTCAGGCTATTATCACAACCTTTTGGTCCTTCTCCATGTGACGTCTCTTCACACATTTTAAGCAGGTACTATAGGGTCACTATGGAGAGTGGGGTAAAGCCCCAAATGATCATAGCTGATTATGTGTCCCAGTGGCCAACAGAAGGTGCCATTCACAATAAACAAAGGCCTGGTGGATCAATAGTTTTAGGCTAGACAGATCGGAGGGCTGAATTTGACAATGAGTTTAATTGATAGGCATGTAAATGGATATACATTAGGGTTGGTGGAGAGATAGGGATGGGGCAAAAGCTTCTTGATGACCTAAACAAATCTGTTTGTAGTGGATTAGACACTTTACAAGCTGGGCATTTAAAAGCACACTCCAACAATATATGGATCAAGCCAAGCAGGGGGAAACAATCGATTTGGGCCACTGGCAGGCAAGAAATTAAAGATCAGCAGATGGGCATCCACTGGGAGGGTGATTAGAAAAAATAAGAAATACATGTGGAAGCTCGGGATGGACATCACGACCAGTAAATGGGATTCATTGAGAAACTGTGATCAATAGGTGGTAGTTTCTCGCATGACTGTTCCTGTGTGATAGAGAAGGGCTTGGGTTATGGAAAATCCCTGCACTAATCTAGCCTGATATTAGCTCAGCGCACTTTGTTAGCCACGTGAGTTTGATGTAGAAGAACACTGTCTGTAGAGGCTTGATAAATTGCACATTTTCAGAAGTGCAATCAACATGATGGTGAGACAAATGGTTCAGCCAGTCTTTTGAAAATGTTAAGGAAAATTTGAGGTTTTGCCTACTTTTATATTAGAGTTTCAAAGCTCTTAGAGGTCGTTCAGAAAGAACATGTTTTGCTTTCCACTGGATTGACTTTCCATTGTATTTCTATGTAAACATGCCATAGACGGACCATTGTGCTTGTGCCTTGGGTTTTGTGCCGTGTCATATTCATGAATTTTATTCATTTTGGAATGCTTAAGTTAAAAGTTTAACATAAAAAAAGACTCTATTGTTCTATAGAGTTCACTCAAACCTTGCATTTTTCCCGATTACACAGCATTTTATTAGTGACCTATAAATAGTTCAAAATCTTAAGTTTCTACTTTTTCTTCTTTTATTTTTATTTCTTCTTAATTGTTCAACATTTTAAATTCACTATCCTCTCTCCATATTACACCAAAGTATGTTAATGAAAAAAAGACTCTAATATTCCATTTATTTTTTTGTTTAACTTTTTTTTTCTTTTCTGTTACTCTTATATGGGCTTGATGGGTAATTTATGGTCTATTAATGTTTTCACCTGGTACCATTGTAAGTCCCTCCCAAGTAGTTTGTATTACTTATCTGGTTCATCTGGAATACCTAGAATATCCTGAAGATTTGTATTGGATCCAGGCATAACGACAAGACAACAAACTAATCATGGGCTTGATGGGTAATTTATGGTCTATTAATGTTTTCACCTGGTGCCATTGTAAGTCCCTCCCAAGTAGTTTGTATTACTTATCTGGTTCATCTGGAATACCTAGAATATCCTGAATTTGTATTGGATCCAGGCATAATGGCAAGTCAACAAACTAATCACATTTGGAGAGAGAGAAGATCATTAGCAAAGCTTAATAGGTTTTTGATTTCACTAGAACCTGATCACTGGGAAACTTTATTTTACAATTAGTCAGAGGGAAGATCAATACAATTACAATTTAGCCGTGGGGGTCGGTCACTTTTCTTATACTAAAATGGCATAGGATGTTGGAGAGCAGTGAAGAATTAAAGAGGTGAGGAGAGGTGAATGGCTTCAAGCACCTCCTCAGGTTTTCAAATGACACTTGGCCTCTTTCTGTTTCAGAGCTTTCCTGTTGGTGTACAATTGGCCAACTCCAGTGTTAATCTCATTTAGGGTGGCTATATGTGCCATTTGTATATGGGACATGTCCTGGCCTGGATTTTTATATTGCCTAAAACATCCAAAGTAGTTTGACCAATAACATGCAGGTATTGTACATAATCGACCAATCGTGGCGCGTCGCGTGTGAGAAGGTGAGAACGATCAAAGCGGCACAAATACGCGCACGTGTTTGTTCGTTCGTTCGACTTGAAGCTGCACACCGATCATTGTATGACACCAAAGTACCGCGAGAGCGATTTGAAAGCATAAGGAGCCGTCTGCTCTGCTCTCTATAGCTCTCATGAAATAATGTCATACAACGATCGATCTGCACAGTACAAACAGCCAAAACCTGGATATTTTAGGCAATATAGAATTCCGGGCAAGGGAGCGTCCCGTAAAAATGGCCTGTATGGTCACCCTAACCTCATTATAACTGGCAAAGATGTTTTAGTTATTTTTATTTAAATTATTAAAATAATCCAGTGCTGAACACCAGTGAACTAAATTATATATGAATATAACAGCTTACATTTGCAGGTACTTGAACTTGCTCGTCAGAATGTGAAACTAATATGAATACCATTACAAAATACAACAATATCCTAAACTCTCCTAATAATAATATACTTCTATTTTTTTTTTTTAAATATCCCAAGCAAACTTTGAATACAACCATTAATTAAAAACAGTAAATAAATTAATTAATTAATTAATAATTAAAAAAAAACATGAATGAAACAAAATCTGTGTATGATTAAACATGATCTGGCTATATTCTTTTTTTTTTTTTCAACAGATCTTGTAAAAATCTTTTTTTTTTTTTTTAAACCCTGTCCTTACTTTTCCCAGACTACCCATTTACTTCCTTTAAGTACAGAAAGGAGAGATTAATCATGAGTGATTCATGAATGAGTTTTTAAAGCTGAAGTCTCAGCAACTAGACTTCTAGTGCCTATCCAGATGTCCAACACGTGCAAAGAATGTGTCAAAATTACTCACGCTTCTGATCATCTACATTTTTCCTACAATATTCACCTCATAAAAACTTGTTTTCACTGTCCAATATTCTGCAGGCATTGTGGATTGTACAGTAAAAAGTATTTATAAACCTGCAATTATACTTAAACCATAAATGAAAAAGCTCTGATCTGAAATATGTGAGAGATCTGTCAGCGCCTTTTACACCTTTCCAATACATCAATATGCCATTATAATTTTAGCACAATGAAGGGCCTTTTAAAATTACTACTGTATAATTGCCGTCTACCAAGCTGCCATTATCCGAGGCTTTGAGTTATTGACCGGGAGACTTCCACTCAAATTTACTCTCTTTGTTAAGCTTGTGACTGGATCATTGTCCCCAGAGGGGGCAGAAATGGTCAGGGGATCTGACCACCACTGTAAGTGAATCGTTATAGGGTTTCGCCAAGGGCACATGGTTTGGAAGGGTAAATAATGGAGAAAGAACTCTGTGTGTCTATAATTAACCATTCTCTCTATTTCTCTTTCTCTCTTTCTCCCTCAGACCCAGCAGCGGTGGACTTTGAGCAATATGAATTGTCTACATTGGCCGATACACTTAAGAGTTACATTCAGGACTTGCCCTGCCTGCTCATCCCAGCTGTAGTGTACAGTGAGCTGGTCTACACTGCTCAGGGTAAGCTGTCCTCTGGAGCTCAGCACAAAACATTTAAACACCACCTTTTTTATATGTCTAAAATCATGCAATTGCTTTCAAGTGAGGAAGTCGAGATTCGCTGATAATCTCAGTGAGTCAATGAACTGAAATTGGAGTGATAATGGATCAATGTTCAGTGGATTTGTTTCAAAATTAGTCAACACTGATCTCTTATGAACTCTAACTTTACAAACGTCTATGTAAATGTACAGTAAATGTACAACCCCAAATCAGAAAAAGTTGGGGCAGTATGGAAAACGCAAATAAAAAAAGAAAGTAGTGATTTCTAAATTTACTTCGACTTGTATTTCATTGCAGACAATATGAACACAAAATATTTCATGTTTTGTCTGGTCAACTTCATGTCATTTGTAAATATACATCCTTTCCTGTCATTCAGACCTGCAACACATTCCAAAAAAAGTTGGGACAGGAGCAATTAAGGCTAGTAATGAGGTAAATTGGTTAAATAATGATGTGATTTGAAACAGGTGATGTCAACAGGTGATTGTAATTATGATTTGGTACAAAAGCAGCATCCAAGAAAGGTCTAGTCCTTTAGGAGCAAAGATGGGCCGAGGATCGCCAGTTTGCCACAAATACGTGAGAAAATTATTGAAATGTTTAAAAACAATGTTCCTCAAAGAAAGATAGGAAGAGATTTGGATATTTCACCTTCAACAGTGCATAACATAATTAAAAGATTCAAGGAATCTGGAGGAATTTCAGTGCGTAAAGGACAAGGGCGCAAGCCTAAGCTGAACAACCGTGATCTCCGATCTCAGGCGCAGGCGACACTGCATCAAGAATCGTCATTCATCTATAAGCGATATCACCACATGGGCTCAGGACTACTTTGGCAAACCTTTGTCAAGTACCACAATACGTAGTTACATCCACAAATGCCAGTTAAAACTGTACTGTGCCAAAAGGAAGCCCTATGTTAACAGTGTCCAGAAGCGCCGTCGACTTCTCTGGGCTCGGAGGCATCGATGGACCATCACACAGTGGGAGGTGTACTGTGGTCAGATGAATTAGTATTTCAGGTATTTTTTGGGAGGAATGGACGCCGTGTGCTCCGGACCAAAGAAGAAAAGGATCATCCACTGTTACCAGCAACAAGTCCAAAAGCCAGGGTCTGTCATGGTATGGGGTTGTGTCAGTGCCCTTGGCAAAGGTAACTTGCACTTCTGTGATGGCACCATTAATGCTGAAAAGTACATAGAGATTTTGGAGCACAATATGCTGCCTTCAAGAAGACATCTTTTCCAGGGACGTCCATGCATATTTCAACAAGACAATGCAAAACCACATTCTGCACACATTACAAAGTCCTGGCTGCAGCAACGAAGACCCCGTACGGGTACTTGACTGGCCTGCCTGCAGTCCCGACCTGTCTCCAATAGAGAATGTGTGGCGCATTTTGAAGCGCAAAATGCGACAACGAAGACCCCGTACTGTTGCCCACCTTAAGACTTGTTTGCAGGAAGAATGGGACAAAATTACACCTGAAACACTTCATCACTTGGTGTCTTCAGTCCCTAAACGTCTTTTAAGTGTTGTGAAAAGGAATGGCAACATTACAAAGTGGTAAATGCTTTACTGTCCCAACTTTTTTTGGAATGTGTTGCAGGTCTGAATGACAGGAAATGATGTATATTTACAAATGACATGAAGTTGAACAGACAAAACATTAAATATTTTGTGTTCATATTGTCTGCAATGAAATACAAGTCAAGAAATCATGCGTTTCCATACTGTCCAACTTTTTCTGATCCCAACTTTTTCTGGGTTTGTTGATGGAAGTAAATTTTGCAGTGAATAATAAAAGATATTACTTTTATGATACCTTTTGAAGCTTTTTAATAATTTTTTAAGCTTGAAAGCCCCAGTTGCCATCTATACAATCTTCAAACCAGTCATAAAGTACAATTCTTCAAACAAGTCATAAAGAGTGAGTGAGTACTTTTGTTTTTAATAATTTTTTAAGTTTAAATTATCCTAGGTTTAATGGTTACAATAGTGGGAGTGCTTGTTCTCTTCAACATATAAATGCTCAAAATGTTCAGTGGGCAGAATGAGGCTTGAGAGCGGCTGAGAACAGAAGTAGTGTTATAGAAAGAGGCAGTGTGTGTGTGTGTGTGTGTGTTGTGTGTGTTAGTGGGGGCGCTACTATGCCGGAGGCTAGGTTCACACCATCTCTCTCTGACCTCGCTCTGCATTACACCCACTGAAAATGAAACAAGCATACACCGAGTCTGCACCATCTTTTAGACATGCCTGGTTGCTCATAAGTGTTGCCTGACTTTGTAAGGACAAACAGAATTATGTAAGGACCCTCGCTGAGTATTGCTGCATCATGTTTCTGATGCCTTGAAATTCTTGCGGTCTTAAAGGTGGGGTAAGTGATTTCTGGTAGCCAATGTTGACATTTGAAATCACCAAAACAAAAAAGGGTCTCACCCCTATTTTGATAGCTCCGCCCCACACATATGTACGGCAACGATTAGTTCTGTGAAACAAATAAAGCAAAACCAATGTTACTCACCTATCGAGAAGAAACAAAGCAACCTCGGCGCCCGATCGCAGGCCTTCCCGCTCCTTGAGTTCTCTCCAGTGCTGGAAAGCTGATCCGATATTTACACGGGTCCTCCTTCTTGCCTTATCGTAATACCGTGTCTACACCAGACACGAGCGGCACAGCGCGACAAAATACTATAGAACTCATTATAATCAGTGATGCTGTCTACACTGGATGCCACGCCGCGACATGACAAATCCCCGACAGTAAACTGCTGCCGTGTTCTATTTATTGACATATTGACACAAATTTTAAATATTTTGTTCCGCAGACGTTTTCCTCTTTTGTTTTTATCCACCATCTCTATCTTTCTGTCGTCGCTTGGCTCGGCTAATGTCCGTCATGTGCACTGATGAGCACTCTCTCCTCGCATCATGAGTAGACACGCCCCTTACTGCTGATTGGCTACAAGTTTGTTTTGGTACTGGCCCGACTCAGTTTTCTAAAGTGTTTTTGAAAAAAGCATACCCCACCTTTAAGATGACTTGTATACTTAAATATACTGGTTGAATAGTATTTAAGGATAAGATGCAAAAAAAAAAAAATAGCTTCAGATACAAAAAAAGATGCTGTTTTATGAGAATATTTCTTGAAATAAATGTATTTTTCATAACTTACTGACAACTTTGTTTTAGGCATAAACTTTGTATTTAATGCATGCATGTATAATTTTCAAATCTCAGCTAAATGTATCTTGTTTTGAAAGCATTTAGATATTTTTACTGAAAATTACAAAAAATTCATACTAAGGCTGGCTACACACTAGAGGATTGTAAGGCCGATTGTAAGCCCGATTTGCACCCCTGAACGATTGGGGGGTGTGGCCCGATTCAAGGCTTGTCACAAACAATTTTTTTGTCCAAAAAAAAATCCGCTATTGTGTAGTTTCATTATAATTATTTAACTGCTCCCAATTGAGACGCAATGTCTCTGAACTCAAATTGTAAATATCAAACGTTTAAAACTGCCTCTGACGTGATAGCCAATGAGAGCGAGCAAGCGTCACCTACCAGATTTTGCGTGCTTCTATAGCTGAAACTTGGCTTCCACAAACATGCCACGAAAGCAGAGTAATGAGAAAGAATATCACCCATATTCTTTTCTATACTTAGTTTTTCACCGTGAAACAGAACGCATGCCAGGAGAGCTAGCTGACAACGTCTCAATTGTTTTTCTTCTCTAGTCACGTTTGATCTCATTAGTCTCTGTGAGATCTCGTGTCACTGTGAAATCGTTCCAACAGTCAACAAGTGTGTGGTCTCGCGGTCTGGTCAAATCATCTAGTGTAAGGCAAAAAAAAATGTGTTGAAACTGTCTGTGGTCTCCTATAGTTATGGATTTGAAAATCGTCTAGTGTGTGGCCAGCCTAAGATACATTTTGGCAGTTTTATGATTTATTTGCTTACTTTGAATTTTAGGATTTCAAGGCATGATCTTCATTTTGACTAAACATAATGTCTATTGTTCATACCTTCAATATGCAATATACTCATTCATTGTCTTGATTGATTTGCATGATTGGTCCCATAGAGTAGCAAGTCTAATTGCAGTTTAATTAGTTTAATTTAGATCATGCAATAGGAGCATACTTGATTGATTGGCTTATAACTAATAATTTAATTTTCCAACCTCAGTTCTGCTGGCACTGGTGTATAAGTTACATAAACGAATTGCAAAATTTTAAAGGAAATATTACCTTCTATCTTCAAAGGAGGGAACTAATATTAGTTTTGTGATGCAGTGAACAAAAATCAAGGCAATGACTCACTACAATGTACTTGGGGTTATAATACATTTTATATTGGGTCAGTGAGTCTTCAAGTGCAAAGTCACTGTAGGATTTGCCATATGGCATATTCAGCATTTGTGCATTAACCGTTCTTAAAGAATCAATGGGCTATTATAGCAAGCTTTCCTGGAAAGTCCCTTTGTCATGGGGTGCCCTTAACAATGCCAAACTCTACCTCCCTCTTCCCTGGATAAAATCCATTTAATTGTGAAATCAAGCATGCTTTTGTTTGATATGCTTAATTTAATCAACACACCAATTCAAACTATTAAATCAATTTTTTTTTTAAATATCATGTTATCCAAAACTCCAGGAGTTTTATGATGCATGACTTAAGGGTAGAACAATCAAATTATTTTCAAGCTTTAATCTAAAACAAATCAACTTGACAATGTATTGCTTCCCAAAGCATGACAATTTTATTTAGTGGAAGAAAAGTGCAAAAAGTCATTTTCCTGGTAGAAGTTTTGAGTCCCATTGAGTGTCTACGTCTCATTTTACTCAGTGGTAACTCTCATGCCTTGAGCACCGGTGCCCATCTGGCTGGCCAGGAGCCAGTATGCCCTCTTCCAGGAATGCGATTGGCCGTCTGCAGGGCTCCCCTTCCCCCGGTTGTGTCGTGCTGAGTCCAGATGGACTCGGCCAAGTTCCCAGCCTTGGCCTGCAGCCCATGACGCTGGCCTTTATTGAACAGGGGTCAGTCTCTATCGGTAATCTCCAGGAGGCAGCGGTTGGTGGGACTGTCCGGCTCCAGACTGGGGGCATGGGTGTCTGTGTGTGTGTCTGTGCATGTATTACTGAGTGTATGCATAGAACGTATAGATTGAAACCCTCTTGTATCAATGGTCAGCGAGTCTCAGGCCAAGGTCAAAGTAGTGACCCGTTTTCTGATCGGCAGATTGTCAGACATTCATCATTCGACCCCCTGTCACCCACTGCTCATAACCTTTGACCTCTTAGCACTTATCTTCTATAAGCACTATGGGTGAAGGGCCTTAACCAGCCAACACCTTAATGGCTTTGTTCATGCTCATAATTCATGCAGGAAGTGCGGTTGGCAGGGGATTGAGTATGTGTGTTTGTTGGGGGGGGGAGCAGCTTTTAGGCAGTAATCTTTACTTACATTTAAAGTGTTGTGACAGGTAAGATTTACTGAGTGCATTGCAGGACTGGCCTGTTTGCAAGCTGACACCATTGACTCTGAATTATGACTTTAAAATTCAAATGAACAAAAATGAAAGGGAAATGAGAAAATAATGTGTACATGTTAAAGGGGTCATATGACTTTGCTAAAAAGAACAATATTTGGTGTATTTGGTGTAATGCAATGTGTTTATGCGGTTTAAGGTAAAAAAAAAACACACATTATTTTCCACATAGCTACTGTACATTATTGTTGCTCCTCTATGCCCCGCCTTTCTGAAACGCGTCGATTTTTACAAAGCTCATCGTTCTGAGAAGCGAGGCATGCTCTGATTGGCCAGCTATCCAGTGCGTTGTGATTGGCCGAATGCCTCCGTGAATTGCGCCGCACACACTCGAATATTTGCGTAGTACTGCTCTGGAACAGTGTTGTAAATACAACTTAACCACTGATTTCTAATTGTATCCTCTTTTGGAAGCCCAAAGAAAGTAGTTTCGCTTTCACAGCGTCTCCAGGACATGGCGCCGGCGGCAGCAACATTAATACAGCAAGAATAAAAGTCACGCCCTCCTTTCTTTGCGTAAACATTTGGGCGGTGTTTTGAAAATCTCCCCACATCGTGACGTAGACATGTGGGGGCGTGTTTGAATGAGTCGTTTTAGGGGGGCGTGGCAGAGTCTTAACTTTGATAAAGAATATCTCTTTGGTTTTGAGACTTTAGTCTTTGCAACTTCAGGGATCTTATCTATGCACAATCAGCTTGTAACACTCCAAAGAAAAAGGAAAACTTGAAATCGCACCATATGACCCCTTTAAACATTTTATCAAATGATGAAGAAAGCATACTATACAAGCAATTTATTTTAATATTATTTTTTGCTAGATGTGATTTGTTGCATGACACTTTTTTATTTTCAGCAACCAACACAAAAACAAAAAAAAATAATAAATGAATTTTTATATAATATCATATAATATAATAATGTCAACATTTGGCTTACATATAAGGTCTTATAAATATAATTTTTTTATAAGACCTTAATTTGTATTATGTATTTATTTATTTAAACTTATACTGTATTATTTATATATTATATTATACATTTATTATGGATATTTAATGAATAATCTATACTTTTTGCATAGAATAATTGCCGACATTGCATGTATCATCTCTCAATTAATTAAATTCATTCATTCATGTTTGTTTGTTTATTTATTTAAACATATATTCTAATATATTTATTATATTTAATATAAATAATATATATTTGTTTTTTGGTGTACAATCATAATTTCCGACATGTATGTATTATGAATGCATTATGTCTGTATGAATTAAATTCCTTCATTTTTGAAGTCGTATAACATTGCATGTGGAAAAGCATGTAAATTTTTGTTTAAAAGAGGTGTGTTGTGTGCTTTTTTTAATCAATTATGGTGACCGTTAATTCCTCAAATGATGGTGACAAGAGTTATAACCAGGCATACACAGTGAATAAACAGCAGTATCAGCAGTTTATGCTTAGTGAATTCCCCCTCGTTCTGTACTTTCCAGACTGGATGATGTCTCGCATTGATATCCAGACTGTATCCGTGTTCCTTTGGCTGATGAAGACACATATTCATTGTGTGTAAGGGACTTAGGGATGAAATGTTCATATCTTAGCTGTGCCACCAGGGTACACTTTAGCTCAAATAAGCCTGAATCACAGATGCTGGCCTTTTTGCTGTGGGAAACCCCATCTCAAAGGAGCTCATCAATATGTTGAAAGCTGTCGCAATAACTGCATTGTCCTTGTGGGTGCTCATAGACAATGGACTCGAGGGCAATTTTAGGCTAGCACTTTAACTCCTGCTGAGCTGATTTTCCAGTCCCAGGTCATGGGTTTTGTAATGTGCCCCAATGTTCAATGCTGCTGTCTGAGTTCAGATGAGTTACATCTATATTATTAGAACCACAGGGTGGATGTTTCGCTTTTAGTCCCTGCTGGTATGCTACTGCATCATCCGGCTGCTAAATGCATCTTATCCATTGACAGCCATTCAAAAGTATGAGTGTATTCTATTTAGATTAACTGTTTAACATTCAAATCACATATATTTTCATATCTAATAATAGATGAATTCCATTGTCCAATTTGTTTTTGTATGTATATTATTTTCTGTCAGCTCCCATTTCCCTTCATAGATCAGGATTGTCAATAAGGGCTTGAAGCTGTTTGTGTTTTTGTGTTGCCATCAGTCTCATTCTGTCTCTTTTAGAAACCCAAGGCATGGAGGAGTGTGGACAGCAGCTGAAAAGAATCCTTGACTCTCCCAGTGTCCCTCAGGCTAACCACCAGCTCCTGGTTCATCTGACCCGACACCTAAGTAAGGTGGCCCAAAGTGGGGGAGCAGCTCAGGCAAGCCCCAGGCTTCTGGCTCTGGCCTACAGCGAGGCCATCTTCAAAAACAATCACTTCAGGTACTGTAAATAACTTGTTGTCAACTGAAATTTACAGTCTTCAAGCTACATTACCATTGAAAAGTTTGGGGCCAGAAAGATTTTTAAGGTTTTTGAAGTCTTAAACTTAACAAGATTAAGATGAAGATCAAGATTTATTTGATAAAAAAAATGCAGTAAAGCAGTAATATTGAGAAATAGTACAACAAATTAAAAGAACTGTTTTCTATTTTAATATATTTTTTAATCTAATTTATTCCTATGATCTCAAAACTGAATTTTCAGCAGCCATAAATCCAGTCTTCAGTGTGACATGACATATTATAATCAATGATGAAAACATTTTTTTAAGGATTCTATGATGAAAAGAATGCCCAAAAAGAACAGCATTTAAATGAAATAGAAATATTTTGTAACCGTATGTCTTTTGTCAGTTTTTTAATAAATTTAATGTATCCTTGCTGGAAAAAAAAATGATGGTAGTGTACACTGTTTTTTTTTTTCAAAGTTGTAAATAAAACCATTCTTGAAGTACATTTTACAAGAAAATTCTATATCAGAATTTTTACTTAAAAATGTCATGTTTCATTCAATGTGTTACATTTATTTTGTAATTATTTGTGAGTGAAAACTGTTTCAATATTCTGCACATACACTAAAAATATATATATTTATAAGAGGCTAAGATAACTTAATCATGGCAAATTATGTAACAAAATAAACAACTATAATTTGGGCTTGAGTTAAAAGTCATTACCTTTCTAGATTGGCTGCATCACAATGAAAATATGTTTGAGACTGGAAAAATCATATACATATATTATCATCTTCAATCTTGTGGTTGCTATTGCAGAAAAAATAGTTCAATACAAAGGACTGATGGCGTACACATGCTCACATTCATACTTGCATGTGCATGCATGTTCTTTGTTTCAGCAGAAAACTCAGTCGAACATATGTCGAAGCCTATCTTTATTCCCCTAGTTTAATTAAAGTGGAGCAGAAGATATGAGGGAGCTGTTATTCCTGATCTGTCCCTCAGCCCACTGTAAGACAGCCCTTTAATGGCTGCAGCTCCAGTACAATCTCCTGAGAGGAACAGCACATAACATACAACAGATGGGAATGCTTATTAAAATGTGTTGCACTGTTACAATCCCTTGTACTTGCCATTTGAAGAGTACCAGGAGTGAATGTTGATAACTCACTATTTATGTAACCTGTCTGTTATTATGTACCAGACCTCTGTATCGGACTATAGTACATGATCATATTATTGTTGCACCTTTATTAACTATGGAACTGATTTTTTGTATTTATTTTTTTACAAATTTATCTTATGCCACAGGTTAAATGAATCATTATTGTGATCCCTGTGGTTCTTGACTGTGGAAAAGAGGTTGTAGAGGCACCTAATAGTTACTCACAAATTAATAATAATCAGAAATATTTGAATATTTGAGCATGAAATCAGCGTATCAAAATGATTTCTGAAGGATCATGTGACACTGAAGACTGAAGTAATAGCTTCTGAAAATTCAGCTTTGCCATTACAGGAATAAATTACATTTTAAAACAAAAAATAATATCCAAATAATATGTACCATAGTACTTTTTGGCTAGTTTTGAATTTTTGAGATTTATATCTCATCACAGTTAAATAGATGGTGACATCACACCTTCTATAAAGCGCCCTCCTGAATGAAGGACTTTAGTGCACATAATAAAGAGTAGTGTGCAAGTGAGTCACTGCTAACTCAGTCAGCACATTGTAGTCCATTAAGTCGCCTCGCTCTTATTCGATTGTGAGCTGCTTTTCTGTCCCTCTGCCAAGAGTCTCCAGTGGGACTTTCCCTGCTCTTAGCGGCCTGTCAATTGTCTTATGGCTCTGGGGCAGTTCAGGCAGAGAAAGAAAGAGAGAGAGGGAAAGGAGGGAGAGGGAGCGCATTATGCCAGAAGCAGTCATTTCTGGTTAGTCATCAGCTTCACACACTACCTGAGGTCACTGAGGCATCACAGGACCTGAATTACAGCTGAATACATAAGCAAATGAACATTCGCCTCTAAAAATCCAATCGAGTTTCGACCGTAAACAAGCAGTCAACAGTTCACCAAGTACATCAGCAGCTGCAACTCATGACATGACCTGTGTGTGTATTATGACCGACTTGATTCTTGATGTGTGTTGTGTGTGTGAGAAAGTAAGTTTTACTTTTTTGTCTGAACTTTTCATGTTTCATGAGTAACAGTTATTAGAGCATTTGTTTATGTCCAGCTTCACTTTTATCCATGGCAAGACTATATATACTTAAAATGTCTTTCTCTTGCTCCAGTGCGGATGTAAACCCAGAACATCATGTGAAGATTCTTGAGGCACTTATCATGGTTGGAGGCTTAGTGGAGATACAAGCGGCTCCAGGTAGGACAACAGAGGTTCTCATCATTTTATCAAACTTCTGTAGATTTATCTTCTTGGATGATTTTTTATTTGTGTACTTTGATTGTAAGCTTACTGCATCACCCAATGCTTCCTTTTGAGAATCCAGTGGGTTTTTATGTTCCATTCATTTCTGTTTCATTGGCACTGATAGCTAACTTGTTAGCTTGGGTGGTTGATTATTAAGAATTATCATAATTATCTATAGATTGTTGATTTTGTCCAAACATGTTATGCTTCAATGTCTTTGAGGATGGACATTTCTGGAAGTAGATGTGAAAGTAGTGTCTTCTGTGGGTGTAGGCCTAAATGTGTGTGTGTGTAAGGAAGAGAGGTTGATAAAAGTGATTGGTTGACGAGGACTTAATACTTTTTCATGGTAAGCTTGTGAGGGATAAAATAATGAGTAATAGTTAACAATACTTGCATCTATAGGTACTATCATTGATGCAGCTTTTTTCCAGGCCTGATGAAACTTGGTTGTTATGGATCTTCTGGCTCGACACTCTCTTTACTTTCATTATTTAGAATCCAAACATTGAGTTTCAGTCATTGAACTTCTGCAATATAATATAAATGAATATAGGTCTGTTAGATGTCTGGAGTCCCAGGCAGTCCTAGGAGGTTAACATAGCCTCAGCTTTTTATAATAAAGCAGTGCATTAAATGTGAATTATATCAGTTCAGCACAAGAAAATACAGTGGAGTATTTATGGTTTCCATGTTGATGCACTTAAGCAACTCACTTTGGGCAAACTTGAGCAATTATGAATGATGTACATTCATTTCTGAATTTGCAGTACAGCATTTTTGGGTTTGTAAATCAGCAAGCATAGATAAACATATGGGTTCACAACAAAGCTGACAAATACTTTGATTCACAGTGTAACATAAATTAGTTTGTACCCAATTTCTCTCTCTCAGAGACAGAGCTCAGCATTTAAGTTGGTCAAAATTCATTTTAAAAGGTAACTGGAAACTTTGGTGAACAGTCTCTAACACAGAGGCTCAATTTGGGGTGAAGTAACAGACTAGAACTTAGAGCTAATAAATGCACCACCCATGGACACAAACATAGATTTATGGGGTCTGATGTGACCTTCTCTCGCTGCTGTAGGGTCATAACCTTAGTCCCAAAGCAAGACTAGGGGTAATGATATCAGTGGCAAGCTTGAGCCTTACTTAGAACTAACAGTCATGGTCAGAAACATTGAACTACATTCAGTGATTTAATTCAATTCGCTGTCATGTACACATTTTTGAAAGAAATGTATTACGATCACCAAGGCTGCATTTATTAACATAATTGTTTATTTAAAATATAAAAATAAAACAAGTAATACTGTAAAATATTACAATTTAATTAACTTTTTATTTTATTATATTTAAAATGTAATTCATTCATGTGATTGCAAATCTGAATTTTGAGCTGCCTTTACTCCATTCCGATATGCTAATTTGGTGCCTAAAAACTTTCTATATTATTTATCATTGTTGATAACACTTTTGCTGCTTAGTATTTTGTGGAAACAGTGATATTTTTTTTCAGGGTTCTCTGATGAATAGAGAGTTCAAAAGAAAAGCATTTTCTTTAATTGAAAACATTTATAACCTTACAAATCTCTCTACTGTCACTTATGATTAATTTAATGTTTCCTTGATAAATAAAATTATGAATTTCTTTCAAAACAAAATTGTATTGACACCTTTTGAACAGTAGTGTATTAACTTTCAGTTTAAAAATATAATAATTTTGAACAATAGAAAAAAATGTATTCCACTTCCATATTTTACATGCATGGTACTACTACTTGTGTGGATAAATTAACTCAGAATCTGCAGAGACTGTGAGCACAGGCTCTCCTTTCTAATGGTTTCATCATCTCTTTCACTAAAGGCTACATTAACTGGGGTCAGAGGGCAAAGGAGCCTTGATGGGTGGCCTACGAGCAGAGTGAACCTCTTCACAGCCCAAAATGTGATTTATACAAAACACAAAAGAACAACTAGAGCAAAAAATAGGTTAGAATGCATCCATTCGCACGATAAGCCATCAGCTTATGTATGACTTCCTTTTTGGAGGCAGCTAGTAATGTACCTAGAGTGCTTTAGCAAACAACTGACCCCTCCTGCGCCTCCAGCTCTCAAGTTTGGCCCTAATATGTTCCAGCTTGGTAAAGTTTGTTGGCAAAACATTGCGTTTAAAGAGCAATCTTTTGGGGGCCACATCGGGCTCACTCTCTCTTGGATGACTGCACTTGTCAAATGCTGATGGATTCACTGTGGCTGTTAGCATGGGCTCTAAAGAGAAAGTGAGAGAGGAAACAAAAAGGAAAGTGGGCAAATACAAGTAAGCAAGGAGAAGGGTATGACGAATACAGTTTAGGAAAGGTCACAGCCACTCTTATGGTATTTCTGTCACTGTCAGGAACTTTTGTTCTTCTGCTTTATGGAGAAACAACAGAAAAATTGCAACTTTTAGAGCATTTTTGAACATGTGTATGAGTCATATTTGCTCTTTCCCCGAAACCTGGTGAGCATTTGAAGGCGTCATGTACACTACTGTCCATGCTCACTAAAGCTGCATTTATTTAATCAAATAAATAAATTAAAATTGTTTTTAATATAAAATCTTTTGATAAGTTTAATCCATCCTTGCTGATTTTTTTTTCATTTTCTCATGGTACTGTCGTGAATGTGCATTGAATTCTGACACAGAAGAGAAGAAATCGTTGAATAAAGTCATTATTTTTGTTTTCTTTGCACACAAAAAGTTTTCTCGTAGCTTCATAAAATTAATGTTGAACCACTGATGTCACATGAACTATTTTAATGATGTCCTTACTACCTTTCTGGGCCTTGAACGTGTCAGTTGTTTTGCTGTCTATGCAGGGTCAGAAAGCTCTCGGATTTCATCAAAATATCATAATTTGTGTTCCAAAGATGAACAAAGGTCTTAGGGGTTTGGAACAACATGAGAGTGAGTACTCATGTAATCAATGACAGAATTGTACTTTTTGGGTGCACTATCCCTTTAAATTTAAAGCATCAGTATGTTGCGAAGTTGCTTTAAAAAACAGATGCCTGTGTAGGCAGTCGGGAGTGAGGCAGCTTACTAGGTTTTGGAAACAGAGTGACCAAGCTGTCCAAACTCTAGATAATCTCAAGGCCAAGGCATGCTGTTTTTCTCTTGTTTTTACTCAACTATTCTCATTCCAGTTGTTCTTTCTCTTTTAGCAATGTGCTGAGCTGTCACATTTTTTTTAAAATAATAATAATTTTGAATTTCTTTGCTTTGGCTGAAGGAGTGCTTATTTTTGTTGTTGAAAAGTCAGCTCTATATCTGTCACTCTTTCTTTCTCTCTCTATGTATATTTCTCTGTCCCTCCTAGCCTTTGTTTCCCATCACAGACAGTGGTTCTCAGTCATGCCCTCAAGCACTGACTTTAACCTCCATATATACACAAGCACACATGCACACGTTCTCTCCTGAGGTCATGTTGCAGCCTCATGGAATTCCCCACTGGCTGACCTGGTGTCCCAGATGACCCAGTGAAAATGACCAGTGCTTTCTTCCGCAGCCTCTCAGCTGCACACAATCACATGCTTCAATGTACCATGTAATAATCTTTGAGCTGCTCACTCTATGGCCTTTGTTCCACAGCCCTTTTTTCCCTTCCTCTATCTTCATCCATCTAAGGTCATTTGCAAGCACAAGCTCAAATTTGGCATTCTGCTTAGTCATGCAGGCCTCAAGCCTGGTCATTATGGGTAGCTGTAGCGCTGAAGTCTTGAGAGTGGGCAGTTAACATGAGAGTAGATGAGGTCAGGCATAATGAATGGCGGAAGTATTCATCACATTCTATACTTAGAATGCTTAGGATTACTTTTTGACTGTATATTTTACATGATATTAGCGCCAAGCTGTCCTCACGCGCCATGGACTAATTCATCTGAGCTTTAATGCCTAAGAAGAGCAGATGCTCTCTCTTTTCCCCTTTCTCTCTCTAGTTCCCTGGTTTTCTCCCTCTGATTACACCATTTCTTCATTAAAGAGATAGCAATCTCATTAAGGTTGCCTCAGTTGCACTCTAAAACACATTAATCTTCCTTAAAGGATCCCCTGCCTTCTCTTAGCACAGGGCAAATCAAGCTCTGATTAATATGACGTGGACGATCTTAAGCTGTTTAGCTAGTTTTACCATTGTTGATAAGGTGATCCGGAGTAGAATTAGCCACAGCTGATGTGTGACGTTGTTCTAGATTGCGTGCATGTTTGCATTGTAAAACAGGGAGGGTTAATATAAATTGTGAACATGGACCACATTCGCCTTTTTAATCATTATTTTCATATAAAGGATCTCTCTGAACTTGAACTGGATAAAAATGTCATGGTCAGATATTTCTGAACATTTTAAGTTTTTCCTATTGGCCTTTTTATTATAAATATGTTAGCTATTTATTACTGCACACAGTTGTTTTTATATAGCTAATCCTAACTACTATAAACGAGCCTACATATAACCCCAAAATAAACTTCGGATTTTTAGCATTAAAATAAAAACTTGCTTTATTAATTGTTTTTCCAAATGAGCATGTCCCTGAATATGCCCATAGCGAGGTTGTGTCAGATTTAGCTAATGTCTTGGGACAAATTGGTCCTTAAAGTTTAGCTAAATAAACCCCCACAGACACACACACATTGTGAATGATTTCCTCTGGCAATTTGCCACTTAATCTTACTCAAATATTTGATATGAAATGGCCAGTGTGGAAAGTACAGGCATGAAGCCAAGACACTCATTACTGTATGGCCAGTATTTTTACACACATTAAAAATGATGGAACAACCGCTACACATGTACTAGCTAACTATCCAGCACAGACAAGAAAGACTCTGATTTGTGGATCTTTTATGTGATATACTGTAAAAAAAAAAAAGAGGAATTAGTATCTAGTATGTCTGCATGTTGACTATAGAGTGATGAGCTGTTATTTGTACTGAGCATTCAATGCTTCATTTACGACGGCATAATAATGCAAGTTCAAAATAGCCAAAATTTTAATTTCACAATAATTATTTCAATGAGAATGCTTGTGCCTGCAGTTATTCACCATCACTTTTTGAGAACCCTTAAACCTGCTTCCTGATAGACAGCACTGCCAAGGGCGCAGCTACGTTACTGTTTATGTTTGTCTTGTTATCGGAAGCTGTGCATTAGCGGTCCTTCGGTTTCCCTCAAGGTCCGTTTCATGTGTGTTTCTCTACCACTAGACTGTTTTTTCAAAATGAGCAGATGATTTTAATACCAATAACTTGGCCTGACAGTGCTTCTGTTGTGCTGAGGCAGTAATTCTACTTTATATGTATCTGGCATACACGCACATGAACTTTTTGCTGCCAGCTTAGCTGCTCACATATGATATGTGAGAGATTTCCATTAAAAAGTGACCTAAAAAACATCAATACATTACGCGTGCCAGGTATATACATTGTTAGGGATGGATATGACCAGCAAAGCCGCTGTCTCAGGCTTAGCTAAGATTTGTCTGTTTCTAAAAGCTTCAGTCTGATTGTGTACATGGTGGCTGACCCCAGGGTCAGTTTATGAGTTGGGAAAGCTTAGGGTCTGTACTTAGACATGCAAAGCTGATTATCATAGAGACTAGTTCTTATGTACGTACTTCATTTGTGTATGTTTACGCAGAAATTATGTGTACGCACTTAATGAACTAAGAATTTGCATTGCTTCTACTGATGTCAGCTTACTGCTTACTTCATTGCCTCTCATCCAATTATGCGTTTGCTCAGCCATGACATCATATGCCGTACGCATGAGGATTTATTTGGTCAGATTTACATATAGACAAAAGAACAGACTTCCTCACATTCTGATTGCGAACAAACCACACATACGGACTCAGAAAAGGTCCAGTGGACAGTAGTGCATGAAAAGAGTAAGCGTGTGTTTGTGAATGCGAGTAAGTGTGTGTCACACAAGAATTTATACCACCATAAAAAGCAAATAAATCCTAACACACAGCTATTCGACCTTGACTCTTTCCCCCTCCTCTTTTTTATTTTCTCTGTGTCTTGCTCGGTCTCTTCAGGGGCAGAGTTGGAGAGACAATCCGGACCAATTAATATAACAAATTACTCGCACGCATGCAGAAATGTCATATGCAGATACACTGGCACTTTGCCAACAAAGGAAATTGGCTTAAAAAAAAAAAAAAGGAAAAACAGCCGGGTTTCAACTTGGCAAAGAGAAATCCCTGTGGCTGAAGAAATTGTTTAATGTGCCAGGAAAGAACAGAGTATCAATGAATGTGATCTTGGGATGCAAAGGACTAAAAGATCGCAGTCCTCAATCGGATGTCTTCTATGTTGAGATTTCTGATTTTATAGATTTTTTTTTTTATGCACACATGCCAATATTATGGACATACAAAGCAGTCTTTGTATAATATAGTCTGAGAGAGTCACTATATCTGATAATGCTATATATCATGAATTCTTTAATAATTTACATTTATTTCCATGCTTTACAAATGTAAGCACTTAATATTCTGTGACATTTTGTTGTGAAATTACTTTTGGTAACTTGTCAGCTGGGTAAATTGATGTAACTGGCTAAAATGCATGAGGTTTAGTCAAAAGGTCCTGGTGGCATCAGTAAGAATGGTTTGATAATTATAAACCAGTCAGTAATGTTTTGCCATTATATGCCATCATTTTCCATTATTACACTATTACACCTTATTACATAGTTTTCTGTATAATTCTATTAAATATGTATCATTTCCAGATATTGTAGCCAATTTTCTTTTCTGAAAAAAAAATATATATAACATTTGATGAAAAGAATACATCCTGTTTGAAAAGGTGCCTAATGTCTAGATGTACAGAGTGCAATGTAATACCATGGTACTTTATTGTAAGTGTGTCCACATGTGCTTATTAGATCCATAAAAAAAAAAGTCTCAGCTTTTCGGTCAGTCATAAATGAGGGCGTGTGCTCCAAACCATCTGCAGCTTTGAAAGTGTTTCCAGTCAGTTTCATCAGCATGTGTCAACTCTAATGCATATATTTGTTGCATTTGTTTGTTTTGCCTCGCTTCCAGTTTTAGCACTGCCTTTTGAAGTGCAAGGCCTTGTATAACTCTTTTCCACTGGGAACGTGTGGATGATCGAGCAACTGGGAGAAAGAGAGAGGGAGGGATAGAGAGAGACTAAGGCAAGTACAAGGGTGTAAAAATCAATTTAAGTACAGCTTGAGTTTCCTGTACTCACAGGAGAAGAATGTAAAAACTTTTTAACATATAAATTTCATCATGTTAACTTCATATTACATTATGTTTTAATAACTCTGGGGAAAACTTGGCATTGCTTTAAAAACAAATCATTTAGAATTTAGCATTATTAATAAAGTTTATTCAAAATATTCAGAAGCAGTTCAAATAAACAACAGGTTAGGTAGCCTATGTAGCATTGCTATTTTAGTGTCATTGATATACAGTACTATTATATTTTTTGTTAATATTTTGAATTAGATTTTATTTTTATATTTTCAGTTGTTTTAGTTTGTTAAACGTCTTTGTTTAAAATGGTATGTCTATGTAGTTTTTAAGTTTTAGCCTAGTTTTCAGTTTTAGTAAATTCGGTACTTTAACAAAAATGAGAAATGCTGCCTTGTCACTTAGATGAAATAAGATATGTTTAATTTTTTTTTAATATTTTTTTTATGCTTTTATTTTTAGTTATTGAAACTAACCCTGGCCTATAGTACGTAGTATAACACTAAAGCCTGAAATATTAATAACAGGAAGTTGCCTTTAGACCCATGAGCCTCAGGTTTGACATCATCACGTTAGCGTGTCAGAAACTGTCATGTGAAGAGATGAAGGGTGAGACAGGGACAAGCTGTCAAAAGATGTTTGCTGTGACATTCGTGTGTTACCTGAGAGGCAGAGGGGCAATAGAGAGAAGGGATGAAAGTCAAACTAGCAGTAACACTGAGAACTTCAGCTGAATGTTGCATAAATGAGCAGCGAAGGCTTTGTCCGCTGCGACTGAAGCCCTAATGCGGTGTGATTTACGAGGCTCAGCCCCGGGCTGGGGTTTTACAGCTTTTATATGGCCAAGCAGTGTGTGGAGTGCAGTTTATCAGGTCATCTGCACTGTCGCCGATACCATCTCATTTTAGCCCGCAGAGAATAATGGTGTGACATTATGGGCCTTTAGCAAGCCCCTAGAGCAAGGGGTCAAGGTTAGCCTGTATGAAGATGTGAAATGGGCCCTGATATTGTCCTGAGCTGAGATGTGTAGAAACCGCTCTAATTTCTGTTCACATTTCAATAAAACAGCTGCCTCACCTTTCCTCTCATGGGCGGAAAGGTTTATAGGCAGCCGGGGGATCGTAATGGTCAGGGTGGCAAGATGGAAGCAGGCACACAATGACATCTCGGCCTCACACACACATGCACAAACAGAGCCCCTGAGACCTCACACACACAGCCTTAATACAGCCCTGCTCTCACACACACATTCACACTGTTTGCCCCTGTCAACATGCATTTGTGCCTCATAAACACTCATACACAGACATAGACACACATGCACACACCGACAAGTGTGGTCTGTATATATTGCCCTGTCCCCTAGTGAAGAAGCATGGATAATGAAATTTGCTCTCAAAGGAGTAGTAATACTGGTTATATGCTTTTTGTGTATTTGATATTGATGACTATTTCTTTTTAAAAATGTTGATATGTTTTAGTTTTACCTCAGGGCAATAAGTTGTTGGAAGCCTGGACAATTACATGTTGATCATTCTGTTTTTTGGTGCAAACAACCACAAAAAAGAATCATCATTGGTTTTGGGCATAATGCCATGCTACTTCTGTGGTTTTTATTTTGTTTTGTTTTAACGGGAACCATGATATATTTTGTGGATATATACAATGTGAGGACCTTGGAGTATGTAGTCCAAGTATCATTGTTGTCTTGGTACACTGTATCAAAATACCTTTTTTCTATTTGATGTAAATGATGTTATGTAACTCTTCATATGCCCAAATGTTAATCATAATCAATCATAGCATTTTATTTTATTTTTTCATACCATTTAAAAGTTTGATTTTTTTTTAATATTTATATAACATATTATATTTATTTTTATATGTCCAAATGTTTAAAATTACAATTTTACTTGAGACAAATCTTTGTTTTATGTTGTTTTGTTTTGTTTTGTTTTGTCTATGACTAAGTATGGTAAGAAAAAAAAGTGCATATTGGCAGGTCATAAATCAAACCTGTTAAATAGTAAAACTAGTCTAGTATATGTTCATGGAAATTTGTAATGCATATTTCATCCTAGGTACTGAGCGAGACCATGAGGTCATATCTGGCAGCCTGGCATATAGCCTTTAGCTTAGACCAGCTGTCTCGATCATCCCTGCTGTCCTCAAACACACACACACACACACACACACACACACACACACCATAACATGACCATATGACCATGGCTCTTCTGAAGGGTTTTCACCTCAGTGCCAAAGGTCAAGAAGATTTGACCCATGAGTTTCATGCACAACCACTCAGTATCTATTTCTGATCCCCTATATTTTCTTCCTCCAGGGTTTTGTCTCTCTCTTTCTTTCTAGTGCTTACCCACTCTTTTTTCTCCTACTCACGATGACAACTGTACTGGGTTGAAATCACACTTAAAATTCCTGAATATCATTGCTTTAGATGCAAATGTTATTTTTAATATGAGCAGTATATCTGTTTTATAATTTTAAACAAACAACTTTTTATGAAACACTTTGCTAAAGTGTTTGAGCTGTATTTCTTTAATATAACAGCACCTTGGTTTCCTTTTTTTTAAATAATGCAAAGACATGCATTACTTACACTTAATGTTCAGCAAAGCAGTGTTTTTATGTTCAAACATATTTCACACAATAGTTGTGTTTCCCAGATGCCTCACCTGTGAAAGTATTGAAAGTAAGGCATTCGTTCTGCGATGTGATTATGTAAGTACTGTAAGATAACTCTTGACAGAGCCTCTTCTCATCTGATGTGGGCTGTGCACAATGGCCTGGGAGGCAGCGTGCCGATTTAGCATCACAGAGCTCTCAATAAAAACCTTTCCCTGTGGGGTCTGACATCTCCAACAGCTCCTGCCATGAATGTGCAACATGATACTCTTTATTGAATGGCTGATTGCTGTTGGAACAGAGTCAATTTATCCCCAGCGAGCTTCACTTCATGAGGAGCCTAGAAGAATATCCTGTCCATTATTCTGTTGTACAGTACGTAGCACACCCTGCCATGTATCAATTAGTCCTGGAGTTCAGAATGTCCTGCTCTGTTTATTGTGTAAGCCTGTTGAGGACATAGTGGATTTAGGCCAGTACATCATTTTTCTTCTTACTCAAACATGCCACTACATTGTCCTCTGAACCTAGTACTGACTGCATGCACTAGGGCAGTGGTTTTCAAACCTGTCCTGCAAGCACCCCTGCCCTGCACATTTTGTATGTTTCCCTTGTCAGACACACTCAATTGACCTATCGGTAAGCCCCTCCCCTCGAACGCAGACTAGCCAATGGCAGTCGAGTATCAGTTGCACGGGGAGCGGAACTCGGACATCTTTAGGTTTCAGCGCCATAGAGAAACATTGGAAGATCCGAAGCTCGCATCGGTTTTATGGGGTTTATGCTTCAAAATTGGAAAAACGATGTGCCTGGGGTACTTGTAACACTGATTCCAGGTATCCTGAGAGGATGGGCAATATAATTTATTTTATTACATTTCCTGAATCCAAACAAAACGGAGCAAAATGTCCCTAAGTATTCAACCCCAATACAAATGAAGACAAAAACGTTCATTTTCTGGTTGTCATACACTCATTAAGTTACAATTTTCATCTGCTCAAGCAGAACGTTAATGTTATCTTGTGCTTTAGCAAGGTATCTCTGGTTACAACTAGCTAACGTTAAAGTTAGTGAGTCCATGCTAATGTACAAACCTAAATAGCGGACTGTTCTCGTGTCTTGTACAGTGTAGGTCAAAAACACATAAACGAAGGTCTACATTTCACTGTCTCTCCATATTAAACTGGTTAAATGTACATTAATTTAATGGTACCCTGCGATACATGAACAGTGTTGATCTTGCATGTTGTCATCCGCGATCGTAATTTGAGACTTCTCCCGTTTGCATTGTGATCTGTAAACCCTCGATTCGTGTTACCCACCGTATTTATTTTTAAATATTTTATAAATCCCTCCATGGAATATTTAATTCCCATTTGGTGGCCTTCTGTGTCCAAAATTGTGCAAAAACATCGTGGAACAAGGTTTTCACACTGCAGCTGTCATTGTAAGACAGTGAGCAACTCCGTTTGTTTGTCCGAGGGAGCAACAGTAACTAAGGGGGCGGGGCTTACCGATAGGTCAATTCAGATCTTGCAGTCTCTAGTAACGAGCTGATGAGTTGAATCAGGTGTGTCTGATAAGGGAGACATACAAAATGTGCAGGGCAGGGGTGCTTGTAGGACAGGTTTGAAAACCACTGCACTAGGGTAAAACGTGTGGTATACACTGAATGCCATAAGTTAACATATTTTGTGAAATTTGTGAAAGATTATTATAATTTTATTTTAATTATATAAAAAAAAAATCATCTCCATTCATCTGAGCGGGACATGAGTTGAATCAGGTGTGTCCAAAATGTGCCAGGGGTGCTTGTAGGACAGGTTTTTTTTGGTCACTTTTTAACATCTCATCTCCATTCATCTGAAGCCCACATTAAAGTTTCATTTTTAAGCAAACTATCCCTTAATGTAGAGGTATCACAATATCGAACTTTCATTAGCAGCGAAATTGCACACTTTTCATCACCGATTTATTTAACCCTAACCCTAACAGCAATAACTAATGTGCCACTGAATACATTTCTCTATTTAAAAGTAAACAAAGTCATACAAAGTTAAATCTTAATATAAATTTAAATTTACATTTAAATGAATTATATTTAAACAATAGAATAAATCCTTTAAATACATATTTAAAAATCCAAATAATTACTCAAATAAACCGTAACAAAGAAATAATTAATAGTTTCTCTTTTTCTGTTCAATATTTGTGTTTAATTAATATTAACAACATAATAGACGGGAGCAGGTCTATTAGGCTGAATTTACACTGCAAGGCTCAATGCACTGCTCCAATATTTTGGCACATCTGGCTTTTTGTTTTACATGTTTACGATCACTGAAGGCAAACGGACTGTGTTTACATTAATACCACACAAAGATAGGCATTTTGACCAAGAAGTGTAGGCGTGCAGCCTGAAGAGGCTGTGTACTGCATATATAGTATATATGAATCTTTTTATGACATAGAGCTGATTCTAACAATTAAAAGTAACTTGCATCTATCATCAGCAGTATCTCAACATCCACTATGATGCACAGTCCTCACATGTACTGCTGCACCATATCAAAATGCTCATGAATATTTCCATGCCCATATACCACTTGGATTTGGAGGTTGCATGAAATGGGTAGTTATTTGGTTGCAACATTCTACAACCCGAATTCCGGAAATGTTGGGACATTTTTTAAATTTGAATAAAATGAAAACTAAAAGAATTTCAGCCAATATGAGCCAATTCTTTTTTCACAATAGAACATAGATAACATAACAAATGTTTAAACTGATACATTTTACAAATTTATGCACAAAATGAGCTAATTTCAAATTTGATGCCTGCTACAGGTCTCAAAATAGTTGGGACGGGGGCATGTGTACCATGGTGTAGCATCGAGGTTATGAGTTTCTGGAGTTTTGGTGTTGGAATTTGGTCCCATTCTTGCCTGATATAGGTTTCCAGCTGCTGAAGAGTTTGTGGTTGTATTTTTCGTTTAATGATGCGCCAAATGTTCTCTATAGGTGAAAGATCTGGACTGCAGGCAGGCCAATTCAGCACCCGGACTCTTCTACTACGAAGCCATGCTGTTGTAATAGCTGCAGTATGTGGTTTTGCATTGTCCTGCTGAAATACACAAGGCCTTCCCTGAAATAGATGTCGTCTGGAGGGGAGCATATGTTGCTCTAAAACCTTCATATACCTTTCAGCATTCATAGTGCCTTCCAAAACATGCAAGCTGTCCATACCTTATGCACTTATGAACCCCCATACCATCAGAGATGCTGGCTTTTGAACTGAATGCTGATAACACGCTGGAAGGTCTCCCTCCTCTTTAGCCCAGAGGACACGGCGTCCATGATTTCCTACAAGAATGTCAAATTTGGACTCATCTGACCATAGAACCCTTTTCCACTTTGAAACAGTCCATTTTAAATGAGCCTTGGCCCACAGGACACGACGGCACTTCTGGACCATGTTCACATATGGCTTTCTTTTTGCATGATAGAGCTTTAGTTGGCATCTGCAGATGGCATGGCGGATTGTGTTTATCGACAGTGGTTTCTGGAAGTATTCCTGGGCCCATTTAGTAATGTCAATGACAGAATCATGCCGATGAGTGATGCAGTGTCGTCTGAGGGCCCGAAGACCACGGCCATCCAACAAAGGTCTTCGGCCTTGTCCCTTACGCACAGAGATTTCTCCAGTTTCTCTGAATCTTTTGATGATTCTATGCACTGTAGATGATGAGATTTGCAAAGCCTTTGCAATTTGACGTTGAGGAACGTTGTTTTTAAAGTATTCCACAATCTTTTTACGCACTCTTTCACAGATTGGAGAGCCTCTGCCCATCTTTACTTCTGAGAGACTCTGCCTCTCTAAGACATACCTTTTATAGCTAATCATGTTACAGACCTGATGTTAATTAACTTAATTAGTTGCTAGATGTTCTCCCAGCTGAATCTTTTCAATATTTCTTGCTTTTTCAGCCCTTTGTTGCCACCGTGCCAACTTTTTTGAGACCTGTAGCAGGCATCAAATTTTAAATGAGCTCATTTAGTGGATAAAAGTGTAAAATTTCTCCGTTTAAACATTTGTTATGTTCTCTATATATGTATGTGTATATTGCACATTGTCATCTGTATAAGTCTTTAAGTATGTAATGGTACTGTCTATATGTTAATTGTTTCTGCACTGTATGGCGCACGCGCTCAAGAATTTCACATGTGCTGTGATGATGTGACAATAAAAGTGATTTGATTTGATTTGATTTTCTATGTTCTATTGTGAATAAAATATTGGCTCATGTGATTTGAAAGTAGTTTAGTTTTAATTTTATTCAAATTTAAAAAACGTCCCAACATTTCCGGAATTTGGGTTGTAATGCAAATCCAAATGCAGTTAGTGTTGGAAAAGGCCAACCCTGCTACAGAGCCAGGAGCTCAAGGCTCTCTTATTGAATTAGCTAGGCAGCACTGGAGCTCCATGGTGCATGGTCTTAGGCCTGCTCTAGGGTCTTAATCTGACTGGCTGTTATAGGGGCATTCTGCATGGTTGGCTAAAGGGATTCTCCCTGTGCTAATGAGTTTGGATTTCATTACTTAGATATTGAAAGAGGCTCCCTCTGAATCCAATCAGGGCTGCCGTCTGGCTTTCAGAGCAGTTGGTTGTTCTGGGCATGGGGTTGAATCAGGTTTCTGAAGGTGAGTGACGTGTTGAAATAGTGTTTACTTCTTTGAATGGCAGTTTTGGTCTTTTAGGCCAGTCTGCAAGTTTTCTGTAAATTTCATGAATCTTTGGAGTTGGAGACGTGTTGATTGATGATAATAGTGAATAGAAGAGGCTCCAGGAACTCATGTCATGATGAATTATGGGTTCATAATTAGAACGTCGGGACATAGTCTAATGATTATTATGTCTTTAGGCAGGGCTCCAGACTAACATATGAGATATGTGGCCACCAAGTACTGTTGCCACCAAGTTGTACAGACGGTGGCAACAGCACCTGATAGGTACATTAGCACTGGTATATACAGTATGTGTGGGGGGTGCTTTTAAATTACAAATTAGGACAGAAACCAATAATAATAATGATATTAGTGTTGTACTGCACAAATACTGTATGTGAAAATTTTGTACCATATAAAAGCACATTTTAAAATAAAATGAATGTTGCATATTTGTCAGTCATGCATAAATTATTAGATTTCTGCACTCTAGAAACCATTCACCATTACTAACCATTTGCATCAACTTGATTATTTAAATAATCATATTTAAAATATTTCCCAATAAATCATATTTCATTTACTGTATATCTATATCAAAATGCATTTATTAAAACTGCTTAGAATGTGAAAACAATTAAATTGATTTAGTTAAAAAGTATGAACTTAGTTAAAATATGACTAGCTAAGGAACAAATAATATTCACTTAGTTAATGTGTTTGATTTGAAAACAAATTTATTGATGATAAATATATGCACATGGTAATTTTGTATTTAAAACATATTCAGTTAATTAGTTCTATTACAGAAATCTTACTGTACATGTTTCTTACCTGCTTTGTTGACTTTGTTGCTGCAAAAGGTACCAGTTGCATTTAGTTGACTACAGATATTTAAAAGATTAAAGGTGACCTTGTGTCACATTTGCACTGTTGCTGGCTTCTAAAATCTGACAGCAAATAATGTGAATCTTTTTAGTGTCCGTTTCTTTTCTACATTTTGGAAAATAAGATTTTATAAGCTCATTTCACATTTCAACACCAAACACAAATAAAAGAATGCAGTAAAGGAATATTTTGAGCTGCTTTGCTAGGGTGAATGCAGTTTTGTTAACATTTTAATTACGCTGATTTTTTCTGTGTCCCACCCAAAAACCTATAAAAGTAATGGATAAAGAGTAAAACACAATCTGACTCCTGTTGCTATCGAGGCTAATGTAAGCCACCTGGTGATCAAACATCAATAAAAAAAAAATCTATATTTTCCGCTGGTAAAATTTACGAGCTTGGACTTTTATAACTAGTGCTGTTGTGCAAAATTATCTGAAGTGTACACAGAGATCATGTGAGTGTCACGCAGAGAGAACTCGGATAAGACATAATTTTCCTTTTTTTATTATTATTAATCTCCATCCTTGTTTCCATCTCCATCTTTTTAAATCATCCACATAAAAGGTTTACAGTAGTTCACATGAAAATTGTCATTCACATTATCACCCTCAAATCATTCCAAATCACTATGCATTTTCTTTCTTCCATATGATACAAAAGTTTAATATTTGAATTTTCCAGCCACACTTTCAGTATAATGGATTTAAAATAAGACTGATGCCAAGCTCTAAAATGAAGAAAAATAGAAGTATTGTAAAAGTAGTCTAAACATCTCTTGTGCTGTATTCAAAGTCTTCTGAAGCTGTATGATAGCTTTGTGTGAGAAACATATTAAAATAAAATCTAACACGTATTTTTATTTTGGGTGGACTAATCTTTTAATATCAACACACAAACTGAATAAATCCATAAATTACATTTAATACAATACTACACCCATTTTTAGTCTAAACTGAAATTAAATTTACTTCATGAGTTATGGGTTTGGCTAACCAATTATTAGCTTTTGAGAACTCATAAAATAATCCAGTATTTTGCTATGTCTATAGGGTTACTTACCCTTAGGCCTCCTCACTAACCCCTAACACCACAAGAAAAAAAGATTAGAAAGCAGCAGATGAAACTGGGCTCTCATCACACGGCTGCTTATTTACATTAATTGATGGAGAGACGCGTGTTGATATATGATTAATTACTATAAATCCCGATTAGCACCCGAATAATTACTGAGACGATAACATGGTGGAGGAGAAACTGATTACGGTGGTAATTATGATAACCCCCCTCACCGCAAAGGTCCCAGTCCTCCCAGCCACAAATGTATGAATGTGTGTGTGTGTGTGTGTGTGTTATTAAAATGAAAGTTCAGAAGGGCTGAGAGTTAAAGAGTTACTGTACTCTAATGAGTGCCAATTACATCAATGACATTACCTGATAATTATCAAATGAAGAACCCCAGGGCCGATTTGCAGAGTGTTATCAAAGATGTGCCCTTTTAGAAACCCACAGGAGTCAAGACAGCGGCAAAGATCGTGTCTTCTCTGGGAAAGCAGATATAATTTATTTGCAAGCTTTGGGACATAGCTTTTTATGGTGGCAATTGATATTTGAGTGTTGGCATTTTGGGAGCATTTGCAGTCAAGTTTCTTTGCCAGAATGTTTTATTGAATTTTGTTGCATATTTAATTATGATGTTCCCAAAGAGGATCTTTACCATACGTACATTTGCCATACACTGGTAACAACTAGAACATTTGTAACTAAGAGTGATGATTTGATTACATTTCTAATGAAACTGCATTATATGCTAATTAATTATGCTATATACACTATTGTTCAAAGGTTGGGGTTTGGGGTAAAAAAAGTTTTTTTTATGTTTTTGAAAGAAGTCTTTTATTCTCAAGGCTGCATTTATTTGATCAAAAGTGCAGTAAAACAGTAATAATGTGATTTTTTTTTTTTTAAAATAACGTTTTTTTATTTTTTTTATGTAATTTATTAATGTGATAAAAAAAAAATTAGCAGCCATGCTGATTTAGTGCTCAAGAAACATTTCATATTATTGTACATTTTTTAAGTAGTTGTGCTGCTTAATAATTTTGTTGATGCATTTTCTTCAGGATTCTCTGATGAATATAAAGTTCAAAAGAATGGCATTTATTGGAAAAAAATAAATTAGTTGTATATTCTAAATGTCTTTTCTGTCACTTTAGAACAATTTAATGCATCCTTTCTGAATAAAAGTACCAATGAAAAGAAAAATTTTATTCATCCCAGACTTTTGATGTGTGTGTGTGTGTGTGTGTGAGAGAGAGAGAGAGAGAGAGTTCAGGAAAATATATGCTGGCGGTGGACTTTCAAGATGTTTCTTCAAGCCTGCATATCTCCAATTCCTTTTTCACTGTATCTACATACATGTATGGGTCAGATGGCATTCTGGCATTGTTAAATGTTTTATTGTATTATTTAATTGAACCAAAAGAATGTGTCAAATTGATAGCCCTAGTAACATTCAAATTTGTCACAGATGCAAGGCTGCTATAGCAACAACAACAGAACATTTCAATGGCTTCTTCATTAGTTAAAGTGAACGAAAAGGCAAGCACTATCAGTGTATTATAAGTACTATCAGACTTCATAATGAGAGTAGTGCCTCTTCCTGTCAAACAGTCAAGGGGCTTTGTTAGTGTGGTAAAAACACATGAAAAAAGACAGTCCCAGACTTTATAATGAGAGTAGTGCCTCTTCCGTCAAACAGTCAAGGGGATTGTGATGGTCCTGACCCTCAGGAGCAGACGAGAACGGTAGAGGGATAGAGGAAGAGAAGAGGGAAAGACCGCATGAGATGGCCCCCAGGCAGATCTCAGACTGAGGCTGCCTTCCTCAGCAGATTCTCACGCCATCTCTTTGCTCCAATTTTTCTCAGTTTCAGAGTCGGAGCTAACTTTCAGCAAAGTCTCATTTACCTCCCCCTCCTCCTCCATTCTCCAGCAGTTATATAAGCATGGAAAAATATGATCTCTCTTCTCCTTCTACTGTGCTGCCAAGTAGCTGTATATAACTGATTATAAACTTTGTTCTTGTAGTTCTGTGCACAGACTAGTGTGTGTAATGTCTGGCTGTGTGTCGAAATGTCTGCCTTTAGGCAAGAGTGTGTGTGTGTGTGTTTATTTGCTGAATAGAGATGAGTTCAACAAACACTGACAATCAATAGAAAAGTGCTTAGGATAGTTTTTTTTTACTTTTAAAAGGTCTCCTTTGAACATTTTTATAAAGAATAGTGCACTGAAATGCAACATTTCAGACAAAACAACAGAAACATTGATGAGAACTATGAAGAAAGCCTTGATGTATTTTTCAGTCTTATGTTGTTCTACTTTCTATCTTTCTATCATTTTGAAAATGTCAATGTTGTTTTGGAACGCATCGACTTTAATTGTATGGAAAAAAAACAGTTCTTTCATGGTGTCCCACAGAAGAAAGAAAGTCATACAAGTTTGAAACAACATGAAGCTGAGTAAATGATGGCATAATTTTCATTGTTGATTGAACTATCCATATGTACATTTGGCCAGTAAGTGTATTTTCTGGGAATTGAACCCATGACTTTGAATAGTCAGTTGAATATCATCTATATAAGAACATCTGCCAATTGCTTCAGAGATGTTGGCTTCTCACTCTTTTCTCCAAAACTGCCCACAGTGGATTGATAATATTCAAGTCAGATTATTTGTGTGGCCAGGGCAGATGTTTAAGTTTATCTTGGTGCTCTAACTGTCCAGGTTTTATGATCATGACCTCACCTTTTTTGCATTTTAACATTGGTGTTTGTGATTAAAGTTTAAGCAATTGCGGCTGTTTCATGGATGGTGGCTTTGTGAAGTTCTCTCTGGTCACTTTTTGTGGAAACGGTGTATTCAAGGTGAATACTGAGGTTTGCTGTGATAGTTCTGCGTTATTTGGACACATCCTTCTTAGTGATTGATGGTCCCTATCATTCACTTTAATATTTCGCCCACTATTGTTTTTTGCTGATGATGTTGTGCTATGCTTTGTTTATGCAGTCATAATCACAAAGACTGCTGTTCTTAAAACTCCAAAAAATCAGACTGTTAATGTTAAACAGGTTTCCTTGATTTGCCCTTTTTGGAAGTCTGACAAGTCAGCAATCCAATTTCATCCACGGCTCATACTAAACGCAGCTGAATACAACTTATAATACACTGATAAACAGTCTAGAGAATATAGACTAGGGGTGACCCCGAATAGTCGACGATTCGATGCTTCGATATGAGGAGCCTGATTCGATTCCCAATCTCACAGTCGAATATTCGCGGGGTGTTAGGATCATGCCATTTTGGCTATATGGGGGTGCTCAAATGTCTGATTTCACATAGAACTACTGGTTTTCTCAATATACAGCCTATTATGATAATGGTAAATAATAATCTGTAAATAATAATCTGAAATGAAAGAAGCTTTAAATAAATATTTTAACGTGCATGAATAAATCCAGTTAAATTTCACTTTCCATAATCCGTGACCGACAGAGAAGCATCTTGGTGGCAGGGATTTAAAACTTTAACAAGGACTCAAACTGACACAGGCAGAGTTAAAGACTGGATTTTTTCGATCAGGTGGGGTATAAGTGATTTCAAAACATGACAGCCGGATTATATATTGTGTAATTATCTCGCATAAAATGCATCGCGCTGAAGTATTCATTGTACAGTGATTATCAACGCGCAGCGCGAGCAGTACAAACAACAATGCATAATATTAATAACTATGACTGGGACTGTCATGTACATAACATTATAATGAGAACACTATTATAATAAAATGCTGTGAATTTTTAGAGTTATCACTGTACAATGAAGCGCTTTACTTCAGCGCGATGCATTTTATGCAAGATAAATAATACACAATATATAATCCGGCTGCCATGTTTTGAAATCACTTATACCCCACCTGATCGAAAAAATCCAGTCTTTCACTCAGATTGAATCCTTGTTAAAGTTTTAAATCCCTGCCACCAAGATGCTTCTCTGTCGGTCACGGATTATGGAAAGTGAAATTTAACTGGATTTATTCACGCACGTTAAAATATTTATTTAAAGCTTCTTTCTTTTCAGATTCTTATTTACAGCATTATCATAATAGGCTGTATATTAACTTATTGGGAGAAAACCAGTAGTTCTATGTGAAATCAGACATTTGAGCACCCCCATATAGCCAAAATGGCATAATCCTAACACCCCGCGAATATTCGACTGTGAGATTGGGAGTCGAATCAGGCTCCTCATATCGAAGCATCGAATCGTCGACTATTCGGGGTCACCCCTAGTTGCCGCTGATAATATAGACAATGAAGAAAATGAATAAAAGATAATCACAACTCCTTTTTTTTCAGCTGTAGCATGCACAAATTATATGAACCTCTATTAAAATGGGAGTTCGCATTAATTTGTCTAACCACTGTATGTGTGCCAATAAAAGGGACATATGATGATTGTTGTACATGTAGCAAATGACTAAATGATTTGTATCTTTCCCCTTTTCAGTTAAATTTTGTGGGGGGGGAAAAATCCAGAAAAAAATGAATATCAACTACAGCTGTATCGTTTTAGCATGTACCATTTGCGCTTTGATTTTTTTAGACACTTTTTGGAACTTTGAGGGACTTCTGTGGTTGGCTTTGCAGTGGCTGTAGCGAGTTTGCTTTTAGATTAATGGAAATTTACTCAGTGGTCTGTCATCAAAGCTGCTCTCTCACGCTGCTTGAACAGCAATGAGCAGGCTGCCAGCAGCTTCTCAAAGCCAGGAGAACATCTTTCACGAAGGCCTCATCAGACCTTCTCTCTGCCCTACTTGCTGTTATGGCTATGTTGTTTTGTTGTCATGCTATCCACTCACTATGCTGTTTTATGTGTTTTTTCAGCACATGTACAGTGGTAAAAACCAAACTGTGGTTTGCAGAGGGGTAGTATAAACATAGATCTTGGAGGATTCTGCTCGTACATCGACAGTTTGAGTCATAAAGAGAGGAAGGAGCAAGGAAATGTGAGGCAGCGAGAGCCGGGTGTGTTTCCAAGCAAACCCCCCAGGGACGCAGCTCTCGGCCAGCCTCCAGCCACTGCTTGCACCCACAGCTCAGCCACTCTCTTTGGGCAAGCTTTGGCAGTCTGCCTCTAGTCTCTGGTACTTTATTGATAGAACACGTCTCCCAGGCCACACTCGTTTGGCCTAATGATGCTGTCAGAGAAGAATGCACTCCCAAGAAGCCACCCGTTATCGATGTCGCACGCAACCTAACCAAAAACTTTTTCATGCTCTTCTTTATTTACTCGCTCGCTTTTTCAAACTTTTTAGCATATGTAGTATATGTACTTGGGAACATTAACCAAAGTTAATTAATTCAGTTCTTAATTAAAAAACTTTTAAATTAAGGCTATTTATTGGAGATTAGTAGCTAGATACGCTACAGGCTACATGGAGATTGTAGTTGGCTACATTTAAGTTACTTCATATTTTTTATAAATCTGATGTGTTAAAAATGCCATTCTGAATAAACTCATTAGTGTATGCAGCCGCTGAGATAAAAAAAACGATTCAGACTGAATTGTGAACCGGTTCAGAATGTTTTTCTCCAGTTATTTATTAACAAACTGGATGTCGGTAGTTCTGACAGCCAACAGAAAATACAGTACATGACTTACATTTACATTTACATTTACATTTATGCATTTAGCAGACGCTTTTATCCAAAGCGACTTACATTGCATTCAAGTTACAGTTTTACATTTGACCAGCTCTTGCTTTCCCTGGGAATCGAACCCATGATCTTGGCGTTGCTAGCGCCATGCTCTACCATTTGAGCTACAGGAAAGCTGTACACAATACACTGAAGACTTCAATGTATTGTGTATTATATCATTTTTTTATATTTTTCAAGTTAAATGTAAGTGACAGTGCTAACACGCTACTTAATCTTTAGCTTTGCTAATCAAAAGCTATGTTTTACTCAACCCAGGCTCATTGGAAATACGTGTCTCTACATACATTTCTGCAACACCGTAATTTTGTACCTTGCAGCACGTTTCGCGGCAGTTTCAAAGTGAAATGTCCAGAGAGTGGCGTTAAAACACACGTTTAATACGTGACCGTGACACGTTTTTATTACGTTGATACAGGCACGTATTGCAGTGTTTTCATTATGCTGCTTGAGGTACGTTTTGCGGCCATTCATAATTCAAATATCCGGTGAGTGTCGCTAAAGATTAAGCTCTATGAAGTTGGAAGTATCCCTACACCAAACCCAAACCTAAACCTACCCGAAAGTGTTAACAAATGCAAAAGTAATATAAAAACGTATTTGCTGATGCAGCCATGCTATTTTAACTTCCTTATGCAGATTTGAGCTGTTTTGTTGAACTGTAGTTTGATGGGATTCGTACCGGAGCTCTTCTTCACCTAAGTGCAACGCTGTATTGCGTGAGCTACCGAGTAAACTTACTGAGTTAGTAAACTCATACATATGAAGCTGTATATGTGACGACAATGTTCAAAAGTATCAGTTTTCAAATCGTGCAGGATGTTAAAATTGTTTTGAAGTCATAACATACCATTCTGCAAGTAACTGTGAGAAAATAATCAAAACTGTTCCTGTAAGTCATACTTCGTGTGAAAACGAATAAAAGTTGTCAGAGTTTTACTGCCTCTAGTGTTCATTTCAACTGGAAACTGCAGTGAATCGTACATATAGGTACATTTTTTCAGTTTTGCAGAAATGTATGTAGAGACACGTATTTCCAATGAGCCTAGGTTGGTTTTACTGATGCACTGCAAAAACCAAATAAAAGTTAATAAATAAAAAAAAAATCTTGCTCAGCATTGTCTTGAATTCCAGTACGAATATCTAAACATTGTTAAATCAAGATACATACTTGAAAAGCAATATGACATAAGAAAAAAACTTACACTAAAAAATGCTTGGTTATTTTTTTAACCCAAATGCTGGGTTCACCCTGTTGGGTCAGTTTATTGGGAAATTTTAATATTTTTACCCAGGTGCTGGGTTATTTTTTTTAACCCAAACGCTGGGTTCAGCTGGTTAGGTCATTTTATTGGGTTATTTTAACGCTGAGTTATTGTTTTCTACCTAACCGCTGGGTTGAACTTGTCTCCGGTGTCTCCGCGGGTTCCTCCGCGAACAACAGCCCTTCACCGGCTCAGATTTCAGCGACACACCGGCACGAGAATTAGCACTATTTCGGTAAAAAGTGATTACAGAGAACAGTTGAATACACTTAAATTAAAATACTACTTCTATATGCCTTTTTTATTTCTAAAATGCTTGTTAAACGAATGTATGTAATATTGTAAACTATGCTGTATTCACCCAAATAAATTAATTTTGTCTTGTATTTTGTCCATGGGTGTTCTTGCTTAATAATAAATGTTCATCTTTTGATTATTGCTGTTGCCTATAGTAATTCTTTTTAATTTTAAGCCTGCTATATAATATTTTTTAAACAATAAATTAAACAACCCAGCATGTTTGGTAAAAACATTTAACCCAACCAGCTGAGTCAAAATAACCCAGCATGTGTTCTGTCCAATATTTACCCATGCGCTGGGTTGCCAAATAACCCAAGTTATGTGAAAAATAATGCAATTTTCGAACCACCAAGCATGAGCATGTTCTAGTACACCCCAAAACAAAATCAAGACTTTGTAAAAGAGCACAATAGGACCCCTTTAATATTGAGTGTAATATTCTTAGGTTGCAGTAAATTAAATTGTCTTGATAATTTTGAAAATTGGGCTGTGGATTTGTAGTTCCCAGCATGCTTTGTATAGGGCTGGATAATATCAATTAAATGAACAAAGTAATATCTCAGTTTTTTATTATATTCACATGTATATTTACATGTTATATTTAGTGTATGAAAATTGAGTGACTTTACACTTAAAACAAGAAAAAAATCTGCCAGTGCGGAAAAACACCTTATTTTCATTTTAAATTAAGTTTATTTTGTCTTACCTCATTGGCATTTCCTATTTTCAGCATGAAGTCGCTTAATTTTCATAAATTTTTCAGAAAACAAGTACTACTAACATTGCTATTTGTAGTGGTTCTACTCTAAAAATAAATGATAAAAATTAGTTTTAATGAGGGTTTTAAACAAGCTAATTCAAGTTTAAAGCAAAACTGAAGCTACAGTATATATGTGAATAACTGGAAACAATAAATCCAATGCTTTTGCTCCCCACCCCAAAATGTCCTATAACAAGTTTTAGCCATCCTTTCACCACACTGTTAGTATTTGAGATGTCTCGTCAGGGTGAGGCCTGGTTCGGGAGTTAGACATTTCGAAAAAATCCCCTCAACCTCAGACTATTCAGTCCTGGGGCCACTGTTCCACCAGCTCTTTCCCAGGCTTCACCCTCAATGACGTATTGCAGCATTCACAGCAAGTGCTTCAGGAATAGAATGTGGTGCTGCTTGTACTGTATACTTACAGAAACATGCAGCTCCAGTGCGTGGCCAGTGGTGTGCCAAGCTTCTTTCAGTGTATCTCTCCACATATATCTGCTTTGTTTGTTTACTTCTGGATTACATTGCTGAGGTCACCTAAGTTTATATTGCATTGGTGTACTAAAGGAAGAGAAATATCGACATTGGTGGTCACTGAGAAAAACCTTATGTCTTTTTAAGGCTTCCCCAGTTGGGAAAATCAAGTTTGTAGATGGTTTCTATCTGGTTTAAGCTGTTTATGAACCAGCTGACCAGCTACCATGTCTAAAATGCCAGCTTGAACATTTTAAGCAAGCACAACCTGCTGATTGCTGGTTTGTTGCAGATCCAAGGTGGTCCACCTTCTACCTAAGCTAGATCAGGGGTGTCTAATCCTGCTTCAGGACGGCCAGCATCCTGCAGAATTTAATGCTAACCAAGTCCAACACACTTGTCTGGAAGTTTCTAGTGAGTCTGAAGACCTTGATTAGCTGGTTCTGATGTGTTTAATTCAGGTTGGAGCTAAACTCTGGCCTTCCAGGAACAGGTTTGGACACCCCTGAGCTAGATGGACATCCAAAGATGTTTTTTGTTAATTCACTAAATTGTTGTTCTTTCCCAGTAGACTATTGTATCTTGTTTTTCAGTGTTCACCTTGACTCTTTTGAGTTCTAACTTAAAATGCAACTCTCAGCTACCTGTCCTGGTAATTGCCATCTGATATCCGCATTTTATTTTAAGTCACTTTAGAAAGCAGTGTTGAGAACGGGGATCACGTGACCCTTCGACTTCGATGCACGCATAGTCTTTCGCTCTGCTGACTTTGTCAAATATTTTGTAATCCTGTCAGTAAATTTCGAACCACTTTGCATCGGACCCATCATGAGTACTTCAACAGTCAAAAGCGATCGGAAAAGAGAGATTGAACAATCGCCAATAAAGAAAAAATTAAAAGATTTCACCATCTCCAGAGAGGATCTCGACGATGCTATCGCTAACGGTATCAAGCTAGCACGTAAAGAGCAGCAAAGCACTTTGGATTCGGCTATGGCCTCGACAGTAAGAGATGCGGTGGATTCCGTGCTGACTCCAGCATTGCGTGAACTGCGTGCGGACATACAAGCGACCAACAATTCTGTTAAAGAGCTAAGAGCGGAGCTTGAGGCGCTAGCTAGCGCGACGAAGCAGACACGTGACCGGGTCGATTCCGTTCAAGCAGCTGCATGTGAGGATAGGAGGACAGTCACGGACTTAAGAAATCAGCTGGAGCGTCTCACCGAGAAGATGACGGATATTGAGAATAGGAGCAGGAGGAATAACGTGAGGCTGGTGGGGTTGCCAGAGGGGGCGGAGGGCTCCGATGTGGCTGGTTTCCTCAGAGTTGATCTTTCCAAGTGGATCCCTTCCCTGAAAGGTCGTAACATCGAGATTGACCGGGCACATCGCGTGTATGACGGAAGGAAAAACTCAGATCGGCCGCGTACTCTCATCTTCCGTGTACTAAGATGGCATGACAGATCGGAGATCCTGAAAGGTGCTCGGCAGGCTTATCCGGTGAAATGCATGCAGGACAATGTCACGCTACTATTTTTTCCTGACTTTAGTCCAGCCACAGCCGCCAGGAGAAAAAGCTTTATTCCGGTTTTGAGGACGATGACGGCGCTTGGTCTCCAGCCCTTCCTCACCTATCCGGCGGTAATTAAACTACAGCACGGGGGTGAGCAAAGAAGTTTCGACTCTCTTGGGAAAGCGGAGGATTTTATCAGCTCCCTGTCACAGAAGAAGACATTTGCTGCGGCTCCACAAGGCAACGGGAAGGCGGCGGCCGCCATCTCTTCGGCCCGGCGGGAGGGGCTTGATGGCCGGGATAGAGGCGATGCCGGCTGCCCGGAAGAAGATGGTGGCGGGAGGGATATGGATGCTTGCTAGATCTCTTTTTTCTTTCTTCTTTCCTCTCTCCTCCTGGGATATTGGTTCATATTTATCCGATACAATCGTCTCTTTGCTGGTAAGACTAACCCCCCCTCTGGAGGGGACTAATGGAGAGTAGGTTTAATTACAATATTTGTTTGGTTATGTGAGCCTTTGGGGAGGCTCGTTTTGCGTTGAAGTGGATCAGTCACGGATCATCACCAATTTTTGTTGCTTAATCAGACCTATGTTCTCTGTAACGTACGGTCTGAGTTGTTTTTTGTCTATAGTTCTTGGTTATTTCTGTCTGTGTTGCTTTTATTTTTTACAACAGATATTCATGCTTTTATTTACTTTACCTTGTTTCTAAAGGGATTTTTCATCTAGGTGGTTTGATATCTAGAACGCACACTAACGTTTACATGTCATTTACAGAATGGGAGTGCTTTTGCTTTTCTTCATTTACTGAATACAATTTTGGGATTATGAATATTTAATGCATACTCTAAATATTTTATCACTGAATGTGACTGTCTTAAATTCTGCTGTTAAACGAACCTGTGTGTTAGAACATTTACACCGTAAATCTATTTCTGGTGCCCTGATATGTAACACTACATCATCAGGTACTTTTCTTCATATGTTTTGGGAGTGTCCTGTTGTCATTGATCTATGGACACATGTAAACCTGGTTTTATCCTCCTCAATACAAACTGATTGCTTTGCTAATCCAAGTTTGTGTCTTCTTAATGATGATTCTGGTCTCTTTATAAGCTTAATACAAAAGAGAAGGTTGTTTGCTGGTTTTGCGGCTGCGAAGAGGACAATGATACAGAACTGGTATACGCCGCATGGTATTGGTACTGGTATTGACTGGACCTTTAATATATGGAGTATGTGTCTGTTGTTTTGTTTTGTTTTGTTTGTTTTGAGTGGATGTTATGTTGTGATGTTGTGTGTGAAAAGAAATAAAAAAATGTTGATAACAAAAAGAAAGCAGTGTTGAGGATAATTATTTTATTTTCTTCTTAGCAACAAAGGGGACGAAGATGGCCTCCTTATACAATTAACAATGTCCCTTCTTAATACCCAATCCATAGACAACCTTACGACAAATGGGCTTACCATACCAAAGCCAGCTGACAGGTTCTATTACAGAAGATTGCTAAGATGGCAAATTACTTAATTCCATTCAATCACAATGAACGATAATGTTAATCCATCAAGATCCAACTGTTAATGGTGGAAGCCAATTTAACTACTCTAATGATCTTTACTTCTACCTCTGTCTTCTTGGTGCGACTATGCAAAGACAATAAGAGGCTCAGTTTGAGACCTCTTTAATACCTTACCTTTAATACATTGAGAGTATTAGTAGGGTCTAGCACTGGTCAATTAAATGATTGGTTTGGACTTGGAGATTGGTGGGTAAATGGTTCATGGGGAGAGGTGATAGGATTGAGAGTGAGTTAGAGAAAGGGAGTGAGAGAGCACACTTGCCACGCATGCAGAAACACGCGTACACCTTTGCGCTTGCAATTCTGAAACACCCTCACAAGATTTCTCTCAATTTAACCTACCTCGAAGCATGGATTATGAAGACACAAAAGCCAGAATCCCACAGATACCACCAGAATGAGCTTGGTCTTGAAATCAATCTGATTATCCTCAAATGACCTGGCTTACTGATTCATATTTAATGTTCCTTGAAGTGTCTCTGGGACAACAGGCACACAAAAAAATACTGCCTACTGATGTTGACAATGGCACTCAAAGCGAAATCTAGCCAATACTGACCTCAATAGTATGCCACACCACAAATTCTTTAAGCAAGTCAGATCAAGAGCCTTTAGATCTGTGAGACTTTTAAGGCTTCTGGATTTCTGTAGGTTCTGAAGTGCTTACTCTTTTTATCTTTTTTATGGGCTTTGGATTACCCAGGGGTTTTATTGTTAAGATCTGTTTACACAAGAGGGGAGCTGATATGCTTTATGGTCCTGATAAAGGTTTATGACTAAAAAGCAAGGATAGTTGCTGGCAAAATGCCTTACCTTTGCAGGGTGCAAATAAAGTGGACAGCGTATAATAGTGACTTTGTCACTGAAAAGATTGGTTGCTTTTGTAGATAATATTCCTAAACCCAACAAACTCCATATTTTATTTAATTTACAAAATAAAATATTTTTAAAATTATTTAATTGTCTGTGTGTTTAGTTTTATATAATGTAAAAAAAAAAACAGGTTTTTTTTCGAATTAACAGTATGTTTTATAAAAAAATACTATTTCAGTCTTTCTACTACACTTGTGCTATTGTAAAATCTTATGTTTGGCCACTGAAAGTAAAAAATGAACATGATGCAAAGTGAGTTTTTTTCCTCATTTAATTTATGCAAAGAAACTGACAGTCTGTACTCCGCTAACATGGGTCCACCACTAGATTGTCTGTCTAGACGAGGCTTAACGGTAATGTACACTTGGCTTAGATGTGTCACGGGGGCCTATTTAATAGCTTCACATCTAATTTTCATTCAGTTGTCAAATCAACGAAAGTAGTATAGATTTTAAAAGTGAAGTTGGAAGCATTTTCTACATTTCTAATAGAATGTTGCTTGTTTCTGTAGTCATGTCCCTTGACAGGACCACATTCGATAGATACTGTCTCTGGACATTTTCTGACACCATCCTCACTGTAGAGAAAACGTACGCATTTCCTGCTTCACTGGAGCATCTGTCTTTTACCACAGCTTGCGTGCATGTTCAACACCCCTCTACAGCAGAGTTGGGAGGGGTTCAGGACCATAAGGATTCATTGGACAGGAGGTCCCAGAGCGGCAGCCATCATGCCAAAGTGACAAGCTAAGCCACTGCTTCTGACAGGCTGCAATGTAAACCAGCGCAAATTGTCCTTGCCGCGCAGTGTGTAAAAATGTGTTCATATGTGTGTGTGAGAGAGAGAAAGAGAGGTTGCACTTCAGGCAAGGGATTCCATCGCGTGCTTTCTCTCCTAACCTCTCACGCAAGCACAGACGTCTGGCTGAGAGCTGTGGCCCCCCTCCTCTCTCTTTCCATTCATCTGACCTCCGGTACTCTCTCCAGAGAGTTCGAGCAGATACTGACAGGGCTCTTCATTTGATAGAAGGCTTGTATTAATCTGTTCACCTGGTGGCACAGGAATACCAAACACAGCAGATGCAACAAAAACAAATGTCTGTGTCTGTTTTTGCAGAGTTATGTCTTGCATAAATAACATCTTCCTTAAAATCTTTGTTATAATAAAGGTTCTTGTTAATCATGTTGTTTGTATGTAAACATTGTCTATTACACTTACGCTTACACAAATACCTGCATCCAGTCTGGGGATAAAGGATAAATATGCCCACAAGAGAAGTCCACAAGATAACTGAGATGCTTGGAATTGACAGAACCTGGCCAGAGGTCTGGGTTTTATTGGTATTTTATTTAGTTTTATTTATTTATTTATTTTTTAAATCTTAGATCCTAATTTATTTATTTAACTTAATTTCATAATTTTTCTTTTCATTTTTTTCTGCAAATTAAACCATAATTAAAATCATTTTTATTTTATTTTACTATTTTATTAAAATAAAATCTCTTTTATTATTATCTATTTAATAGTTTTAATTTGAGTCGCACACACATATGCATCATCTCACAATCGTTGTGGAGTACCGCACTACTGACCACGTCTCAGACTCTAAACCATTTAATGAATAAAACATTGCACAGTACTTGAAAAGTACCTTTTTTAATATAAAAAGCAATTTTTCATGGATTTTTTTATGTTATGAAAGAGCAAGTTTTTTTTTTAGAAAAGTCATATCCTTTTTTAAAACACTGATTCACATTATATTATGAAGACCAACTAGTTAGGTGCATCATTGTGCTGTCTAAGAGTCTTTGGATTGTTTATTTTGTATTTTTTATGCATTAAAACATTTTTGGACTACAATTCTGTATGTTTAGAATTAAAGCAAGATGATCAGGTGACATTACCCTGCTAAGGTTCATCGTCAGTACAGTATCTGTTCACTGACTGTGCTAATGTCTCAGTCACTTTCCTGGATAAAGTACTCCCATGCATGGATTTACATTGCAAAATTATACCCAGGGAGCTTTGTGGGAAATCCAAGCCTCACTAAAAGATGATGTCCTCCCTCTGAACCAGGCACAGAGGAAAACCCCGTCTTTTGGACTTAATTCCTGCGTCCTCGGTGAAGGCTTTGGTTTGTGTGGGAAACAAAAGCGACCTACCATGTTAACATTCTTTTAAAATGCACAGAGAGCTTTCTGAAGTATAGACGAACAAGAATCTGAAGCCTTGTTTCGCAATAGCGCATCTGAATTTCCACTTCTCTCCTTGATCCCTGAATTAGCCCTGTATAATGCGCCTTTACTACTTTACAAGGCATATCATGTTGTAGGCTATACTTTGAATGTGTGTGAAATGGAGTCCTACATTGCCCTTGTCACTGAACGTCAGTAAAGCTGACTATGACATACAGATGTGTAGCATGCTCTTTCATCAGTCCACTTTGTGTAATCTTTTGAAACCAGTGTAATCTCTTCATACTGGTGCAATCTAATCTCTGTGACGCACTGTTTGTGTAAATTATAAGCAGTTAATCTGCATCCTCATCATTTTTGAGGTGTACATTCTATAGCTTCAGTCTGATGCTTTCACGTCACACACTGTAGTGTTACCGGTCCTCATCTCCTTTCCTTTTATTTTATAAATAATCTTTCTCACAATGATTCCAGTTCATGAAGGTCATGTGTGTGATTTTGTTTCATGTTAAATTTTAACCTAAACTTTAAATTTTAACTGATACACTTAATATGACCATTTTAAGAAAGTCATTTTCGTTTAAATGTTGTTTTATTTTATTTAGTTTTATCTTATTTTGCAAAAAAAAAAAAAAAATCCAAATGGTATGTTCATTATTGTCCCTGTTTAGTTTAATACACTTGTGCTTTTATCAAATGTTAAGTTTTGCCTCTGAAAGGGAGTATTTAATTTAATTTAATTTTACTTTACTTTACTTTACATCGTGGCCAGCTGTTACAATTCAACATTAGGTCAGCCAGTAGAATGGTTTTCCGGTGGTGCTATCTGTTTATCAAACAATGACAGGAAAATGTCTTTTAAAAGAATGATTACTTTTGCAGTTACACTCTGTGATGCTAATGGTGCAGAAATTAGACTTTAGCTTTATTAATGAAACCTGTTAATGACTGACTAGATGTATTTTGCAAACAATGTCATTTCCTCCATGACTTTATTTTGAAGTTTCGCCAACATTAACTGGCTCTTGTGTGACATTCAACTTGTTTTGTTGTGGAAAATTGCCTTGGTTAATGCTGTGTATAATGTGTCTTCACAGAACAGAAACAGTCTGTTTCATTCAATCATGTTAATTTGACCATATTTACTCCTTTGTGTTTTACATTTTCTAGTTCTATAGATATTTGTGATCCCCTCTGCATGTATATACTGAATCTATACCCCTCCTTAACAGTGGTCAATTCATTACCAAAAGGCACAGACTTGGTATGACACTTAATTAAGGCCAATGAAAATATCCCATTGCCTATTAAATGTTTAAGTAAGTTCAGCTAAACATGATCTCTCCTAGTGTGTTTCTTTGAACACTACTTATGGATTTTGGAGCAAACTTCAAAAGACTCAAATTCTCTCGCTGTTATTCCCACCACTACTCATTCCCCTCATTGGAAGAAATCTATTTCATCACCAAAGTTCTTAATGGGGTGTTCAATCCTGCGCAACCCTGAAAGCTTCAGCAAAAAGGCCCAGCGAAGTCTTACCACTACACCCTAACCAGCAGCCTTTCTTTACCCCTCTCATTTGGAGCTGGAAGCAAGCAGAGAGTCCGATTAAGTCGATATAGCCTTGATGTTTCGGTTCCAGACGTCTGGCTTGCTCTCTTTGCTGTCTGCCTCCTACATGCTGTGGTATTATGTTGTGTGGACTCCCTATAGTCCCTCATTCTAATTCATCACTGCTTATCTACTAAATGAAAACTGTCATCATTTACTCACCCACATATCGTTCCAAACTAGTATCTAGGAGATATTTTGAAGAATGTTTTTCTGTTTTTTTTTACAACTCTGGACTCCATTGACTTTCATTGTACTGGCAAAAAAAAAAAAAAGACAGACATTTTTTAAAAATATATCTTCTTTTGTTTTTCCACAGAAGAAAGGTTTGGAACGTCATGAGAGTGAGTAAATGAAGACAATTTTCATTTGTGGGTGAACTATCCCTCTAAGGAAGATCATTTTGGCACTATTGTGTGTTTAAAAACAGTCATATGTCAAAGCTGTGGCACAGTGGGTTTTGCACAGGGCTCAAAATGAACTTTTTGCCACACCTGCCAATGATGGAATATAATATGAAAAATATTTCTTGCCAGTCATTTTCATTTTTCCAGTTCTACTTAAACCTTGAACACTGTACGTATGTGTGTGTGTGTATATTATGTATTTCTTTATAACAGTTCAAAACAGTTATATTTAATTGTAATGGTAATACCATTTTATAATAATTTTACTGTATTTTTGATTAAATAAATGCAGTCTTGGTGAGCATTAAGGACTTCTTTCAGAAACACTGAAAAAAATCAGACTTTGCATTACTATTCAAATATTTGGGGTTTTTATGCTAATAAATATTTATATTTAAAAATAATAATTATCCTAAGAAATTTACCGACCAAATTTTGGACCCATATTTTTGGTATTGCACATGATCCTCACAGATGTTCGTGTTTGAGACTAAATCATGTACTGATCCCATCTTGTATCATTCCCCTACTGTACAGTCACTCCCACTCCACTTTCTGTTAAAATTAAAGGCACAAATCTGATGAATCAAAAAAAGAAAGAAAATGATTCTGCCAAATTACATCTCTTTGAACAGAGGATACAGCAGGTCTTTCATTGCTCTCAGCAAAGGCTTTTAATGCATTCCAGGGGTCTAATTCCTCAGTATGAGGGGGCTTTGGGGAAGAATTGCCACGTTATGTAAGACTCAGACTCGTGCTCAGAGAGGGGAAGAAAGGGGGCATGAGATTGAGGTCTGCGCTGGCTGTGAGCTTTACATCGGGTGAGTGGTAAAGTAAGACTGACGCACTTTAAGCTGATTAAGGGTTAGTTAGGTCAGTGTCCTGGTTTGAACCAGAGACTGTGGGGGGGTTGACATCAGCTGTTCCCCCAGGCGATAAATGAGCACGGCCTCGTCCAACCAGACCACAAGTCTCTTGGGCCAAAGGGATGTGACCCACATTGGAGTACTGACGCCAAAGACATAATGAGCTTGGAAGGTTGTGTGTATGAGAAAGAAAGTGAATTATGGTTCGTGCGTATGTATTTAAGCTTTTAATTTGAAGACAAGGTACGTCAAGACCCCGTAGAGTAGCAAGGAGTGTGTATGTGAAGGAGCAGAAATGTCCATTGTTATGTTTTGTTATAGTCTCCGTTGCACTACAACCCATGCTATTACTTACCCTGTGTGTGTGTGTGTGTATGTGTCCGTAGCATCCGTAGCTGCTCTCCCTCATTTCCCCTGGGTGCTGGACAAACACTCAATAGTTACAAGCCTGCACGCTCTATATAAACCTCTTACTGTAAATGCTGTAATACACTTAAACCAGACATGGGTTCTGATCCCTTGGGTTATAACCATCAGGTATATGTTTAATCTCTGAGATGAGTGATTCAGCTAACAATGAATGAATATAGCCAGCTTTTGGTACCATGTTTCCAAGTGTACCTAACACATCATTTCGCATTACCTGTAACAAAAATCTAACTAAAGTGTGTAACCAGTCTACTTAAATACTGTTAAATTGGAAATTATAATGCAAAACTGTTTCTCAAATTATTATTTTATTTTAAAACTTTCTCTTTGTTTTATTTTGTTATTTTAAAAATGTCTCTTTATTTTATTTTCATTTTATTTTATTTAACAGTAGTCAACATTTGAAGTGGATCAAAAAAGGTTTTAGGATTTAGGACAACTTTGATGAAAGATTTTGATCCACTTCAAATGTTGACTACTGCATTTTATTTTATATTTTATTTTATTTTTTATTTGTTTTTATGATTTGGAATTCCAAAATCTGTTATATTATTATTATTATTATTATTATTATTATTATTATTCTGTTATATTAAATCTGTTATATTATATTCTCTTTTTTTATTATTTTAGTGTAGTTGAGTTTAGTTTAGTTTAGTTTAGTTTACATCATAACCAGCCATTACACTTCTGAATTAGTTCAGCCAATAGAATGGTTTTAGAGACCCCTGTTTATCTGATCTAATGTCTAGTTCCTATGTATAGTGTCATTGTTATTGCTGAGTACTCAGTTTCTCAGCTGTCATTAACAAATGTTATCATCTGGTTGCAGGACAATCCGAGATGATTAGTGAGTCCACTCTGGGGTCAAGGCAACAGTCAGTCTTTATAGCCTATATTGATGAGGTTATTTCCCATTTTGAATGCCTGTGGTCCACCTGATAGCATATCAGATGTCACTATACACTAAAACCAGTCCGTATAGAATATATTGAGTTTCACGACATCAATAAACAGCATCCTGACATACATGTCATAATTCAAAAGTTGTTCATGAGAGAAAAGATGTCTTGGAATTATACTTGAAACCAAAGCTTCAGGCCTTACGACCAAAGACCACCCACAGCGTGTTCAATGGCAATCTGATGAATATTGAATGCAAATGGCAATTTCCGATGTGATGCTTGTTTTGTAGCAGACATGAACCACAAAACAGACACTGAGAGGTTTAAAAAGTGTATGAAAGCAGGCGTCAGCTGCCCTGCACATGTCTGCGGAGCATGTGATGATACATCATCAGGGCCAGCTGCCTCACACCTTACAGAACTGGAGCACCAATTACCCTCATGGAACCTGCTTGGCAGGATGAGTGTTTTCATCCTCAGAACAGCTTGAGGTCATTTATCTGATCTGATAGCAAAATGTCAGTGATGGCTGGTGTATTGCTATTCTGTGTTCTGCAGCTCGTGATAACCCTTAGCTCTTGTCACATGGATTGTATAGCATTTTGGTGAAGGGAAACTCCATTAACACAATGCTTAATGTATGTGATGTCTTTCAAGTCCTGAATATAAATATGATTTAGGTACTAGTTTTGAACCAGTCTTTTTTTGTCCCAGTAGATGAGCACTACCCAGATTTATTATGCTCTTAAAAATAGAGGTTATTTATTGGCATTTTGGTTCCATGAAGAACCTTAGCTGTTCTATTGAACAAAAGGTTCTTTATAATACAAACATATTCTTTACATTCTTCACACAAAGAAAAAAAATCTGTTCACTGAAAGGTTCCTTCAGGAACCCAAAATAATTTTTCTATGGCATTGCTGTGAAAAAACCTTTTGAAACGTTTATGTTAGAGGGTTTAAAGGCTGGCAATAGTAAAATAATCACACGGTTGAATCTATCGATATGAAGCAAACATATGCATATACAGTATGCCGTGCTCAAATGCTAATTTAATAGTATGCTATTTTAATGATCAAATAGCAGTAATTCAATCATTTTCAATAGTACTTCTGCTGCAGTAGAATTTTTATTTATGTGCTGTTGTTCAGTCTGCACTATCTTTAAAAAGTTTTGGGTTGGTAATTTCTTTTTATTTTTTTTATTTAATTAATACTTTTATTCAGCAAGGATGCATTAAAGACATTTAAAATGTTACAAAAATGATCATGGTTTCCATAAAAATATTAAGAAGCAAAGACTGTTTAAAACATTGATAATAATTATGATTAATACTTGTGCACTAGTTATTGCTAATAATCGAGCACCGAATCAGCATATTAGAATAATTTCTGAAGCATCGTGTCACTGAAACTGGAGTAATGGTTGCTGAAAATTCAGCTTTAGTATCACAAGAGTAAATTAGATTCTACAATTTAATAAATTACATTATACAAAATATATTAAAATAGAAAAGAGTCATTTTAAATTCCAACAATATTTCACAATGTTACTGTATCTCAAATAAATGCAGCCATGGTGAGCATATAAGAGACATCTTATGCCTGCTGACTCGATGTAGCAAAACCAAGAGGTATTAGGCCTCGTTTACACTGCAGGTCTTGATGCTCAATTCCGATGTGTTGCCTATATCCGATTTTTTTGGCTGTCCGTTTACACGTTCTTTCAATTGTGACCCATATCCGATTCATGTGTTTACACTTGCCAAACCATCTGAAACATCCCGCATGCGTTGTTGTCATTTAGCGCCTCCACACGTGCTTCCTCCCGAGAATAATGTGACCTGTGCTGACAAAACGAGTCCAGCAAATTTGAAAATTAGTTATTTTTGTTTTTATTTTCACATTCTCCATTAAAAGACCTTCAAAATTATGTATGATTTTTTTTTGGACAAAAAAATGACTGCTACACCCGTTTAAAGTCGATATCAGCAAGGTTGATTATGAGAAAGATTAAAGTTTTCCTCCAGTTCTATTCTTATTAATAATTAGGCTACTGTTTTTTTATATTATAAATAAGAACAGATGCAAAAAAAACAACAACAAAAAACAGCATAGGAACAAATAGTCTAGAAAGAAACAAATAATGCATTACCTTTATCATTTTACATCTAAACAAAAGCATTCATATAGCCTGCGAAAAACAAATTATCAAATGTAAAAATAACTTCAGTGTGTTCATTACAAATAAATTGATTATTCAAACTACAAAAAGCAGTTCAATGAAGTGCTACGAGTGATTCCCTCTTTTCTTTTATTGATAGATAACATTGAGACAGACGGCCTACTGTAATGCACGAATCATATAAAGTTACACATCAGATGTTTTTCCCCATCAGTTCCCCAAGCGTTCACTTAAGACAGAACAGATTATGATTGCGGGAATACTGAAATACTGTAATTCTGTGTATTTATCGGGATTGCGCGCCGTCAGAAGCACCGTTATGCGCGCTCATCAGATGACAGTCAGTACGAGAAGCGAGCGAGAAAAGTTCATCCTCTCAGAAAATATACAATTAAAGATACTTTTAGATGTTTAATTACTATGTGGAGCATTGGGATAGCTAAACGAGGGCTTAATGAACTAATTTTTGTGAAAACCTCAAATTCTATATTTTACGTTTTTTTTTTTTGCCTGTAGCTCAAAATAGCCCGTGCGCATTTACACTCATTTTGCCAGCATGCATGGGTCCCACATAACATCATTAAACCGTGGAGAAGAACCAAATTGTCAAGTTTTAATGACGTACAAAACGCGATGCCTCAGAAAATCCGATCTGCCTGTTTACATGACAGTCGCATAGGCACATATCCGATTTATATCCGATTTATTTCCACATATGAATGAGGCCCGAATCCGATCTCGCTATATCCGAATGCATGCGTTTTTTTCCTGTTTACACTGTCATAGAACAGATCCGATCTGTGTCACATATGAGCAAAAAATCGGAATTGGGTCACATTTAACTGACAGTGTAAACGAGGCCTTAGAGAACAGAAAGGTGTTTTTGTGTTCAATACCCACTTTTTCAGTCCCAAAGACACTCATACTTGCAGACATATACAGACACACAGTGTCTCCTGGAAGGCCTACATCACATCATCAAATAAACCGTCAAACGATGTTGTTCGTGTTTGCCCAAGGTTTACTGCTTTCAACTTGCTTTTCTCTCTGTTTGAATCGCAGCCCTCATTCAAGCTTTCATTCTCTGGATCCCTGGATCGAATAGCATGAAATGTCAGCCAGGCTGTGATGTCTGTGTGTGTGCGTGCTCTTTATAAGGGCCATAGTTGAGTCTCAAAAATCAATGCAGTATTTACATTCTGATGTCAGTCACTTTGTCCTCCAGGCTCAAATGCAACAATTCTTATTGGAGAATGTAATTTGAAATGGGTCCCCGTAGAAATATCTCATTGAATTGGCCTGTCATGTGTGTGAAACTGTTGTAAATGAATGCCAAAGAGAAACAATGAAGTAGGCTCACATGATGCATGATATTTTTTCCAGTCCAGTCTGCTTTTCTAGGTATCTTTGGACTTTAGGCGAGACAAGAAATCCTAATTTACTCTACTAGGTATGAAGAATATACACCTAAGTTTGGTTACTCCTCATTTGTGCAAAGGAGGAAGGTTTAAATGAGGTCAGAAAGAGACATGGGGCGCTTTCCACCCGCATATACCCAGCAGTGTTGTTTTGTGCGTGAGACTGTGTGGGAGACAATGAAGACTGAGCTGAGTTTGATATGTTCAACATAAATTAGAGAAAAGTGAGTTTAGTTAGAGAACTTCTCACTGATGGAAATGTTTCCATGAAAGATTACCAACTTCCCAAGTTACATTGCGTTTAAAATGTCCATCCATTTTCTATTGGTACTCTGTGTTGGATTTTGTTGCAGAAAATGCTTGTGTTTTGACTGCTTTGTGCGTAGAGCTTGACTTGAACTGTGAACTGAAACTCAAATTAGTTTGCCTCAGAGCATAACCAAAATATGGAGGTCAGACTGACATATTTTCTCTTTGTGAGGAAAAAAAAAATGCTTTCTCTTGCTTTTCCAAGCTGTGATGTTGGTCAAGGTTAAATATCAGATTAAAAACAGAGCTGAAAACACCATCAATCAAATATATCAATGAAACATATACATTTTAACTAGGTTCTGTCAAGGGGTTGATGGAGCCTGAAAGAAATATTTAATATCTTAAGCGGGCACGATTATTTTTGTCTAGGCCTTCACAAGCACATACCAAGATCAATAGCTATGTTTCCATCAAATATTTGAATTAAACTTATGCGAAAAACTGGAATCTCACGTAAAACATTTGCGAATAAAGCACAGTTCCCATCCAACGAGTCAAAGACAACAAAATCATCACTTCCTGATAAACTGGCACTAAATATCACTAAGAAAACTAGGAGAAGCCACTGAATATAATAATTTTCATATAGGCCTATGAAAAATTATTTGCGCCTCAGATCGAGCAGACGTAACACAATAAATGCAGCCATTGCTTTCGGAGGTGGATGCCAGCAGTTTGGGAACGCAGTCGTGTAAGACAATTACACAGAAATACTTTGACGACAGACCAAAACAACATATAGATGCTGTGAACGCGATTGGTCCGCTGGTTAGTCAAGTTATCCCGTCTCATAGTGCAAAGTCACATGACTTTTTCTATGCGCATGGAGGAATTTATTCAGTAAATGTGTTTCCATTGTAGTTTATGCACATTTTTTCTTATCGGATAAAAACTTTATCCTACTCAAATGTGCGCATAAGTTTTTTATGTGCATTTTTAGAATTTATGCGCATCTTGGCATTTCCATCCAGCGTTTTTTTTATGCGATATTCCAAAATGCGCATAAAAATAGGTGGATGGAAGCATAGCTAATGTGTGCTACTCATTATACTCTCACATGTACCTATTGTGAACTCATTAGGGAGTATGAAAAGATAAGGATAATGCATGATATAAAATATCTTTACAAAAACATGGCATGAGTACCATATTAATATACTTACGTACTTATTTACATGATATCCCAAAACAAACATGGTATTACCATGATAAATGTAAAAAAAAAAATTAAGGGGGAATGAATTATTAATAATTATTTGAATTAATATTAGTACTTTACAGATAATTTTTATAATTATTTATTTTAGCTTTGGTAAATTGACCACGTAAATATTTTTTTAAATATATATATACATATGTTTATATGTATCTACTGTATGTGTATATATATATACATACATACATGCATACATACACTTTATAATAACAAACTTAACAAATGAGTCTTAAACTGTAGCTGCCATTTATATTTTAATAAAGAGGATGCAAAGGATGCAAATAATAAAAAAAAAAAAAAAACCTCTAGATAACTGTGGGGTGTGGGAAATATCCATGTACCTTGAAAAGCCAGCTTTGTTTCTGTTTTCTGGAACAGATGGCTGAAATGCAAAGAAATAGATTTCTTTTTGCAGTGTTGCGAAGAAAATTATGGCAGTGATGACGAGGCAGAATTGGTTTCTCCCACACTGCCAAATCTGCTGCTCTAGCATTTGGTTTTAGTCTGCACCAAAGTTTCCAAGGCAACAATGATCTATTCATGGAAGTGTCACTGTCACAATGCACCAAAGCAGATGTAATAATTCGGTTCATGTGAATCTAAAAAATATGCCATGCCTTGAGAAATCAAAATTCTTTATTACCTTTGCCCAGTATGTCTTGCTCTCATACACTTGAATAATTTCTCTCCTTAATCCAAATTGCCATTCACTATTCAAAATGCCTGTTTTCCTTTCAAAAGAACTCCTGCCACAGTCACCCCAGTTATCAGCAGGCTTTCAGTGTTTGAGTTTAATCAAATATAGCTACAATCTGAATGTTTTCCGTGTTTGGTTGGCGCAAGCACTGTCGGATTTGCATTATTGACCCTAGGTCTCCATTGTATGTGTTTGATTGGGTGGATTACTACGGCTGTTACAGAGAAAGATGGGATGTCCATCAAGAGAGCCGAGTGGGCATATCAGCAGCTCCAGTGGCCCAGGAGATTTACCAGGTTCAGTCAAAACGGAGACGTCTAGATCTTGAAATATCCTGTATTTCTTATCCAGGAATGGAATTATCAAGAGGGTTCCTTCGATTTAGTGTCCTACAGATGATCTTGTTGGGAAGCGGTGGAATATGGATGGATGAACGGTAAGAATGGAGATATAGTCAGTGAGGTGAGGCCAGCGGAAGGCTTGAGATGTCAGGCAAAGTGGCGAGAGAGGGATGATGGGGATTCTTCATCAAAAGCCATATATCTTTCATGGACTGTGGGTTTTATTGTAGCAGTTGCCTGTTGGATGAGTTGAGGAAAGTGAGTAGATCCATTTCAGGCCACAAGAGGTTATTTGCTGTCAATTAGACAACCACTGACTGACAGCATCATCTAATGGTCTGATCCATAGGGCTTGTTTCTCCGCTTCTTCTTTTGAGCATGGAGACCCAGTACACAAACACTTTCCTAACCAATCATTGTTTGTTAAAGGGATATACGTCACCCAAAATGGTAAATATCTCAGTGGTTTTTGTCCGTTCAATAAAAGTCAACATTTTGGACCCCATTGGCATTCATTGTATGGACAAAAACAATTGAAATCATAATTTTCATTTTGGACCTTTAAGATGATGTCCTGGTAAAACGTTATTGATGCTTCATCTTAAAGAATTCATAACCTTTTGCTGATATCCTACTCTTTGCTGGTTACAATAGCCCATGATGGATGATCTGAAATAATACAAAGACATCACCACACTAAGGCGTAGGTCATTTCCTTCTCAGCCATCACTGATGAACCTCATTCTCCTTTCACCCTCCCCCAGAGGCTCTCTTCTTGTGTCTAGGTCTGCCATTGTTGGCCTAGTGCATCCAGACATCAATTCCCCTCTCAGGGACAGATGAGAGAAGGTCAGGGGTGTAGGTCAACCCTCCTCACGCCCACAGCATAAATCCACCTCCGCCTATCAATTGGTCTCTCCATCAGGGTGTAAATAATGATGCTATTGTTGGACCAAATCTTGTCCTGTGTCCGAGCGATAAGCCAAATATAGTTGTTACGGCTTCCCAATGCCGACTTTGAAGAAGTGCTACTTCCACTGACCTCAGAATTTCTCATAAACTGATCAATCACCATGTACATAGTAATTGTCCTATTTCAAAATTCCTTCTATGTACTTCTGGCTCTGTGATACAAAGTTGCGCCTCATAAAATTTTATTTGGCTGAGAATGAATGCTACATGCCATTCTGAACATTGGCAAACTTGAAGATCTGCTGACGTAATGTGTGAAACCATGTATGTGATCCTCATCATTTCCATTGAAAGGGATGTTTGACCTTTTCTTTGATGCACAGATGTCTTGATGTGTGCATGACTGCTTGAGTGTATTACTGTAATGAGATTTATCACAGGCTTCAGTCACAGACTTTGATCTTTGTGAATGTGTCTAATATCGAATGTAAACCTTTCAAATACATGTCAACAAAATACTATTTTTTATTTTAATAATATCATGCTCAGATTTAAAAATAAATAAAAATAAATACTTATTTTTAAACTGATTTTGTTTGGTCAACCCTCTCTGGCACATATTTCATGTCTCTCTTTTAGCCTTTTTTCCCCTCTCATCCCCCAAACTCTCTTCCCACTGATGTCTATCACTCACTCTTGAGATTCCCTACATTCTAGAAACTGGTACATCTGGCTAATGTCACAGTGAGAGATGTCACTTCTGCATAATTGTCATGTGTGACGACTGATTTGGACCCTCTGAGCGCACAAGCTCTTTTGATGGGGTGACGATAGGGGGAATGGGTTAAAGAGTGGGTCACGGAGAAGGGGGGTCATTGGGACAGAGACACAGACAGATGAGGAATAGACCCTGCTGGCTCATCTTTCTGATGGATGCCCTGAAAAAATTAAGTGGGCCTAAGCAATGTTCCCTCTCATTTATTTCAGCATTGCTCAAATTAAATCTCTCTGAGTGCAAATTCAAGAACTGTGAGTGTCATCAGGATCAACATGCTCAGTTAACTATGCAATTAGGTTAGCCATGAACTACTCTGGTTAAAATACAAATGTGCAAAATTTTGAACCAACCACCTTTTAACCTATACACAAGCACCATTCTGTGAATTTTGAATGTGATGTTTACACAATGACTTAAAAACTTAGATTTAAGGACTGCTACAACAGGTGTCCTATCAAATAAATAAGTAAATAAATACAACTAATATATTTTATATAATATATAAAACTAATATTACATAAAACATTTAATATTATTATATGAAAACTAATATAATATAATATCATATATTATAAACACGTAACTCTAATTTAAGTAGCCAAATTAAACATCTTTCTTTGTCCAGTTTCCCGTGATTATACACCTCTTTTTGTGTTGACTGTATTGCAATAATCTAGTTCAAGTATGCCAAATTAAACATCTTTCTTTGTCCAGTTTCCCGTGATTATACACCTCTTTTTGTGTTGACTGTATTGCAATAATCTAGTTCAAGTATGCCAAATTAAACATCTTTCTTTGTCCAGTTTCCCGTGATTATACACCTCTTTTTGTGTTGACTGTATTGCAATAATCTAGTTCAAGTATGTTCTGTAATTTTGTCTTTTTACACGGTGCACTTAGGATTTATCACTAATATCAGTTACTTTGGTGAGCTGGTCCTTGTTTAGCTTCCAGGTCAGCATCTCTCCAGATGTCTGTCACTCCTATTTTTCAGTAATCTTCAATTCCTTGTTCTCCTGGCAGATATGTTGTATGGCAGCCTTATTCGCTTGCTTTGTAAGCACTTGGAATCCTCTGTGTCTCTCTTGTTCCAAGATCTGTACCAAAATCTAAATCAGGTGTTGAATGCTGTTTCTAAGTTAAAAGTAGCTCACTCTTTAAAATGTCCTTCAGGAGATCAGACAAACTGTTAGATTCTCACAACTTTTTTTTTTTCTTGGGTGTTGTAAACAACTTTTTGACAATATTTAGCAATTAGGCCATTGATGTCAGTCTCAGTTGTCTGTTAATATATAGTATTTTTGAGGAAAACACTCATCGGGGTGCTCAAGTGGCCCAGCCAGTAAAATATAATAATATTAAAAAATCAATAAATGCTATATAGAGATGTATATTGAGGCTAAAGCATATTGAAAAGATTATACAACTATCTTACCCTTTTGCTTTATGCAGTGACAGTTACAGGAAAAACAAATAGCACAAAAGTTATTATTTCAAAAATTAAATCAAGTGGATTTGTTTGTTCACAATGTAATCTACAACATTTATCAAGACTTTTGTAAACAATTACCTATGCTATGTTTTTCTTTAACAATACATAACAAAATCAATGTTATTTATTTAAACATTTATGCATACTTATCACTTCAGTCACAGTTAATTATTCATATCATCAGTCATGTGTAGCTATATTAACACAAAGTCAGTCTATTGGGTGTTTAAATGCAGTAGAGGGATACAGAAGGCAAAGACAACATGATATAAAGAATATGTATTGCGTCTAATTTGATTTTACATCTCACATATGCAACACATGGTCAACGTGGCTCTGCTTTGTGTTAAAAGAGTCTGTTGACATGCAGATGTCAAGCATGTTACTCTGACACACAACGCATATGTATTCACATGCATGTGCACAAAGGGGGCACAACAGCAGCTAAGTGGGGTCCCAGCTGGACTGCCCTAGCAAGGCCATATTGATATACATCATAAGCAGCTCTTCACACCCTCAATATGTCTATAGCATGGTGGAGAGGAAACTGCTTTGAAGAAGTAGTCCAAGTACAAAAGAGTTCATAAGAAAGTAAAGTTAGCTAAATTTTAAGCCTTAAAAAAAGCTATATTTAAAATATAAAATTTAATGGACTGTAAGTTAAATTAGTAAGTTAAATTAATCAACAATATATATTTGACAGCATTTATTAGGAATCACATCCCAGAATGTGCTCCTTTTGAATATGGTTCCACTTGCAATTAGAAAACTGTTAAGAGGATGGATTGGAACTAAACATTGGGATTTGAGCAGAAAGTTGTTTTCTCAGCAGTTTAGCAGTGTGTGTGTGTGTGTGTGTGTGTGTGCGCGTGTGTGCGTGCGTGCGTGTGTACGTGCTTATGTGCATGAGTGTGCATGTGAATGTTTAACATGCAGCAGATGCTGGTTGTTCATACCCACTGGGCAGAGAGCAGATGACACTGTAGGCCATCTCACCAGACGAGAGCTCCCAAGGTAGAGTGTGGTATTTTTGGGTCCATCCATACATGCATAAGCATATGTACAGTACGTGGCCAAAGGAAGAGCCTTGACCCAGATAATTTTCAGTGTTAAAGCCAAATTATAAAATGGGGGAAATATAAAATTAGTTCAGTTAATGCCACAGCAACTGTAGTAGCAGTGCATTTTACCAAACTCTGTTGTTATTTTAAACTTTTTTGTTTTCTTTTAAAAGTACGTTTTTAATTTATTTATTCTGAATTAATTTAATTCAAGTCTACAGATAGGCTACATAACTGTGATCATTTAAAGTCATTTGAGTCATTGCCACTCAGTTCCTGACTCTCTAGTCATTGTCACCCACTAGAAGAGGATTCGGTGGATTGAGGTGCTCGAGTCAGACAGCTGGACGAGCAGCACAGTGCATCTTTCAGCTTCCCTCTCCGTTAGGCCAGATTAATTCACACAGATTTTCCTCCATTAATCCCATTATGGCTAACGACATCTACAAGCCTAAACACCCAAGCTTACACTGACAAACCCTCTCAGTAGATCTTAAAGTCCTTCTGTCTCACTTCACACATTTTTTTCCAAACATTTCCTGATTATTTATCTTAATATGTATGCTGCTGCTGACAGTTGAAGCACAAGAGAGACGTTGGGTGGAACACTTTGAAGAACTCCTGAACCAGCCTGCACCGGTGTCAAAGTTCACCGAGGAATTATTCTTGCCCGCGGTTGACCTACTGTACCTGTGGAAGATGGACTAATCTTGAGCACGGAGACTAAAGTGGCAGATATGATCCTCCGGAGAGGCCGTGCACGAGGCATTGACGAGATATTGGTGGAAATGCTCAAGTACGGTGGTCCAGCCCTAATCAACAAGATGACCACCTTGATAAACCAATGTTAGAATAATTGTCAGTCCCCACAGATTGGAGACGAGGCATTATTGGTAAACTTCCGAATAAGGTAAATCTTGCCGATTGCAACAACTGGGGAGGTATCAGGCTACTCTCTGTCCCCAGCAAGATTTTGTGCTCTGTTTTCCTTCGACACCTCCACTGAGCGACTGATGCACAATTGTGGGAGGAACATTCCAGTTTTCGAAGTGGGAGATCATGTATCGAACAAATATTTGTCCTGAGGAATTTATGGAGCAAAGCACCTACTGTAATTCCAACAGAATCTATCGATAAACTTCATCGATTTTACAAAGGCATTCGATAGCGTTCATCAAGAAACACTGTCGAAAATAGTGAGAAGGTATGGCATCCCTTCAACAATTTACAGAACATCTTCTGTGAAAACAGCTGCTGCGTCCAAATGTACTGAGGCAATTCTGACTACTTCCAAATTAATACTGGCGTCTGCTGGGGATTCATGATCTCGCTGTTCCTCTTCATCCTCGGTAGACGAAGAGGGGATCTGGTTTTCGATGATGATATCGCCCTCCTTGCAGCTACCCAGCGATCCCTCAACAAGTTTAGCGGCACATTGGAGTGCAAGGCGGTAAAGATCAGACTCCAGATCAGTGCCTCCAAGAGTAAAATCCTTTGTGTCGGCTACGCCCGTGTCCATACCCCCATCCTTGTGGGTCAGCAACCACTTGAAGAAGTCAATTACTTTACGTACATTGGCAGCATCATAGACCCAGACAGCAGCTCAGACAAGGACATCTCATGTCGGATTGGAAAAGCATCTGCAATAATGCCATGGCTATTGCCCATCTGGAGGTCAGTGACTATCGCTTTGCAAACAAAGATTCGTTTCCTAAGGTCGATTGTCATCCCGATGGCCACCTACGCTAGTGAAACGTGGAATTTATCTGCAATGATCACTACATGGCTGAACGTTTTCCAACAAAGATGCTTACGTCGGATCTTAAAAATTGACTATCATGACCGAATCGCCAATTAAGAAGTTCACCACCATGTGGCTTTTGGCCAACATCATCATCGAATGCTTCTGGTTCACAGGTCACATTCTATGCCAACCATTGGACCACTTGTGGACACCTGCCCAGGGGAAATTGAAGCAAGGAAAACCTAGCGCCACTCATTCACTGATGATTTACGTGCCTAACGTTGGCCTATCATGGGATGAAGCAGAAGCTGCCACTGCCAATCAAGCTCGTTGGATATCTTTTGGTGTCCAATGCACCAGCTGGCATAGGAGTGCTAAGTATAATATTACTTTACAAAACCCCCAAAACAAATTCAATTTTCTTGTATTTCCAGCTTTAGTTTAAAGTGTGTGGTTTAACACATTTCGTGTCTTCAAATGTTCAAATCAACATTCCACTCCCAAGTTCATTATGTAGTAAGTTTTTGAAAAACATCTTGTACTTGGGCTTGTGGGAATCTCACAGTGGTAGAAAAATTGGAACAAAATGGAACAAAACCTTTTCACTGGGTCTGAACCCTCAATTTTAGTACACTTTTAACCACAGAGAACCTTTTAAAGCCTTTGAATGGGTCTTGCCAAAGTTGTGTTGGTGTCTGATTTGCCATTATGAGATGTTATTCTGATAGTGTTCTGCCTCATCTGACTGAAGTCCTTAAGCTAATAAAGAGGCTAGAATAATCATAGACCAGCTAACACTTAAGAGGTGAGTTCTAGCAGATATTTATGCAGATTATTTCAAAATAATTTACATGATGGATTTCATGATGGTTTGACATGTAAATGCCAGATCCTGTACTTCGGGAGGTTTGTTTTTGTTTGCTCAGGTCCAGACACTGTTTATCTCATATTGCATCATGCTTGGGATTTCTTTATTGTCAAATCACAGAGGACACTTAAAAATTCTCAGTGCATGAATAAGTCTCTTTAGCAGTTGATGTCAGGCCTCAGCAGACCCCAGTGTCCTCTCGTACCATAGCCACAGCCCAATTCGTCTTCATCAGGGAGGATAAGTGACATGGCAGTACCTTGAATAATTGATGATGTGCTCTAATGATTGGCTGCTCAGTCAACAAAGCCGAGAGTGCACTGGGTCAATGAGAGCTGCGGTGTCAGTTGTCATGCTCTGAGGTGATGTCATTGCACCAATCCCCCATAACTCTCGAAAGAGAAAAAGACTGAGGGGTCAAACCAAATTAACTAGAACTTACTAGTTCTGTATTTCACAATCAAATCAAAACAACACATTGGCATGCAGCCTAGTACTGGAAGCATGTCTTGGCCTACTGCTTTTGTTAAAAACAACTGCAATTGAAAATGCATTTTTTTGGTCTCAAGAGGGTATTTTTTCAGTTTTGTACAAAGACAGATTCATGCCCAAGCATTATAGATAGTTACACTCAACATTACCCATCTCAAAAAGAACATCACAATTTGATTAAATGCAGTCGTGAATCTAATATGATGTACTTCTGCTCTTTATCTACTGATTCATGTGAGGTAGACTTCAAGAATTCCCACAGCTGGTTTGGGAACATTCAACAAAACTTATGTCTCACAGCCGCTCTATGTTTGTAATTAATGCTGCAAAGCATATTAGGATGCTTTTCTCAATTTTAGACACATATTAATGTCATTTGTTCTCAGTAAGATCCGTGGACTGCTTGTCTTTTGACCACAATAACTGTGTCCATGCACATAAGCAAACCTTTCATTCTGTAAATTGTCTTCCTCAGTTCCCCTTTTTCATTCAGGATAATTCAATATAGCGAACACAAGTAAATCACTCTGCTTTCCTGCGGCTGGAGAACAGAGATCTCATCAGAGGAGAGTTGTGTCCTATGATTGCATACGCGTGGTCAGGTAGTTGCATATGGTCAAACTGACCTGGCACAGTGAATACAATAATTTTACATGCCTGAGGAAAAAAAAAAATCACCAAAACATTGCCATTTATAATAGGGTTCATTATCGTTCAAAAGTTTGGGATCGGTAAGATTTTTTCAGTTTTTTTATGCGCACAAATAATTTATTTGATCAAAAATACGGAATATTGTAAAATATCATTACACTTTCAAATAACTGTTTTCAATATACTTTAAACTGTAATGTACTCCTGTAATGACAAAGCTGATTTTTCAGCAGCTATTACTCCAATGTTTAGTGTTACATGATCTTTCAGATATCATTCTATATGCTGATTTGGTGCTTAATGTTGAAAACAGTTCTGCTTAATATATTTGTTGAAACTTTTGTTTTTCAGAATATGTAGATGAATAGGAAGTTCAAAATGAAAACATAAAACAGAAATCTTTTGTTGCATTATAAATGTCTTCGCTGCCACAGCGGATTTTGAATATGGAGTTAGTAATTATTTCCTTCTGCTTGTCAGAAAGAGTTTCAAATGCACAATTAGTCACTTGCTTCATCTTCTGTTTACACTGACTGCAGTCATATACGCTTTGCGTTCTCCTTTTGGACATTTGAGTTGCATTGAAATATTTAAAAAACAATGGATGTTTCTTTTCTATGCAGCCTGCCACTTCAGACTCTTTACTTAATTTCACATATCTCACTCTATCCACTTGTCACCAATTATGTTCTCCTCATGTTTCTTCTTTACCTCTTCTTACCGCTTGTGCTGTTAAGTGGTAAAAACCTACTTCTTAAAAATATATTTAATGCAACATGTATTGTATTTTTCATAAACAAATAAAACCTTGCCATGCTTTAGCACTTTATAAACATACTTTAACAAACTCATACTGGCGCTTGTTCATGAATATTCCCCTAAGGTAAAGAAATCAGATTTGTAAATCTGTATTTTGCTGAGCCAGCAGCACAATGCTTTGCTTTTGCCCTGCATCATTCTTTATGCTTGTTATTTATTGTATCAACTCATGAACTATTTCACTGTGGGTCATTTTAATAACATTCTACATTTACCCAGAAGTGCTTCATTTTCTGCAGTATGTGGTGTTGAAGTCTGGATTTGCATACTGTGCAAAAAAAAAAAAAAATCTGAACTTGTTTGTGTACTACAGTAGAGAAACAAACTCAAGAGTGTGTTTTATGAATTTAATGGAATCCTTGTGTTTCCACCTGGCTCCAATTCCCTTGAACAATCACACACTTCCATCTCAAAACCTGCCAATGGCACAACTGTTACACACAGGCTGTTTGACCTCTCAGTGATGGTGTTTTGCTTATACAGAAACAGATCCCCTCTGCAGGCTAGGATGGGGTCAGCTGCTGTTCTGTCAATGGCTACTGACCCTAGTGAGGTGTATAAACTGAAGGGAGTTGCTTATTAAATTATAGGTGTACTTTTCAACTTTTTGTATCATGTTAGTTCATGAGTTATACCAAATTACTAAAGGTGTTCAGTCCACTCTATCACCCCAGACAGCTTTTAATATTATTAGAATAAACATTCTCTCTCTCTCTCTCTTGGAGAATATAGTGCATTAATGGATGCATTAACTAATGGTACATTTTTGTAAAGTGTTACTGAACTGTTTTTATTTTGGTGTTAAACATTACGTATGCAAGTTATAATGCATCTTTCTGTGGTTTCAAACAAGGATGGGAGTCTCATTTGCATCTTTCCATTCTTTGTTTGGATGCAATTCAAATGCCTAGCAACCACAACCGTGGGAGTTGAAGGCAATCAGCAGTTGATACAATGACACGCGTGTGTCACTGAGTTCAGTCTTCTATCAAGGGATGAAACAGGCATCAGGTGCTGGTTATAATTGTAACTAAGAGCTGGGAGGAGAGTGGGGGAGTTATTGGATAGTTTGTTCACTTCAGCATGAAATCTCATCGGAACTCACACGGTTATCAGACTAAATTAATTATGCACACAACTCTGAGATACTTGTTACAATCAAGGGATGGGATAAAACCTTGAAACACTTACACTGAAGGGTCTTGACGTTATGTTATCCCATGGGATTTACATTTAATAGAATAACACAACTCGTATAAAGACGTGCAAGTGATAACCTTTAAAAACAAAAGTGTAAGAGATCAAAGTTTGACTATTATCATAATAGGTTTCATCCCACTCAATGCTCTAGTATTAAAATATAGAGAATGGAGAATGTAAAGTTGTTGTGTCATGGTTTACATTACCAATGGTTACATTTGATGCATATAAAAAAAACATCCACAAAGCAGGAAAGAGGAGAGATGATAAATAACAAGGATACAAAATATGAATGCAGATAAAACAGATCTCCCATACTGTAGCCAGGAGTCACAATTCCTGTTTAGTGGCTCTTTAAATCGGAAGTTATGCCACATTGAATATTTATTCATGGAAATAGGACAGAACAACAGAAAAAAAAGTATATATAGGCCCAAGTATAAATATTAAAATGTATTTTAATGATCAAAACCTCATGCTAAGACCCAGAAGTGTCGGAACATCTACTGTATGCATATGGGGGATTGGGTATAAAATTATAAAAGTTCAACTTTGCTCATGGATATTAATTATTTAATATGAAATTTGCCCAGTAGCTCTATGTGATTGGTGGAAATCCAGGCACTGGCAAATATAGTCGGTGCTATTCATAATAGGATTGATGCTTACAACATGCATGTTCGTTTACTGATGCAATTGTCTGGCAGAGGCCTCTGCTTTGTCTTAAAGTTGACATTTTATGAGGCCAGCTGCAATTACTTATTTACTTTGCATTGTGGCCAAGCAAAATAAAACTCTTAAAATATAATCAAAAAGTGGGTGGGACAAACTGCATCCCCTTAGCATGCAATCAGAGCATGATACAACTTTTGGTTTTAAGAAAAGTTAGTTCCTTTTAACTTATGTAGTAACTAATGTTAACATTTGGAACCTAATTGTAAAGTGTTACTAAAATCAAAATTCAACACCAGACGTTTGAATGTAGTGAATCTCATTGAAGAATTCTTTCTGTTCCATTCATTTATTTTCAAAATTACTAAAAGTTTTTTAGGTATCGAAACGAATAAAATCGAATCGAATCAAAGGAATCAAAATCAGAAGCAGAATCATTGATATTTAAAATTAATCACATTACAGAACATATTGACGTATACTTATAAATGTATTACATTATGTATTTTCTCAAAGGGCTTATTTGAGATGAGTACTATTTAGATGTCCGTTTCAGATTTTTTTTTTTTTTCCTCATTCAAAAGACACTTTTATCCAAAGCAGCTAATAGAAATACATCCTTAGGAGGTACTTACAAGTGATGCAATACAAAGTTCCAGAACTGTTAAGAAAAGAACAAAAGTATGAGCTAGTAAAGTGATGTAGGTGAGACATTATGAGACCTCAGTCCTGCCTAAAGAGGCACACCCAGGTTCAGCCTCTAATCTTTAGATAGAGTCTATTCATTACTTGGCTTCTATAGTGCAGGCTTGCCATTATGGCAAAGGGTTAATCTGTTACTGTTTGCTTCTCAAGTTGACACACTCTCATAGTTGCAGACCTCGTTTATCCACTTTAGTCTCGTGATAGAATGCAAAGATATCCGGTGAACCCAGCAGGTTTCCCTGGTGTTGTACTAGAAGACAATGGGCTTGTTTTATTATGATGGTTTTAGACACTGCGGCTGGGCGAATTGCAACTTCAAACCACAGATCAAGCCTCTGATGTTCTGTTTGTTGAGCGTTTCATCTTATCATCCCTGATATTTCGTTTTAGGACTGTTTAATCATCATCGTAAGCTGTTAATTAGTCTAGGATATGTGGATTATGCCTGCTGATATACAATCTTTGTCTCGCAGACCAATCTGGCTTAGGCGGGCAAGAGTTAAACAGCCCTTCCTTTATCTGCTGAACTGCAGAATGCTGAGCAATGGTGCCTGATGCCATGACAACCAGAGGGCCGTTCAGAGAGAAGGGTGGCTGAGGAGTAGGCGTGTGGAAAGAAAAGGATGACAAGAAAAGTAGACCCAGGAGAAAAAAGAGAGAGAGAAAGGTAGAGAGGTGAAAGAGAGACTGATTAAAACTTGAGAACGCTGTAAGAAAAGTGGCCAAGAGGTGGAGAATGACAGAGGAAGGGGGCATGGGGGCGGGGATTGGCAGACGCTGACTGCTTGTTACCGAGTGTCACTGGAGTATTGCATCAGTCCAAGTGGGATGCTCACATTGCAGGATGACATCACAGGAGCGCAGACTGCCTGCCACCCAGAAATGGAGACGGAGGGAGGCTGCCTCTGCCTTTGCTAGCTAATAAGCCAGTGTGCTTCTACAGAGTGCTGCTCTTTTTTGCAGAGTCATTAACACATCGTTGTCATTTTTGGGGCTGCTCTGTTGCGCATGCGCTGGCACGATTTATGCCTTTCCGCACCCCTGAAAATCCCGCCAATTCAGGATGAGAAGTGAAGAACAAATACCAGACAGTATGCCTAATCGTTTAACTCGAATCAGAGCGTACATTATCCAAGACACATGACTCCTTCTGCCGAGTGCGCCCATTAGTGCAGCCTTGTGGATAAAAGAGACTGATATCTAGTCATGCTTGAAGGTGTATCCGATAATAAAGAACTGCTGTTTCTATAATGTGTGTCCAGTCCGTAATGAGCTTTGTGAGTTAGTCATATGTGGTCTATATTTATCATGGAGATTGCAGCAATAAAGTGATAGTTCACCAAATGGAATTTTGTAATTTAGTCACCTTCATGTTGTTCCAAACCTGTATGACTTTTTTCTTCTGTGGAACACAAAATCAGAATTTACGAAGAATATCCTGGTCACTCCTTTCAGCATAACAATGATTTCAGTTTATGCCTGTTCCTCATGTAATTTAAGCGTATGACTTCAGAAGACTTTGAATATAGCTCACAAGCCATATGGACCACTTTTATGATTATTTTATGGTACTTTTTCATTATTTTTGAAAGCTTCAGTTCTCCTGGGGACTAACTGAATGGGAATGTTTAACCAGTATAATTCTCCCTTTGTGTTCAATGGAAGTAAAGTAATTTGGGTTTAGAATGATATGGAGTAAATGATGAAAGAATTTTCATTGTTAGGTGCACTATTCATTTAAAGAAACATCTGTAGTTGTTCTGTTTTTTTTTTTTCTCTCAGTTGGCTTTGAGAGAAACAGCTTATGGCTTATTCCAGGCAGCAAGACAGTGACAGAGAAAGCAGCCTGATTCTCATGAGCTCAGCAGAAAAACAGAAAAGGTGATCGCTCTCACTGTGTGTAATTTACAGTGGATTGAAATTAATTTTCCCCTCCATGATATCAGCTGGGGAACAATGATATTGCTTCTTTCAGCTTTCATCTCCTTTATGAATTATGTATAATGCACACCAGTGGTCACACAACAGCTCTGGGTTTTGTGTGCCTCTTCAGTGCCGCCCTTATGTCTGTGTTAAATATGGAACAATGAAGCCGCCTATTTGCATCTGAACTGAAATTGTACTTTCCACTCTAGTTGTTACAGTCACAGATAAAATATGAGATGCTCACGGCTACATTTAGTCAATACAGAAACAGCACAGTCAGGCTATTGTCACCCAGCAAGCAGGCGACTTTTATATTAGCATGTCGTCAAAATGTCCTTCCATTCACCATCCTCAAATCTACATTGCATGGATGTACCTTTAAAACTCCCCTAACCCTTCTTATTGCCTCATTCTTTCAACAGGATTTGGCATCATTTAGCTGGGTCTTGTAGTCAGGCAGATTAGAATCTCATTCTGCTAGTCATGCCTGCCTTTTGGGCTCACAAAATCTACATGTGGAAACGCATTTCGGCTAAAGTAATCGGTGAAAAGAGTGTGTAATAATAAATCTTGCAGGTATAGTGTGAAACATCAGCTAGCAAACATTACAAAAGCTAAAGACATAAACCTGATGGCAAAAAGTAGGTTAATATAGGTTAATATAAGATATATATGCAAATATATTTTTTTATTTCAAAGTTTTGTGGCTTTTATTTCTGTGTGTTAGCCTTAAGGCTAACTATATGCTAGTTTACTCTTAACAGTGACAAAATAAACTTGTAGCACATATGTATAAATTTTACATGGAGAAATATTGATGACTCACCCTGCACTACACAGATATTTGTTCAATCATATGCTCTCGAGAATAGGTATGTCCTGGTAGGCCTACTTTATTATTTAAACCACAGAGAAGACCAGATTTTTAGTTTGCTGGGTATACATTTCTCTGTAATACAATGAATAATTTGGGACCAAACATTTGATTTTAATGTTGGCATTCATCATGTCTTAGTTCATTGATACTCACTTTGGTAGTTAATTAAAGTTTGCAGTGCATATAGTTGGCAAGATATTTTCCTTTGTAATTTGCACATCTTGGATCAGCCAAATCTGAATACCCTGCAGACATACCATAGAAACACTGTTAGCATTTAGCTCACTGTCCAATAAGAGGACAGGCATGGACCAATAACAAGCCGCAGTTGGTTGTGCATTAAGGTTTCTAAGGCACACACACTTTTCTGACGCTCAAATCCCATAGTCACGTGTGTCTTTCTCCGGTGTTGCAGAGGCAGCTAGCAATACACTTAAGTCCAAACCAGACATTCTCAGTCTCAAAAACAGAGTGACCTCAGATAAATGCATCAGTCTTGCATTTACAGCTCGTATGGACGTAATTTACATGGTCCTGTGGCATTTATTACTTGTTCATTATGCATTGGGTGTAAGTGATTAATATTTTCCCACAGCTTTTTATGGATTACTGTGACTGTTCGGTTGCTTGTCATTGTTTTGGGTCCATCTGCTCATGCTGAACTGAAGCATGGACGGTGACAATTAAGCAAGTTTGACAGTTGACAAGAACAGCCTTTGTCAGGCACGAGCCATCTGGAGGTTCCTCCCTGTCCTGCATTAAAGATATGCAAACATTGTGATCCTATTTTTTGCTCTGGCCATAGAGGGACATTCTCCCTCTTGATGGATAGATCACACGTATGAGAAAGAGGCGTACAGGAAGACAGATTGCCATCCACAATATAATTGTTCCTAAAGCAGACCACATTAATGATTATGATATGTACATACATTAATGATATGTACATACAGAAGAAAACCTGAAGCACAGGCAACAGTTAGCAAAAAAATACATTTTTGCAAAATGCCTGGAGGAAGTTCAGTGTTTTTCTTAATATTTTATTTTTGAAACTTATAAGACTGACGGGATCAACACAAACTGAACTGAACTTTTGACTGAAAAGGTTTTTTATTTGTTAATGTTAGGATACTAATTTTATTTTATTATTAGCATGTGTGTTCTTTATTTCATTAGCACAAATGACAGATTGTCCAGAATTATTTCCACAGATTCCCATAATAGACTTTTATGAGCAGCTGTTTCTCTTATTATGATGCTTCTAATATATTTACTGATATGCACTGTCAATATCTCCAATCAACATGCTGTCTTTTACATATATATATATATATAGCATCAAAATCATTAAGTTATTTCCTTCAAACCGAACTCTGTTCTCTCATCAGTTTTGTACCTCATAGTAACGGTTCGACCAATAGAATGTCGACTTCCGCTCTTCGAACAAGTTCATTGGATCATGAGAAACACGCGGCTGCAAATAATGTACAAACTCCGACTTTAGCAACTAGTTGGGAGAGCCGCGCATTCTGATTGGCTCCAAATCTGGAGTGTGCGTGCTGTGCTCCACAGCACCTACAGTGCCAGTGATCCGTTTTAAGGCCAGTCCATTACGTGCCGGTGAAGGGGTGCAGAAAAATGATGTCACTTGTGAATGAAACGACACGGCGAAACGACAATAAATAACTACAAACTCGGCCTTCTTTTCCCGTTTTTAATTATTTCTTATATGTATTAGCCGCTGAAACGCAAGCACGAGTAGAGTAATTTGCTCCACGCGTGTCGGTTGGAACAGGTCCCCCCCATGCTGTGCGCATCGAATGGACTCCTCCTCATGAAGTGAAAGGGCCGGTAGACCTGGGGAGCTGATTGAAATGAAGACTACTGTTTCGTCATGGTAGGACGGAGTGGATTGTAGAGCTGGTATCTACTTTCTGTTCTGTTGGACTGTTATGAATTTTTATTTTATTTTATTTTTTTATAAAAAATGTTCTATCAAGTGATATCGGATGAGTGAAGCCTGGTGCTTTGACAGCTTTCATGACACGCAGTTACTCTGAAGCAGGCATTCAGACGGTTAAAGTTGAGCTCTCCGTTCAGTCAGACGAGCTTTTTATGTTTCTTTCATTAGTCTGTGTTGAAAATTTGATTTTACTCCGTTCGGTGAGAGCCTAGTCGATCACCAGAGGACTCAGACCATGTACAATACAGTGTGGAGTACAGAGAAAGAAGATGACGACTGGAGAGACGTGATGATGCCCTATTCCACTGAATTAATATTTTACATTGAGATGGACCAGCCGCCAGGTACAGATAAAACTATTAATCTAACAGCACGCTTAGTTCACCCCGGTAATGTATATTTTGTCATGTCCTCACTCTAACATTGATACAAACCTATATTACTTTTTTCTCCTCCATGAAGCACAAAAGGTTAGAGACTGACAGCCACAGTCACCATTTACTTTCATTGTATCTTTTTTTCATACAGTGAAAATGAATGGTGACTCAGAGTCATTCTGCAGATCTCCTTTTGTTTCATGAATGACGTTTAGCGTATTCAACATTTACACAGTCGCATTATCTGACATTGCAGTCATATGTCTGCTTAAAGAACTGGAGCTTGCCCCTCTTTATAGTTGAAATGTATTTTATTTCAATGTTACGTACTGCGAGCCATGTATGGCTGGCATTTAAAAACCCATCTCGCCACCTTAAAATCGTTCATTTGCTGTCAGCTTGTCAGTAAAATGTGCCTTAGTCGTACTTATATAATGCACTGTCCGCATTAACATTATCGTGTACATTTCAAATGCATCACAACCGACTTCTCACTCAGACATGGGAGCCATATTAAAGCCTCTTTCTCCCTGAAGAGAGTGCAACAGTCTACATCCATCTGTAGTTTTTATTTTCAAGTAATAGTTCATCTGAATACGAAACTCCTGACATTGTCACCCTCTTATTATATCAAATCTGTATGACATATTTTTTCTTCAGTAGAACACAAAATGAGATGTTAGTGTGTCAGTTTCCATTCACTTTTTGCATCTTTTTTTATGCAATGAAAGTTAATGGTGAATGAGATGTCATTTTGCATATCTCCTTTTAGGTGAACTATCTCTTAAAGGACCAGAGTAAACATCTCTGTATATATTTATTAATATTATAATTTTGCATGTAATTTGGGCCTGTAAATGGTTAAATGAACATATTTATAGAGAGATTGTTACAGGTCCTGCTATAGTCTGTCAGTTTTTCCTCAGGAGATTTGGACATTTTGCATGGCTCACCACAAATGGTATTGATATGCAAAATGTGGAGAGATCGAAATGCACTCTATGAATTGGTTTGACACCTTAAGTGGTGTTACACAGGATCTGCTCCTGAGCCCGTTTTTGAAAATAGGGACTATATAGCTTGTAAACCAGTGAAATCACATAATTATATATGGTGAAAGCTCTTCAGGGGTCTATTGGAGCAAGTTTCCCAGCTTTCTGAATGTTAGTTTTGGTGTTCTGCGCTCCTTATTTAAATTCAGTGCCATTCATGTGTCATCTATTAAGCGCTGACACCATTTTATTGGCATTAACAATGATGTCATAGACTGGAAACTGGATCCCATTCAGAAGTCACAGGCATAGTTGACAATGGGTCGTTAATTCATGTCGTTAACTCCTGCAATAAAGAGACGGATGACACTTTTGGAAGCGTGAAATGTGAATGGAATGAGAAAAGAGACTGTGTTTGACAGTTTTGCATGAGGCTGTTACTTTCGTGTGACCATTGTGAGGGGTTTTAAGACAAACACATTTTGTGCATCATTTCTTGACAGCGCATCTGTAACATTTTATGGAGGTTGCTAGATTGTGAAGATGGTGCTGTCTTTATGTATCCGCATACACTTAACGGTTTCTTGGTCCAAATGCAGCCTTATTCCAAGAGTGGGCAGAATGAATCATTTTATTACGTTTATGATATTCTCTGCGTTGTTCAAAGGAACAATGCCTAACGGTCAGTTCTAACCTCCTCGTTTCCTAGAAAATGAGCTGTGGTGGACTGAACGGATCTGGCAAGCAGGATTCTGGCTTGAATAGCCCTTCGATTGCTCTGCCACGGGGATGAATGAGCACAGCACCGTGTGATCAACCCGCACATTAATCTTATCTTTCATTCTGTGCCACTGCACACAGGTTTATCAGATCTCTCCTTTTTTCTATCCGTCCGTTTGTCCCCATGTACTGTCAATAGCCACACATTGACTTATCATCTGCTTCTTCCTCAACTCACGGCACTTCATCTCCGAGACGCTGTTAGAGAGGCACTGCGGGACCGCCTGGCCCGAGAGAAGATGGGTAGATTAGAAAGAGTGACTCAGAAAGGAAAGAAACAGGACGAGGTTCCCGTGCAGATGTTCATTAGAATATTTATTACAGCTGAATTGAGATGTGAAAGGCTCCGAGGTACGGTCCTGTATGTGCGTGCGTCTGCAAACAAGCAAGCAACCGCTTTGTTCCATTGCAGTGTCCAATGAGCACAGGTGCCACACCGCCCCCAGGGGAAAGTTGGCCCCTGTCTCTTAGGGCCAGTGATGTGTGAGTGTAATAAAGGCTGGCTGGACAACAAAAGTGCAACGACACCAAAGGGAAAGTCTGCTTCTAACATCCCTCAATGGGCATTCGTATGATATAAGGGATGGAAATGTCACTATCTCTCTTGATACATGGTTCTTTCTTTGTTCTGTGCCTTTTCAGCTTGTTCTGTCTTGAATGTATTTGAGCTTGTTCATTCATAAATGTCCACAGAAAATGTATATGTTGAGGAAGGTTTTCTTTAGCAGAATGTGAAACCAGTATTTTTCTTTCTCTGTACCAATAGGCATATGTGCACATAATACAATACAATACTATATATATATATATATATAGGTATTGTATTATGTATGTATGTGGAAAATAAATAAATATATATATTAGTTAATTAATAAATTAAGTGTGTTTAGGCAATCAGCACACTTTTAGCATCTGGTAATCTTATGTTTCCAGCAATGTGGCTGTGAAGCGGTTCGATGCATGTGTCCCGGTTTGTGTTCGCCTCAGCGTGTGTTAGCGTCTTTGCCTTGTCTCTCTCTGGGAGGAGCACTTCCCCCCTCCTACATCATTCCCCAGAGCTTTCCGCTCTCTCTTTCTCCGTCTCATATGGTTGTGTCCACCTCCCCTCCTGCTTTCTCATTGGCTGCTGCCGACTTCTCCATTGAGAGGGTTTGTTAAGCCAGCAGCATCTGAATTTAGGAGCAGGGATTTTCCCTCTGGCTTTAGTCTGAAAGGCAGAGCGAGCGAGGGAGGGTGGAGAGAAAGCGAGAGCGAGTGGGAGAGAGAGAGGGAGAGGGAGAGAGAGAATAAGAGGACTTGTGTCACAGACAGCTGAGTGCAGGCTGTATACATGCAGCTCAAAAAGGATCCTGAGGAGGACGGTAAGGGAGACACCATTCTTCTTTTCTTCTGCTTTTTCACGGTCACTGTCTTTGCTTTCGTCTTTTCTGTCTTATAGCTATTATAACGCTCTGAACAGACTGTCAGGGGAGCACAATGACAATTAGTGTTTGTCCTATTGTGTGGGAAGTGTCCTGGATCTTATATGGATGGAAACATGCGCTGTTGTCAACATGAATTAACGTAAGAACCATGCTTTTTCCAGGACGTGTAATCCTTGATAGTTGTACTTCATTTTTCTTGCTTTGTGATTTTATTTTAATAAAAAATAATTTGAGGCTGTTATAAGAGTTCAGCTGCAAGGATTGTCTTTTAGTCATTCATTAGGAGCAGATGGTGACAGTGCATCATGATAATAAGTGCACAGAACGCGTATGGTTTCACATGTGATTGTGAGCGTCCCCGACGGACTATTTAAACCACCCATGTGCTTGGTGACACTTTTAATTCATTCCCCCTGGATCGGGACGTGGCAGCCCTCGCCTGCTGCTCCCCTCAATGGCACTGTCATCACTCTCTGCCACATGCTTTTTCTCATGCTAATGCACCCCCTAATTTGTACATACAAACCCTAAACTAAACTGTTTTGTGTGCGTGTGTGGTGTCAGTCTATGTTTGTGTTGTCTTTCAAAGTACCGTTGCTTTATCGGCTCCATCACCTGTAGAACCAGAAGTTTGAACATGTCTTTTTGTTTCTGTGCACAAGTGCACGGCTGTAGAACAATGACCTCTAGAGATGATGTTTTGAGCTGCATGTTGCCATTTATATTTGTTTCCTAAACAATGGACTGCTTGGTCGCCGATCGCCATAGGCTTTACCTATGGATGTATAGTTTTCTTTGTTCAGACTTGCGCAGCTCTGCAGCGCTGCATTGCCACTCACTCCTTCTCGTTCTTTCTCATCCTTTCCATCCTATAGTCACTTTCCTTTTCTCACGTTTCCCTATTCATCTTTCATAAAAAGTTTGTTATTTAGAAAATATAATAATATTTTGAAATTATAAAATTATATCTTACTCCTTGATTTAAAAAATAATAATTTTACCCTAATTTATTTGTTTTGCTTTTATTGTGAAGCATGCTGGGCTAGTTTACTGTTGTAGAAATTTAAAATAAATCTTTTCACTTTTGTAATTTAAATTGACCCCCTTTGTTTGTTCAGTTTTGCCATAAATCATGATCGTAATTGGTTTGAATCTGTGAATGGTAGCTTTAAAAATGAGTGCATTCTGCGACTGTGGACTTTCCATTGTGTGCCCCCCAGATGCGATATCTCTGACACTAACACAGACGGGGTGACCGCTGTAATTAGAGCACCTAGTCACATCTCTGACTCTTTCTTGCTCTGTTTCCTTCCGTTTTCCATGTTCTTTTCATACTCACACCCCATCACTAGCTCACAAAAATTTAAAGATAACCAAGTGTGTGTGTAGGACAAAGGTGGTCACACACTTACAGATAGAGCTGACAGTGGAAAACTGGTAGGCAGGAATTTGAGGTTTCAGCTGGTCTTGTGCACCTGCCTTTTGGCTGCTGTAGAGGGCGAGTGAGAAAAAGGGGGGTCATTTCCCTTTCTGGTGGAAGGCTGCTACTGGAGCTCTGAAAGGGGCTTTGTGACGAAATGAAATATCAGGCTGAAATATATGCTTCAGGCATATATATATATATATATATATATATATATATATACATACATACATACATATGTATATGTACATGTAATTTAGAGACCCACTAAACCGAGATTCAATCTCTCACTTTTCAATTCTAACATGTGAGCTGAAAACACACACAAACAAATGTATATGTACATTTGTTTGTGTGTGTTTTCAGCTCACATGTTAGAATTGAATAGTGAGAGATTGAATCTCGGTTTATTGTATCTCTAAATTACATTAGGGAGTGGAGGTGGTGAGCCACGTGGGTATTTGCAAATGTAATATTAATATGGTGATTATTGTGTTGGCGTAGAGGGAACAGAAGGTTATACATTGTCAAATGACTCTTCATAAGCTGCTATGCTGCACAAACGGTCCTCTACCAGGGGGTGAGCGCTCCCCCTAAAGTTTGTGACGACAGGAAAGTGCACAGGGACGCCATATTTTCAGCTTCCAAAAGTAATTTCTTTGAAGAAATGTTCATTTTCCATTCAAGGCATTTGGCTGGTCTCCTCTCGGACCAACTGAAATGTTGGAATAGTGTGTGTGCACACCTGCAGGAGCAGAGTTTGGGTGGGGATGTGTCCGTTAGCCTGGCTTTGCTTTGACTGGTTGAAGCGGCTCACCCCACCAGACTAAGGTGTTTCCTGTGGGCCAGTGGAGGGAGGAGTTGTCACTGTGCCCAGGTCTCCGACTACACTCATGCACTCTCACTCCAAAAACCGCCACTGCTTTTAATTAATGACACCCTCAAAGAAAGCCATTCACACACCCCTCTTCCCGCACACCGAAACTTTAAAGAACCATAAAGATCTTCAATCCACAAATGTTTGCGATGTTGGGAAGTAATAAAACTTCAATGACAACTTTAGAAATTTAAAGTACTGAAATGGCAACATAAAGTATATTTCTCTCTATCTTTCTTCAGAGAGTCTTCATCTCTTCTCTGATCTTTAATGATTTTATTATTATTTCTTATTAAAGGAGCCAATTGTGTGCGGAGCAGTGGGTCATTCCACAGTGTGCCAGCAGCAATGATTCATTCATTGGCTATAGTGTGCATTGCATGTCCCTGTGGGCTTTTATTTCCGTGACTCACCTCCGGTGTATTGAACCTTAGTCTTGCCTCTTTTCATTCGCATACCAGAAAGAAGTTTCTTTGGCTAGAAGGGCCCAGGGGTTTCTAGAATCAGCTTGGGCTTTTATGACATCCGTATGCTCACTTGCTCCATGCCTTCCCCATTTCCTAATGCAGCAGACCACTCCCCCTCCCCTGTCCTGGCATATATATACACCCGTTCTCACGCAGCCTTGTCTCTGCCAGGCTAAGGACAGGTGGGTGACTGTTTTTAAAGAATCTTGACTTTTATAATGATGTGGTCATATTTGAATTCATTATGGCAATAATCTGCATGAGCCACGTCCTCCCTAAACAGTCCGCTGGTATTGCTTGGAGCATGTCTTTGGTTTCACTTAAAAGCCTTCTGAATAAACCTGTGCATTGAGAACGGAGTGGTGCGTTGCTGTTTCAAGGCCCCTGTTGCAAGTTTCATCTAGGTCAGGGGGAGGTTAGTTTGGCTTGGCGGTAGGTGCAAGGCTTGAACACTATGTCTCTGTACATTTCAGACGGAGTTCCAGCCTTCGGTTTTGTTTTTTTGTCTCAGACTAGTCTTTGCCAACTGCACCTGGTCTTGAAGGTTTCCCTGAATCACTTGAACACAAAACACGTGAACACCTTTTTTAGAGCAGCTGCCGTTGCATCCCTAGATTCAGCTAGTCTTGCTTAAAGTTGTGTAACAGATTTGCATGGCATTTAACAGTCATTCAAGTTTAGTTTTGGCTCTAAGTTTGAAAAATTCACATCAGGAGATTAGACATGAGAATGCATGCTATGAAGATGTAACATACAGCACATACTCTCTCAGCGACATTTCTGTGAGTGAGGGTGTCATGATGCACTGCGTGGCTGAGCAGTACGTTCTGGTGACCCCTGACCCGCAAGATAGCAAGAGCATCATCAGCGTTAGCTTTCCAGCGTGCTGTTGCGGCAGCTGTTGTTTGCTTTTGCTGGCAACAAAGAAAGCATATCACTCAAAGGAAAGAAACCTGTTCATTACATATTCAGCAAGTAGAAGAAAAGCAAGACTGGCAGAGAAGGTCATTTTGTTTTTTGTTTACACTTTCGCTTGGGCCGAACGGAATATGTTGTTGTTGCATTTTCCGTGAAAACTGATCTTTTGCATTTTCAGTGGAAATCACTGTTGCATTTTCCGAAACAAGCTCGTCTAACTACACATGATGTGACGGAGGAGAGAGTATTGAAAGGCCATCTATGGGAAAATTTAGGCCCAAAGGTCAATAGTTAATCCTGGGCGGTAACATTACTACTATTCGACTGTCAGTACTACAAGTACTCGCAAACTCTTAAAAGACAAAAAACACTATCCCAAAGCATTGTGTGTGTGTTGTTGTTGTTGTTGTTTTTTATACAGCTATATTGTATTCCTACCATTTTTTTAAATTTAAGTTCAAATTTGGAATCTCTTAGCAACTTAACCTTATTCATGAGGATGAACAACACAGCCATTTGTTAACATGATATCCGCTTAGTTTATTCTTTAAGAAGATTAGGTTTTCATCTGTAAGGTCGCAACACCAACTTCATATTTCTAGGATTGCTCATGAGGTTAGAAGATTTTCCACTAAAATAAATCTCTCATTTCTTCTGCAGCTCTTCCTCCCAAGCCAACAAAACCCATGACACCAGTAAATGGCAACGGTGTGAAAGAAGCCGCCAGCGGCTCATTGCAAGAAGCAGAATGGTACTGGGGAGACATATCAAGGTAAGAGTCACTTGACACTAGACTTCATTTCTCACTTGATTGAATTTCTGTCTGTTCTGCTCTGAAAATCTTTCCTCATGCCAGTTAGATGTGTGACTCTGCCCTCATCACGTGGTAGACACGTACGGCAGTGTGTAAGTCAGGTGATAGTTTGCCAGTACAGTCATAAGACTGCATTTGGATCAGATGAAAAGTAATCTGGGTTGTTGGGAGATGTCAGATCTTCCTATCCCTCCACCTAATGGCTTCCAAGTTGGTAGCCTGAGGTGGAGTCAGCTCTGGAGTGTCATGTTGCTCTTTCAGCTGCTCTGCAAACTTTTTCTGTTCTTTTTTTTTTCTTTATGTGAGCTGGTGAACTTATTTTGATCCTCTCTTCTTTTGGCTCACTTATCCTGGAGGCATGTACGCTTTTCCGCAGCTGTACAAAAGCAGAAAGGCAATGCAGTGGGGGAGAGACACAGGAAGAGCTGAAAAAAGAAAGACAGGGGGTGGTTTAGTTGCCATTACTTAAGGGGAGGGATAGAAGAACCCAAATCTCCAAAATGTCAAGCTGTCTGGCCAGTTTCCAACACAACCCATAAAACTCTCAGGTTTTAGCAGATTAGTCTGCTGCTTAGTGACCAGCTTTAGACTCGTTTGATGTTGGGCGAGTAGAAATTCTTTAGAAATGCTCACAGGCTCACCGATCTCTGAAGCCCTGCTATCCTTTAACTCACACAGTCCCTTCCAAGATAAACCAGATCTGCATTTCACTTCAAACTTATGCTCAGTGCTTACTAGTTTCAAAATCAGAAAGTAACTAAACTCTAGGCATCAAATAAAGAAGAACTCCAAAGCACAGTGATGCTGACGGTTACATTTTAAATATGGACTACCATTATGGTCTCAGTGAAGAATGTGTTAATCCTATTATAATATTACTACTATACAACCATACTAGTACTTAGATAAAGCAGTGGTAGTGCATTGAGAGTTGATTTTAGTTGAGTACATAGTAATGGTTCTCAGCCATGTTAATCATCAGCATGCCTGTTGTGGATTTCTGATTTTCTTGTAGGCTTGAGCTTAGATGAAATCAAAATTGACTATTTATTTACAATATGTAGGCCTACTCTTAACTTTTTATGCAAAATTGTGCCTGTTATTCCACAGATATAAATGTTTGTATCGATAATTTTGATAAACAATTATGATTAAGTGATTATTAAGGCTGCATAACATGCAATACTTCTGTTGAATTTGAGTCATTGTCCAAATATCTCCTCTATCCTGATGTTTTTGAATGCAAAAACACATCCCACTTCACACTGACGTTACTGCTGCTTGCTCATCATGCGCATGACGTCATCTGTGCACAGTTGCTAACCTTTTCTTTTGTCTGCTCTTTGCATCTTCATACCTCATATTGCAATGTTTTTTGTTTTGTTTTTATTACATCACATTACAGAAGCAAACATGCTTGTAATTTCATTTCTCAATTGCTTCTCTAATCCAAACATGTTACTAAAATAGGACACCTCCCCTAAACGATGAACTTGCTGATGCACTGCAGCCTAAAAATGCACCTGATTCCCACAGCTCCCAGTGCAGGATGTAAGAGAGGCCTCCTCCCCCAGAAAGGTGGGAGTGCTGCTTAGTCGAAGGCTCCTTACCTCAGCAGCCCAAAGTAGGCTAAATATACCCCCTCCTGAGGGCCAGGGCCGGGGTCAGCTGAGCTCCAGCATGACTAGGCTGTTGGCTGTCAGGAGAATGGGAGGAGGCCTGTGTGACATTCCTCCCAGACAGACTAAAATAGAGAAGGGGGCAAAAAAGCAGGAAAGTCTTTGAAGCCTGACAGCTCCTCCGTTTGTCGTCTGGAGGCACTTTTAAAGAGACAGACTGTCTGATTTTAAGACAAGAGCTGGATGCATCGGAGTACATGTGGGTGTGCAGGACGGGGTCAACAGTTAAACCATTCAAAGATGTCTCATTCTCTCCCAGACGGCTGTAGCAGACAGTATGGTCACAGACCAGTGCCTTTGCCCTCTGCCAGACCAAATTTATTTATACAGCCAGGCAAAGAGAAGTCATGTTTTTTTGCATGTGTGTGTCAGCCCTTTCTGTAGAGTATAGGACAGAGGCCACGGAAAACTTATTTTAGCTGTAAATATTAATTATTAAGTGCAAGATTTGATGTGTGGAGTATCTCTTTTTTCTGTGCAGGGAAGAGGTGAATGACAAACTGAGAGACATGCCTGATGGTACTTTCCTGGTACGGGACGCCTCGACAAAGATGCAGGGAGATTACACACTAACGCTAAGGTAACTAATATTTTTGAAAAGCTTCTACTCGTTTAAAACCCTCTCCATTCAGCTTACATTGATCTGTGGGCCAATGCAATCTCTTTTTTCCCTACAGGAAAGGTGGAAACAATAAGCTAATAAAGATCTACCACCGGGATGGGAAGTACGGTTTCTCAGACCCGCTCACGTTCAGCTCAGTGGTGGAGCTCATCAGTCACTACAGGCACGAGTCCCTGGCCCAGTACAACACCAAACTGGACGTAAAGCTCATGTATCCCATCTCCCGCTACCAGCAGGTAAATGAGCTTAGATCGAGAGCGGGGGTATCACATTTACAGCCATCCCTTCCTTTCCTTTTACCTCTTTGTCCTCCCACCTCTCCCTCCCTCGCTCCGGCCCTAAAGAGCGTGTTTGCTGAATGAATTGAGCAGCTTGTTGTGAGTGAAACTGCAGAGGCAGCAGGATGCTTTTGGCATGAAATATTACTTTGTTTATTGCCACAGCAGCGCACCTCCTAAATAATTGCAATGTCGAAAGGCCATCCAGGCATTTATTTGTTTCCTCCTCCTCCTCCTTCGCCCTCCCGGTATCTTGACACACAGGTGCTCATTATTTAGGGGGTTCCACAAATGTAAGCCCTCGAGAGGCACTTACAGATTCCAAGATTTTTATTAATGATTCCTGGAAGAAAATTCTTGAAAAATGGCTTTCACTTTGTAAGCAAAACCTACAGTATGTTGCTGCGAGCATTCCTTTTTTTTCCCATCACACTTTTCTTCTTTCAGCAATTCATATCAATAACAATGCTTTTACTCTCGCTCTCTCAGGATCAGCTGGTGAAAGAGGACAACATTGATGCAGTGGGGAGGAAACTCCAGGAATATCACAATCAATATCAGGAGAAGAGTAAAGAATATGACGGACTCTACGAGGAGCACACAAAAACCTCACAGGTAAGCCTTTTAGAACATCGCTATCGGATCGATAGACAACCGACCCATTAACTCCAGTGCTAAACGCCACATGCGCAAACAATTTATTCCATTACAGAAGCTCATTGACCAATTAACCAAGTCTATCAAGAGGCACAGCATCACATCCATTGATTTATCTTTCCTTTGATTGCAGGAGATCCAGATGAAACGTACTGCAATAGAGGCCTTCAATGAGACCATTAAAATTTTTGAAGAACAGTGTCACACGCAGGAACGCTACAGTAAAGAATACATCGAGCGATTCCACAGAGAGGGCAATGACAAAGAGATTGAAAGGTACGCAATGTCCTCAATTAAGAGCGCTTTGGTCGGCAACCTTGATCTGTGGGTTTACAAATCGTTCTTGTTTCTTTCTCAGGATAATGATGAACTACGAGAAGCTCAAATCCCGTCTTGGCGAGATTCACGACAGTAAGACCCGGCTTGAACAGGACCTGAAAACACAGGCTCTGGACAACAGGGAGACGGACAAGAAAATGAACAGCTTAAAGCCAGATCTCATTCAGCTCAGAAAGATTAGAGATCAGTACCTTGTGTAAGAAGAACCTTCCTTTGCACCTCATTTCGTCATCTTCATTGTTGACAGTTTTTCCTCCATGTATAAACACTCCACTGCTTCTTTCTCATGCAGCTGGCTCAATCATAAAGGTGTTCGACAGAAACGAATAAACGATTGGCTGGGGATCAAAAACGAGAACACGGATGAGTAAGTCAAATTGTCATGTATTACTTGAAATTTGAGATCAAATGACTGGCTCCATCACAGCATCTAACACATTTCCTCTCCAAATCACAGCACCTACTTCGTCCGTGAGGAGGATGAGAATCTGCCTCACTACGACGAGAAGAGCTGGTTTGTGGGGGACCTAAACCGAACGCAGGCAGATGACTTGCTACACGGCAAACCCGATGGAGCCTTCCTCATCCGCGAGAGCAGCAAGAAGGGCTGTTACGCCTGCTCTGTTGTGTGAGTATCTTAAGAAGATGTAGACATAGTGAGGTTATAGTTATGCCAATGAAATGGGAGAATGATGATTTCTTAAGTGTCTACAAATTGTTTTCTTAGACTGTATACCTCTGTTGCCTAGATTTGTTTCAGTTTTAATAATTTTTAATTAAAAGTAGTTTTAAAATAAAATTACATTTACATTAACAATAGTATATGAAACAAAAAACTTGCATTAAAATTTTAACATTAAGGCCATTTCAGTCTATAATGTTTTTGTCTCCTTCACCTTAAGTTCAGATCTAGTCTCATATTTACATTCTCTGTCCCCATCTCATCTCATATAGGCATATATAAAATTAGATGTATTTTTCATAGACATTTCAATATTAAGACTCTACCTTTTCCCAGCTACAAGAAACAAATCAATGTATCGATCCTCTTTGATTATTATTACCTCTAGAGCGATATGAACTTTGGTTGTCATTGAGCAAACGGATTGCCTTTATCTTTGTCTGAGGTCAGATTCTGGTTTGAAATCACATTGATAATGAGATCTGTCATGTTTCTGTCTGTAGTGTGGACGGCGAGGTGAAGCACTGCGTCATCTACAGCACACCCCGCGGCTACGGTTTCGCCGAGCCCTACAACTTGTACAGCACTCTGAAAGACTTGGTCCTGCACTACCACCAGACCTCACTGGTCCAGCACAACGACTTGCTCAACGTGCGGCTGGCGTACCCAGTGTATGCACAGATGCCCTCAGGCCCTCGGAGATGAAGACTCGCCCCCCAAAATTAAAAAAAAAACTACACTCATGGGAGGGAGAAACAGTTTCTGAACAAACAAAAAAAAATACCAACAACTACAAAAAACACTTGCTGCAACACGTCAGCCACCTTGGAGTTATATATTTTTACAAGAACAATTTGGAGGGCATTCTTTCTAAAGACTGCTTGATTTGCACAAGGAAGTTTTAAATGTTTGTGAATGTGAAAAAAGCAGAAGGAAGCAGAGGAGGCGAGTTTCAGGTGACCCGCGCTGCTACCTAAACTCCAGCTGGGATTTTTTACATGCTCCATTTTAGCTTTTAGCTTAAGCTTTTTTTTCCTGCCTCGATTTTCTCACATCTTTCTATTTTTCATTCAGCCGTTTTTTTTTTTTGTTTTTTTGTATTGTCTTTGCAAAATTCTTAACTATATGTAAGGCAGGAAAATATTTAGTTTGTTTAAATGTCTCCATCTCTCTCTTTAAGTGTTTAAAAAAGGCAAAAACTGTAGCAAACAGACGACTGACACTTTCTAGAGTGTTCTCACAGTGACTGCTGCTGAACGAGGGGTTGTGGGATGGTTTGGGAGGGCACAAGTGAAAATGTGTTGTAGTCTTAAAAACAAAAGCTTGTTTTAACACTAACCTTAGAGGTGTTTCTTTTTTTTGTCCTTGTTTTCTGTTTGGCTGGATCAAAAGTTTTGTCCTTTCCTAAGCAGTTAAGATCGCTACAGCTCAGTGCAGAGACCAAAGTTGGCATGGGGAGGACTTTTTTTTTTACTTGTGATAAAATTGGCTTGTATTAATTGAGCAAAATTATACTTAATACACCTAGTTTGCAAACTACTTAAAATAGTTTGGATCTGTGTCCTGTGAACAGAAGCATTTTTTTAAGAACCAAAATCGCATGCACAGACACAGTCGACATAAAGCACTTATATAGAAATGACAACTGACCACTGCACCAAAATTGAAAAAAATTAAAATAATTACTCATGTGGTTTTTCACTAATGTGGCATCTTAATGCTTAATTGGATTTGTGTACCTGTCAAACATGTTCAGAAGACGTTCTTCAGTAAGCGGGAGCAGTGTTAGAGCAGATGTGCTTTAGTACGTAACTTGAAAAAAAGTGCAATCCAGCTTTTGATGGTAGAGAAGTGGTCTGTCAGAGAGATAAACAAACTGCTCTCAGTGGCATCAAAAAGCGATAATCACTTGAACCTTTTGAAGAATTTCCTTTAAAAAAAATAAAAATCCCCTTTATTGCCTAGTGCTTCTCTCTTTAGCAGGTTGACTCATTCTGTATCAGAAAAGAGACAATACACTTTATTGTTTGGCTGCCTGTTGGGTTTTAATGTCGCACAATAAAACCTTTATGAAAATATTCAAAGCTATATGCACAATATTCACTGTCGGTACGTCAGTTATATCACTTCCTGTTTTTGTTGGGCTTCTGGCATGCAGGTGTCCAGTTTAGTATTGAAGTCCACATTGTTGTTTTTCGTTTTCTCCCACAGTTTCCCCTTTTTACAATTTAGTTGTATAAGACTGTTACAGTCTTACAGGTCATTAACCAGCACAGACAGCCCTCACCCACCACTGCAACTACCCATCTCACTCAATGCACAGCATGCTGCGGTAGAAACAGCAGCATATAGTGAATTCAACTGAAAATTTAATGACATTATTTGTCAAAGCACTAATGGCAATTTCTAACTATTTTAAGTTTTGGCAAATTGGTGGCAAATTCAAACAATTGTACCGTTTTGTACTATCTGCTTACACCCCATTTACGTTTAGGTTTGGGTGGAAGTTTTCGTATGAATCAAAACAATTGCCAAAACGTAAAATAGTTGTTTTTTTTCATGAGGTTGTGTTAATTGTTCCTAAAGTGATCTGTATTATTTGAGATGGAAAACTTGGAGTCTTTTGGTGGATGGTTGGTGGGTTAGTTTGGAAACGGGCAGAGCATTCAGTCAGATCAGCTGTTGAGATGAACTTACAACCTAATGAAAACCACATGCAGACAGGGAAACTGATGGAGGTTTTTCCCCATCCACTGTTCTTTTCAGTTGCTTTTCATTTGCTATTGCAAGTGGCTGTGGTTTTCTTGGGTTTGATTGGGTGTTACTGGCAGAACTCAGCGTTCTTGTCTTGTCTGCTCTAGCATCGCTGTGGCACGGCCAGAACACGCTAGCCTCAGCAGATCAGCTGTTTGATTGTAGTTCTGTGTGTGCGACCGTTCACTAATATGTCTTTGCAGCCTTGGTGTTGCCATTTTTCTGTGGAAAGCTTTTGGTTGCTGTGTTTCTATATCATAGGTCCAGCTTTATTCTATCCTCCAAATGTTTTGAGTTTCAGATTTGTTTTGTTTTTTTTTTTTTTTTTTTAAGCTGGGCCCCAGAGGGGCCCCATGTCTATTACTTGAACTCTTGCATCACTCACCATTGAATGTCTTTAATAATACATAGATACATTTATAAAAACAGGAAATCCCTTTTATGGCACGAGTGGATTGAGTATAAAACGTATAGACTGGAACTCAACTTGTGTGTTTTGTTGAAAGTAAAGGGGCTTATTTATGTTCACAGAGCTGATTATTGGAGTCCAGTATAGCACACATCATATTTGAATAACTGTTTGAAACAAAATGTTTTATTCACTTTTTTGCTACGTTTATTAGCGTTTTCCCAGGCGACGAGACCAAAGATTTAAGTTTGGTTTGTTTTATTTTCTTGGGTAGTTCTAGTTTTGAAGAGATGCATAATTTTCTTCCCTTGTATTTCAATTGCCTTGCTTTCATGCAAACTTAATTTTGTGTCTTAGATTTTGGGTTGCTATTGCTAGCCCCTCACGCAAAATAACAATGTCTTTATTACTGTCCGTATATTGAAGGGTTCACTGTGGATTGGCTGGGGGTCCATTTTTTGCCATTTAAAAAAAAATTGATGACAATTTGTTTACCGAAATGAAATGTAGTTTTGTTAAGCCTCAAATTGAACAGTCTGGCCTAAAGCTGATTCATTTTTGCACTCACTTGTTTGTAAAAGATAAATGCTTTTTTTGTGTGTGCGTGCCATCACAGTAATTCCTTGTCATTAATTTGTCCGTTAGGTCACTAAACCACCTCTAAAGTTACCAAAATCAAGTGTTTCTATGCCTCTTTTCTTTACAGAATAGTCTTGCGTTCACTCCAGCTGGAGACATTGTTGCTTTTTCTTTTTGTAAAACTCATTAAAGAAAACAGACAACCCTATACCACACAGAAATGTATGGTTTGTTTAGGAAAAAAAAGAAAAGTGATTGTCATTCTCTGCAGGGCAGAAAGCAGTGGGGTTTGTTGGTTTTCTTTGTTCCTATGCTCAAGGAAGCATGAAATATTCTGTTTTTCTTTTTCCTTCTGAAAGTTTTCAGGGACATGAAAAGCATTGCATTGGGAATTCGTATGAGAGACATTTATTAGAGTGCATTTTTTTGTATTGAAGTGGGAATGGGGGAAGCGCACACATTATAACAAGCCGACAGAATCAACAGTGCATTGCTTCAAAAGCTCAGAGGGTTTGGACATGTACCAAAACAACCTTTCTTGACTCAACCGCTTGAGTTTTCAGTTAGACTCTGTACAAAGCAGGGGTTATGACTAGAAGACCTGGCTAAGGTTATTTCCGGACTGTTAACTAGCACTGGCTTGTGCAGTTCTGCAAAGTTTTATTTGCAGTCAGGTTTGAATATGTTGTGATTCTCATTGGGAGTCTTTCGTGTTCTTACCACAGCTGTCCCACCACGATATCCAGCACATTTCTTATATAAAAAAAAAAGGTTTTCAAAAAATGAAAAAAAAAAACTTTGACATACGTAAAACCCAGCATGCTTCTTTGGTACTCTTGACTGTTGTTTTGTGTAATAAAAACAAACATACAAAAAAAAAAGATGTGGAACAAAAACTGTTAATTGTCTGTTTATGGTGTAGTCAAATATAAATTTTAATATAGCTTACGAAAAAAGTCTGCTTTTTCAGCTAAAATAAGTTGGAGCCCTTTGTTGCAGTGACTTAAAGCAAAATGATGTTCACAAAAACTGAGACAGAGGAGCTGAAGCAATAGACAACAGCGTGTTCAATACCGTTTGCACAACCGACTCAGTAACGTATAAATGCATCTCATCTGAGACCTTTAAACTAATGTGTTTTCTTCATACTCTAATCATCTTTTTGACTCAATACTCACTTTTATTCTGCATAAATCTAAATATTTTCTTAACACCAGCAGTGTTTTCATCTCTGGACTTTTATAGACTCAGCTTGAGCAATAAGCCACGGGTTCTCCATATCCAAAAAACATACATACTGCAATGAAAATAAACGTGTTGCACCAGTTCCAGTCGTTTTATGCTTCTATAAACAAGTCTTTCATGTCTTATTAGACAAGTTATGGCACAAAAGGACATGAGATCCTTAGCTCTTCATGTAGAGAACAAGAGATGTCAGAAATCCTCTCTCTCAGTATTTGAGTTTCATTATTGCTTCTGACTTATCAGTATTCTTCAGTTACGATTTCCACCACAACATTTTCTTGTATCTGTTACAATAGTTTGTATTGGTTGTAGACTCTCCATTTGTTATGAGGTGAACTCATGTATATAATCAATGGAACTCCACAATATTCAGTTCTCTTGCAGAATAAAGAAGATATTTTGTTCAAGTCTCTGTCTTTGCATATTGTTCCAATTTGTGGGTTCAGGAGTTTCGTTATTGGTTATAGCCTATAAAAATGTATACTATGCATTTTATAATTTTTAATATATGTAAATGGTGTATGAAGTAAACACTTCACATTTTAAAGGCTGCACATTTGCTGCATAGATTGTAGTTTACTGATTTTTGAAACATTAGGAAAAACAGGCTACATAAGAAAATACAAGTTCATGTACTAAGAAACTATTTTAGCTATAGTAAAAGTTAAACATGTTAAGACATCCCTAGTGAAAAATAAATATACTAAAATGTATTTAAAATGAAGTATGCTACAAATACATTTACATACTTATGTACTTAATAAAAATACCCTGCAATTGTATTTTTAGTATACTAAACTGGTAGACGAAGTCTGCTAAATTGGAACAACTAATTTTGTACTTTAATTGTGCGAAAGTAGTGCTGAAGTCCAACTAAAGATATACTGAAGTAGATTTGATTGTGCTAAAGTGGAAATATTGCATGAATATTGTCTAAAATATCCTGAATTTTAACACCAATATTATTCAAAGATCATACAATCCTTATTAATAGTGACAATAAAACACATTTTAGTTTAGTCTTAAAGCTGCAGTCCATAACTTTTTTTTGGTTAAAAATTATCCAAATGCAATATTTGAGTAAGTACATAATCAGCCAGTGTTCAAAACTATCGCCTTATTTTAGCCCGATTCACAACGGTTAGCTTATAATAATGTTTTCTAATTTGAGTGGTACAGGAAGGTTTCCACGGGAAGTTCAAGCATAGGACTGCGTCATTACGTCACGTCTGTAAACTAAGAAGCTGTCCCGGCTAGTAGGCTATCACATGTGAGGATCCTGCAGGTGACGGATCGTTTATAGCCTTTTCTCACAGCAGCTAGAAGAATTAAATGTCAAAAAATCATTTTGATGGTGGATTGTAATCCAGAAAGGATTGTGTTTATGAAACACGTGTGAATGAAATTAAATTATATTCCAGTTTTAAACGTGCTTCTGATTACAGATAGCCTTGGATTACACAAGATTGTATTTTAAAGAAAACCAGTTCGAAGGGAGCATAATTTGCTTTTTGGGTTAAAATAATTTCTTGATATGAAATTTGAATAGTGACAATTAGATTAGACTGTACAGAAATTGAAATCTACACGTTAATACACACTATACTCATAGTCACGCAATGCTGATGTTGTTAACATTAATAATTTGAGAATAAATTATAACAATATTAATTTGCACGGTTTGATGTGATATGAGCTAACGATCTTTAGATTAAATCACCATTGGTAGCGCGATTTATTGTAATGCTTTTTTCCTCAGTTGGTCAGAACAAACGTGGCAGACTTGTTACTTACTTTCTGATTTGGGTCATATATTCCAAGACGTAGACTAGAATCTGTGATTACTAAGTACAGGATTCACACCGGTGCGGTGACAGACAGCTACACATACTCCTCAAAACTTTAGATTCATCCGCGCTGGAGACTCACAACACACGCAATGAAGATAATGCCGCAAGTTACTGCAATTCCAGGTTTTCAAACAGAGATGGCGACAAAGAGGCAAAACTTACGGACAGCAGCTTTAATATTAAGAAATGTGCATTGTGCACAAGTACTCCAAATAAAGTTTAATTATAATTTCAATATCAGTAAGTATCAAGCAATATGTTAATAGATTTGAACTACACTATGAAATAAATGTATTTTAAATATATGTGCATTGTGCACAAGTAGTACCCCCAAACATTTTTTATTATAATTTTAATATCAGTAAGTCTCATGCAATATGTAAGTAAATGTGTTAATATATTTGAACTACACATAGTATGAAATAAATTAATTTTAAATATATAACTTTTTTTTTTTACTAAAAAGAAAAATCTTTCGATATGGATCAACACTGTCAGATTCACAAGTAGAGATATGTCAAATATTTATTATAAACTCGCATTAACGAATGAATTGTGGATTAGAATGGTTTTCAATTTTTCAATTCTGGTTGTCAGCTTCATCTACAGAATTGTCTCCATCACCAGACTAGACTGGCAGTTTATGGTGTTGACTAACCATAACATTCAACCTAGTCTCATGGCATTTATGTACCTGGGTGCACTTTTTAGCGAGACACAAAATACGTACAGTACCAATAACTACATATTACTGCAGTTTCAGTTTCCAAAAGAAACAAACACTAGAGGCAGTAAAGCTCCGACACCTTTTACTCCTTTTCACACAAATTTACAGTTTTGATTAATAAAGCGTATTTTTCGCACAATTATTTTAAGAATATCATGTTACGACTTCAAAACAATATTAATATGCTGGGAGATTTGAAAACTGATGCTTTTGAATGTTAGCATCGCACATATCCAGCGTCATATCTATGGGTTTTCATAGATTGTAAGTTTGTTCAGTAGCTCACGGAGTACGGAGACGTACTTAGGAGGCGAGGAGCTCCGGTTCGATTCCCGTGTAACCACGGTTCGACAAAACAGTTCAAATCTGCAGATAAGGAAGTTGAAATGGCACGGTTGCATCAACAAATACGTTTTTATACCAGTTTTGCATTTGTTAACACTATCGGGTAGGTTTAGGGTTGGGTTTGGTGTAGGGCATATTTCCAACACGATAGAGCATTAACTTTTAGGGACAGACCCCGGATATTTGAATTCTGAACCGCCGCAGTACGTACCCGAAGCAACAAAATAAAAACACAGCAATGCGTACCTATATCAACATAATAAAAACGCCTGTGTTCACGTATTTAACCTGTGTTTTAGCGCCACTCAGTGGACATTTCTCTTTGAAACTGCGGTGAAACGTGCAGTAAGGTACGTAAAACGGTGTCGCACAGAAAGTGCACAGAGGTACATATTTTTATGAGACCAGGTTGATAACATTTTAGTTTCTGGTGTCAATACCTAATAGGGGTGGCTAGGTACATGTATTCGTACCGAGCCGTCACGGTACGGACCTCTCAGTTCGGTGCATGAGGCCTTACGACGAATACAGGCAATTACAGGAATACAGGCAACAGCAGAAGAACAGCGAATGCCAACGGTGACACAGGGGAGGCCGCGCTGATGTTTGGCTCACTGTATTTTATTTTGATAAAGTACCAACTGGCTGTCAAGTTAGCAATGCTGGAACTGATGTGTGTGTGTGTGTGTGTGTGTGTGTGTGTGTGTGTGTGTGTGTGTGTGCGCGCTCCGGCGCGATCACTTCAACTGTTTCCTTATACCAGCAGAACCAACTATAAACACTTATTGTCTTATTAATAATCACTGTATAAAGGTCTGCTTTTATTTGTGTACACAATGAAAACAAAACAGATTTTATATATATATAACATGTAATATGTAGTATTTCCACATCTAGATGGAATTATTTTTTAATTTGCACTACTGTCTGTTCAAAATAAATGAAAAGAAACCGAGCATAGTAGATTTTTTTTTTTTCATGTTGTACCGAAATCGTACCGAACCGTGACATCTGTGTACCGTGCCACCCCTATTACCTAATAATAAAAACTATTTCAAATTAAGAAAATAATCTAAATGTCCAAAAAAATTTCTTAACATAAAAAAATAAAAATACAGGCACACAGTTGTGAAACCTGTTAGAAGAGGTGTACTTTAAAATTAACCTATTCTTTCTGTCAGTACAAACCGTTCTTATATATATATATGAAGCATTGAATTAAGCTCTGAGGACAGGTGGTTTTAAAGAGAAGGATAAATAACATCATAATATCAAGTAATAAATAAAATGGTGCTTTGTGTTAAGAATAATCTCAGATTAATTTCAAAGTAAATATACATATTTTTAAAACAAATGGCAGGTGAACCGTTTTGCCCCATGTCTCAATCTGCATTTGTTTTGGTAGAGAAAGTCTGATATTATTCCTGGACCAGATCATTTGGCCTTCATGCATGTCCAGACTGTTCCGACCTGCTCATGACTCTGGATCAAGGGCTAAACTTTGGCTAAGTCCTCTGAGACAAGTCTTTATCAGTCAGCACTGTGATACACGTTGTGCTAAGACGTGTCACATTAAACACAGCTGTAATTAATGATAAACAAAAATATCAAATTCAAGGCATTCGTCCAGCTGCATGGATGATTTTCACTCTGTGATCCGATATGATCTCTCTATTTGTTCAGAAGCTACTTGAAATACTATGAAAACAAAAGGCTTCACTGGATTTTCAGGTTCTCTGCATATTGCACAGCCTCAAAATTTACATGTAGTACATTTAACAGATGCTCTCCTTAAAAAATGTAAACCCCTACAAAATATAAAGTTATATTTTTTGTAACTTTTATTATAATAGCAACTTAACTCCCTTTAAAGGGATAGTAATTTTCATTTTTGGGTCAACTATCCCTTTAAGCAGTTTTTAAGCTGCTAGAACGGACAGTGTGCATAATGCATACAGCAGACCCAGAAGTCATTGTGAGTGTGTTATCTGGCCCTGGCAGGCTCATTAAACTTGACGTAAATCATTGGAAATGGAGATGAGAGGTGCTGACAGCTCATATTCGTTAATCTATAAAGGCCAAGGGGCAGCTGATCTTTACGTCCTTTATCAACTGCACTCGTCCAGTGGGAGCGTGGGGTCATTGGGAGGGATGGAGTTTGAGCCCCCTGAGTCACCTTGCTAGAACTTTAGAAAACACAATAATAGCAAAATCAATAGCCTCCAAGTCGTGCTGTTCAATAATATCATGAGTTGATAGTTTCAGTTATTAAAAGGTGAAGTTTCCCTCAGACCTCACCCCAGATATTAATCTGTGATTTGATTGTTTTGCTGAACTCATGAAGTTTATTTTTTTCCCAGTGCTACTTCGGTTGTGTAAATTTGATCACTTTAAAGAAATGATTGCCTTTCAAAAACCGTAACCTTTGAAAACTGCCACCAAGGCATTTTTCCAGTTTTGTCAGAAATCACTGCGAGACACATTCGAGTCATCTCACCTCCCAACAGACCATCGCTTTGGGCACTTATCTTGCCTTCACGTCTACTTTGGACGTTCCCAAGACGAAATGTCCTATGTAGACCATTAGACCATCATCTTATTCACATGCGTTTGGCTGGTTAAACGGCTGAGTCAGCTGAGGATCCCAGAAAAATCACAGCACTGTCCAAATAAACAGCAAGAATAAGAGCCCATGGTGACATTTTGTTGACGTGTCAATCAAAATTGCTGTATATGGCTTTGTTGGCACACCACAGGTGACGTTTTGAGCCGTATGGCTCTTCAATAGACGATCATCATGTATGATGAAGAGCCATACGGCCGAAACATCACCTGTGGTGAGAACATGAAATAAACTTTCTTGCATTTTTGGAGATGTGGTGTACCAATGTTTCCTTCTTTTTATTGTTTACAATAGTTGAGCATGAGTTGAGGTTTTTGTTGCCAGTCAGATTTTTTTATTTATTTTTATTTATTTTTTTAATTTGGCTTGGTCTCATTACTTATAAACTAACGGAAAACAGAGATAGAAACACTTCAGCCAGTAATGGCCTAATATTTCATGTTATCTGTGATTTTGAATCAATGAATTAAATTAAAATCAAAGTTACTGCAAAGTTTAATCAAAATATCACAATATCAATGCAACAATAACAATCTTAGGGGAATAATTTTACAAAGTTAAAGTCTAAAGGTCATTGCACACTAAGTCCGAAATTTTCATACGTAAAAAATAAATACGACCTCACGTTGTGTCAATCACGTTTATACACCGCCTCCGAAACTTTCGTCCGTCATAAAAAAATTTATGCATGAAAAAACGCATACGAAAATTTTGGACTCAGCGTGCAAGGACCTTAAGATGTTATAAGTGCATGTAGACAATGTCACTGTTGGGAAGGTTACACAGGAAATGTAATAGGCTACAGATTACAAGTTACCCTATTTAGGATGTAACAAGTAGTGTAACCATTTTAATTACTTTATTAATGTAACTGATTACATTTAATTACTTTTCTAAATTTCTAAGGAATGTTTTCAACTTAAAGCAGGCAGGTCAACCTTACAGTATGTACTGAGACAATGATTACTGTCAAAATCCTTCATCACTTGAATTAAGATTATAATAATTTAAAGCACAGCCACCACAAAATCAGACTTTAGCAACTCTTTTTACTTTGAGAACATTCAGAGGTTAAATACAGGTTTGAAATCAAATTTTTGCATAGCTATGTAAGGAAACACTGGCATCTATGCCTTGAAAAAAATAACAGTTGATCTTAAAAAATAAAGCATATGCATAAACCCAAATAGGAAATAAAACATTTATCAAAAAAAGCCAATTGTCCAATTATCTGTAACTATAATTGCATTACACATTATTTTCTCAGTAACTGTAACAGATTACAGTTACATTTATTTTGTAATTAAATTACGTATCGCCATTACATGTAACTAGTTACTCCCCAACACTGAACAATGTATATACAAGGTTCATATTTTATTACAGTCCACAGTCATAAAACTCACCTTGGCATTCAAAATCAGAAACTGGTGTTGTGCAATCAATCTTGACTTAATGCAATTTCCCAATGGGATACTCATATTTCTGATTTGTCTGATAGCACTACAAATTAGGTTTGTCCTTGGTTTGTTGATTGGCGGTAAGCATCCAAACACTTAAAAAGGATGGAGACATCCTTTAACATTTGACAGTGATAAAATGGGATCAGGATTGTGCAGATAACCAGTTTAGTTACCTTGAAACATCCATATTCTTTATTAAGTGATACAAACCATGATCATCCATCAAGCCATCCAAATAGTTTCCTGCTGATTCCAATCAAATAACTCAATTATCTAATTAGTCATTGCATCATCCTTTTACCTAATGGACGCACATTAGATCTCTCTTTCTCTCTGCGTAAAGCCCACAGGCAACATTCAGTAATGAAAAAAATAACTTCATAGTTTTCCATGCCTTGCTCCTTCCATTATTTCATATCCATACAAAGTTTCCTTCATTTCAAATGAAATGTTGACTTTGTTTTGGTGCCCAGCCGAGGCAGATGTGGACTGTATAAAGACTGTGTGAAGCTGCTGCCCGTTCAGCGACTTCCTTTCTCCGACAGGTTATGGGTTTTGGAATTCGCTGCCAATCCTATCACATTTCCCTCTGAGCGCTTCAAATATCTGGCACCGGAGACTGACATGACTGACTGAACTGTATTTCTCCACATCCCTCCTTTGGTTGTGCTGACTAGTGTGCTGAAAATGCTGCCTATAAAATGCATGGAAAGCAATAGGAATATCAATATTGGAGACCAGCCTAGTCTCACTTTAAGTAGACAGTTAAGTAGAATTGAACTACATTTTGCAGTAGCATGACAGTAGGAATTCTGTTTTCAAAAGAGTGGTTATTGTTAACTACAACTAAAACTACTAAAAATCCGTAACTAAAATAAAGCTGAAATTAAATAAATGATAAATAATAGATTAAAGAATAATTAATTCTATAAAGAAAAAAATATTAATAATAAATTATATAAAATATTTAGATACAAATATTTATTCATATGAAAATATAAATATGTATATCTGTTTCTAATTATAAAAAACAAATAACTAAAAATGATAAAAGCACATAAATTTGATGTACTTAACTTACACTAAAATTTTAATGAAAACTGTAAAAGATCAAAATAAAAGCTGTAAAAGTTTATATAAAAGTATATAAATAATACTAAAATAACACTGTTTTAAAATGTGTTTCTTCCAGTAACAAGCCATTAACTCCAAACTGTAACAAATGTGTTGTTATTATTATTATTATTATTAATGTGCCATCCTAATTGAGATAACTGTGAAAAATATTGTCTGATTAAATTATTAAGTGATTACTATGACACTCACCAGAGCCTGTCTGAGGCTGTGGTATAAACTGACTTTAATAGTTTTTAATAAAGATTTTTACAAATGTTTTCATAAATATCAGACAGTGTTAACACAGAAAGTATATGGTCACAGCTGTGAAACAGCTATCTTTTAACTGAATTGTATTTTAACTGAAATCATGATTAGCTGCTTGATTAGCATAGCTAGCTCGTTTCAAAGTAGCTTCTCTAATAGGCCTACTAAACAACAGGTAATAAATAATGCAAATAAAATGATAAAACAAACAATGCCAAAAAACTTTCTGCATAACTCTTTTTCCTCAAACTACCGAGGCCGAGATGATAGTTTATATAGTGATACTGGGCAGTTTTGGTTTGACTGTATTTTTGGCATCCTCACAGATGAGCCATTCAGTCTGTTTCCCCAGAATTGAGCTCCGTTGAGTGAGAGCTGCTGACTCTGCAGTCAGGAAGCACAGGTGACGTGTGTCAGACTGTTCTGGCAGCCCGTGGCCTCGACTACTCCCAGCTAAGAGAGGAGACACTGTCTGCCAGATAGCAGTAATGATCTGAAGCCTCTTCACCTATAGCTAGCTCTCATATCTCTCCAACATCATGACAAGGATCTTTCCAGCTGCAGACAGACAACCTTCAGAGAAAGGTCTGTGCTGAACCTTGCTTGACGGGATGCCCCCGTGTACTGTCAGCTATCATAAACAAGGCCTGAGTTCTGATTAATGTGTGTTCATAAAACGAAAATGACTCACTGCTGATGTGACTGAGGGCAATCAAAGTTTACATGCATTAGCATCTGTAAAATGCTAATAAAATGGCATGTAACTAAAGCTGTGATCATGAGTCATCATCACTCTGGGCAAAGTTTCCGTTAGAAGACATTACGTAGTTCACCCAAAAACATACATTTTGTCATTTGCTTGCTCTAATGTCATTCCAAGCCTATAGAACTTTTTTTTAATTTTGTGGTAAACAAAAAGAGAATTTCTGAAGAATATCCAGGCTGCTCTTTTCCAAGTCAATGGGGACGTGGGAACAGCTTGTGAGTGACCTTTTATAACTTTCTAAAATTGTAATTTGGAATGAGCTACAATTTAGCTGGGAAACTTTCTGCTGGCGAGTTTTGATCTTTACAGTGATGTTTTTAGAGGCACACATTTCCTTTCATCTACACTTCATCAGGTTCTGGAGTTGGATGTTGTCTAACCATAAATCCACTGAAAAGAGACTGATTAAGAAAAACAGAGAAAGAGAGTGTGTAAAGGGTGTGTAGAAAGCGAGTAAAAGGGAAAGGTGGATGTTGGTGTTGGCAGAGGAGCTGCAGATGTTGGCAGGAGTGAAGGAAGGTGGTGGAGGAGTGGAGAAGCGAGCCAAGTTTTGCATATATCTCCAATAAAAAGGCACATGTCCACATGTTTGGACAAGACAGGAGTCTGTGACCCCTATGGGGTCAGAGGTGGTACTGCAGTAGTAAGCTAGTAAGGTGGTTATTGTCTCAAACTAATTTTTGTGAATTAAGAAATGAAAATATGCATTAAACAAAAGTTTACTCATATATTTTATATATAAGGTATATTAATTTAAGCTAAAGTTAAAAGCTAAAATGTAATGTACATACATTACTCTGGGATCTGTTCAAATTTTTTATGTTTTTTTTGTTGTTGTTTTTTTGCTCACCAAGGCTTCACTAATTTGATTAAAAATAAAGTAAAAACAGTAATATTGTGAAATATTACAACTTAAAATAACTGTATTTTAAAAATGTAATTTATTATCATTGTTAAAAAACATTATTGTAGAAACCATGATACATTTTTATCAGGATTCTTTTATGAATAGAAAGTTCAAAAGAACAGCATTTATTTAAAATGGAAATCTTTTGTAACAGTAAATGCTTTTTACAGTTTCTTTTGATCAATTTAATGCTTCAATGTTGAATAAAAGTATTAATTTCTTTTTTTTTAAAACTCACCCCTTGATAGGTCTGTACATCAAAAATGGCTATTTTAATGACTTTGCAATGGCTTAAACAAAGCATGCATAGAAAATGTAACAGGAGGTCTCTGCTCCATGAACTGGTATGAGAACTAGATGATAAGAGATGTTCAGAATGATTTTTAAGAGCCCTTTTGTGAAAGCACTATACGTTTGACTGTACCTGTCACCTGACGCTTCGGTGGAAAGTGGAGCACTATCCTCTGTGACAGTGTTTACATAAGGGTGGTGCTGGGTGTGTGAAAGAGGGTTAAATTACAGGATATGTGGTCAGGCCACTAAAAAAATCTGCAAAGTAATGTTTATAAATATAGCAGTGACCTACAGGTCCCTTTCAATGGCCTTCTTTTAACCCTGTGTCTATTACAGGTCTGTGATGTTGGCTTGTGGTGCAGTGGGCAGTTTCTGAATGAGGGCTAGTGTTCTTCTGGATGGGGGGGAAGGACTGTTACACTTTAACGACTATGTTTGTCCACCCTGTGCTCAGGTTAAAGAAACTCTGGCATATTTGTTTAAGCCGTGGCCTTGTTTTTTTGATGCTACGACCCGGACCGCATGTTTGAAATAAGCTCCAGTTTCTCCGGCGGTGGCTGAAGTGGACAGGAAAGCCACAACATTATGAGAACTCTGCAGCAGATGTGCAGCTCCTATTTCAATGGTTTAATGAATGTTTATTTAATGTTCAGACCTGGCTGTCTGTGCTTTCACTGGCTGGACTGCAGCAGTGTGAAAAGACGTGCGAACAGTGTGACTGGAGATTAGTTCAGGTATTTACACACTGTTGAGTGCTGCAAACTGACACATGAAACAGAATATGTGAACTTTTACAGTGCTGAAAACAAAGGCGAAAAATTCTTATATGCTGTTTTGGTGCTCAAAAACACTTCTTATTATCAGTATTGAAAGCATGAAAAATTTTGGTAATAACATGGATACTGACACTAGAAAGAGGATACATGAACTGTACATGGTAGCAAATTTTGAGGTACTTGTCAAATAACAAGGACCTGGCAAAAAGAGAAAATAAAAGGGTATGTATACACTATACACACAGAGAGAGATAGAGAGTATACAGTATAAATATGTGTGTGTGTAAAAGAATTGAAATGTCATATATGCGGCGTATGTTTTTAAAAGTCAGACAGAAGAGAAGACTTGAGGGACTCAATGTCTCAGAACGTTTAAAGACTGATGTCAAAAATAACATAAATCAACATTTAGCTCAGTCATATTATGTAAAGCATGACATTTCACCGTATTGCTAAATGTCACACAATGAGATCACAAATTCTCCCTTCACTATAAAAGGAAAAACTGCCTCTAGAACTAACACCGCACAACATAACATGCATTTTAAAGAGCTGACGACAGTTACTCAATCTTTCCTCTGTGATACACTAATGGAAGACACAGAGATGTCGCTTTAGGAATTTTCCTTAGACCAAAATGCTAACAAAATAAAATAAGGGAAATGGCAGTGAAGGAATGGAACAATAAATAAGGGCAGGGTTAGACAAACACAACGGAAGAGGGACATTTACTTGAAATATCCTCACATGCAAAATGGAAGGGTTTCACTTTTGGAAGGACGTGTATGTCACTTTGCCAAGGAAGAGAGATTATTTCATTTTGCTTCTCACTACATTAGGCTTAACGTCAGGCATTATGAGACTGAGTTAGACAGGAATATAGAGAAAGAAAGAAGATAGAAAAATAAAGTTTGGTGGTCTTTGGTGTTACTGAATCAAATAAAATATTTTTAAATTCCACGTTTTAAAATTTTATTTAACCCTGTAAAAGCCTGATACGCTAAATAATGGTCTGATTTTTGAAATGGAACAGTTTATTGAACCTTAAAATAAAATAATAAAATAAAATTTATTTTTTTTTTTTTTGAGCATCATATTTGATTCATCAGCTTGTATGGCTCATATATGATATAGGATAATATGGATATCTACTCAAAGAGGAAAAACACGCTTTTTCATGTTTTATGTAGAAGCCCAAACTGAGCAAAAATATGCAATTTGGTACAATTGCTTATATCTATATCACCAAAAATAAGATGAAATTATGTAGCTTGTAATGTAAATCAATGAGATCTTTATAACTGTAGACTAACATTCATTCTTAGTAAGTATATAGACTTAGTAAGATTATATATTATAAATTATTATATATATAGCTTAAATGTATATATTTAAATGCTTAGTTTTATGGTCATAGTTCTATAGTTTTTATTGTGGACAGCAAACATATAGTGTAATGCAATACAACAAGCATTGAGAGATTTAAATAAGCATTCCTCAAAAGCTGATATATCATATTTAATACATTTTAACATGATTTTTCTAACAATGATGTATGTATAATCAAGTAAACCTAAGTTGCAGTAAGTGTTCATCCTGAAATAAGACTGACAATATAAAAGTTATTCTTACATTTACATTTTTTTTCAAATTATACTAAAATGCCTTTTTCTTGTTAAAGTACAAACTATCAATCAGATAACAGAATGCATGTAGTAGATTGTGTACAAAAGATTTATTGGCATAATTTTTATCATGTTGATAATTTAGAGGCATTCGAAAATTTTCATAGTAATTTTATAGGCTATAATTTTTATTACTAGTTCACCTGTGTGCAAGTATAGGTGATAAGTGCATATTAAATTTAAAAAATCAATTGTATAAGTGTGTGTACATATCTATACATATACATACAGTAGGCCTACATGATTATTTAAATTCAAGTATATAGATATATGAGTAACATTTGCTGTACAGTGATATACAGAGGTTCAGATTGCATTTAAAAGAATTCTGTCTGTTGATTGAATTCATTAAACTTTTAGATGTGTGTTCTGCCTTATACTGCTGTGTAAATGTATAAAAGAGCATCCATCCGCATCTGAGTGTAGAACCGTGTTTGTAGGCATATGATAAGACATATCAGATGTCTGTGTTTGTACATAGCTCCATGGAAGCTAGGACACATACTGGACAGTATATGCAAGTGAGTGTGTGCTTGTCAATCGTCAGCTCTTTCTAGCTCCCCCACTTCATCACTCCCTAATGGTGGACCCCACCCCATCAAGTAACACTACCTTTCCTTCACTCACACTAATTATAGCTTGCAGCCCGCCACAATCTTCTGTGCCCTGAAGGAGAGAGGGGAAAAGCCAGACCTCCATGAGTATTTTTAGACCCTCTGCTTAACAGGCCTACTATAATGGAAAGCATAAAAAAAATTGAAAGAGGGAGATTTTTCTTCAACAAGTTCTGCTGGAAACGAGGAGCAGGATGAAGAGAAACAGACTAAGTTTCAGTTCCACCAACAAAGACACACATTGTGCAAACACATAATGCAAACATCATCAAACACGAGGCAAGGGACAGAGTGGTTTACAAGGTTTTTTTCTTTGTCACAGTGTTTGCAGTTTCGGCCATATGACTGGATCACTATTGTGCGTATGTGTGAGAGTGAGAGAGACGCAGAAAGGGAATGCATACAGAGACAAAAAGCTTCACTGTCTGCGCCTGCTGAATCACTGGTTACACATCTCCGGATGAACCCAGGCTGATCCTCTGGGCCAGAAGCCCAGCAGAGGGGTCTGGAAGTGGAGCAGGGTGAGCTGAAAGGCTTCATACAGCAGTGGAGAGTGGCTGTGTTGGTTGGAGCCGGAGCCCATTGAAGAGCTCAGCTGACGCCACACATTCAGTCAGCCGGGCGCTCCTGCCCTTATCACACGCCTAGGTCACGCCAACACCTGATACCAGCACAATACCGCTCTCTGTTACTGCCAGATTGGGTTGTGTGTGCATGTATTAGCATTATTGGGTTACTCAGCCATTTTCAAAGTTTGACCATATGTGTGTATTGAGTGTATGCTGTATTGATGTAGTATATGTCTGTGGTGTGAAAAAAATATTAAAGGTATAGTATATAATTTGGAATGTTAAAAACAATTAATTCCTTACATTCTTTGAGCACACCCTAAATGACAAATTATCTGGATGGAATTTTGCATACATAACTAACTTCTAGTGGAGAAACAAATAAGGGAGTGAGAGGTTAACATTTCCCTCCCAATAAGGGCCACCCTAATATATATATATATTAGTGGTGTCAAAATTAGCGCGTTAACGCAGGAGATTATTTTTTTCAGATTAACGCGTTAAAGATATTTAACGAAATTAACGCAGGGGCGGGGCTAGGGTTGGCCACCCCATTCACAACTGCTGCCTCTGTCTCTTTTTTCTTGAAAAGGATTGCGTTTATTTAGATGCAGAACGTCTTTATGACCACATCAAACAGGAGACGTTTCAGACGTGCGCTCTAACGTTACCTCCGTGCCAGGCGCGAGTCAAACGAGCGCGGAAAACATACTGTGCTCGTAGAGTGCGCTCTTCAAATACACGCACAAAGGTGCCGGCGCGCGCTGTAGCCTGTATCATTTCATATCAAACAGCGAAAGAAACTACATGCATGCAATGTCCTAGTTATGCTGTCAGTTAAGGCATGAAGTTACCAAAAAGGCGATTAAAGCTGCCTTAAAACTGTGTGCATGCATGCAATATGATATGCGTCACATTTAAGAACATGTCTCTGAAATGGTTTTCAAAACTTTCCTGAGGCACCCCAGCACTGTCTCCCTCATCTAACACACCCGATTCAACTCGTCAGTTCATTAGTAGAGACTTTAAGACCTGAAGTGGGTCAGAAAGCAGCAGCAGCTTTTAAAGCAATAGCAGGCAAATAATAATAACCAGCTGCTGTGATGTCTATTAATCCAAGAACAAAAGAAAAAAAAGAGGAAATCAATAACTTTTATAGCTTTAAGGGGTTCATCTATATTTAATTTAGAATTTAGTGTTTGGTAACTATTCATTTTCTGTATATTTCTGCTGAAGGGCACAGGTAGCTAAATATGTCATTTATTGTAATGGGTTTGTGTGAAGATTGTTTTAAGTTTACTTAAATTAGAAGTTAAGTCTAATAAATGTTAAAATTGATAGCTCTCAATTATACTGTAATGCTGAATGGCTACAGTCAATGGTTAAATATTAAGGGGAAAAACAATTTTATAGAGACATCAGTAGTATTGATATCAGTGATGCTGGCCTTCAATCATAAAAAAGATGCCATTAAAGAAATATTAAAAATATACTTTCTTTATGTTGTTTGTACATTGTACATTTGAAGATCGAAAGTGAAATTATTGCAATATAAAAGTATATTTAAAAACTTTAATGTTAGGTGGGATTAATCGCGATTAATTTGAGAAAAATGTGCGATTAATTCGTTATTTTTTTTTAATCGATTGACAGCACTAATATATATACACATATACAGTCAAACCAAAATTTCTTCAGACACCTTCAACATTTCTCACATTATCACAGTTTATTAGCTATAATTTAGAAAATGGTAATAAAATATGACAAGAACTCAGAGTTAAACCATTTCATTTTAATAATGTCAGATAACTTTGATAGAAAGGTATGTAATGAATTAGGTTGAATAGCTGTCGGCTGTTAAATTTAAGTACACAATTATATAATACCAATTTAGGTCAACCAATTACCAAGCAATGCTTAATTTTGTTGTGTAAAAAGTTTGCATTAGAAATTAAAGAAAAACACATGGTCAGGTCAAAGTGTCTGAATAATTGTTGGTCCCAAATTTTTATCAGTTTTACTGGTAGTCCATGTATGAAGAATTTATGGGTATAATATGTCACAGTTTACTTTATTTTGCTATCCTCACTACATAAATGAACTATAGTGTCCTGCACCCACTAGTAAAAAATATCAAAAATTATATCTGGTGTCTATCTTTTTTTTTAATGCAGATACTATGGAAGTCCATTTCCGGCACTGAATAAAAAAAATTAAAAAGAAGGTTATTGCGACTTTTTATAAAGTCAGAATTGTGAGATATAAACTCACAGTTGCGAGTTAAAAGTCCAGTTTTGAGCGGGGGGGGGGGGGGGGGGGGTAGACTGATATGTCCTCAGAATTGCGAGTTTATATCTCACAATTCTGACTTTATTTCTCGGAATTGCAAGTTTATATCTCACAATTCTGACTTTTTTTCTCACAATTCTGACTTTTTTTCTCGCAATTATGACTTTTTTTCTCAGAATTGTGAGATATAAAGTATATTATTTACGAGTTTATATCACGCAATTATGAGAAAAAAAGTCAGAATTGTGAGACAAAATGTCGCAATTACCTTTTAAATTTTTTATTCAGTGGCGGAAACGGGCTTCCATAAGATACAGCTCAGATTGTTTGAGCAAATCTAACTAATCCAAAACAGCCACACTGGCTCAGCCAATGGCAGGAGTTTGGGGTCATCCAACCAATGACAGACCAATGGCATTGTTGTATAGTAACATGTTAACATGTTATAGTATAGTATCATATTAAAGCGACACAACCTTTCTTTTCTCAGCATTCAACACCTGCTCATTCACAATAATTTGTGTTTTTAGATTAAACTGGAAATATGGGAGACACAAGTTGCTCGTGGCAGTAATGAGAGAAGGACATTTAAAAAGCTAATTTCTCAATTATTTCTCTAGACTGAATTATTAATATATAATATATTAATATAAGAAATACTAATTTAGCAAGTCTGACTGAGAAGCAAGCATGCAATTAAAGTAAGCCCAATTTTGTTCATATTCCAATTTAAAAGGCTTATTCAAGCTGAGGTAAACAAGCCAAGAGCAGTGAGTGGTTTTCTCTTTTTCATGTCAATAATTTTTTGACTAATATATTCCCTGTTTACCATTTTCCTGTCTATATGCAATCCAAAAGCCTCTGGTGATTAAAATTCCATCTGCTCCCTTTTGTTTTATGCCAGTATTGGTTTTTAAAGCAGTGGAAAGTTGATTCTGGACTCTATTAGCCCCAGAGGAACATGTGTTGTGCACACTGGTATAATACAATAAAAAAGGATGTCCAATCCAGACATTGACCTAAAATGAAAAAAAAGTTCCCAGGTTAACATCTTAGTTATTTCTCAAAAATACCCTATAGGATAAATAAAATTAGAAACTACAAAGACAATCATTAACACATAGAGCTACAAAAACAGAAACAATTAAGATATAAAAAATACTAATAATAATCAAATATTTCTCACCTGTGACCCATAGTTTTGATTTAGTCCCCGTTTGCGTGACCAACTATAGACAGATAGATAGATACATATACACCGAGTCAGAGAGCATTAATCACCTGAAAAAACCTCCACTTCTATTTTCCACTGCCGTGAGAAGACTTTCGCCAGACTCCTGGAGTGACATAAACTATTTTCCTCACTATGTGCTTCCAAATTTCCTGCTCTTTTTCACCCCGGGTCTGGAACTCGATGGGCGGCCATGTTCAATCCCAGCTGGAGCTCAGAAACCCACTTAACAGCACATATACCACACACACAGAAACGCACAATATAAAAATTAAAGAGGTGACAAGCTAACTTTTGTCTGTTACATGCTTATGAGCAGTGTTGGGAAGGTTAGTTTGAAAATGCAATGTTATAGATTACAAGTTACCCTACTTAAAATGTAAAATAAGTAGTGTAACTTTTCAATTACTTTATTAAAGTAATGTAACTGATTACATTTGATTACTTTTTGATTACCCTTTGAAATTTCAATGTTTTCAACTGTTAATAATTTTGAAACGTAAAGCAGACAAGGTTAACCTATAGTGCTCAACACTTACTGTCATACTTTCAAAATCCTTCATCACTTGAATGAAGATTGTAATATTTTAATTTTAAAGGAGACACTGGATGCAAAATATCTTCATTTGCATATAAATGTGTCTTAGTAGTGCATAGACACAACCACCCTACAAATCCTTTTTTTAATCCCCCAAAAACCTAAACAGTTATCAAGCCAATATGATGTCATATTGCTCAGGCCCCTCCCACAACCTCTGATGTACTGTCCCATATTAGCATATTTCCACCCTCAGCCATTTGTATGAAGTCTGTCATTTTCTCCGCGCTTGAGCAGCTGTAGCGACAACAATGTCTTGTAAGCAATGCAGGTGTTTTGTTGTTAGATGTAAAGAATATAAGAGTCCTAATTTTCTCCAGACAACAGAGCCACTGAGGACACATTTTTGATTTTGATGGTAATGCGCCAACGAATACTCCTAAATTCGTTTATGTCTGCGCAAATTATTTTCTCCTTTGCTTTCTGAATGAGGGACAATTCAAGGCAAGTTTTGTTAAAAAGTTAAAACTCAAGGATTGTTCATGATCCAGCTGCACCTCCAGAAGTAGTAAGTCTCACACTTTATATATTTTTTTAATGATTATTTGTGAATCGCCTTTGCTCTTCCATAGAAGAGAGGCACCGAAACGAGTCACTGTGAACAGAGCTGTTTTTGACCAGGTAAAAAGGTTGTTGTTTTACACGACCACTGGGACCATTTCAAGAAGACCTTAAAGAATCATACCAACTTGTGGAAAATGGGGTTCTGAGGTTAAAAGGTGAGGTTAAATATATATTTAAAATCATAATAGTTTAATAGCTATGATACTGTTTTTGAAATCAAATTTTTGCATAGCTATGACAGGAAACACTGGAATCTAACAATGCCTTTAAAAAAAAAAACTGTTAATCTTAAAAAATAAGCATTTACATAAACCCATATAGGAAATAAAAGAGCTATCAAATAAGCATATTATAAACTCCTGAAACATTGGTGTTTCATATTTTAGAGCAATTTATGAAAGAAATCAATTAAATCTGTATGTGGGAATGTGTGTGAAAAAAAAATCAGATGTAACCCCTTTGTAATACTTAACATTTTCATAAGTAACTGTAATTTAATAACATATTTTTTCTCAGTAACTGTAACTAATTACAGTTACTTTTATTTTGTAATTAAATTACATAATTCCATTACATGTAACTAGTTACTTCCCAACACTGCTTATGAGACTATATGACCTGTCTGTCATCTCTCGTGATCAGTCAACAAATATTGAAGTCTGATCATTTCCAGATTAGGCTCTGTTAAACATTAAAAATGCTTTTAAATATAATGTTAAATTGCTATAATTACATATTTTTCCTAAGCAATTGCAAAACTGTTCCATTAAGAAGAGGTTTCACTATTGAAATATGGTATCTCCTCTCCAAACTTTTCACTCTGCAAATGAGATGCACTAAATGTTAGATTAAACTACTATTATTCCCTTGTCAACATGTCAGCAGTCTCTTTATGCAAGCATAAGGATGAAGATATGCAAGCACCAGGAATGCATAGCTAGAAAAATGCAAACCATCTAGCCAATCACTAAATTCTTTCTCTTTCCTCCTTTCGCTTTTCTGATTCTCAATTATGTAAAATATCCAAACCGCTGCCAAACACAGGCCATCCCTTTTGCCCAACTCATTCCACACAGAGAGTAAAAAAGATTGATAATCACTATCATTCAGCCTGTACCCTATTGGCTGTCTGGTGAGCAGCAGGTGTCCTATCAGCGTAAGTGAGCTCTGTGTTTAGTACGGATTAGGCTAGCGGGGCCAGGGATGTTCCTGGGTAAGATCCACTCAAATCCAGGCCAGTGGATTAGCTTTCACTCTATTGGAGTACACCAGGGCTCTAGTCTTGGCCCCTTGTTTTTTCTGTCCTTCAGGGTTAGCAGGTAAAAGCTGGAGCCTTCTTGTCTAGCCTATTAACCTTACTCATGATTGGGGCATAGCATATTAAAGAAAAAGGGTACTTCAGGATACAAGTACAGACATGGTATTGTGTGGCAGGTGACACTTACTGAACGTGAAAGAGAACAGGGTGGGGCATTTAAAAGTCAAGGTTGTTAGAATATTTCACGTTACAAACCCTCTTGATGTTACAAATGCACAACATTTTCTTTTTTTCAGAATATCCTGGCCACTATTTTTTATATAATTGAAGTAAATGAGTAAATGAACTAAAGCTATCAAATCTAAAATGCAACATAAAAGTAATCCATACAACGTCTTCTGAATTCTGTTTTCTGAAGCCATAGAATCAGATCCAAACTGATTGAAATAGTTATTCCTTGCTCACCTTGGCACATTCCTGAAAGTTCATGAAAGAGATAACAATGTCCAATGAATGAATAACTTTTACAATAGTTTTATGGTGCTTTTGTATACTTGTTTAATATTCTGATTAAATATTCTGAAAAAAACATTCTGTTCACATTCTGTGTACCACAGCAGACAGAAAGTTAGTTTGAAAGTAATGAAAATAACAGAGAAAAAGAGAAAGTAGAATAAATGAAAGTCACATTTAGCAAATAAATGAAAGACATGCTTCTTAATGACTATTCTGTAAAGTTTGCACAAAACTAAGACTAGTTACAGTGTTTGATGAACTGGCCCTATGTTTATTGTGACAGTGGAATCTGTGAGGCTTTCGGTCAAAATTAGCAACAACAGGATGCCATTTCATTAAAACTGTTCCGCTGCTGAGGCGACAGTCAGGCGCACAATCATCTGTTCAGTTTTACATGAGGTCTTGACCCAGGTTTTTGCACACTATTGAGCCACTTGAATCCTACGTACATACACACTCAGCAGTAACACATAAACACACATTTGTTTCTCCAAACTGTGACAATTACACACAAATATATGCATACAGCTCATACACACAGCTGTCTATCATGCACTTACTATCACTTCCACCCGTATGGTCAAGTTTTACAGCCTTTATGGCCTCACGTTTCTCTCTCTCTCTCTGTTCTCATCCACATCCTCCCATCTCACACCAGCAAAGCCAACCAATAGTGTGCTTCGGACAGCCTGCATCTTAACCAATCAGCTTGTCGTTGCTAGGTTAGAGTCACATCTATATCCTGTTCATGAGTTTCTTTACGTCATAGCCCAATCCTAAAGAGAGAGAGAGACTAATAGAGTGAGAAATTGAAGTGTGTCACAATTACAAACAAAGAGGGAAACTGAAGATGAGGTGGTTTGTTTTAGAAAGAACATAATTACAATTTTTTTCTTCATCTCGATGAACGATTCTAATGATTTCTTAATCAGTCGGAATGAATCAGAGATTTTGTGCCCAGACGGAGCTGTCGTGCCAGAACTATTTTCCCGTACCGCCCAGAAGCAGGGACGGTGGCTAGGATGGGACATATTTCTAGTGTAGATGGGTATTGGCATGTTGTGCCACACTGCTGCAAGCTGAGGCAGACACATGTAATATATAGCCATATATACTTTATTAACACAATTTTAATTTTTAAAAACATTCCCTCACAATTTAATGTTAAATACACATAAGATATTTCACTCCATCTATACTGCAGAAGATGCTGCTTTCAGAGAGAAGTTATTTTTGCATATATTTGTCATGTGGTTTAAAATACATTCATGCACAGCAGATGTCTTCTATATTCTCCAGTAATGAGCTGAGCTTGATAGCCACTGAAGCTATTTCAACTATTGCACAAATATTCATGGTGGCATATTCTGCAAACCGTTCAGTTGTCCTCAAAGATTCAAGTAGTTGCATAAAATTATCATGATGTCCTGTTCACAGAAGTACTATGACCTAATTTTTGTTATATTACTAAAGGCTAAGATAAACTTAAAGTTTGAAAAAGTCATCAAACTAGGACATGTCAGGGTTCTGTTGTGTGTGTCATCTGTTCCTGCCTCTTGTGTCCATATTTGGTTTGTTTCCTGTCCTTGTTTCATGTCATTATGAGTTAAGCGGCGCCCATTCACCTCGTTTTGTTTTCTGTTTTTTGAAAAGTTTTTATTTTGTTCCTGTCTGTTTGTCCCGCGGCATGGAAGTCGCCGCTCGTTATTCCCGCCATAGCCCACTGCAAGTCAGCGTGGGAGTTCGGCGGGATCGCCGCGAGTGCCGCGAGTCCACTGGCCGCGAACCCTCATGCCCGCCGATCGCAGGAAATATCCGCCGCCGGCGGTGGCTCTCCCAAGCCCGCCGGCGGGTTGCCTAGTTCGCGGCAGATCACGCCACCGGCCCGCCTCTGACTCAATGCCCGCCGGATCGCCGCTGACTCAAGCCCGCCGGATTGGCGCTGACTCATGCCCGCCGGCCGCCGCTATCCCTAGCCCCGTGGATCAAGTCCACATGTCACGGCCAGGAGTGCCGTGTGTCTGTCTTGTTGTGCCCACAGGAACATTTTAAAGAACCTTGTCTTGTCCACGGAGACTCGTCTGGGGCAGGCGGCTCCTCTTGTTGTGGCCATGGAGGCCATTCTAGCCGCCTGCCCCCTTGTCGTGGAGGTGGAAGCGGTTGCTGAGGGACCCTGTGAGGGCCCCTGATGTCATGTCATGCCCAGAGGAAGCCTCAGCTTCCAAGCCAGCCCAGGAGGGCTTCTGGTCCCTGTGGGCTGTCCTGTCCTGTTTGTCTGGCCCTGGAGGGCCTTTCCTGTCCTGTCATGTACTGTTCTGTGTGTCCAGCCCCGGAGGGCTCCTGATACCCCCTAACTTCCCCAGGGAATTTTTTTTTGGGGGGTAGAAGGATTCCGGCTGGAGTGGCCTGGCCGAGGGACGAGGCCACAGCCATGAAAGACTACCGCCATGGCCTCCTGAGCTCCCTGCACCGCCATGGCCTCCTGAGCTCCCTACACCGCCATGGCCTCCCATGGCCTCCTGAGCTCCCTACACCGCCATGGCCTCCAGAGCTCCCAGCTCCGCCATGGCCTCCGTTGTCTGTTCCGCTCTGGAGGTCCCCGTCCTGTGTTCCTGTCCGTGTTTGTCCTGAGGGGCCTCCAGAGAGCCCACCCCCCCTCCCCGGTGGAACTGTTACGGCGTGGGACACGCCTTCCGGGAGGGGGGAGTTATGTCAGGGTTCTGTTGTGTGTGTCATCTGTTCCTGCCTCTTGTGTCCATATTTGGTTTGTTTCCTGTCCTTGTTTCATGTCATTATGAGTTAAGTATATTCCAGCTGTGTTTATGTGATTATGTGTTAATTACCCTGTGTATTTATTTCCTGTCTTTTGAGTTTGATTGGGTCTGGTCTACTTGTGACTCCCCGGTGTATCTTGTCTGTCAGCCTTGCCTTGTCCTGCCTTGTCAACATTAAAGACTATTATTTGAGTTTCAGTCCTCGTCTGCGTGTTCCTGTTCCTCCCTCGTGTGTGCACCGTGACAGGACAACCCTCACAAAAATAGTGTTTAGCTTTTCACATACAAATTAGTTTTGCAGCATACAGTTTACAAGGCCTTTGGCGAATAACATTTTTATTTCTATTGTTTTCTTTTTGTTTTTTGCAACATTTTTAGCTGCATTTTTATATGTAAACTTTTTAATTAACTTGGGGGGAAAAAAACAAGAAACAAAAGACAACAATTCACATATATTAATAAAACTTAACAAAAATAAAGCATGAATAGAGTTCAAGGAAGATTTCCATTTCAGTCCACATATTACATTTCGGAGACAAAAAACAATATTAGTTTACATATGAGACCCAAATAATATTTTTTGGGGGGAACATATTTTAATACACTTACAGTATTTGTGCATACAATAGTCCAAATATCGGATGTTTATCATGTTGTGCAATGGTTATGAAATATTGTGGAGTAAAAAAAAAAAGTCTCAGAATTTGAATTCTTGCTACTTCAACTCCTCTTGATTCCAGATTCTTTCTCTCCTACACTCTCAAGTCAACTTCAAAAAACAGAGCACTAATAAGACCCGAGGAACAGTTATGTTTCATAGCGTCAAAGGGAATAGTAGATTTGGCTGGTGAAATCCAGAAAACTTTATGGTGCTCTTTTCACCTTTCTACTAGAGACTGACCTTGAAAGGGCCTTTTATTGACTAAGACAGAAGAAAAACGGGTCAAAGTGTCACAATATGGTGAAGATTCAAAGATGTACTTATTTGGCTGCATGTGCAGTGAACTATTTTCTATAATTCGAAGCAATATTATTAGAAAAAAGAGGCTGCCAGTTCAATGAATTAGAAATTAAGTAACTTTACTCATTAATATTCTTTCCAAATGAGGCTTTTGATCAGGGTTCATGCAGAGGACATCCAGACCTCCTCTACAGAAGGGCAATTAGTTTGGCAATGCCCCCTGGTGGAATGAGTGCGGAAGACCTCTCTACACGGCGTCCTCTTCATTAGTGCAGTTATGCTAACTGACTCTGGGTCAGCTCAACCACAAGAATTGTAAAAAATTCATGAGGCTTTTATGAGGAAGAATAGCTGACACTGGCAACAAGCCATACCGAGCTTCACTGCTGTCTCTTGTCGATCTGCCTTCATCCTGCTCACCTTTTTGCCCTCTCTGAAAGTGTTTAGAAATAAATGAAGCTCTATAAGTAACCCCTCTGTGCTTTCTACCTGGATCCAGGTGGATGTATGCTCTTGTGAAAAAAAGCAGCTCTTGTGCTGTTGCATCATGTCCTGCTGCTTTCAGAAGTTTCAACACCCTGCCAGGCCTCGGATGATGGGGTTCATGCTTAAAATGCACACTTGGAGCCCAAGCCCCCCCTCAAGGCCTGACAGCTAGCCGTCTGGGCCACAGTCAACCAGAGTTCAGCCTTTTGAAAAGTCCTGGCAAGGGATCGGACAACTTCCTGTCACACAGAGATGAATGAGGCCAGTATGTCTCTCTGGCTCTGCTCTGGGTGTAGAGAGGAACGCAGAGGACCTCACGGGCAACACCTGGCAGTAGTGTGGTGTCAGTCTGACCCAAATGTGGTCAGGCCCAACGGAAAACTGAGCGAGTTAGAGAGGCGAGGGAGTAAGATGAGATGCCCGTGACTCAACTCAAGCCTCACCTAGACAATTAAGTTTTTAGTGGTTTGCTTCTACTTTGTGGAGTACAGGTTTTAATAGAGTGCATTGGTGCCCGCCTATTTTTCAGTTACGTTGGTTCTGAAAGTATTTTTTCCATAGGGATTTTAAATAAAGTAAATCACAACATTACAAACTTATGTGAAGCAAGAAAGTATTTGAAAAGGTACAAGACTGTGTACTTAACACCACAGTGAAGGAAAGAACTAAGCAATGCGAATTACATAATCAAATTAAAAAAGATGGAGAAATATAAAACTATTCATTTAAAGTTGTTGATTATACCTATAAAAATGATATATTTTAAGTTTATTGCAAAATAAATATAATATACACAAATAAATAAGTATTTTGACAGCATAGTGAGACCAACTGGATTGGATCATTTACGGTGCTTCATGGCAGTGGAATTTTCTTGTAAGCCCTTTTGGTTCAATTTGCTCACCACATTGATTGCTACAATTTTCTGTACACATGGGTAATGTAGTTTTTCACCACAAATTCAATTGTTAAACATGATTATTTAAAAAAAAAAAAAAGGATAGCATGATCCATTAACATCAGTTAACAACCTCAGAATTCACTGTCTTTAAAGGTTTATATGTTATCCTTAAAAATAAATTTCATAACACATTTAAAATATAATGTAATATACAACCAGAAAGGAGGCTGATTGTTAGCACTAATGCTAATGCACTTAGCATAAGCATTTTAAGGACATTCAGAAAACAAATCAGTTGTTGATTTTTATTGTTTTGATTCTTTCTCCTCGGGAGACCTCCACAGTAATTGGGAATTTAGCTCCATACATGCACAATAATACACCCATGCGCGCTATTATGTCCGGATTGCGCGTCCATTGTATCACATTATAAGCCAATGTGTTCTCAATTATGCCTCTTTGGTTGATCATATCCGTGCATTTCACATACTGCCTCTCATAAATCATCCCACATAAAAAATAAAAAAAAATCTCATTACCAGCTTTCCGATTCATTGCATGACTCACAGTTCATAAAAATTCCATTCAAAGGACATACTCAAAATCTGCTGTTTCGACACATTGTCACCTTTAATTGGCGCTTTGTAAATTGTTGAATGAGGGACATTATTTTGTGAGGTCACTGACTGCATGTTAAATGACTAAAACTGTTGTTTGTCAGGCCACCTTAAGTATGTCAATTTAGAAAAACATGTGCAGGACTCTGGACTCTTTCACAGATTGTGATGATGCTTTCTCACAGTAATTAGCTCCGTAAATCAAATTTTTAACATAGATTTTGTATCACCTAAACATTAGGTAATAAATAAATAAATAGCTCTGTTGGAGTTTTGAATACAGGAAGTAAATTTAAATTTGACATTTCTTTCTAATTGTCTCATTCCACCTCTGTAATTTTCGCCTCTTTTATAAAGTCATGAAAACACAATAGTGGATTTTTTTATTTTGCTCCTGGAGCAAATGAGAATGCAAAAATTACATTTGCTATGGTCACTCTCTCCCATTTACCTCTAGAAGTTCACCCAGAAATGTGATAAGGGTCCATATGGTGCTGTCTCAACCTCTAATTTTAGAGAAATACTTTCCTTTAACTTACACTACTAACAATACCACTTCTGTGACCCATTTTTAACCAGTTTGGGATAGAAATAGCTGTACACGGAGCTGAATATAATGGATTTAAAAGCCCATTACTTCACCCATGAAATAAGGTGGCTTGACTCAGAGTTGGCCGCACTTCAGAGGAAGCCATATCTCTTGTTGTAGTGATTCATACCCCACCTTCCACTTTTGGGTTAACCACAAATTAGGAATCTTCAGGAGAGCACGCAAGAGGCCAGAGAAATCCATAAAGAAGAATTAAGTAAAAGGTAATTATTTCTCCATAAGATGCACAGGTAGCCAAACTGCTGGAGCCATGGGGCTTAGAAGTGGCACCGTTCCAACGTTATCTCAACTCACATGGGAAACACTAGAGAAATAAGGGAACAGGCTGGTTCTTTATCTGTAAAGAGAGCTGAGGTCAATGTGAGAAAGCAAAAGAAAAGAGGGATTGGCTATAGATGTTGTTTTCTCTCTCTTGCTGTAGCTCCTTCCCCGCAATATCTTCAGTTACATTTCCCGCAGCTTTTAAGGAGCCCCATGTGTTTCCATTTAAATCCAGAGTTACTGCGTCTGTAATTGCTACTGAATAATTAGTTTGGGGTGTTGACAGAAAAGCAATACATACCGCAGCAATAAGACTAAGTTGTAAAGCAAGGTTGCGGTTAGGAGAGACTAGAGATACCTTTAACCCTTTAATCACCAAGACTGCATTTCAGCAAGTGATAATACAGAAGGGGGGGTCAACCGTGGGGTTAATTAAAATGGATACGGAGAAGTTTAAATGATACTTTTCTTTTATGGGCAGTAAAAGCACATACATGCTGAGCAAAGGAAACCAGTTGCAATTACAACATGAAATGTGGTTTTGCGACATCGAGGGACTTATCTGCATGTGAGTAAACTATAAACTGTCGACGTTAGCACTCTGTGGAAACTAGTTTAGGTAAATGCACTCATTGCAAGCCTTTGCGAGGTCTATGTATAACCCAAAATACTCCCGGACAGTCAGAGGTCTGTTCTCTTATCATTTCCAGCCAATGCGCTGCATCTGCAGCACACCCAGATTTTGTCTTCGGGGCATTAGATGAAATAAGACGGTTATTAAAATGATATCTCGCAAGGCTAAGAGTTCATCTGTCATATGATAAGAGCTCACAGACGCTTGCGTAGATGACTGGTCGGACCACTGAATAACCCTGATCATTATATCTCAATCATTAGACAGCAAGAGAATAATGCTCACTTAACTCTGTGTGTTTTATAGGGATTGTCTATTCTAATTAAAGCAGCAGACAGATGCCCCTATTATGAAACGTTAGTGAAGTCGGATGGGAAGTGCACGTCACGTCTATCAAGTCAACCCTTTCTAGGTCATCTCCCCAAAACCTGCTCTCTTATCAAAGTTTCACACAAATCCTTGTCTTTTATCTGCAAACGCATTCGTCTGGCGTGCACGGTCTTCGTCATGTCAACGGCTTGTATCTTATTTCATGATTTTAATTATCCCCTAAGAGACTAAAGCAGTTTGTCGCATGCTCGTTAACAATTCTGCGGAGGGATCAGATAACCCTTCGTTCTCTGTCTCTCTCGTTCTCACTCACCCCGTCCAACTCCAACTGCTTTTCTCTGCCCTGTCACATTTTCCCCTCTCTACTTCTCAAATCAATGTCACGCACAGGCAGACAACTCAAGAGTCAAACTGCGGTCACCACACTCACTTGCATCATTTGAAACTGAAGGTGGTTGAAACTTCCAGTGTATTTCATATCCCAGCTTCTCAACTTCATAACAGAGGGCAGAGAGAGGGAGGTGGAAAAGTTTTTTGTTGAAATGTGAAAACTTCATGAAGAGAAGGAGAAAAGATTAGAAAAACTGCTTTTAACTAAGAAGAAACTTTTATCTAGATAACTTTACGCACTGATTTTTACACAAATCACCAATATTAGAGCAGAATGAGGGGGAAAATGCAAAACCGTTTTACTTTTTAAAAATGTACAATTTGGTCCAAATGTTTGAGACCTAGTGATCATGCTTCTATTGCTATTTAATCATTTAAAAAAATGTCTTTAATATGTTGTATATTGGGTGGTAAAATGTATTATTGTATTTGTTGCATTGCAAAATGTGTTTTTCTGCTATTGAGGTGGAATTGGGTAAGGTTAGGGACAGGTTTGGTGGTATGGATAGGTTTAATGGTGGTTTAACCAATAGAGGAAGGGTCAACAGTGTAATAATAGAAATTAATTACAGATGTAATTACATGCAGGCATTTTTTAAATACATGAACAAAGTAAAACATTTAATTACACAATAAGTGCATTTTATCAAATTATTAAATTCAATTTTAGTAAATTAGTAGTTGAAGACACTTTATAAAGTGGGCCCCAAATTTGAGTCAAACATTTAATTTAAATGAATTTTATTAATTTCAAAACATCCTAGTAATTGGTGTCATGCATTTGATGAAAAAAATACACTTATGCTGATATTTAACTTATTTGATTAATACCCCAAAAATTGTGTAGAATCACATATATATATATATATATATATATATATATATATATTTTATTTTTTTGAAAATCATAAAACTTCAATTCCATGTTTAAATAAATTTTGATTTTGAATGTCATTTTTTAATGGTATCAGAGTTTTGGATCCCACTGTATAAATACATATTATTCAGACTAAATTCTGACGTATTTCACTGGCTCAGTATATTAGGGCACAAAGAAAATCAAAAAACAATCTAGTCCTCTGTTAATATCTACCTTGGTGTAACTATAAATACACCTTGTGTTCACATTGTAATAGTTTTGGCATTTTGACATTTGCATGAATCATTTGATTAGTTCTATTCAATACAAAAACACAGGCATTATGTCTAACATGACAAAGAATCAATGGAGATGGATGTTGGTGAGCTGCAGGGGGACATTAAGGATAATCTTAAACACAGACTGTTCATAAATCACAGATGGATTTGATAATCAAATCATAGCACACTAATCAATTTAAACTCTGTTTTAGCTAATATAGTCTCTCAAAGGCATCTCAAAGGGTAAAAGGCCACTGAGTAAGCAAAGCATGTATATGTGTGTGTGTTTGTGAAAAGTGAAAATTAGATAATTAACGTCAATGTTACCTTATCTCAGTCTCATATACATCATGTGTCTTATGCCTTTCTAATGTATTCGGTCTTTATTTATCTAGCGAACAATAAACAGGTAAAAAAGGGACTTTAAAGGAACTAGAATATCAGTGACTTGAGCTGGGCTCTTTTAACCTAGCAACCACTCAGAACATCCCAGCAACTGCATAACAATGTCCTAGCAACCACAAACAAAACCCTAGCATCATGGGGTCAGCTTTTGCATGTACAAGCACCACAAATGTATTCAGCTCAGGCAATTTAAACCTTCACCATCCTCCCCTGGCTCTCACCAACAGAGAGAGTGGTTGTATTGTTAAATGAGATTTATCCCCCTTTACCAGTCTGCAGATACCCTGCTGTGGTGCAGGTTTTGAAGGTCTGCACAGTGGCACTGATGGCAGTAAAGTAAGTCATTCCTGGCTGCATTGTGACAGGTCTTCATTGTAGTTTTTACGCATACATTATTGTTTAGCACTAATAAAGAATAGAAAGCAAATATATTTTTACTGAGTTCTGTGTATGCATTTTTAAAAAACACTAAGCTCTAAAGAGAGCTTGCAAATATTCATGCATTTGTAATGAAAGAAAAAGAGCAAAGAAACACTGCCTTCCAACTCTCTCCTCTTTCTCATGTCTCGCTCAGCTCTTCCCGTGCTGATTGAAGAGGTGTGCCTGTGTATTCTCAGCCTCCATAAACATCCTCTCGGAGATCGTTTACTGGCAGCATATGTGCACACACAGCAGAGGCCGTCTCAAAGTAACACACAGCAGAGCCCCGAGCTCTAGCATACCACAGATACTTCAGAGAACAGGACTGCATTGAAGGACAACCGTCTGTGCAAATCATCAGAAAATTAATCTAAGACAAGTCTGTGCCACTTTTTATATTCTTAATGCTCTTCGATTCTTCAGTTTTCACTTTATATACTGTTTTAAATATGATATTGCATATGATATTTGACAAAGGTGACAAATTAGAATATCTATGTATTTTTGTCTTCCAGATCTAGAGGTCACACTACTGCTCAAAAGTTTGGGGTCGGTAAGATGTTTTTTTTCTTTTAGAAATTAATACTTTTAATCATCAAGGAGGCATTTAATCGATCAAAAGTAAAAGTAAATGCATTTATAAATGTTAAATTCTATTTTAAATAAATGCTCTAAATGTTCTTTTAAATTTTCTGCTCATCGAAGAATGCTGAAAAATTGTATCACAGTTTCCACAAAAAGTTTCAGCAGCTCAACTGTTTTCAAGAATAACCAAATCAGCATATTAGAATGAAGACTGGATTAATGGCTACTGTCTCAGCTTTGCCATCACAGCAATAAATGACACCTGGAAATATATTAAAATAGAAAACAGTTATTTTTAATTGTAATAACTTCACAATATTGCTGTTTTTACTTTATTTTTGATCAAATAAATTCAGCTTTGGTGAGCATGAGTGACTTTTAACATTTTAAAAATCTTATAGACCCCAAAACTTTAAACTGTAGTGTATATTATGAATGGAATAGTTATATATTGTTTTAATGTAAAAAGAAACATTAAGATATTTTTTTAATTACTGAATAATTCATAATAATAATTCACAACAATCTAAATATTTCATAATTAAAGTACCACTACTATTAAAAATGCATAACTGAAGAAAAAAACATCATGTTACCTTGATGGAAACTTGTTAACATCAATAAACCATGGTGCCACCACAGTAATTTTTAGCAAACAGTATATTAAAAAGGAGTATTTAAAGATGTATTTGCTTTCAAAAGAGACATATTATAAGCCTTATTAGACCTCTGAAAAACAAATCACTGCAACTTTTACATAAGCCTTTAGATTCATGGTTAAAGATCCAGTCTTGTAATTTAAACATTGTAGATTCAAATCCCAATAGGATGCTCCAGGAGGACTGTCTCTACCATGAGTGTACCGTAAATTGTTTTGAATAAAAGTATGGGCTAAATGCCAAAACAGAGTTACATAGTAAGCTTATATGGGGCACCAGACCAAAGTCACACACTTGTGTACAGTTCACCTCACATGGGATATTCTCAGTCTCCTGTATCACGTCACGGAGAGAAATCCTATCTCTAATGCCAACCTTACATTAACCTAATGTTATCCTTCATCCTGGTGCATCCTGGTGAGTCAGAGCTACCATGTCCTTATGTCCAGCCTAAAGGTGTTGATCTCTGTACTTTCTGACAAGTAAACAAACTGCCTTATGAGCTTCTTGTCCTCAGATGATCGGACTGTGGGGGCTTACTAATGCGCTAACGTATAGCTAAAGCCTATCACACTGCGACCCGTGCTTAAGCTAAGGACTTCCTCTTGATGACTATCTAATGTTCCCTCATAAAAGCAGAAGGAAATTACATTGAAAAGCATGAATAAATATCAGTAATTTTCTTCAAGGGCATTGAAGCTCGTCTAGCCATAGAAGTGATTGGTATGAAAAGGACCATAATGGTAGTCTTAAATTCTAACCTTCAGGTGTCAGCTTTCTCAGACAGCTCTGGTCTCGGCTCATCCCTAGACCCTAAGCCGCCTTGTTGGCATGATGCAGATTTAACTCCAGCCGATTAGCCTCTTAGCTTGTCTGTTAATGTATACTGTGTCAAAGACCGTTATAGGATTTTGATTGTTCCAATGTACCAGTAATACAGTGATTATAGTCTTTAAGAAAGATTTGTGTAGCTTGTTACAGCTGATCTTTGCTTTGTTATATTCTAAGTCATTTAGCAACTTTAGAGAGAAAACTTTGTACAGGTAGAATGGAAATCTGTTGATATATCTTCCACTGCCTTACACACAGACATAAATAAGGGACATTAACCCCTCTCTTGAATCCAAACACAAGAAATGGCATACCCAAACTAAAATGAATACCTTCATGAAACCTTTGGACTACAAGCATAATTCATATGGAGCTGAAGTGAAGTGAAATATTTTCAGCATTGAACCATGTGTTGCTAATAACTTTCACTCTTAAAAATAAAGCTTCCAAAAGGGGGTTCCACAGCGATGCCATATAGAAGACCCATTTCGAGATTCAGAAAGAACCATTTGGTAAACAGTTCGTAAATCATTTTTATGTTGTGAAAAATTAATAAGAACCATTTTCCATTAGAAAGAATCTTTAGTGCAATGGAAATGTTCCATAGATGTTAAAGGTTCTTCATACCACAGATGCCAAAAAATTAAAAAAAATTATAAGTATATAAAAAAAAGTATATCGGTTGTTTTAAACAAGTGAACAAAAATGATGTTATTAGCTTATCAATATCAAAAAGAAACAAATTTTTGACAATTATTTAAGATATAATATCAATTTTGGCAAAGAAATATCGCACTTGTTGATCAAATTCCATTTTAAACACATCTATATATGTTCATTGATAAAACACTGAAATGACAGGCCACTTGTCCTGCTCATCTAAATATTTTCCACAGCAAACAGATCACCACATATCTCAAAAGCCCAGTTATCCACGGTGCAGCCAAGCGTATTCTGGGGTTCTCCTCCAGACAAATTCACAATCATGCACAAATATATTCCCTGAATAGCATCCTAATTCAGTCTATCATAATTGTTTGTATCTGCATGGCCCTCCTTTTCTTACTTCGTGACACATGACAAGGAAAAGGAGAGAAATGTCAGTAGCAGTCATTATTCACCCATCTTCCACTCTTAAATCGCTAAGTGTGACAGACCTCTGACAGATATTCAGCAGAAAGAGTGGGTAGTGACAGTGTGACAACCCTGACCAAAATCGAGTTGTTTCTGGTCGGCTAGTGAGATGTCAGCCTTAGGCAATAAAAATAAACAGAAAGAAAAACCATCACTCTCCACTTTGGATAACTTCAGCAAGTGTGTTAGAGGATTGTTCACAGCTAGTATTTATAATAAACAGGCCTACAGTCTAGAACCAGCTGACAACCACGGGGCAGCAAACAATATAACCTGAACAAAAAGGATACAAATTAAGCTACTCATCAAGGAAAGGTCACAAAAACAATAGTACTGCCAAGAAACTATATAACTGACCGGAAGGCCAATTACACACTGCAGCTACTGTAAATAGAGTTGAGTGCTTAATCCTGTTCAGAGTTCGGAATAGTCATTATATCTATAGTGTATACAAAACTAAACTGAACAATTTATGTAACGGCGCAAGATGGTGCAATTTTTGAATAATAATACACAGCGAATTCCGGAAATGTTGGGACATTTTTTAAATTTGAATAAAATGAAAACTAAAAGACTTTCAAATCACATGAGCCACTATTTTATTCACAATAGAACATAGAGAACATAACAAATGTTTAAACGGAGAATTTTTACACTTTTATCCACTAAATGAGCTCATTTCAAATTCGATGCCTGCTACAGGTCTCAAAACAGTTGGCACGGGGGCAACAAAAGGCTGAAAAAGCAAGACATTTTGAAAAGATTCAGCTGGGAGAACATGTAGCAACTAATTAAGTTAATTGACATCAGGTCTGTAACTTGATTAGCTATAAAAGGGATGTCTTAGAGAGGCAGAGTCTCTCAGAAGTAAAGATGGGCAGAGGCTCTCCAATCTGTGAAAGAGTGCGTAAAAGGTTTGTGGAATACTTTAAAAACAACGTTCCTCAACATCAAATTGCAAAGGCTTTGCAAATCTCATCATCTACAGTGCATAACATCATCAAAAGATTCAGAGAAACTGGAGAAATCTCTGTGTGTAGGGACAAGGCCGAAGACCTTTGTTGGATGCCCGTGGTCTTCAGGCCCTCAGACGACACTGCATCACTCATCAGCATGATTCTGTCATTGACATTACTAAATGGGCCCAGGAATACTTCCAGAAACCACTGTCGGTAAACACAATCCACCGTGCCATCTGCAGATGCCACCTAAAGCTCCATCATGCAAAAAGGAAGCCATATGTGAACATGGTCCAGAAGCGCCGTCGTGTCCTGTGGGCCAAGGCCCATTTAAAATGGACTATTTCAAAGTGGAAAAGTGAAAATCACGGACGCCGTGTCCTCCGGGCTAAAGAGGAGGGATGTTCAGCATGTTATCAGCATTCAGTTCAACAGCCAGCATCTCTGATGGTATGGGGGTGCATAAGTGCATATGGTATATACAGCTTGCATGTTTTGGAAGGCACTATGAATGTTGAAAGGCATATAAAGGTTTTAGAGCAACATATGCTCCCCTCCAGACGATGTGTATTTGAGCAGGACAATGCAAAACCACATACTGCAGCTATTACAACAGCATGGCTTCGTAGTAGAAGAGTCCGGGTGCTGCATTGGCCTGCCTGCAGTCCAGATCTTTCACCTATAGAGAACATTTGGCACATCATTAAACGAAAAATACGTCAAAGATGACCACAAACTCTTCAGCAGCTGGAAACCTATATCAGGCAAGTATGGGACCAAATTCCAACACAAAAACTTCAAACTGTTTTGAAAAGAAGAGGAGATGCTACACCATGGTAAACATGCCCCTGTCCCAACTATTTTGAGACCTGTAGCAGGCATCAAATTTGAAATGAGCTCATTTTGTGCATAAAATTGTAAAATGTCTCATTTGAGTTTAAACATTTGTTATGTTATCTGTTCTATTGTGAATAAAATATTGGCTCATGTGATTTGAAATTCTTTTAGTTTTCATTTTATTCAAAATGAAAAAATCATCCCAATATTTCCGGAATTCGGGTTGTAGATTGCCAGCCAATACTTCTGCCAAAAAACAACTAACAACAAACAAGCTGCCGCTAATCACATTTCTTGTTCACAAGACAGAACATATTGCTATGGTTAGCAATATCAACCATCACAAGTTTAGTGTTGCAGAAGTGACTCCTTTATTCTGCACACACAAAAAAACTATATTTTTTCACTCAGGCAAATAAATGTAGTTGTCAATCATGTTAAGTGTGTACATTATTAAATGAATACATAACTTTACTAAATCTTTATGATGAAATAATCTATAAATCTTGTTTTATAATTATTCACCCCACTATGAAACAAAGTCTACTTTTCACAAAGAGGCTAGGATGCACCTGGATGTAAGTGATTTGGTTGTCATTGAAATGACTCATCTCTTTAGAGATCAACCAATATATTTACATTTACACATATTCAATAAAAAACAGATCTGATCATTCAAACAGCTCATCTGAAAAACATCTCTCTGGCACTCTGTAAATCACCTACTGGGATTAAGTACAAAATAATATATTTTTAGACAAATATTTTTTTTATTATATAATTTTATAATATATTTTATTATAGCACAGACAGCCTTCAAATTTTTCTGTCACTGCTAAAAAAATGCATTCAATGATGGAAAATTTTCGGTTAACGCGACCTCTGATATATATATATATATATATAGTGGTGTCAAAATTAGCGCGTTAACGCGGGAGATTAATTTTTTTCAGATTAACGCCTTAAAAATATTTAACGCAATTAACGCAGGGGCGGGGTTAGAGTTGGCCACCCCATTCACAAATGCTGCCTCCGTCTCTTTTTTCTTGAAAAGGATTGTGTTTATTTAGATGCAGAACGTCTTTATGACCACATCAAATGGGAGACGTTTCAGACGCGCGCTATAACTCCGCCTCCGCACCAGGCGCGAGTCAAACGAGCACGGAAAAGACACTGTGCTCGTAGCGCGCGCTCTTCAAATACACGCACAAAGGTGCCGGCACGCGCTGTAGCCTGTATCATTTCATATCAAACAGCGAAAGAAACTACGTGCATGCAATGTCCTAGTTATGCCATCATTTAAGGCATGAAGTTACCAAGAAGGAGATTAAAGCTGCCTTAAAACTGTGTGCATGCATGCAATATGATATATATGCATCACATTTAAGAACATGTCTCTGAAATGGTTTTCAAAACTTTCCTGAGTCTCCCTCATCTAACACACCCGATTCAACTCGTCCGCTCATTAGAAGAGACTAAGCCCTGAAGTGGGTCAGAAAGCAGCAGCAGCTTTTAAAGCAATAGCAGGCAAATAATAATAACCAGCTGCTGTGATGTCTATTAATCCAAGAACAAAATAAAAAAAAGAGGAAATCAATAACTTTTATAGCTTTAAGGGGTTCATCTATATTTAATTTAGAATTTAGTGTTTGGTAACTATTCATTTTCTGTATATTTCTGCTGAAGGGCACAGGTAGCTAAATATGTCATTTATTATAATGAGTTCGTGTGAAGATTGTTTTAAGTTCACTTAAATTAGAAGTTAAGTCTAATAAATGTTAAAATTGATAGCTCTCAATTATACTGTAATGCTGAATGGCTACAGTCAATGGTTAAATATTAAGGGGGAAAAACAATTTTATAGAGACATCAGTAGTATTGATATCAGTGATGCTGGCCTTCAATCATAAAAAAGATGCCATTTAAGAAATATTAAAAATATACTGTCTTTATGTTGTTTGTACATTGTACATTTGAAGATTGAATGTGAAATTATTGCAATATAAAAGTATATTTAAAAACTTTAATGTTAGGTGGGATTAATCGCGATTAATTAGTTATTTTTTTTAATCGATTGACAGCACTAATATATATATATATATATATATACAGGTGCATCTCAATAAATTATAATGTCATGGAAAAGTTCATTTATTTCAGTAATTCAACAAATTGTGAAACTCGTGTATTAAATAAATTCAATGCACACAGACTGAAGTATTTTAAGTCTTTGGTTCTTTTAACTGTGATGATTTAGGCTCACATCTAACAAAACCCCACCAATTCACTATCTCAACAAATTAGAATACTTCATAAGACCAATAAAAAAAACATTTTTAGTGAATTGTTGGCCTTCTGGAAAGTATGTTCATGTACTGTATATTTGCTTTAATTACTGCCTCAATTCGGCGTGGCATGGAGGTGATCAGTTTGTGGCACTGCTGAGGTGGTATGGAAGCCCAGGTTTCTTTGACAGTGGCCTTCAGGTCATCTGCATTGTTGGGTCTGGTGTCTCTCATCTTCCTCTTGACAATAACCCATAGATTCTCTATGGGGTTCAGGTCAGTCGAGTTTGCTGGCCAATCAAGCACAGTAACACCATGGTCATTGAACCAGCTTTTGGTACCTTTGGCAGTGTGGGCAGGTGCCAAGTCCTGCTGGAAAATGAAATCAGCATCTCCATAAAGCTTGTCAGAAGGAAGCACGAAGTGCTCTAAAATTTCCTGGTAGATGGCTGCGTTGACTGTGGACTTCAGAAAACAAAGTGGACTAACACCAGCAGATGACATGGCAGCCCAAATTATCACTGACTGTGGAAACTTCTCACTGGACTTCAAGCAACATGGATTCTGTGCCTCTCCACTCTTCCTCCAGACTCTGGGACCTTGATTTCCAAATGAAATGCAAAATTTACTTTCATCTGAAAAGAGGACTTTGGACCACTGAGCAACAGTCCAGTTCTTTTTCTCCACAGCCCAGGTAAGATGCTTCTGACGTTGTCTCTGGTTCAGAAGTGGCTTGGTAGCCCTTTTCCTGAAGACGTCTGAGCGTGGTGACTCTTGATGCACTGACTCCAGCTTCAGTCCACTTCTTGTGAAGCTCTCCCAAGTGTTTGAATCAGCTTTGCTTGACTGTATTCTCAAGCTTGCGGTCATCCCTGTTGCTTGTGCACCTTTTCCTACCCAAATTCCTCCTTCCAGTCAACTTTGCATTTAATATGCTTTGATACAGCACTCTGTAAACAGCCACACCTTTCAGTAATGACCTTCTGTGACTTACCCTCTTTGTGGAGGGTGTCAATGTTCGTCTTCTGGATCATTGCCAAGTCAGCAGTCTTCCCCATTATTGTGGTTTCAAAGAACAAGAGATACCCGGAATTTATACTGTATGGATGGTCATTTATTGAAACTCAAATGTAAATATTCTAATATTTTGAGATACTGATTTTTGACTTTCATGAGCTGTAAGCTCTAATCCTCAAAATTAAAACAAAAAAAAAACTTTTGAAATGTTTTACTTTACATGTAATGAATCTAAAATATATGAAAGTTTCACTTTTTTAAATAAGTAACAAGAAAAAATGAACTTTTTCACGACATTCTAATTTATTGAGATGCACCTGTATATACAGTGGTTACGGAAAGTATTCAGACCCCCTTAAATTTTTCACTCTTTGTTATATTGCAGCCATTTGCTAAAATCATTTAAGTTCATTTTTTTTCCTCATTAATGTACACACAGCACCCCATATTGACAGAAAAACAGAGAATTGTTGACATTTTTGCAGATTTATTAAAAAAGAAAAACTGAAATATCACATGGTCCTAATTATTCAGACCCTTTGCTGTGAGGTGCTGTCCATTTCTTCTGATCATCCTTGAGATGGTTCTACACCTTCATTTGAGTCCAGCTGTGTTTGATTATACTGATTGGACTTGATTAGGAAAGCCACACTCCTGTCTATATAAGACCTTACAGCTCACAGTGCATGTCAGAGCAAATGAGAATCATGAGGTCAAAGGAACTGCCTGAAGAGCTCAGAGACAGAATTGTGGCAAGGCACAGATCTGGCCAAGGTTTTTCTGCTGCACTTAAGGTTCCTAAGAGCACAGTGGCCTCCATAATCCTTAAATGGAAGACGTTTGGGACGACCAGAACCCTTCCTAGAGCTGGCCGCCTGGCCAAACTGAGCTATCGGGGGAGAAGAGCCTTGGTGAGAGAGGTAAAGAAGAACCCAAAGATCACTGTGGCTGAGCTCCAGAGATGCATTCGGGAGATGGGAGAAAGTTGTAGAAAGTCAACCATCACTGCAGCCCTCCACCAGTCGGGGCTTTATGGCAGAGTGGCCCGACGGAAGCCTCTCCTCAGTGCAAGACACATGAAAGCCCGCATGGAGTTTGCTAAAAAACACCTGAAGGACTCCAAGATGGTGACAAATAAGATTCTCTGGTCTGATGAGACCAAGATAGAACTTTTTGGCCTTAATTCTAAGCGGTATGTGTGGAGAAAAACAGGCACTGCTCATCACCTGTCCAATACAGTCCCAACAGTGAAGCATGGTGGTGGCAGCATCATGCTGTGGGGGTGTTTTTCAGCTGCAGGGACAGGACGACTGGTTGCAATCGAGGGAAAGATGAATGCGGCCAAGTACAGGGATATCCTGGATGAAAACCTTCTCCAGAGTGCTCAGGACCTCAGACTGGGCCGAAGGTTTACCTTCCAACAAGACAATGACCCTAAGCACACAGCTAAAATAACGAAGGAGTGGCTTCACAACAACTCCATGACTGTTCTTGAATGGCCCAGCCAGAGCCCTGACTTAAACCCAATTGAGCATCTCTGGAGAGACCTAAAAATGGCTGTCCACCAATGTTTACCATCCAACCTGACAGAACTGGAGAGGATCTGCAAGGAGGAATGGCAGAGGATCCCCAAATAAACTTGTTGCATCTTTCCCAAAAAGACTCATGGCTGTATTAAATCAAAAGGGTGCTTCTACTAAATACTGAGCAAAGGGTCTGAATACTTAGGACCATGTGATATTTCAGTTTTTCTTTTTTAATAAATCTGCAAAAATGTCAACAATTCTGTGTTTTTCTGTCAATATGGGGTGCTGTGTGTACATTAATGAGGAAAAAAATGAACTTAAATGATTTTAGCAAATGGCTGCAATATAACAAAGAGTGAAAAATTTAAGGGGGTCTGAATACTTTCCGTACCCACTGTATATACAGTATCTCACAAAAGTGAGTACACCCCTCACATTTCAGCAATCATTTTAGTATATCTTTTCAAAGGACAATACTATAGAAATGAAACTTGTATATATTTTAAAGTAGTCAATGTGCAACTTGATTTACTGTCCTCTGAAAATAACTTCACATACAGCCATTATTGTCAAAAAAGCTGGCAACAAAAGTGAGTACACCCTAAGTGATAACAGCTATACGTCGTTTAACCATGCAAAGTAGGGCTGAACGATTTTGGAAAATAATCTAATTGCGATTTTTTTTACCAATATTGCGATTGCGATTTAATATGCGATTATTTTTTAAAGCTCTTTATGTTCTGTATTATTCAACAAAGACGAGCAATAAATCATTGTATAATATGCAGTGTTGGGCACGTTACTTTAAAAAAGTAATTAGTTATATTACTAGTTACTTCTCACAAATAGTAACTGAGTTACATCATTATAAAAGAAACTAATTACCAGGGAAAGTAACTATTGTTACTTTTTTTTAAATGTTCAAATATGTCAAATAACTTGAATGTCCCCAATATTAAATGTTAAATGAATGAAATGGACACTAAATATAATACATTATTATTATAAAACATTGCACACTAATCTACACTATTTTAATGTTTCTGTGGGACAATGTGAGAGACACCTATCAAATTCAATTGATTATTGTAAATATTATCAACCCTCTATAGGCACCTTGGCAATAGAATCTCCATTGGCTTGTCATTTTTATTATTTCACTCACCAGACTAATATTAATTATCTGATATACTATATATATATATATATATATATATATATATAAAGCTATATATATATATATATAGATATTGTAACGGGTGGAAGAATCACACGACAGGATGAGTGCAATAAATGCCCCGAAGGGTGCGTTTATTGTGGGAAATCAGTGGCGTGCCGTAAAGTTGAGGTGCTGTGTCTTCGTGCTCCAGGATCTACTTCTTTCCAGTGCTCCGAGTGAGTGAGTGTCCAGTGTCCGGTGTCCGTGCGGTGCAGGTGCTTCGGGCTGGCCGGCTAGACGCTGCTCTCTGGAGGGAGAAGGAGAGAAAGGTAAGTGGTGCTTCACTGGAGTCATCTCCCCTTCAAATGCGCCTTTTGGCGTCTTATATAGCTGCCTCGTGATGAGGTTCAGGTGTGTCCGGCCAGCCCGCGTTAATGGCGTGCAGGTGCTTCTCCTCTGTTTCCAGGGCGACGCTGATGAGGTCTCGGGACACGCGTCACACTCCCCTCCCCTAAGCGTCGTCCTGTTCCTGTGGGCGAGAGGGGAAATTGGGGGTGGGTGGGGAGAGAAACCTGACAGACCTGCGAAAGCTGACCAGATCCGCGAGAGCCCATCTGCGTTGGCGTTGGCCGTCCCCGCCCGGTGTTTCACGACGAAGTGGAAGTCCTGGAGCGCCAGGAACCAGCGGGTGACCCTTGCGTTGGTTTCCTTGGCCCGCGCCATCCACTGCAGGGGGGCATGGTCTGTGAATAACGTGAACTTCCTACCGAGGAGGTAATACCTGAGCTCCAGGACTGCCCACTTGACGGCCAACGCTTCCTTCTCTACCGCGGCGTAGCGCTGTTCCGTGGGGGTCAGCTTTCGGCTGATGTAGAGCACCGGGTGTTCCTCACCGTCCTGTACCTGGGAGAGGACGGCTCCCAACCCGGTGTCGGAGGCGTCCGTTTGCAGCAGGAAGGGGCAGTTGAAGTCCGGGGCTCGGAGCACCGGCTCGGCGGTGAGAGCCTCCTTCACTTTCCTAAACGCCTTGCCCTCGGCGGGTCCCCAGGAAACTTTCTCCGGCTGCCCCTTCCTGGTCAGGTCTGTCAGGGGAGCAGCTAAGGAGGAGAAGTCAGGGATAAAACAACGATAGTATCCCGCCAATCCCAAAAAAGCCTGTACCTGGGTTTTGGAGGTGGGCCGTGGGGCCGAGAGGATAGCTGCCACCTTATTCTCCTGGGGTTTTATGAGTCCTTGGCCCACCCGGAACCCCAGGTACTTTGCTTCGTCGAGGGCCAGGTGACATTTTCGGGGATTGGCGGTCAGCCCGGCCCTGCGCAGCTCCACGAGCACCCTCCGCAGCCGCTCCAGGTGGCCTTCCCAGGTCTCCGAATGAATGACGACGTCATCCAGGTAGGCCGCGGCGTAGGGCTGGTGGGGCCTCAGCAGGATGTCCATAAGTCGCTGGAAGGTGGCGGGAGCCCCGTGCAAGCCGAAGGGGAGAACCCGATATTGCCAGTGCCCACTGGGGGTGGAGAAGGCGGTCTTCGGCTTCGCGTCATCCGACAGGGGCACTTGCCAATAGCCCTTCGTGAGGTCCAGCGTGGATATGTATCGGGCTCTCCCCAGCCGATCCAACAGCTCGTCTACCCGCGGCATGGGGTATCCGTCGAATTCGGAGACCTCGTTCAAGCGGCGGAAGTCGTTGCAAAAGCGGAGGGTGCCATCCGGTTTTGGGACCATGACGATGGGGCTGGACCATGAGCTGCGCGAGGGCTCGATTACCCCTAACTTCAACATCTCCCGCACTTCCTCTTCAATGGCGTGTCGCCGAGCCTCTGGCACTCGGTAGGGCCGCTGCCGAACGATGGTTCCTGGTGGCGTACGGACCTCATGGTGAAGGACATGGGTCCGCCCGGGGAGTGGGGAGAACACATCGGAGAATTGATCGACCAGGTGTTGTAACTCGTTCTTTTGGGCAGCCGAGAGGTGGGGGTTGACATCCACAACCACGGGAGTGGCGGTGGCCAGGGCGGCTAGCTGGGTCCTAGTCCCGACCCATCGTTTCAGGAGGTTTATGTGGTAGATCTGATCCTCCTTCCGTCGTCCAGGCTGGCGTACCCGGTAGGTGACGGGCCCCACCTTTTCCGTCACTGTATATGGCCCCTGCCATTTAGCCAGAAATTTGCAGGCCGCGGTTGGGACTAGGACCAGGACAAGGTCTCCAGGTTGGAATTCCCGTGGTTGGGCGGCCCGGTTATAGTGGCGTTGTTGGGCCTGTTGCGCTCGTGTGAGGTGCTCCCGAACCATGGGCATAACTCTGTCGATCCGTTCCCTCATTTCCCGGACGTGTTCGATGGTGGACCGATGGGCGGCCGGCTGTTGCTCCCAGGCCTCCTTGGCGACGTCGAGTAGTCCGCGGGGCTGACGTCCGAAGAGGAGTTCAAACGGGGTGAAGCCGGTGGACGCTTGGGGCACCTCCCGGATCCCGAACAGAACATACGGGAGCATCCGGTCCCAGTCGCGCTTATCCTCCGCGGCCACTCGACGGAGCATCCGTTTCAGGGTCTGGTTGAATCGTTCCACCAGCCCATCGGTCTGCGGGTGGTACACGGAGGTGCGGAGCTGTTTGACCTGCAGGAGGCGACAGAGGTCTGCCATGGTCCGGGACATGAACGGCGTACCTTGGTCGGTCAATATCTCGGCTGGGATGCCGACCCGGCTACACAAGAGGAACAGCTCCTGGGCAATGGCCTTTGAGGTGGCTTTCCGCAGGGGGATGGCTTCGGGGTAGCGGGTGGCATAGTCCACGACGACCAAGATGTGTTCGTGACCCCGGGCGGACTTCGGCAGCGGCCCAACCAGATCCATGCCTATCCGCTCGAAGGGTACCTCGATGATGGGTAATGGAATTAACGGGCTGGGGGGAGGGGTGCTGGGTGAGGTCCGCTGGCACGTGGGGCAGGCGCGGCAGAAGCGCTTCACCTCCGCATCCAAGCCGGGCCAGTGGAAGCGGTCGCGGATCCTCTGGATGGTATTATGGGCTCCTAGGTGGCCGGCCATCGGATGGGAGTGCGCGAGCTCCATCACCGTCTCAGTCTTGGGCCGAGGCACGACCAGCAGCTGTTTTTCCTCCCCCCTCCGTGGGGCGACACAGTAGAGCAGGCCATTCTGGACGATGAAGTGGGGGACCGGGTGTGGAGGGGGCTGGACGTCCTTCCCTTCGGTCACCCTCACTTGAGTCCAGCAGTGTTTTAGCCGATCGTCCCCGAGTTGTTCCTTGGCGAAAGTCCCGCCTCCCTTAACCTGCTGAAACACATCAAAGAAAAGGTTAGCGGATTGGGAGGGGGACTCACCGTCTCGAGGACTGTCCGAGGCCAGCAGGACGGGGCGTCGTCGGGGACGTCGGCTGAACCTCCGGGTTCGGCGGCTCCCGGCGGGGCTGGCGGGTTGGGTGGCCAGGGCGAGCAGGCGGTCAAAGCCTGGCCAGTTTCTGGCCAGTACCGGGACGGGGAGGTCCTTCATTAGGCCCACTTCTATGGGCCAAGAGCCTGGGGCGGCTGAAATAGTGACGCGACGCGCGGGGACCTGGCGCGTGTCGCCGTGGACGCAGGTGATCGGGAGAACGGCCCTGGATCCTGGCCGCGGGGAAACCACAGTCGACTGGACCAGGCTGACCGCGCTGCCGGAGTCCAGGAGGGCCCGATAGGGACGCCCGTTGACCTCCACGTCTACCTTCGGGGCTGCCAGGGGGGGCTCTTGATGTAGTATGCAAACCGCCAGCCAGGCCCGGCGCGGGGCGGTGGGAGGCTCCGTGGGCATCGGTTCGTCCTGTGGCTCGGGAGCCGCCGGCCTACCTACTGGCCTAAAGGTACCCTCCGGCGAGCGTCGCTCCTGGGGCACCCTTCGGGGTATCGGCGGCGCTCGCTCCCCAGCCTCGCGACGTTGGGCCGCCTCCGCCAGTTCGACGGCCTCCACCAACTCTCCCACGGTGAGCGGGTTCCGCATGCCGGCGGCCTGACGGATGGGGCGCGGGAGCGCCCGAAGTAAACGGTCCACGACCACCCGGTCGGCCACTTGGGCGGCACTGGGGTCTCCTGCTAGCAGCCAATGGCGCGTGAGACGAGATAGATCGGCGGCTTGGGCGCGGGCTGGCAACCGGCTGGAGTATTCCCACTCGTGCACCAGCTGGGCGGCCGCGATAGGGGAGAGTCCCACTCGGGACAGGATTTCTTTCTTGAGATCTTCATATGAACCCGTCAGCTCCGGCGGCATCGAAAAGTAGGCTCGTTGAGGCTCGCCTGTTAACAGCGGTCCCAGCACGCGCGCCCACTCGTCTCGCGGCCAGCCCTCTTGACTCGCTGTGGTCTCAAACATCAGCAGGAAACTCTCCACGTCATCGTGGACCGTCATCTTCGGAAGCAGGGTTGTGGCTCGGACGCGGGGGTCGAGCAGCGGAACCCGCTGGGCGGAGGCGGTCCGGAGGGCGGCGACTTCGCGCTCTACCTCTCCCTGACGAGCAGCCATATGCTCCACGATCTGCTGTTGGCGAATGCTCACCTCCGTCAGATGCTTCAGCAGTTCTTCCATGGCTGGGGAGTCGATGCCACCTGAGTGTGAACCACAAAGAAAAAGAGAGAGGTGCGTTATAGGGGGGGGGGGGTTGCTTGTCGGTGATTCTTCCGGTGTTATGCCCGCATTCTCCACCAGTGTAACGGGTGGAAGAATCACACGACAGGATGAGTGCAATAAATGCCCCGAAGGGTGCGTTTATTGTGGGAAATCAGTGGCGTGCCGTAAAGTTGAGGTGCTGTGTCTTCGTGCTCCAGGATCTACTTCTTTCCAGTGCTCCGAGTGAGTGAGTGTCCAGTGTCCGGTGTCCGTGCGGTGCAGGTGCTTCGGGCTGGCCGGCTAGACGCTGCTCTCTGGAGGGAGAAGGAGAGAAAGGTAAGTGGTGCTTCACTGGAGTCATCTCCCCTTCAAATGCGCCTTTTGGCGTCTTATATAGCTGCCTCGTGATGAGGTTCAGGTGTGTCCGGCCAGCCCGCGTTAATGGCGTGCAGGTGCTTCTCCTCTGTTTCCAGGGCGACGCTGATGAGGTCTCGGGACACGCGTCACAAATATATATATATATATATATATATATATATATATATATATATATAAAGCTTATGTTTGTAAAATGGCACAGTTTTTTTTTAAATATCTCACTTAGCATCAGTCAGTCAAACATTATAATATGATATTATGATAATTTAGCATTACATTTTAGAATTATATGATGATAGAACTTTAGTAATTAGAATAACCATGTATGAATGCATATTTGTCATGTTGACTGAACTTAGGACTGGTGGTGGTACTTAAGATATTGTTTCATTTAGTGTTTCTATAAAAAAAAGGAAAAAGAAAACTACAAATAATACTGATAAGATAACAAAACTACTACGAATTCTACTACTAATAACAATATAAAACTCACTAAGGATTAATGAGCTGCTGGGTTCATGAATATTAATCAGGTTGTCTGCGTTCGCTCGAATTGATTTGCTGAAATCAAAACAGGGACGATGATAGGTGAGCGCCGGCCAATGAGATTGCCGTTTGCGCATTAGTTCCGCCCACTAACAGGGAACCCGGCAGTTCTTAAAAGCTGAAGAATTCCAAAGGAACTCCGTTATTTTGACAGGAAAATACAACAAAGGATATCGTTTACATGTAGCGCGTCAATTCTGCATGTTATGAAAGACCCGCGGCAAACTGCGGACTCGGCAACATAGCGTGCCAACTTGATGCTTCCTCTGAAGACTGCTCAGATGTGTTTGACTTGAAGCAGCGCTGCTAGACCGATCGTTGTGTGTGTCATCAAAGTACTGTGAGAGCTATAAGAGAGCAGACGTATCCTGTATGAAGGGTCGATCAAAGAAGTTGAGTCCTTGTGCTGTGCGTCAGGTGCAGAAGCTGGCTTCAAAAAACAGACGCATGAGTGCTGCCAGCATTGCTTTAGAGGTTGCAGAAGTGGAAGGTCAGCTTGTCACTGCAACAAGTCGGTTTGCATGGCCGTCGTCCCAGAAGGAAGCCTCTTCTGAAGCTGGCTCACAAAAAAGCCTTCAAACAGTTTGCTGAAGACAACCTGGCCAAGAGCACGAATTACTGGAACCATGTCCTGTGGTCTGATGAGTCTAAGGTAAACTTGTTTGGCTCAGATGGTGTCCAGCATGTGTGGTGACGCCCTGGTGAGGAGTACCAAGAAAATTGTGCCTTGCCTACAGTCAAGCATGGTGGTGGTAGCATCATGGTCTGGGGCTGCATGAGTGCTGCTGGTACTGGGGAGCTGTGCTTCATTGAGGGAAACATGGATTCCAACATGTACTGTGACATTCTGAAGCAGAAGTGTGCCAAACTGCAGTTTTCCAACATAATAACCACCCCAAACACACCGCAAGATGACAGCTGCCTTGCTGATGAAGCTGAGGGTGAAGGTGATGGAGTGGCCAAGTATGTCTCCAGACCTGAACCCTATTGAGCACACGTGGGGCATCCTCAAGTGGAAGGTGGAGAAGCACCATGTGTCTAACATCCAGCAGCTCTGTGATGTCATTATGGAGGAGTGGAAGAGGATCCCAGCAACAAACTGTGCAGCTCTGGTGAATTCCATGCCCAGGAGGATTAAGGCAGTGCTAGATAACAATGGTGCCCCTACAAAATATTGACATTTTGGACACAGTTTTGACATGTTCACTTAGGGTGTACTCATTTTTATTGCCAGTTATTTGGACAATAATGGCTATATGTTGAGTTATATTTAGAGGACAGTAAATTTGTACTTCTATACAAGCTGCACATTGACTACTCTAAAATATATCCAAGTTTCATTTGTGTAGTATTGTCCCTTGAGAAATTATACAATTTTTTTTGCTGAAATGTGAGGGGTGTACTCACTTTTGTGAGATACTGTATATACAATATATAAACTCACTACCAGATAAAAACATAATTTTTCAGTATGTTAAGGCCAAAAAATAACCTCTGCATTGATATCTCCTATTTTTTGAACAACTGGTCTCTGTCACAATAATTGTTTCATGTTTTCATGTTCATATTTTTCACTTCATTTCATTGCTTTCAATACCGAGGGTGTTCAAAATGAACATCACAAAACCATCCCTTAGTAAGACTGTTGATTTGTTACAGGGGGTAAATTGTCAGACTAATGGAATTACTGACTAATTATTTTATGTTATAAATCCACAGCCTTTGTCTATACTGTCACTTCACCTCTAAAAAAGGATGGAAATAAAAGGGAAAAAATCTATTACTATGATTGCCAAGACAGTGATAAACCTCAGAGAAGGGCGAGAAAGAAAAAGATATGAAAAGATGAAGAAAGATGATTGTAAGCTGTGACAGGAAGAGTGTATTGATTGGCTTAGTGCGCTCATGGCTTTTAATTTCCCTGACTGGCTTTCCACCCTCAGTCTGTGATGGATGAGAGGAGGCTTCAATCACAATTCACAACCTGATGAGACACGTACGTGCACACACACTGACAACACATCACACATACAAAGAAAAATCCATGCTGTAACACACCGCATTAAGAAGTTTGCCAGAAGTAACTGCAGTGTGCTGACTGTTGATCGAAAGCTACTGCAATTTAACACGATCTCAGCTTGACATGCATCCACATATGCACACGCAGCACAAAACACACCATAATATACTGTTACAGGGCCCCTTAATAATAATAATAATAATAATAATAGCAATAAATCCCACAAGTCTTTGCCATTTTGATTTATGGACAGTCATTTATTAGTCCAGAACAAACATTTACATATATGAATAACATATGAACCTATGAATAATTAACATATGAATAATTAAAAGGCTCATTTCTTGTGGCCTTCTGATGAGGGTCGAGGTTCTTGCATCTCTAACCCTTCCAGTGCTCACCGAAAAAAAATGGGCAGCATGACTTTCAGCATAGCATTCATCAAAACACCTTTTCTGCATTTTAATTTTTTAGAATCAGTGACACATTGGATAAGGTGATCTATCTTGTTCGATGGAGGGAGGCAAAGACACGAATACATGAATTCTGATGAGTGGCAGGATGGGCTCAGAGGAGGGTGTGTGGATATGCACGGAGAGGCCGAGGTAATTAGAGGTCATTTAGAGTAATTATTTAGTCATAACAGAGGGGATCTGAGAGGAGATGTTTAGTCCAGACCTCTCATGTGAAACACTAAGGGACATACACTGATTATACACCATTACTCTGTACCACTCACACTGCAAATAATGTTTATAATAATGGACATCTAGAGTTTCTTAAACGAAGATTTGCATTTATTTAAAAGTTTTTACCGATGCCTTTGATCAATTTAATGCATCCTTGCTTAATAAAAGCATTCATTTCTTTAAAGTGCCCCTATTATGCCTTTTCGAATATTACCTTTCATGCAGTGTGTCATGTAGCAGTATGTGAACATAAACTTTCTGCAAAGTTGTGAAGCCGAAAGTGCACGATATATAAAGCTATTGTCTATCAAAAAAAAGAGTCGGCTCGCAATCGCCTAAACGAGTCGTCAGGAATTCGAATCTTATTCTGTTACGGCTGTACGTCACGAAGTAACACATTTGCATAATGTCCGCCCATGGCTGTCATTCGCACTGTATGCGGTAGACCAATCACAAAGGACTGTGCCATCTGACCAATCACAGCAGCGAGTGCTCACGGAAAGGAGGGGTTTAGAGAGACTGATTCTTTGAACTGCTTTGCACGAGTCGTTTAGGAATCATTTAGAAATGAGGTAAAATTAAAGCTATTTTTTGAGGAAACTAAACTGTTTTTTTACCTTGGATGCATGTAAACCTGTTTTAGGAGACTCATAAAACAATATTAGCAACCTTAAAAATGTCATAATAGGGGCACTTTAAAAAAATCTTACTGACTCCAAAAGTTTGAACGGTAGTCTGTAAATATAGCTTGGGCATTTGGTTTCTAAATGAATTTCTATGGTTTCATGCTCTTGGCAGCCAACAATTCACTGCACAAAACACTGTGGTCGTCCCAAACCATGTTTATCCTCATTGCGAGTCTGGGTCATATTTTCTTTTTTTGTTCTGGGTTTTGAAGATGAAAGCACGTCACGTCATGTCCATGTTGGCAAATATACATAATTTGGCAGCTGCTATAAAGAGAAAGATGTGCTCAAACTACAGTCAACAACAAAAACATATGGGAAGCATTCGCTCCTAACCTTTAAAACTGTATTTATATTTATACAATTTATACAATACAACTTTAGACAGGCAACTATTTACTCTGCTTAATAATTATGCTTAAACATGGATTAAAGCAAAAGATAATCGTCTGACCTGTCACACGCAGTTTAAGAGCTGTGTTTTTCTTCTTGGAATTAGGAGTGTTTGTCCTTCTAATTTAAGAAATTTAGGAGCACATTCTAGTCAATAATAAAACAATTCTGATTAAAAAAAATTGCCTTCTTAATACAAGGTGACATTTGACAAAGTGATTTACAGGGGCATTTTCTTTTTACCTTTGTAAATGCATTTTTCTAATTTTATTAAATGTATGCAGTGTTTCCTCTAGGATAGTTTCCAGCTGTGGTGGCAGGACTATTTCCCATGGACCACGCCCCCTCCCCACCCAAGATTCACGCGCACTTACAATTGCATTTATTTTAACTAAATAAGACAAGTAAATAGTAAATAATAAAATAAGAATAAATTAATTAATTACAATCAATAGCACAAAAATAATAACAAGATACAAATTAAATTATTAGGACTTAAATTTTGTCCGTTAGGTCTAACTATAATCTATTCAACTGTAAAATAACACTGGATAGTCTTCACTGTATAATGAAAGACAGGAGGAGGTTTATTTAGGCTGCTGTCTCTTTAAAAATAATAATAATAATAATGTGATGTATTGTCAAGTATGGTGACCCATACTCGAAATTGGTGCTCTGCATTTAACCCATCCAAGTGCACACACACAGCAGTGAGTAGTGAACACACACACACTGTGAACACACACCCGGAGCAGTGGGCAGCCATTGCTCCAGCACCCGGGGAGCAGTTGGGGGTTCGGTGCCTTGCTCAAGGGCACCTCAGTTATGGTATTGAAGGTGGAGAGAGTGCTGGTTATTCACTCCCCCACCAACAATCCCTGCCGGACCTGAAACTCGAACCCACAACCTTTGGATTACAAGTCCGACTCTCTAACCATTAGGCCACGACATTCCCCAAAGACCTCATGCATAGACCTCTAATATGTTACTCTATGCTTATTTTCTTTTCAGGAGCGCTTGTCCTCCTAATTTATAAAATTTAGGAGCACCTTCTGATCAATAATCAAAAATTCTGATAAAAAATTAACCTTCCTAATACGAGGTGATATTTGACTCCTTAAAGTGACTTACTTAAAGTGACTTAAAAGGTATTTTCATCTGTCAAATTCAAAAATGTATGGTTATAAGCTTTTTAAAAATTATATTTAAAACAATATAATAAGAAGTAGAATAAGACAAATAAGTTACCAATCATATGAAATTAGTATTAATAAAAAAATGTATTTGTACTACAGAGGTGGCACAGAAGAACACAAAAGTGGCTTGTAATTGTAGGTACATTTTCAGACGTTTAATGAGGCTCAGAGGTGGCATTGAGTGCAATTAAATTAATAGATTCATGTGGAGATTAATGTTTTAAATATACAATTTTGAATACAGAAATATTAAATGAATTAAAATAAACTGAAATGATACGCTAAAAATTAAACTGAAACCACCAGCAGGTGGCGGTAAGTCACTGATTTTTTTCACTGAATCATTTATTCAATTGATTCGTTCGAACGGCTGATTCATTCCGTCTTTATGAATGGGTAATCGTGATTCACTGACTCCCTACTTTCATTCATAAATGAAACACCGCTGTGTTTGCTTTTAGAGATGCTCAGCGCTAAGCTGTTACTTTTGAACTATTTTCGTTTATGATATAGAGTAAAATCATGCAGTACTTGTTTATTGATCTGTTGTATTAAACCAATATCACATTTGCAAACTCCCTTAATTATTATTAAAAGCTGTCACTCTCCTTATCGCGATCTGTGGTCGCACAGAAAATGAGAGCTCGCGAGTGAGTTATCAAGACACAAAAGCACGTGCAAATGTGACGCATTACGTCAGAACCTGCGGGAATGAGTAGAATTATTATTAATATCCGCAATCCGGCACCGAAATTCAAGTTCTGCTGTGTTCTCTGCTAATAACCCGACTGTGAATGATGCGAGCGGCGTTACTATGTTGTCAGTGAGAAGCTCCAGCCGTGGCAGGGATGATTTTTGGTGTACAGTGCGCTATATGTTTCTTTTCCCCTCATTTTTTCCAATTGATGGAAATCTGTCATAGCACAGAAAACATTAATCCCTGATAACTTTTAAAATGGAGTGAACACGGAGCAGTTTTTCCGTGAGTGGACCCAGAGCAGAGTGATTACAGAACACTTACTACACTTACAGAACTACACTTGTACTACACTTACAGAACTACACTTGTACTACACTTACAGAACTACACTTGTACTACACTTACAGAACGTGCTTTCGCTCCACTCCAGGCTTTGATCACATCCCCCTCAGCAGGCTGAATACACCTCATCTTTCCTTAATTTAAGACCTATTCAAACTAAAATTAAGACATTTATTACACTAGTTGATAAATGTAAGCATATTTACAGCCTTAAAATTATGAAAAGTAAAAAGTTAAGGACAGGCAAAACCCTGCGATTGACGGAAATCCGTCGTAGCGACGAGAACTTTAATCCATGTTAAATGATTATTTCTTAAGTATGTTTGATGTTAGTTGTACTGTATTAACAATGTTTTTTCCCTTCTGTTCACAACTCGGATCTGCAGTGCATTTTTTTACGTCACAAACAGCCAGTTAAGTAGCACAGTTTTAGGTAATGACGTTGTATGTTGTTCAAGATAGTGATGTGTTTCATGAAGTGCTTTTTGGCCTCTGTTGCAAAACAGACTTAGGAGTACTGTATCAGGGGAAAATAAAGTCTAAATTAAATAACACAATGAAGGTCTGGGGAGCATTCACCGTTTACAGATTGGCATCAGTAGCACAGAAGGGTTTGTACAGTGATAATCCTAAACCTTTTAACTCAGCTAACTTTATTCACTTTGATGATCAGACGAACCTCTCTGACCCACCTACGAATGGTAAGTGGATATAGGGTGGAAGGTAAATTCACAAGGGCAGTGCGGTGAAGCGACATTTCAGGACAGAACATTGTAGGGAGGCTCACACGGAAACTGTGCATGCAGAAATTTTCATAGATTAAACATATAGGTAACACTTTATAATAAGGTGTCATTTGTTAATTTTGGTTAATGTGTTAACTAACACGAACGAACAATGAACAATACATTTATTACTCTATTTATCTTTGTAAATGTTAGTTAATGAAAATACAGTCATTCATTGTTTGTTCATGTTAGTTCACAGTGCATTAACTAATGTTAACAAACACAACTTGTGATTTTAATAATGCATTAGTAAATGCTGAAATTAACATTAACTAAGATTAATAAATGCTGTAGAAGTATTGCTCATTATTAGTTCATGTTAACTAATGTAGTTAACTAATATTAACTAATGAAGTTTACTGTAAAGTGTTACCAAAAAAGAAATAAATCTCCCAGTCATTTGGCACGTTCATTTTATTTTAGCTTTGGCTTTTGATATAGGGCACAAAAAAAACAAAAAAAAACTAATGTTTTACTCTTGAGTTTTTTTTTTTTTCTGCATCACAGCTGTTTTGTAGATTTTATCCCCCAAATATTGCCTGTATTTTTTGTATATTCCCATTCATTTCCTATACCGGGATTTTTTTTTTTTATTTATTTAATTTTGTGTGTGTTCACTTAGCAAGTGCCACAAAAGTCTTTCATACCATTGTGATGAAGTTACGATTTATTTTATTTTATCTAGTTTGGTCTAAAATGACTGAACAACACCGGAGGGTTAATTGCATTGTCTCCAGTGCTTTAATTGTGACATGGCACAGGATATGCCATACTGTAGCCTGTTACAGCTGATTAGCACCACAGCTTTTCCACTTTCATAGGACATAGTACAGAATCCTTACTAGAAACCTTTCCCCTGCCATCTGCTGGTTAGGGGTAAGTGGATAAGGTCATAATCCTTTTACAGTCAATACATTTAAAAAGAACAAGACTATGAGAGATTTCCATAACAGCAAAAATGTGTTACTAGTGTCCTAGAAGATTCTTCACAGCTGGAAAGTGATGAGGTAATGAAAAGAGACTGGGGGATCAGAGAGATTATGACAAATAAGTGATAAAAGCAGGAGGACTGCGAGAGTAAAGGACAGGAAAAGATTGAAATGAGAAATTAAAAAGTGCAGGAATAAGGGTGCACTGAAAATGGTAATGCATAAGAATTGGCTTTTTTTAAAAGTCAAGTTTCAATAGAATGGCTTGCTCCAAATTAGCCCCCTTTTTTTCTTCTGAAATTATGTATTTTTAGAGTTTTAGAGCTCTCATGAGCTTGAGCAGCAAATCAAATATTCTGTGTAATCTGTTTGAATCTTGAGAAACTTCATAACATCCGATTACAGATACTGAAAAAGTAAAACGTCCTTTCACTGTTATGAAATATTTTCAACTAATTCAAAATTCTCTTTTTTTGCGATACACACAGACACGCAGACCTCAGCTCATATGTTGTGTAACTACATGTGAAAAATCACATAAAACTTTTTCTCTGTTTGTGGGAAAATATTGATCGCCACTTTCATTTTTCACCCGGAGCTAAATTGAATTCTCTGCCTTGAAAATATTTGCCTCCCTTGAACAAATCAATTAATCTGTCCCTCCTGACTTACTCTCTGACTCGCTGAATTTTTCGCTCTGTTGTCTGAAGTGGCCAGCACTTAAGAAAGCAGCTGCCTAACCCTATTAAGTTCTTCTGCAAAAGCCTGTTCTTTGGACTCCATTCAACTGTAAGAGCGTGTTGGGAATTTATCCAGTAAACTCCTTCTCCCTGACATCTTTACAATATATTACGTAATGAGCTGGGCACCACTGCTTCAATTACAAACCAGTACAGTGGTTTTAACTCATTTGAACAAGCTCTACCTAAATATTCTAGAAATCGCTCCGATCTTTAGAGGATAATGGAAATGAAGCAATGAAGAAAGGGAGTATAGAGGGGAATGCTGGACACTCAGAGTGCAGGGGCTTTGTTCTCACATCTGCACTTACACTTTTCACCACCGGGGGACAGTGAGACAGACAAATACAGTTTTATACACCTTGTAATGTGTAGCCTTTTATTTTAATTCTATTTTAATTCAGTTTGTATTTACATTTTGCTGTACGCCAATTATACAACATGTGTGAACATTTAACAATTTTTTTATTGTAAGTTGTAACCTGCTTATTAACTCCATGTCTTTATCTAATGAATAATAGGCCTGCATTTATTTCTCAAAAATAATTAAATAATATCATAATTAATCTGCAATCTCCATTAAGTATTAATCTGGGTTATTTAATTAGTTTATTAATTTAGCTTTTTTTTTTTCTTCACATGTGCTTCATGCAGCAATGACTTACATTGATAGAGACAATAGATAGAATGGTAGAATAATAGATAGAACGACAGGTAGTAGTAATAATAATAATAAATTATTGTTATTACTGTTATACAAATAATGATAATAATAATAATATAAATTATTGTTATTACTGTTATAAAAATAATAATACTAATAATAAATGTTCAAATAACAAAGATAATTACATTTTAAATAATTAAATAAAAAGCAGCCGTACTGGAGAATGAATCAAATGAAATTGATACTGTATAAAATATACCAGGTCTGTCTTTGTATGGCACATGTCTCAATCAAATACTGCCCTCCCATGGCTTAACCGTGTAACCATCAATACAATGCAATGGGGATTTTTATTCTTTGTTGATGATATATTTTGTTGCTAAAGGACACCCAGGTGTGTCTAGTCCTGAACTGTGCAGTCTAACACAACCAAAGCACTAAAAAAAGACTACAAATATTTGTTCAAGCAGCAATGCAGCGTGCAACCTGGAGTCTTGGCTACACTCTTGGATATATTTACAGGTTAGACTACATGATGCTTTCACATATAGATGAATGGATAGAGAAAGAACAAGAACTTAAACTTTCTTTTTCAGTGCTGAAGTCTGAACTTAGACCTTCATTATAGATAGGCAGCCAGACGGGATTTTCAAAAACACAGAACCTTGATGAATTATTAATAATATGAAGACTGCAGAGTCTTGGGGCAAACACACGAATACTGTTGATTCTCTGCTATTAAATTTTAATGTTCTATCAGCACTGTAATGTAGAAGATGGTGTGACCAGAGAGAGGAGAAAATAACAGAGAGAGAAAATAAAGGACACATCAGTTGAGAGTTAAAGGCCACGCCGAATCTCAAGAGATACAAGAGCAGGAACATCTGTGTTTCTGGGGCTTGAGAAAAGAAAGGGAGCAGGGAGACCACCTGCAGGTGTGTTTGAGCATATGTACATGCAGGTGTGTATGTTTTGGAGGGGTTCCTCTCTCACCTTTCCCCAGGGAGCTGGGCTCTCGTGCAGGGAAGACAGGATCTTTTATCTTGGCTGATGTCCCAATCAATCAGAGTGACAGTGATGGAGACCCCAATGGACATACCCTCATATAGACCCAACTCTCCCATCTGTCATTATTAACCCCTACTGAGGGAGAGTTTTGAGATTTAACCACAACTATTTATTCAAACAACATGAGAGAAAAATAAAACCACTTCATAAAGATTATTGTATCAGCAAAGCAGTTCAACAGAGAAAAATACAGCAAGAAAAATGATTTTCTATACCAGTACCAGTCCAGAAACTTCACCTAAAGTTGACAAACTTTATAACTCAATTTTTTTTTTTTTCCAATAATTGATTCTTATTGGTCAATCGTGGAATTCATGCTGTCAAATATGACTTCAATCACGGCGCTGAGTGCAATAGTGCGGTCATATTTACAAAATCAAGCGATATGGAATTTAGACTGAGGCGAAAATGTTCTCACACGGATTTGCACGTTATGATTTACGTTTGATATATTTTTAATATTAGGCTGCTTAGTTTGGAAGTGACCTCTGAGTAAGCAATAGACCTTCTTTGCCCGCGAAATTTCCGCGCCACTTAAGTTACCATTCGGCTCAGGCCTGAGATTTCCTTACACACATGTTCTAGTTTCACATCTTGTATCTTTTCGTGAATTCTTTATCATAACATGATAAAATAATTTAGCTAACTAAAATCAGTATTTCAAGACTGTTTCTTTATTTATATTAAAGTGAAAGTACACGCGACGAAACAAAAAATATAAATCATAGACTGAATCATAAGTGTGTGAAAGAGTTCTCTCTGCGCGCACTTTGCTAACAACGCAGCGCAAAGCATAAAACACATACCACTTCTCCAGACGACTTTGGTTTAGTGGTCTTCCATTTGAAACCTCAGGAATATGTCACCCAAATTTTCTCAACCTCTACACAATTTCCTTATCTATCTGATAATAAACAAAATGTGCAGTACTTCCCTCCAATGAAATTCCAGTGTGGGCGGAGTTACCTTGCTTGACGCTATCTATGGCTCTGGACGCTATGAAAAACAAACGACCAACCAAATACACACACCGCTTTGTATCACCTGAATATAACCTGCTTTTCCTAAAAAAATATAATTATAGCTAATTAATAATATAGTATTTTGTAAATGACTTGCTATCATCCTCCAATCTACAACCCCAAATCAGAAAAAGTTGGGACAGTATGGAAAACGCAAATAAAAAAAGAATTTTTTTCTAAATTTACTTTGACTTGTATTTCATTGCAGACAATATGAACACAAAATATTTCATGTTTTGTCTGGTCAACTTCATGTCATTTGTAAATATACATCCTTTCCTGTCATTCAGACCTGCAACACATTCCAAAAAAAGTTGGGACAGGAGCAATTTAGGGCTAGTAATGAGGTAAATTGGTTAAATAATGATGTGATTTGAAACAGCTGATGTCAACAGGTGATTGTAATTATGATTTGGTACAAAAGCAGCATCCAAGAAAGGTCTAGTCCTTTAGGAGCAAAGATGGGCCGAGGATCGCCAGTTTGCCAACAAATACGTGAGAAAATTATTGAAATGTTTAAAAACAATGTTCCTCAAAGAAATTCCCCAAAAGTAAATTTAGAAATCACTACTTTCTTTTTTTATTTGCGTTTTCCATACTGTCCCAACTTTTTCTGATTTGGGGTTGTACATGAAACTTTTGAATTCACATTTGAATTATGACACTGAATTTCACAATGAATTCTGTCAATATTTAAATCATTTAGTATCAAATAAAATTCTATTAAAATTAACTATTGAATCATTAATGTTCACAATTTGCAATATACTCGGTTTCTGTCAGGTTCAGGACTTCCTAATGACCCACCAGCCACAGTTCACTCACAGTTTCTTAACTGCTATCAAAATCCACAGGCTTTCAGATGCTTTCTTTTGCCATTTCCCTGGCATGCAGTATTAGGCGAGCTGAAATCCCAATACCCCACTCTATTTCTCTTCTCCACAGGCTAATTTATTGCTCTCAGCAACTGAACTTTCACACTATTTGCCTGGCAGGCAACATCAAGTCTGCACACTGTACAGGTTATGGGTGTGTGTGCACATTCATCACACAGAATAAGACTCATTAAATGTGGTGCGTGGTACCACAGAGAGCAATTAGCCTATAATGCAGCTTCCACCTGCCATTCTTCTATGCCATACTATAAGCAGGTAAAACTAATTGCTAACATCTAATATCAGATCAAACTGATGAAAGCATTTATTATGTATCCTATTATCTAGTGCACCCGAGTCAGTTTGGAAGGTTAACATTAATGTGGCTCATGCTCGTAAATAAGATGCGATTCATGTACCTGCGTGCAGACTTGTCACATTTAAATTGAATCAATAAGCAGTGAAACCTTTCCTTCCTTTCCATTTCTTCGAGAAAACTTGGAAGCGAAAAAAAAAGTGAGAGGACTGGGGAAAATAAATTCTGAAATAGGGGAGAATTATTGCCCCCCTGAGGCCCTGCCCCCCTTCGCTTTTCTTCTGAAATCCATTTGGCCTGGTCCCCCCATTAGGCTGGCTGTCAGGCAGTGGAGGCTGGGATGGGCGGCTGTGTAGAGAGAGGCAGGAATGAATGAATTTACCCGGTCATGTAGAGCGGGTGTCAGAGACAGACTCAGCCAGCAATCCATCAGTGGCACCAGCTTCCTGTCAGAGGGGGGAGGGCCGAGAGGAAGAGAAACATTGGGTCATCGGAGCATCTTCATTCTCTAGCGGTTCGCATGCCGTGGGGAGATGGTAAGCTAGGGGGTCTGTAGAGCAGGTTTAAGTGTGCACATTTTCACAATGTATACTTTCTTAATAGGCCTGCTGATGGGAAACTAGTGATTGAAGGCAAGACAGGGTCCAATTATCCCCTATGGTGGGCGCCTTTTAAGCAAGCCAGCTAACCTTCGACCCCTTTGTCTTTGCCCTCAGGGCATAACAGCTCTCGAACATACGCTCAGCTCATCTGAGAGGCCCGGGAAAACACACTCACCAGAATCTAATGGACTTCATTATTTTGTCTTGTCAATGCCTAGCGTTGGCATGCTATGCCTATTAACATGGTGTTTATGTCTTGTGCCGACTGTCTTCTGCATTCATTAAGGCAATGAATTCCCTGAAACAAGCTCGTGACAGGTGGGTGAGCAAATACCTAAATAACTGTCCATTAGGGATCCATTTGACATGCCTAAAGTAAGGGGAAATGAGCTGAGAGTGAATTTTTCAACACTCTTCTTTATTTAAAACTTGTATTATACTTTGGAAAATGTCACTAATTTTTAATGTTTTTTTTTTTTTTTACTAAAGAACATCCACGTGAAGTGTTTAATAGATCTTTAGAGAGACCAACTACTTTTACATCTGTACTCTAAATACAAGAAGATATACTTTTCTATTTTCCTTGTGCTGTATCGTCCAAGCAATGGAAGACAGGCATGTTTTAAACTTGCTTGAAAAGTCGTTTTTGCAATTCCATTCCAGATGAAAAGCATTCTGTTGAATGAATCACTATTATTCATTTGCTGTTAGCAACATCTGTTTGGTAGATCCAACTTAATGTCTCACATGAATAAATACAAGCCACATGCTGAGGTACTTAAAAAAAATCTTTATTATTCATAAGGTAGGATTAACAACAAACATGCATCTTACCACAATAGAAAATTGTAAGATATTGCACTGGTTTAACTATAGCAGATTTTTTTTCTTTGCCCCTTTCTTTTCACTTGTGTCTGTACAACCACATTGTCTCCTTTAGTCTTGGACAAAGCATGACTGACACATGGACAGTGCCCTAAATCCATAACACCACTGTATCACCATTGACTCCCTTGTTACTGAGTGTCAGATCTTAAAATGCACACAATATCTAGTCATTGTCCCGTTCCATCTATGCATCATGTCTAAGGCAGTGGCCATTGCACACCAAATAACTTCATTTTTTTATATTAAAAGACACTCAGAACACCAGACTTATAAATATTTACATAAAAGTAAACCATCCCATCTGTGCTGCCATTTGAGTCAAACACAAACACACAGACATTAGGAGAGGGCAGTGGTTGGACATCGAGTCTATAAGCATGTTTATGGTAGGCAGATATAAGTAGTGTGTATGTGTGCTCCAAAGGTGTTTTGGTTCATTTGTTCAAAGAGCCAAGCTATACCACAGGTGAGAGGTGGCGGCTACATTTGTGTGTAAGATTACATTTCACTAGTGCGTGCATGGTGGCATGTGGCTGCGGGACATTGATGGATGACCACCGCAGGCTTTCTGACACCAGACTTCACCTCAACAAATAGCCCAACCATCATCATCCCCATCACGTACATGAGAAGGCAGTTAGCATTCACTTTTACAGCCCAAGGCAGCTCACGACTTTAGAACAGGGAGCAGAGATGAATTTAACATTTACACACTGTTTTCCTTTTTTGTTAAGAGCACAACAGGTAGAAGGTTAAGCAGAGACTACATGTAAAAAATGAGTGAAAAACTAAATACTAGGCTTATCGAGTGAATGCAACAGTTCCTTAATGTCTTTTCACCCTGTAAAATCTCAAATGCAATGCAGCCAGAAAGGAAATCACTAGTGGTCTGCCATCATCTAAGCTACAAAATGTGCCTGAACACTCGCACTACACATGACACATTTTTTAGACATAATGCACTAGTGTGCTGTTCACAAATGATCTCTCAAAACACATGTAAACATTTAAGGGCAGTTTCTATAAGCCCTCCCAATTTAGTTTAAATGGAGATTCAAGTTTGGGTTTGAGAATGATAACTTTGGAGTGGGATTCAGTTGTAGGTCATCACTTGTGGACATAATGGTTAAGCGTTGTTCCTAACTGTATTTACGCCTTGACCACTAGTGTGTAGGATCGATCAATGTTCTCTAGACCCAACAGGTCAAACTCTCTAATAACCCTGACTGCCCACAGATGCATTTCCAACTTCATCCAAATTGCATTCTCACCACAAGTGCATTTTCACTGATCATGGTGCCCAGGTTAATTAGGTTCATCAGGAATTAAGCTTCAGGCTGCAATGCGATCAACAGCTCCATTCCTTAAAGTGTGCAAGACATCCATTCACATTTTATATGGACAAAACATGAATAAGGTTATAGCGTAACTACATACCATCATCATGTGACTCAATCACAATCAGTTATAAAGACCAACTAAAAACACTTTAATTTTCTATGTGGGCAAGGTCAAAATGAGTGTGTTGGAAAGAGCCTTTACTTTAAGGATTGACTTGCTCTTAGCAACTAGACCTTTTATACAAGTGGCAAGTGTTGAACAATGAGAAAAAAAATGGAGTGGTAAACGGAGTGGAAACATCATACAGACAACTGGTTTTGATTATAAATGTAAAATGTGGTTAAAACATCAAAGTTCCACAGGTTAACCTTTATATACATTAGAGTGTTAACACAATATGTCAAGATAATATGACAACGTACCACAGTCTCACTTACTGGTCAAACCCCTCAAGACCCCAACTGGGATCTAACCGGATACTGTATTTATTGGTTTTCATATTATTGACACAAAATAAAAAAGGATTTGTGCAAATACATCTTTGCCTGGTATATGACGAAGGGCTGAATCAGACAGAGCTGATATGGCAAAGATAGGACAGTCAAAAACACACTCCCATTGTTTAGGGCATAAAACTAACAAATAACAGACTTTTTTAAAATATGTATTATATAAGAACCCACACAAACAAACACTCAAACATGCTTCTGTACACAGGCACACACACACACACACCAGAGACAAGTCTGCTGAAATAAGAAAACAAAAAAGCAAACAAATATACAGAGAAAACAGCTAATTGGTCCAGATATTAAAATGAGAGAAAATAAAACAGGCAAGATGAAGAGCAAGAAATAAAATGGTCCACTTGAAATTCTGAACAAAGACAAAACCAAACAAAATCTAGACATAATGATGTGCAAGTTACAAGTAATGTCTTTAGCTAAAATGTAGCTTGACATAACTTTACTTGGATCTGAATGATGGCCAAAGATCACATGATTTATTATACAGAGTAATTCCAAATAATTTCTAAAAACATGTTTATTTCTTATCAGAAACATTGAGTAACGTGTAAAGAGGTAATTCATGCAATTAATGGCCATCATTCTCCCCCATTATACATCCAAATTTCAGTTACCATATACAACATTAGTGATGGCAAAGGGAAAATCTCAGGTTGAATTTTCATAGACATACATCTCACAGCTGTCCGACACAATTGAAAGCTGACACAAGTGCAAGTGAGAAAGATGGAAAACGCAGTTTGATTTTTCTTTATATACTACAGGTGTGATGAAATCAACTTTGTGTGTTTGTGAAAATTGCTCGGGATACGCTACTCTTATTGCTGCAATGTGTCTTCCTCCAAAGATGAACAGGCAGAAAGAAATACAAGTGAAATGCTGAGGTGTTGCTTTAAGGCACAACTATACCTACTACAAGAGAAGATTATTAAAGTAATATAAAGATAATATGAAGAGGTAATATACTGTAAGTGGACATGGTTTCTGTCTCTCAGGGCCCAGACCCAAGCAATTTTCCAGTTTTTCTAGCTGCTGAGAAAAATACTCAAAAAGAAGGAACAAGAAAAACTAACAATTATGAAGCCTCAGTTATTTAGTAAATGGCAGAGCATAAAACATTCTGAAATTAAGCTGTTGAGATCATCTATAAACACCTCCATCTCTTCCTCTGTCTTATCTTTCCACAGTCTTTTCACAGGGATATTGACATCAAACAGGACAACTGCTTTTGTGTTACAATGTGTATTTGTCTGTCATAGCCAAATTAAATTAAAGCAGGAGAAAATGGGTCTTTCTGCAAGGCTGCTATGTTGTCTTGTTGGATTTGTCTCGTGAAGTAGTGGAACTAGGCCTTGCTTGGGCCTGAGATTGTGCTTCAGACCTAGGCCTTGGTGCGGTGCCACTTCTCGGAGTACCTGGTCTATCCTGATGTTCTTCCTCAGCTTGGGAGTTTGGAGGAGTTGGCCTTTTGGAAGTCCCTGGGACCTCTGAAGATCTCTGAGAAGTTGAGGCTGGCTCAGATTTGGATGATGTTTGTTTAGAGGGAGATTCAGTCAGCCGTGGAGACTGGGAGCCGGAAGCAGCAGATGGGCTCAAGCGGTCAGGAGAATCAGGACGCTCCAGACAACATTCTTTTATCTTTGGGTGGGTGGGATCTGTCTGGGGACGCTGGTCCTTTGTCCGCTCCGAGGCCTCCTTAGTACCTGGGATGTTGAGTTTGACAGGGCCAAGCACACTCTTAGCCACAGTGGCCAGTTGAGACACGACTTTGTCCATTCCACTCTCAGAGGGAGTTGATGGAGAGGCTGCAGCAGCGGTAGTAGCAGCAGCAGCAGCTGCAGCCTGTCTGCGATTGTCAGCCTCCTTCATCTCCTTGGTGATGCCTCCAGTTGGTGTGGTAGCAACAGGGATATCCCTGGTCACTCCAGAAGCAGTGCTAGGATCCATTTTACCACTGGTTTTGGACCTGGGCTCAGAAGTTTTGGGGGTCCTCCGGGGATCCACTGGAGGTGTGGTGGGTTTGACAAATGGGTCTTTGCTGACAGAGGTAAAGGCGCTACCACGAGTGGAAAAGGTGCTGGATAGAGGGCTGGGTTGAGGTGGAGAAGGCCTAACACTGAATTGAGAGTCCTGTGCCTTTGACTCTTTCTTTTTTGACTCTTCAGCTAGTGTTGAACTGGAGCCTTGGGCCACAATAGAGGTTGTAGGATTCTGTTCTGGGGGCTTGGCTATACCTTGCATTGACAGAGAGGCTGAAGTTTGTGTCTGAGATTGAGTGGTACTTTGGCTTTGTATCTGCAGTCCTCTGCTGGGCTGAGGTAAGCCTGGGGGTGCAACCGTTGAGGGCAACAGGCCCAGTGTTTGTGGAGCTGCTGATCCCACTCTGATTGTATGGGGAGAGGCCATTACAGTAGTAGGCCTCAAGACATGGCTTGGAGGAACATAGCTTGTCCTAAGTCCATCTTGGCTATCTTCCGACCCTTCATCTGTCTCATCCTCTGAGGAGTCCACCTCGTGGATGGCATCCTGCTTTTGAAGAGACTCGCGACGCTCAGCGCGATCCTGGCGTATGGCAGACAGCTTGTCTTTCAGTTTACTCTTCCCAGGAACAAGTCCCAGAGTTCCAGTTCCAGACTCAGGACCTTCTTGCCTGCCCAGTTTACGAACTGAACTTTTCTGCAGGCTGCCCTTTTCTGCGGGAGACACTCTTCCTCCCATTAGAGTCTCACCGGCTGACTCCTGCAGGCTCTGTAGACTGGGGTCTCGCTGCAGCATCTCTTTTTTAAAATCTGAATGTGAGGTATCAAGACTGTGTTTGCGGCTGGCACCAACTGGCAGCTTTTTATCAGCAGCAGAGGATGGAGAAGGAGAGGAGGATGAAGAAGAAAGAGAGGATGCAAGCTTCTCAGCTGATTGGACACGTTTGAGCAGAGGAGAGCGAGGAGGGTCTGCACTCTTTGGGCGGGATATCTGTCTTACTAATGGAGGTGAAGAGTGGAGTTTGACAGGGAAAGACTGGCCTATTGAAGAAGTGATGAGTGAGTGGCTTGGCAGGGGTGAAGGAGAACGCTGTGGGGAGGTGCTCTGAGGGGTGGGCGATGGTGTACGAGCCAGAGGGGATAATGGGATATTGCCTGCTGACTTCCGGCGGGGGGAGCGGTACTGGCGCTGTAGTTTGGGAGCCAGACCATGCAAGGAGCTGGGTCTGATCTGACCAGAACTGGCAGGAGAGTTTGGCACACTGGAGCTAGGTGAGCTACTTTGGGAAGAATTCCCACCAACTGCATTAGAGAAAGAGGAAGTTTAAGGTTAAAGATTAAACTTTTAAAAAGAAATATGAAGATGAATGAAATTACTTAAGACAGGATATTGATTTCATAATAGGGAACTAATTACAATATTGTATGTAGATGACAATGTTAAAGGAAATGAGAACATGATTTGACATGACATTACGTGCATCAAAATCATATTGGCATTAGTTTGTATGGAGCTTCACCTGAGTGGGCAGAGTCGGGTGTGGCACGACAGCCCTGTGTGGGTGAACGAGGGGACATGTGCGTGGGAGACCCTGGGACACTTTCACCTGATGAGACTGAGCGGTTCAGAGAGGACAGGCTACGACTGGTGTGGAGAAGGGTCGCCTGCTTGGTGATCTTACGAAACAGGGAGTTTCTCTTCTTACTGTAGTGGATATACAAGTATATACAAACCATAAATGGGACTGCAAATGTAAGTCTGAGGAACTGAAATGGGAAGAACTTTGTGTGACTTAAGTATTTGGATTTGATGGTAAACGTTAGACTTCACCTGTCTTGTCCTTCTCTGGTTTTGGTTCTTTTGTTGCGCCGGGCCATTTTGGACTTGTGGCTGGTTTTGCGTGCAGGGCCAACTTTAATAGATGTATTCTCAAAGGGCGTAGCAGAAATGGACACCTTACTGCCACTCTGCAACATAAAAAGAAATTAATCTGAAAATCATTCATTTAAAAATGTTAAATTAAAATTTTAATTTAAATAAAGCAACAATGTTCATCAGATTAGGGCTGCCAATGTACCTTGAGAATGAGCTCTACAACTTCTGTATGCACAAGTCCATGGACAGGCTCTCCATTAACATGTGTGATGAGATCTCCCTCTCTCAGTCCAACCTCATGAGCAGGTCCCCCATCCTCTACGTGCTGCAAAGCAAATGTTAGAGCACTCAAAACCACAAATTGGTGCTGTCTAACTGCATCATGAAGGATAACAGAATGTGCCATACTCACCCAAACCATGTGGTGCACAGTATAAATGTCTGTGTCTCCCATGTAAACCCTGATGGCACGCAGGGTGAAACCATATTTCTTGCCGGCTCGGTGGATGACTATGGCGGGTTTGACACTGGAGACAGCTGGGGACAGGTCTCGGCTGGGTGAGGAATCACGTGATGAGGGGTTAGATGAGAGAGAGTGAGGGGACATGGGACTGGCCAGAGGAGAGGCACCGTGGTGATCTGACAAGACAAGAAAAAATAAATTGTGCTGCAGTTAAAGTGTGACAGTCCACCACATAATTTTTTTCTAAAAGATAGAGACAGCCAATCCAATCAAATGACTAGTAAGACATGGTCCATGTTGGTCCTGGTACAATATTTCTATCAAAAAGTCATAAGGATAGCAGAATAATTAGGATTGTTAACCTATCGTCATATGTCATCCTGTTGTTTAAGGACCAACAAAAGAAAAAATTTTGCATGGCAAAATCACAATGATCATTGTGACTGTTGACTTACCAGCAGGGATCATAAGTGAGAGGGTAGTTGCTGAAGCTGACTTGATAACTTTGTTAAGTGGGCGTGATGTGTGTTTCTCTGTATCTCCTGACAGAAGTCTGTGGCGAGCTCTACGAGCTGCCAAATCGCTGATGGCTTTAGGAGTAGAGTTTTCAGATCCTTCAGCACAGTAGCGAGAAGCTCGATCCAACACGTCACCAGAACTACCATCTGAAATCACACAAATGAAAAATTAGCAGAGATATGACAACAGAAAATAGCAACCTATCAGAATGGCCCATTATGGTGTTATTTGAAATAATAAATGCCATTCATTTTTATGTGTTTTTTATTTATTTATTTATTTTTTACACATCTCATTAAGTCTTAAAAATATTTGTAACAATTTTCAATTAAACCTAGAACAGATACTTGTTCCCAGAATAATTCAAGACTGACGTGTGACTGTGAATTGGCTGATCTGGCTAGAAGTGGAGCCTGGTGTGGTTGGCGATTCATCCAGCCTGAGCTCTCTCTCCACAGGGAGCTCTGGTATGGCATGAGGCAGATCTTCCCCACGAGGGCCCCTCACAGGGGTCTTCCTGCCCCCCACACCACCATCCTCTTCGCTGGAAATGGCGAATCGAGGCATTTCGATGATGGCCGAGCAGCAGCGCCGACGTACAGTCAGAGGCGGGCTGGAGTCGCTCTCGGTGTGAGATGACTCAGAAACAGAGAGTCGCTTCCTTAGGCTACAAAAGACCAAATGTCCAGTTCATTACACCATGTTGAACAAATGGCGAATGTATTTTTCAAAAATACATGACTATGAAATCTATGATTTGTTTATCAGAATCATTTCAGGTTATTCACTCACATCTCAGGTGAGCCCACCAGCCAGCTCCGGTCTCGAGACTTTAGGCCACTGAGACTATCGATACGCTCTCCTCCCTCTTCACTAAGACTGCGCTTAGTGGGAGGAGGGGTGCGCTTCTCCTCATGCAAGGAAAGACGTTCCATACTACTATATACCTGAAAAAGGCAGACCGACAGGTAGATGGAGAGGAGAAGACAGATTAAGTTAAAAAGTCAAACAGAAGAAAAAACAATACTGAAAAGCAGTACTTTTGCTGTTGTTAAGAGTGTTAGCATGTGTTACTTCACACCTTGCTGAATCGTGGTGAACAGGAGGAGAACTGACGGATCTCCAGATGGTCATCATCATTTGTGTCGTCCTCCTCCTCAGAGTCCACGTGATGATACCGATCTGAGCGTGCTAGAGGGTTGAAGACAAAAATTTCAAATAGTATTTTAGAGAATGTAAGCCCATGTGGTGTGCATCTGTATTGCAGGTAGAGAATAAAGTGTCTTGTTATAAATTTCTCTACAGTCTCTGCAGCCTGAATACATACTGTCAAAGTAGCTAGTGTCATCCTCCGACTCCAGCTGAGGAATGAACTCTGCCTTCTGCCTCAGGAGACTGTTCCAGTCCAGATCAGTAAAGAAACGGTGCTGTTTCACCTCAAACGCACTCCCTGTGAGACAGGGAGAGAGAACATCTCTTCAAATATTTCTCAAAAACAGAGATATAGGATAGCATTTTAAAAAAAGTCTTCTTTCTGTTCAGGTTTATTCATACACTATTAATCTCATCAGATCAGTCAAGTCACTCTTCTAAGACTTAACCAGGGAGGAGATCAAGAAGAAGTCAGAGTCTGTGTAAGTAAGTGTGAGTTTGTGTGCTAGAGGACCTGTTCCCAGACGTTCCAGAGGGTTTTGCCGCAGTAGTTTGGAGATGAGATCTTGAGCATCTGGAGGCAAAGCTTCATCACCTTCTGGCCAGATTATCTCATCTATTGAACCACACATACAGAATCATATTTCTGAAAGTACTCTCAACAACAACAGAATTAGGTTCACAGAGTATTTTGATTTCAGAGTTTTTTTGATATCTTAGATGACACAAGAACAGCCTGAATTTAGGAGTGTATTAAGTTTTTCAAAATTAATTACAGACCGGTAAAGCAGATTACACTGATTAGGAAAGTAAGACTAATAATGATAATTGACTTCGCATACCATACAAGTCAAAAGTTTGGGCACTCATGTTTGTATAGTGTTATGCATCATGTTTCTCACGATGAAATCTTTAAGAAAATAATATTTTGTGCATTTTTTTCTAGATACGACACTAACCACTGATGACTTGTCCAAACAGTTCCTCAGGTGTATCCCCAAAGAAGGGAGCACATCCCACAAGAAACTCATAAAAGATGACTCCCATGGCCCACCAGTCCACTGGCTTTCCATAGCCCTGCCTCAGAATGACTTCAGGCGCTATGTATTCAGGAGTACCACACACCTGATGGAGAGAGAAAGAAAGAGTTTTTGAGACTCTGCAGTTTCCTTTTAATAAATCAATAAATAAATGCAAGAGACAAAATGCAAAATCTCTGTACCTGTTTGTCCAGAAATTCTCGGGCATCTTTTTCAATGTGGCCCTCATATAGATTGGTTGTTAAGCTCATTAAACCAATCTTGGACAGGCCGAAATCTGTCAGTTTGATGTGTCCCATTGAAGTAATCAGGAGACTGTTGAAAAACAGGCCATTCTTTATTCTGTTTTTATATTCTTAGAAAGTGAGATGGAATTTAAAGGATAAATTAAAACCCCTTAAAATCAATGACAAAGTCAACAACAAACACTGTGGTTTGGTGTTACATGTGCTTACTTGTCAGGTTTGAGATCTCTGTGCACGATTCCGTAATTGTGAAGGTATTCCAGTGCTAGAACAGTCTCAGCAAAGTACATGCGTGCCATGTCCACAGGCAGAGCCCCAATGTGCTTCAGCAAAGTGGCACAGTCCCCACCTTCAGACACACACAAACACTTTCAACTACAGCATTACTCTGTGGTGTATCCTACAGGTGTATCTCAATAAATTAGAATGTCATGGAAAAGTTCATTTATTTCAGTAATTCAACTCAAATTGTGAAACTTGTGTATTAAATAAATTCAATGCACACAGACTGAAGTAGTTTAAGTCTTTGGTTCTTTTAATTGTGATGATTTAGGCTCACATTTAACAAAAACCCACCAATTCACTATCTCAACAAATTAGAATACTTCATAAGACATTTTTAGTGAATTGTTGGCCTTCTGGAAAGTATGTTAATTTACTGTATATGTACTCAATACTTGGTAGGGGCTCCTTTTGCTTTAATTACTGCCTCAATTCGGCGTGGCATGGAGGTGATCAGTTTGTGGCACTGCTGAGGTGGTATGGAAGCCCAGGTTGCTTTGATAGCGGCCTTCAGGTCATCTGCATTGTTGGGTCTGGCGTCTCTCATCTTCCTCTTGGACAATACCCCATAGATTCTCTATGGGGTTCAGGTCAGGCGAGTTTGCTGGCCAATCAAGCACAGTAACACCATGGTCATTGAACCAGCTTTTGGTACCTTTGACAGTGTGGGCAGGTGCCAAGTCCTGCTGGAAAATGAAATCAGCATCTCCATAAAGCTTGTCAGCAGAAGGAAGCATGAAGTGCTCTAAAATTTCCTGGTAGATGGCTGCGTTGACTGTGGACTTCAGAAAACACAGTGGACCAACACCAGCAGATGACATGGCAGCCCAAATCATCACTGACTGTGGAAACTTCACACTGGACTTCAAGCAACATGGATTCTGTGCCTCTCCACTCTTCCTCCAGACTCTGGGACCTTGATTTCCAAATGAAATGCAAAATTTACTTTCATCTGAAAAGAGGACTTTGGACCACTGAGCAACAGTCCAGTTCTTTTTCTCCACAGCCCAGGTAAGATGCTTCTGACGTTGTCTCTGGTTCAGAAGTGGCTTGGTAGCCCTTTTCCTGAAGACGTCTGAGCGTGGTGACTCTTGATGCACTGACTCCAGCTTCAGTCCACTCCTTGTGAAGCTCTCCCAAGTGTTTGAATCAGCTTTGCTTGACTGTATTCTCAAGCTTGCGGTCATCCCTGTTGCTTGTGCACCTTTTCCTACCCAAATTCTTCCTTCCAGTCAACTTTGCATTTAATATGCTTTGATACAGCACTCTGTAAACAGCCACACTTTTCAGTAATGACCCTCTGTGACTTACCCTCTTTGTGGAGGGTGTCAATGTTCGTCTTTTGGTTCATTGCCAAGTCAGCAGTCTTCCCCATTATTGTGGTTTCAAAGAACAAGAGATACCCAGAATTTATACTGTATGGATGGTCACTTATTGAAACTCAAATGTAAATATTCTAATATTTTGAGATACTGATTTTTTACTTTCATGAGCTGTAAGCTCTAATCATCAAATTTAAAACAAAAAAAACTTTTGAAATGTTTTACTTTACATGTAATGAATCTAAAATATATGAAAGTTTCACTTTTTGAAATAAGTTACAAGAAAAAATGAACTTTTTCACGACATTCTAATTTATTGAGATGCACCTGTATAGGGAAGTCCTCCATGAACATTATTAGTCATCCTCCACATAAGGGCTTTTCACACTGCGCTTAACCCCGGGTAAAGACACGTTTCACACCTGTAATTTGAAAGCGGTGTTATCCCCGCATTTTACCCGGGGTTATGAAACCCTGCTCCGGAGCAGGGTTAGCACCGCATTTGTGGTGTTATCCCCGCATTGCGGTGCTAAGTTTGTTCAGTGTGAAACGAGCGGTGTTTGCTTGTTGCTGCTGGACGCTTGGCAACAGACAGCCAATCAGAGATTAAGCAATGAGGCTCATGTCACGTCAGTAACAGGAAACGCGCGTCGCGTAAACTGCAGCCGGTGAGAAGAAATATCAAAAGACGGAAAGCGTGTGAACTGGAGTGAATAGGAGACGGTATTATTCTTACGCTACTGTACAAGTAAACACTAACGTTAGTCTCTCCACACTTAAAAGAAATTCAAAGAAATATTCACATACTTTGCTCCTTGTTTTCTTTCTTTTGTACTTTTGTCTTTGTTTTCTTGCCTTTGTGCGTCTCATGAGGCCGTTCACATGTCGCGCCTAAAACGCATTTAAAACGCTAAGCGCGCCACTTTCTCCTTTCCAAAGCGCTCTGTAGCTTGCACTCTTATGTCGTCTGCCGTTGCTAAGCAACCATGACCTGCGCTCTTCATGAAGACGCAGAAGTTTCAGCAAAGGATAAATGGATTTCCAGCACTAAATCGCTTGCAGTAGCTCTGCTACTAAATTTATTTAAAAATAGCTATTCCTGCCTGTACAGCTATGATCAGCTGTTCCTCAGTCTTCGCTGATCTAAAGGCATAAGAGGCGACGTAGTTTTTAATAACTGGCAAGAGCGGGAATAGCCGTGTAAACAGGTTGCCTGCTGTTCGTCCAATCAGTGACAGTGACACCGCAAATATGCAAATAACGTTAACCCGGGGTTTAGGAATGTACAGTGTGAAACCTCCGTTAATGAATACCCAGAGTTAACAGTTAACCCCAGGTATAGAATGAGCAGTGTGAAACGTGATTACAGATAACCCAGGATTCCTTTATCCGGGGTTTAGGATGACCCAGGGTTAACAATGTCAAGTGTGAAAAGCCCTATAGTGTGTTTCTTACCCTCCACATACTCCATAACCATGCAAAGATGTCTCCTTGTCTCAAAAGAGCAGAACATGCTGACAACAAAAGGGTTCTCTGCAAATGTCAGGATGTCTCTTTCCACAAAGGCCTGCTGGATCTGGTTTCGCAGGATCAGATTCTGCTTGTTGATCTTCTTTATGGCAAATCGCTGACGGGTCTCCTTATGCCTCACCAAAAACACAGCCCTGAGTGGAGAGGCATGTATTACTATTGAGCTTTTAATGGCCTTCTAACTCTAGGATTATTAAAAAGTGGTAGAGAGCCAATTAGATAATTACACATTTCAAATGTCTTAGGCATTTTTAGTCATTGCTGCAGTAGTGAAATCCTACTGTCTTACCCATAGGCTCCATTACTGATGAGTTTAATGGTCTCGAAGTCTTCCTCACGTGGAGTTTTAGTTTTGGGTTGAGGCTGAGGCTGGAGCGGTTGTATGGTGGCTCCTCGACTCTGCATATGAACACAAGCACTTGGTCTTAGTGGAATGTTATTATACAGAATCATTGAAGACTTTGATTCTTTTAAAGACTCTATTCTATTACTCACATCTGTGGAATCTGTCTCTGTCTCTGGCGTTTCAGGGTCACCGCTGTCATAGCTGCTCAGCTGGGCCATTTCTAGAGCGCGAGAGTGAAAAAATGGAAAGAAAGCGAACAGATGTCATTGGAAAAAAACAACATAAATGTCATTGTAGTTCCTAATTTAACACAACAAACCTAATAACAGAGTTGCTTCATACAATCCCCAAAAGCTTTTGGACACTTATGCCACACTTAAAAATGTGTCAATGTATTAGATAACAAAACATTAAACCAAGTAGCATTTATTTCTACAGATGCCACAGTTTTATTATTATATATTTTTTTGTATCTCATAAATTTTTTAAATGTAGCCTACTGTTCAAATGCTTTTGAGGCCACTGTAAGTAGCATTCTTACCCTCAAGGGGGTCCCTGGTGAGGCCCAGCTGGCTGATGATGTATCGAGGGATGTCAGACTTGATGCCCTGACCTTCTTTAGCATGACCTTCAGCAGCCTCTAACAGGTGGTAGAACTCTTCTGGATCAAACTCCTACAACACACATAGAGAGAATTAAGTTCACATGATATGAATATTAAAATCTGACATCAACTCAGTCCCACTCAATCCCCAATCTTTTAATCTATTCTAGAGATGTTACTCTATAATTACATTAAGGTATTGGAAAATACATTTTTGTACATTTCTGATGCTGTCTGGAATATAGATCAAACATCAAATAGGCTATTTCTGAACAAAATTTTAAAATTATTATAAACTTATTAGTTGTTTCTTAAATCCTGATTTCAGACAAATATTTATAATCATTATATTCATAGGACTTCATCAACATTTTGTAACAGGCTAAAAGGGTCTTCTTATTCAGGGTCATTCACACAAAAAGTTGAAGTAATTTTACATATACAGTTTTTCTACACATACCTGTACAGTATTTCAACAAAATATCATTTAAAAATTAAAGACTGGACAGAAAATAAGAGCCAGCCAAACAAACAAACAAAAGGCCCAGCAAGGGCCAATATTACTGTCATTAATTTAATGAACAGTTTAGAATATTTTTCGTGTGCTTATTGAGGCAGGTTTGTGTCCAGGTGCCACACTGAGGTATTTGGGATGCATTGTGCACACATGAAGCAGAATAGTTTAACAGCTCATTACTCTCTCAGCTGCTGGTCCTCCATCAGTGCTGAGCTGTACTGTATGTTGTCATACTACTGAATGCACCATATTACTCAAAATACACATGTGGCAAACAGACATGGAGCCCTGCTGCTTTGTGTGGTAGTCAGCTTTTGTATTTACATGTGTTTCTATAATGTCTGTCGTGATTTATTTTTTTAACAATACAGCAAATCTGACAAATCACTGTGCATTTTGAAGCTTTACAATGTGGCCTTGATTCAACATGCACATTTCCTCAAGGCAAATCTAGCATTTTAATTATACGGTACTAAACATGTGCTTCATTAACTATGGAAAAGCAGTTTGCTCTGAAGCCTCAGTACAAATGATGTCCAGATTAGAGTCCTTTAATTTATAAGTGCTTACCAAACACTCCAGAAGACGGGCGGGTCGGGCGATGATTATCATCAGCTTTTTAACCAGCTGGGTGACAAATGCCACCTCCCCACTTTCTGAACGCTCATAAGCCTAGCAACAAACAGAAAAAACAATGGATTTAAAATGGCATACTAACATACTAATCACAGTATTCATCGTGTACTTTTATGAATTGAACACCTTAATGATCTACATTTGTCAAAATGAGCAATACGTATTAAATTCAAATTAGAGAACACTGGGTGGAATATTATATCCTAAAATGTAATGCTTTTAACTTGACCTTCTGCTTTCACAGTGACGAATGTGTCGGAAGCAATACCACTGGAGATTTTTGACACTCAAAGCACTACAATAAGAGATAGCTGAATGAGGTGTACAAAGAGAGTACATAAAAAGGAAGAGTGTAAAGCAGCAGAAAGGAGTGAGTTCATCAATAGGATAGAGAAAACTTGTTCAGAGTAGATGGTTAAACAGCCGGCTGACAGTAATAGAGCCATCTCTGACAGACAGCACTGCCACCTCAGGGGATGTCTAATCAGCCTCTGAATTATTTATACAGGTAATGAAACCGCCAGTGAATCACACACACTCAGTATAATAAAAGGTCTCTACACTATGAGTAAATACACTATAGACAGACAGAAGTACTAGCGGTGAGAGATATAGGATAAGGGAGGGATCTGGTTTAGCATACCTTAAACTAGATGAAATGAGATACTCTACTAAGTTATACATAAGGTCAATAAGGTCAAGCGTAGATAAAGTCAATAGAGGATTCTCAGGATTCCTCTAGGGCCAGACGTCATGGTGACAGCCAGGTCACAGCCAGTGACCCAAACTTGAGATTGGCTCCTGTGGTTTTTAATGATGCAACCATGGGAGACTGAATGATACAGACTGGTCATTTAAAAAGGGAAAACTAATCTGACCTAAAGACAAATGTCCAGTTTAATAAATAAAGCCTATAAATTAAGATAAAGACCTTATAGAGAGAGAACCAATAGAAAACAAAGAGAACATGAATGGAACTGTTACTAAAACATCGTACAATACGAATTAGGGATGCATGATATACCTGTACCATATCAGTTATGAGCCAATACTAATGATTTTGTGTCCATTTATTATTATTGGTCAATATTAAATATATATTGGCTGTCATTTAATTGTGTACATTTTTTAATATAAACTAGTGTAGAATTATAATCACAATCATATTATCAAAATCAGTATTATATTGCTGGTTTCACCCAGAACGTTAAAAACTAAATTCTGTGTTTTAAGTATAGTCATTAACTATAACTCTGACAAATATTTTAAAAAACTTTCTACAGTTCGCAATTTGATTAAAGTAAACAATAGCAGGTATCAGGCATAAAAATATTCTAGTCACGGTCCATGTTTTGAGTGGTATATTTCATACCACTGGTGTGTCCACAATTCTACAACATAAAACAGTAGCTACCAGACTATGACCTTGACTCAATGCAACTCTGCAAAGTAAAAACAATCAGGAACTCAACTGTTAGATCCACATGGTTTCTGACCGCGCTCTGCTCCCAGCGCTCTAAAATCTGCTGAAGAACCTCCTCTTCCTCCAGCCGCCTCTGCCACGAAACGCGGGACATCCTCTCAGTGAGCAAGGAAGCGTTAAATGGAGAAGTCGGGAATGCTTTTCTGAGCGCACCTGCTGAAGATGCGGTTTATACTGCGATCCCCGTCTGGCCCACCTGTCACCATCGGCTCCCAAACTAAATCAGCCAATTAGCACGGGCTGGATGATGTCATCCCCACTCGCCTGAATGCCAAGTACGGCTGCGATGATGGCACGGCGACTGCATGAGATCACGATGTGCACATTTTCGATTCTGGCAGGCAACAGCTATGGGATGGTTATGGACAACCAACCGAAAGAGGGGAAAACCCGACCTGATCCCTCCCTTCCATTCTCACTCCCTCCCTTTCTCTCTCTCCCGCCCCGCACCCTCCTCTTGGGTGCCTGGGATACTCATCCGTCACCAGTGGTGGTTACTGGAGTGTGAAATTAAAATCAGGAAGGTGCTGCACCTCCCCTTCCAACCCTACACAACAAACACACACTCTGGTACATTCCTACACACACATGATTTGTGGAATCGGAATGGGACCTCTGGGAGTCATAACGCTGCCCCTGTGGCACTGTGACTGAGCTAATCAAGACATCAGCAACCTGTATCCTGACTAATGCAGATGTGACAGGTGACCACAGACCCAACAGAAGAACGAACGATCGTCAGGGAACCAAATTCACATGAGATAGAGCTGTTTATGACAGTTCAGCTGTCTAGAGATGACCTCTGCCCTGATGTGATGACATCACCACTTTTGCAGACATAGATTTATGTTTAGGGATCCACAAGAAAGACCTTGCATGACAAGGAGTCAATACCCTTGCTGACAACTCTTTACATACTCTCCACATCTTTGCATACTCACATCTTGGTGTAGCTTCTCAAGGTTCTCCTGTAGTTCGTAGAAATAGTGGGAGGTGATGAGACCCTCACGGGATTTGTCCAGGCAGTCCCGAGACAATTCTATGACCTGGTGGTGGATGAAGCTCAGGACGCCGTCAGCTAAAGGCATGACTTTGTCAGGAGCTGAGGAGGATATGAAATCAGCCAGCCTTTCCTCCATCTGAGCAGTAGCCTGTGGGACAGAAGGGTCCTGGTAAGGGCTAGGTTGAAACAAAGGCCAAGCCATGGAGAAACAGAGACATCCAGCCACCCACAATTTGTTACTGTACATTTTTTCAAAAACACTTTATTGTTAGTTTCATTTATTTATTTATTTATTTTTGTTGTTGTTGTTCTTGCACCAATACAGCATACTTCTGTGTTTATAAAGACCCTTTCTCTGACCTACTTTTTGTTACAAATTCTTTTATTTAAAAAATTAAAGAAAATAAGTAAAAAAAAAAAATAATATTATGCCTATAGGCAATAAGAAAAAAGTGTGTATTTTTTTTTTTTACAGGTATCAAGCAACAGAGAGTGATTTATTTATTATTTCTATTATTTATTTATTGTCTGTATACATTCATGCTAATTAGTGTCTTGCTGTTTTTATTTATTTTAATGTTAAACATTGTTTATTTATTATTATTTATTTATATGTATATTAATTAATATACATATAATAATTAATTAATATGTATATTACATATTTAATATGTATACTTATTAATGACTTTTTTCTCTTTCTCTTTTGTCGCTATGTGTATCAATGCTCTGGCAATGCAACATGAAAAAAGAGGCACTGTCTCATTGTGTGAAAATGAGACTATCCAGTATCCTTGTGTTGTGCAAGTTCATCAGTTTTAGACCTCACCTTAGGGAAACGCTCCTTGTAGACATGGTTCATCATGATGATCTCATGGTCAAATGAAATAGGTGAGCGTCCAGGGCTGAAGAAGAGAATCAAGAAACAAAAATAAGTGGAGAAAGAAATAAAAAAATGGGACTTGGCCATTTTTCTTTTTTTAAACTAATCATATATTTTCAGCACTAATGTCCCTCTGCCTTCTTGCAGATGTTGTTTGGTGGCCTATACCTGTAATATAACGTGGATGATAAACTGGAGCACCTGTATTTTCTGACATATCCAACCTCATTCATGTCAAAGTAGCATCTTCAATCAGAGACGCTCCACAGGGAATACTGAGACGCACAGCTTGTGTAGATAAGCGAGAATGTGTGCGTTTCAGTCAGGGACACCGATTACAGATGCAGCTGGGACCGCATGAGTCACTCCTGTTAGTAAAGGTAAGCTGGTCATGTGACCTTGAGGATGAGGTAATGCTATAAGTCATCAATCGAAGGCTTGTGCTCCGACCTCCTGATTGAATGAATACTAACCATAACACATCTGATCAACCTCCAGGGTGCTGTTGAGAAATGTGCCAACACACACTTACACACTAAATTGGCTCATCTACAGGCATGTCAGTAACAATAAGCGACGGGGAGAAATATTCTAGTCAAATCTTCAACTTACTTCAGAGCCATTTCAATCAAAAATTACGATCCGACCACGGCTGTGGTAAAGGTTAACTCTGACAGAGATTGATTTGCAGCCAAAGGGAGCTGCATTAACAATCACACTGAGAATATTTCTCCTGCTGAGTGAGGTAGAGAGAAAAGACAAGGGAAAACTTAAAAAAAGAAAATGCCTTAGAGCAATCCTCTACTTTTATTAAATAAGGAATTTAGTGTGTGCAAAGAATCAATGTGAACCTCCTGCGGCGCAATAACATTCTGCATTCAGACATATGATAATTAGTGAATGTAATTATTTTTCTCTGATGGATGCAGAAATGTCCTTGCAGCCCCAAAAATCATCATGTTTTTGAGAAATGACCTTGTAAAAAGATTCTCATTATAGTTTTAAGCCAAATGGATTTAATTGAAGTAAATGTTCTGTTCAGGATCATACTGGAAATAACAGAGCAAAGGACAGCTATTCATATGTGATTGGTTATGGGACAAAACAATAAAGACTGTTCACTTATTTTAGAAAGCATAAAAAGAGAAATAGAGGAATAAAAGGAGAGGAATATATTTGAACACATTCCCAACTCTTAAGTATGAAACTTTGACATACCTACACAATCTGATAATTGTGACTTTGTACTCACAATTCTGTCTTTTTTTCCCTCAGAATTACATGATACAAACTCACAATTCTGAATTTTCTCAGAATTGAGAGATATAAACCGGCAGTTGCAAGTTAGTCAGTATTGCATGATATAAACTCAAATTTGAGTGAAAAACACTTTGCAGGTTTACATCTCGCAAATGCGAGTTAAGTCAGAATTGTGAGATAAACTCTTTTTTTCCCCTCAGACTTGGACTTTATAACTCACAATTTTGAGTTTATATCTCCCAATTCTGAGAAAAAAAGTCAGAATTGCGTGAAAAAAAAGTTAGAATTGCTAGATATTACCTCGGAATTGCGAGAAAAAGTCAGAATTGCGAGAAACAAACTCGCATTTGCGAGAAAAAGATTCATAACTCACAATTATTTAAATCAGTTCAGAATTTATTATAATCTGAATAGAAATCGATTCTGTAAGTATTTAGTGACAGAAATGGGCTTCCATAGATAGCTGTGCTCTTACTTTTCCAAGGAATTTGGACTTTTTGTGTCCAAATATGCCCATGTCCTAATATACTGTAAACAAAAATCAGTCTACAAAATGTCAAATGTAGTATGTTTGAACATTCAGCATTCCTAAAACCGGAAGCAGACATCCAATTTTTCATTTCAATTTTTTGAAAGGAGTATGTTACACCCACCAAGGCTGCATGTCTTTAATCAAAAATAGTTAAAAAAAAATATTGTGAAATTTTACAACAATTTATTTAAAAGCATTTATTTAAAATAGAAATCTTCTGTAGCACAGCAGTGCACTATGTCCGTATTCTATTCATACACATACATACAGAACATACTTTATTTCTGGATGAGAATTTCTTTATCAAAGTATTTGTAAAGTATTTTGTGACAGGAAACGGCCTGGTATTTTGTCACTTACATCATCATGTTTAGGATATAATAAGGGAATAAAGACTGTAACCTCCGAAAGCACCCACAACATCATAGTGTTGAGAGTGTCGAGTGTTGAGATAGATACTATCACATGAAACAAAAGGCAAACAAAGGAAGGGACTGCCAGAGAGAGAGAGAGAGAGAGAGAGGAAGAGAGAGTGTGTAAATGTGTCACAGTTGAGCACAGAAATGACCTCTAAGTCCCTCCGAGGAGCTGGAAACCAGGGAAATCAGCTAGTTAATTGGCCGTGACAGAGTGGTCTGCACTAACACAAACACACACACAATTGGATGACATCACCAACAAAGCCACATACACCATCATAGTCATTTTATATTATGTGAAAGTGTAATCAAAATTAACGTTAATTAACGTTTATTTCAAGAAATAAAAAGCCAGCAGGAATCAAGAAAGTGTCCGATGTATTCTGTCACTGAGGTATTTATTAAAATAATATTCTAATCTCCAGCTACTACCACAAAATCACTTGACATACGGATGATGGATGGTGACCACTGTACGTTGAGCTCATTACTCTTCGAGTGTGTGTGTGTCTGAGTGAGTTAAAAGATGTAAAAAGAAAGAATGATGGAGAACTGTGTATGACCACGGCATGAAGAAGCGTCCCTGTCAATTCTCTCTGCACGTCTGCTGTCCGGGGTGTGAAATTAGCATAATACTGCTCCATTTCCTCATCTCTAATTAACCAGTTCTAGCTTTGACTGCAAATCCCCTCTACCTCCCCCTCCGTCCAGTCATTTCATCCTTCTCTCCCTTCTTTCAACAGTAGAAATGGATAATCCTGGGAAGCTGTAATCTGTAAGATGTGGCAACAGCAAACCTCTCTACCTCATCCAATATTTATGGATATAATTCTGGAGTTCTGAACCCCCTGCTGAGTGTGTCTAGATACTAAAAGAGGCAAGGCCAGTGTTTCCTGAATAAGTCATCTTAACTGAAAAAGAGAAAGAGCCAGAGGGGAAAGAAAGAGAGGAAGAGAGATGTGTTTACAGATAAGATTCTCATGAAGGAGGTCTCTTTTGGGCAGAAGTGTGATACAACTCTTCTGCAGAAAAAGAGAGTTGATAAGAATAATCAAAAGAAAATAAATATTATTCAAAGACTTTGAAGGCTATTTTAGGACCATTCAGTTTTTATTTATGTATTTATTTATTTGGATAGCCTGACATATTTCTGACATATATTATTTTCAAATATGCACATTTTATTTCTAATACCTCTATCATTCACACTAACCAAGATGAATTTAGACATTTAACTTATGAGTTTGTTTTTTAGTGGTGGTGATTCTCATTCTCTCATTATTGTAGTATAGTTTTTTGTTTTTAAATCACAGCATTAAAGTAAGTAGAATTTAATTCAGAATAAAGTCTGTGACATTTTTGGGATATTATTTTCACAACAACTATGCACATGTCCCATCATTCTCATCAATCATGATGAATTTGGACATTTCACTTTTTTGGGGTAATTTTCATTATTCTCTATGCCTTTTCTTATTATTGTAATGTTTTCTTTTCTTTTTTTTAATCAAAGCATTAAAGTAGCGGAAATTCTTCAGAAATTTAGGGCCAGATTTACTATACAAGGCAAATTAACGCGAGAGCGCAATTCCAAAACAGTGCCGATGGGTGTGGAAATTTCTGCAGGTTATTTACTAACAAAGCGCAAATGAAAGAACACAGACACAACATCTCATTTACATATCGACCAAAGCAATATACCAAGTGCAGCGCAAATTAGCGTAGTCGCAAATAAGCAGAGCTGATGCTCATCAGGTGCGGATGATCTGCTTACGACACAGGTGCAGCTTGTTACATGTAATAATGAGCAAAAATGAATGTAAAATGGCCAAAAAATGAAGGGTTGCAAGAAGTTTTGATAGACCTGGTATTGTGTGACTCCTCCTAGTTGAGGGTTCCAAGTCGTCCTTTATTTTCTGAAGCAAATTAAAAATAACATGGCTTGGCAAACGTTATGTTCGGATAATGTGTTCTTCTGGCATTCTAAATAAATGAATACGCGTGGAAAAAATCCTCTCCCTTCTACCACGCGTTCTCTGCGGTGCCTCCTCCTAGCAACAATTGCAGCCATTTCAAGCGCAAAATAGTTTGAGACATACTTTTTTGGGGGTGTTAAATAATGGTGCAAATACCAGTAATTTGAGGAGTGCAAAGGTTAGTAAATCGCGTTGCGTGATTCATTATAATACTCTCCTCCCATAAATTTTGCGTCTGAAAGGGAAACTCCTACAAATGCACATTCAATAAGGTCAGGCACAAAAATAACTGTCCATGCCTTTTCAGTGCAGTACTGCAAGGCTTTAGTAAATCCTGACAGTACTATTTTAACGCCAAAAGACAGTTTGTGCTGGCGCATAGGCAGTACAATACATACTATCAGAGTATAGGCAGTACAATACATACTATCTTTTAAAAATATGTAATTTTATAACTTGTATAATAAGTATAAGTATACTTTTATGTAAGTTTCTTTTAAATTCAATAATTACAGATGCTTTGCTTTAATTAAAGTAATGAGAACTGGTGGACTTAATTCATTAAATTAATTTCACAATTGAAAAATAATAGATCTCTCATGCAAAAAAAAAAGTTTTTTTTTAATTTATTTTGGGGTGAAATATGACTTGGACACATTGACAGGCAGAGAGCAGCATTAAGAAAGTGTGAAGACAGGGGAGTGAAGAGGCATCAATGTGAAGGGCACAACGGCTGAATAACATGTCTGCTACCTTGGAGGAGTCAGGAGTCTAGAGAATGAGGTGTGGCAGTTTCCTGTCAGAGCTCAAGATTTGGCCTTTAAAAGTGAATGAGTGAGAGCCCGAGGGCCCAGCTGACATCACAAACTCACAACATCATGTTCACTCGAAGGGCAACGTTTGATTGCTGCGAAATGGGAATCTGTAAGTGTTTGTACCTGAGACTGCGGGAGCGCGGCCGCATGGCTGGAGATCTTCTCCCATCCTCATCCGTGATGCTCTCCGAGCTGAAGTGTTTGGTGAGGAAATGCAGCTCATCTGCAGTGGGCTGGAAGGGCAACTGGTGCAGCTTCTCCTGAGATGAACATGATGACTGTGAGAAGCAGAGAGGGAGGGATTACAAGGATAGAAGGCATTGCATAGGGTGCCCTGACTGTCAATCAACTGCCTTTGTTGGCATAATGTTGTTGATTGTTAATTTGACTCTTGGCAGGACATTTTTCCTCAAAACATTCAGGCCAAATGGAAAAAAATACTGAAAATACAACATAGAAATTTGCAGTATAGCTTTTTTAAATAACCAACTAAGAAAATGTTAGGTTATATTTCAACTAAATTACTAATTATATTTTGCATAAAGGAAATTAAGCCTAATTTTAGGACCATTAAGCCTTTCTGCATTGTGACATTATTTAACTTCTTATTACTTTAATACCAAAAAAAAAAAAGAAAAGAAAAAGCATTCTCATTACTATAAAACATAATTATAATTGCCATTTAATTAAAATAATGTCACACTGTAAAAAAAATCTTAATGGCCCTAACAATAGGCTCTATTTCCATTATGATATAATTTCTTATTTCTGGACATTTCCTAAGAGTTTTTGCGAGCTTCACCCAATTAAAAAAATGACATTTGTTCTTAATCAGTAGATTTTTCCCCTTGTGTTTAGAGTTGAATAAAAGCCCTGCAGCCTTTAGAATACATTTTTTGCCTAAACAAGAAAATGTCTTTTTATCTTTCTGCAGAGACTTTAATGGGGCTTGTGCGGTTTGAACTGATTCCCCAATGAAAGCAACAGCCAGACTGAGTTACAGTCAATTTTCGGGGACTTTTGAAGTGAATGTACTGATATGAAGCCACTGGCATCACTTTAGGCTAAAGGGAGCTGCTTTGAACCTAGAGTTTATCCCACTGTAGAGTCAATAGAATAAACCTTCTGGGAATGTTAAGGCTTGGGATCAAATGCAATACCAAACAGACATGCATATATCTGAGGTTTGATACAACACAGAGGGACTACAGAAAGAACATGAACACAAACACACAGACACTCACCGAGACTGTTGAGCTGGGGGTGTTGGTTCCATAGCCAGAGGAGGGCAGAGAGGCGAGAGACCAGCGACGACCATCCGTCCTAAAAGGGTGGATATCGGAAAAATTAAAATCTGTTTTTTTTTTTATTTACTGCTGATATACTTCAAAGTAATAAGGACCAGCAGAACTAAGCAGCACTAAAGAGCTTTCAGACAAGCAATGATAAAATATCACACAATCAGAGCAGAATAAAGCACCACAGATTAAAATGTCCACATTAACTGACATTTGAACAATAAACAATAATAATGATTATTACATTCAACTGTGCAGCTCAATAAGGCTGGCATACAAGAGCCATAAGCATCTGCGATAATGGCTAAGCTGCCTGTACAGGAACTTACATGTACTTTTTTTGCAGATATATGAAGCCTTTTCATGCAAATAGCACAGTGTGAATTCAATGGCTTTATGACTTTAATCACACAACAGCAATACGTTCACTTATCACTCAAACCCATGAACCAATGATGACTGACATTAGGAATTTAACAGACTGTCAGCATCCCTTTTACTTTGACAAAATAAGGAACTTTAATCTGCTTGACCCCTGATTGCAATGTGCATTGTGCAAAACACACACAAGACTGCAATGATTTTAATACCAAATTACAAATAAGCAAACAAGCAAATAAACACACTATTGTAAAAATGTTTGGTGTCAGGATGAGTTTTGAAAGAAATTATTACATTTATTCAGCAAGGGTGCATCAAATTGATAAAAAGTGAATGTAAAGACATTTTTAATGTTACAAAAGTTTTCTATATCAAATAAATGCTGTTATTTTGGAATTTTTTAACCATCAAAGAATAAAAAAAATTATCTGTTTCCACAAAACTACTAAGCAGCAAAACTTTTCACAACACTGATAATAATAACAAATGTTTAGTGACCAGTAAATCAGCATATCTGAATGAATTCTGAAGGATTATGTGACTACTGAAGACTCAGCAATCAAAGGAATAAATTATTACTAAGTTGTACTATATTTTTGATAAAATAAATGCAACCTTGGTGAGCATAAGTGAGTTCTTTCAAAAACATTTAAAAATGTACCAAACCCAAACTTTTCATTGGTAGTGTACATAATCATAAATCGTTCTGATGAAAAAAATATTCCACAAGAAAACCTGTATCCAAAATGTTCCCATATTTTTACTTATAAGTATAAAGTGTTTACTTTGTATAAAGTATTTATTTTGGTGAAAAATAAAATGATTTATGCAAAGCACAGAAGTCTGTGGAATATTTTTGAAGATTAAATATCAGTTCTAAGCACACAGTCAAGCTGTTTGTATCCAGCCAGCTGAACGACGTGGGATGATTAATAATTTATCATTCCGATACATAAATGAAGTTGTCTCAGATGTTTTTAAACAGATCTGACTGTCAGCTCTAATGAAATGGAAAATGATGATTGGTGTAAACAGCCATGCTGGAAAGCACACAGGAAATGATGTTGTAAAGGTAGCGGGTGATTATTACCTGTCAGCCCTGTGTCCATGGCTGTATGGAAGAGAGTAAAGCATTAAAAAGTGATGCTGTGAGGGCATCTGTGTGTGTGTGTGTGTGTGTGTGTGTATGCACTGATCTAATGTATCTCTCACTATCACAAACTAGACGTTTCAGCTCTTGCTCACATTGAACGCAGAATTTCTATACACCCGAACTGGATTCTTGTTTCTAAAACCACTTGCATTATCAGAGTGCTGTACTGTGTCCATTAGGTGGCACTGTTGGTCCATGAGCATTTTGGACTGGATGACTCAATGGTCTTGCTCTATGGCTGACATTCAAACGAATCCTTTTAATTAAGCCTGGGGTCATCCGCTCTGTGTGTTCTCTCCCAGTTGTTAAAGCATTACCATCTTTTGCTGCTCAATTACCAATTCAGATTCACTCATTAACATTCTTGGTGTCATTATTCAGAGCCACAGTGAAGGATTATGGGATATTACAAATTAATTGAAAGTGGGGTGCTTAATAACGAGCAGATGAGAAGCAAACTATGACAACAATATTTGCAAGAGGAGAGAATAGATATTACTTACTCAAACTTTAATTTGGAAACATTTTAAAACGCATTCCTAGAATGTGGAGTATTTTACGATTAAATGTTTTGAACTATAAGATTCTGAGAAAGTGTGAGAGATCGACCTTTGACCTGTGATGTCACTCACCTGCGAGCTTGCACAAAAGAGAAGTGGGCCACAGTGTTTGGAGAGAAATTACGTGGGCTGTCCAATGGGCTGCTTCCTGAAAGAGACCAAAAATTTGACATTTAGTGAATTATTCACAACAATCAAGTTCAACTACCCATTATAAGGCCAGGATGGTACAAATAACTGCCAAAATAAGCACAGACTTCATACTTCAGGCCACCAGGAGACACATTATGCCCGTCATAAGTAAACGCAATTGCCCTAAGGTTCTTACCTCTTCTATCCTGCTGATCTTTCCCATTTATTTTATTCATCAAAGCCCTTTTAAGATAACAAAACCCTTTAGAAGAGTGGGCTTCTTATGTAGGCCGCATTGAGACCAGAGGTACAGGGATAAAACACACTTTGATCACACTATTCTCCTGCACAGCTCTCTGAGAATAGATTAGTGCTTAGAGAGAGAAGCACTTACAGTGTTTAAGTGCTTTAGACAACAGGCCTCTCCATCAAAAATGCCTCAAGTGGAGTGATATTGCATAATAAATGTTATTTAATGATTTGCAGACCATGAGCAAAGAATCCTTTTTTGATTAACTCAAGCTCAAATTCATATTCAAGGGATTTTGCCTAGAACAGACTCTTTATCTCTATTCCACTGGTATTTAAATGGCAAGAAGATTTCATATCCTGGGCTCGATCACTGTGTGGTACATTTTTACATCATAATTTAATATGAAATGCATAAAGAGTATAGCTTATAGATTAAAACGTACATGACTGCTATGACTAATGTTACTAGATAAAAAAAGAAGAAAATTTGATCTAAAAACCACTATTGCTAGTTATGTGTGAATTAAGGAGCACAGATACAGGTATCATCAATCAATCCAGTCAATACGAGCAACGGGGCTCCTATCTGGACTGTGTGGTACGGCTCGGGTCATAATCCCCATGCATTAATCATGCATTAATGCATTCGTCAAGCGGCCTATGCCAAATCTTAAATATTAATGAGCGCATAACTCTTTGTCAGGAAGTGACTGTAGGAACAGCTGTGCACAGCTGGACTGGGACACGGAGCAGTGTGGATCTGTCACGGAGATGCATTCATTTAAAGGAGAATCCCGTCACGGAGAGTGTAGGAGACGGCACAATGGTGTGCTACACAGTGAAGCACCTGCTTATTTTTCATCACGAAGACTGTAGTGGATGAAGGGTTCACTGAAGAGATGCAGACACCCTTTCATACGATACACAGCCGAGAGAAGAAAACCAATCAGCACCCTGTTGAATTACACATGCTACGTTCACACCACAGCTGAATGTGGTACGCATGAGGTTTTTGGATGATAGTGTGAAAAATCACACAGAATGTGACATTTTCAACTTTCCTATGTGGAAATAAACTGCATACTGATTTTTTAAAAATGTGACTTCAATAAGAACAATAAGTCGTTGTAACTCACCATTCTTTATAACTACATGATTCATTTATCCTTCCTTCACTCATAATATCAATGTATATATTGCACAATATTAAGTAATATACAGAATGGTCCAAAAAATACAATTACTATATAGATCAAATGTTGTGACACTTGCTTTGGGGGGGGAAAAAAAAAGTGTTAAAATATGAATGGTAAATTTAAAAGTGAAAGTCCAATGTTCTTTGAATTTATAATAATAATAATATAATAACAATCATATAAAATAACCATATCATATTAAATAATAATATGAAATGTATTCATTAAAAAAATAATTAATAATTTAAAATAATAAATACTATGACACCAGGCTTTGCTTTCAACCAGGTAGCAGGACATAAAAAACAGTGCTATACATATCATAACAAATCAGATGTTTCCCCCACAAAGTGATTAATTATTATTATTTTTTACACAGAAGAATCTAATATGCTTACTGAAACAGCAGCATCACATCAGTAGTGAGTTCTTTTCTTGTCTTAAGTGTAATGACACCTCACAAAGCACTGCAGTATTTAATTCTTGTGCTGCTGGTGTCATAACCTGGCAAACAGCTTCCTGAAACAGACTGTAATGAGTGCAGTGTGGCAGTGCACACCCCCTGTTGACTGTGCTCAGTTGAGTTTGAAATAATTCTAGCCTCCGCTGCTTCTGTTGGCAGTCGCATTAGAATGCTGCTAATGGCTTTGAAGTGCTTAAAATGAAGCCGCATTTGGGTTGATGTTCCATTTTAGATTTATTCATTTATATATTGCAAGCACACAACTTCAAGTGATGCCTCCCGAACCTGCTTGATGCAGTATGGACAAAACAAACAGTGTTTCCAACAAATCTCATGTGGGTTATATCAGGACTGAGCACTGCAAAGTACAATTTCATTATAAAAACCCTGAATATTTATTCTACAGTTTTAGTGTGCTAACCTACACTCTTGGTGTCTCTCTTCACACTACATGTACTGTTTGTACTGGTGGTTTAATCCAGTAATTCAGTGAGTAGTTGGACTTGACAAGCAGACGTCAATGATCAGGACTGCAGCACATTATTTATCATTTTTAAAGCCCTGCTGAACAGTGTGAGCATGATGTGTGTGCTTTGTGTGCTCGTGGCCTGAGATCAGTTCTAAACACACATCTAGTCATCTCCTTAATCTCTCTTTCTCCACACACACACACACACACACACACAGAGAGAGAGAGAAAGAGAGTATGCCTGCTGGTTTGACAGCTGATCTCTTCATTTCTCTTTCCTGTTCAGATTTTCCACAATGTGGAAGTGACACAAGGGATACACCCACTGGAGCAGCAGCACTTTTATTAAGTGTTTTATCACCAGCTTCAGCTTTATTAAAGCATTACTGAGACAACTGAAGTGTTACATAGTGCTTTGCAAAGTATTAACCATTTTTCTTGTTTATCTGAATGAAAAATCTCTGATTTATTGTACAGTATTACTCTTTTTTTTTTTACATAATGGAACTGTTTTATTGTCATTAGTTTTATAATTATAAAACATTTAAAACATTTATAATCATAAAAGCTTAAATTATAAAATATTAAACATTAAAATTAAATTTTACATATACAACATTCCAAACAAAATACTGAAAATAGTCATTCGCTGCCTTTTTTTTTAGTAAAGTTTTAAGTTGTAACATTTTACAAAAAGGATAATTTTGCTAACAGTAGTTTCATTACCTAACAATGAACCATTTTAAAGCATTTATTATTCTAAGCTAAACGTTAATGTAAATGATCAAGAATATATTTATAAACTCACACTAATAAATTTAATTGTTGTATTGTTCATTGTTAGTTAACAATAACATAATAACCAATTTATTAACTAATGTTAGCAAACTGAACTTAAGCAATGATTTCATAATATCTGGTTTGGTGTTTGCGGTCACTGCCATGTTGAAATACTTCAAGCTCAAGTTTATTAGTGGACTGAGAGGTTCTACTGCAGCATTCCCCGTATTTTGCACCATCCATTCTTCCTTCTGTTTTAATAAAATGGCTAGTGCCCAAAGCATGAAACAACCATCATCATAATTCACTGTAGATATAGTGTTTTGTGGCCAGTGTTAGATATTAGATTAAAAGTAAATCGCATTGAATTTCAGTTAAAAAGCTATATCTTGGTTTCATTTGACCACAAAATATCTTTCCCACGTCACAAATGGGTCAATATTATAGTTTTTGGCAAAACCCTGATGTATTTTCACATCGTTTTTCTTGACTAATGGCTTCTTTTGGCCACCCATAGATTCTTTCCTTATGAAACATTTCGTAATTTAGGCCTACTCTTCTTAGGAATGCTCTTTAACCTATTTTCACAGCAGTTCTTTGGATTTACAATCTAAATAATGATCCTTTAACTGTGGGGTTATTATCCACATAGGCTATTGGCTACTTTAATGATCATTCAATGTCATTTTAATGCACATGACAAATTTACAGCAAATATGTCCCCATTAGAGCAACTGTCATTTGTGCTTCTGTAAAATGAAAATGTTTGCTTACTCTCATTGACAATGCACTCACCACACATACACAACTACGAATCACTCATCTCATCTCTATGATGACTTAAAATGATCTTCTCCTTACATAAACACTAGTCTGGTCTGTGTGTATGTATAACACATGGATTTGATCATGCCTCGTGTTTTACAGGGAAAGGTTAATAAGAAGATTTTCAAACTCAGAATGACGTATTTCAGACAAGATGGAAAGTATAAATCTGCCAATCCCTAAGGAGGCATACAGAAAAAAATTGTATTAGAAAATGTCAACTGTCAATCCATTCATAATGCCCATGAATTAGATGAGAAATCCCTACACCACATTAGAATTACTCTATGGCAAACTGAGATTTGATGGTTGCTATGGAGATATAATGTAATATTTTGTGAACAGCTGCCACACAGCTTTCCATTTTTTTGTGCGACAAGACAAACAGCATGTGTGTGTCTAACTTGTGAAGTGTGTTCAGTTTGTATGGCTCTGGTCCAGACTCTAGTAAAATGTCTACAGTCTACATAGCCAGCTACCTACTAAGACAGCATCCTAAGAGAAAAGACACATTGAAAGTGACTGAAATAATCTAAAAAGGCATCAACACTTAAAGGACAACTCTGTCGATTTTCAACAAGCTTTGCATTGTTACAATATCAGTAGTATATGTAATAGATCAATCTGTACAATGTTACCTACACCCAGATATCTCAGTTTGTTTTTAGCACTTCTGCCAACAAATAAATGGAGAAAATGCAGAAAGAGTAGACACTGTTGAAAATCAAGTTTGAAATAGCATATGTTGCTAAGCTAACAACATGATACTAGCACAAACAAACTAAACTCAATAAAATGCATTTCTAATCAATAATTACTCAACTCTGACCTTCATCTTAAGTGATTTCCACTAAGCCCATTGCAAAGAAATTTGCAATCAAAGTATCTTGTAAAGTAGCATAATGTTTCTGTCTATTGTTTGGAAGAGGTATATCTTTTACCTGGGTGTCCGTGCAGAGGTGAATGGGGCCGAGGCAGAGTGGGAGAGGTGCTGGATGTCACTATCAAGCTCTTCCTGTTGCTGGTCCGACAGCTGTAGAAAAGAACCAAAAACAAAATTCAGAATGCAGATTGCATTTATGCATAATATTGACTAAATACAGTAGATGTATTGCACTATGGTGCCAAAGCTGTTATTGAAGATGATCTTTAGATTGAACCAAATGTAAAAACAGGTCAAAGTCAAGACATTGTAATATACTGAATCTGAGAGTATGCCCATTCAGAAAGATTATAGACAGCAAAGTAGAAAGAGCATCACCTCTCAATGGCAGTTGAGTCATATGGTCACTGTCTAATTCAGGTCACACAAACCGGTCTCATTTTATGAGGCTGAAAGTGCACAGTAATATCTGCTCTCTTTTCTTCTGACGTAAATGCTAAAAGCCTCCAGCTCAAGCTGACAGGGAGAAAAACGGCCACCTACAGCTCAGAACTCCACTCAAATGAACCTTGAGACCTGTAGCTAGGACAATACAGCCTCACGCTTCATTGCAGAGAGGAGAGATGACAGGTTGAGCTTTCAGAACTGCAAGACGGCAAGCAGTGTAGTGAAAAGTAAGGGATGAGTGGTTATTGAATGTGAGCAAAATATTGACATACACGCACACACAGCTGAGTGATCAGAAAGGCAAGCTGTGGCCTTTACATCTCGCCACTGCTGAATCTACAGTCCATGCCATGACAAAAGATGTTATATTTCACCAGAGTTTTGAGTTTGCATATGAATTGACATAAAAAGCCTGTGCTCCCTGAAATAATGCTAAGACAAGACATCAAAACACAAGACAATGTCTTTATTAGGCAATATTTAAAATAACTACACTCAAAAACAAACATGACCTCAATAAAAAAAAATCTCACAAAATTGATTTGAATCAACAGTAATAATCTTTCACTGAATAAACAAAGAATAGTCAAAATCATCAGAATAGTTACTGAATGCCAAATTCTGTCACGTCCAACTTAAAGCAAGAACTGTTTTGTGTAGTTAGGGTTGTGAAACTTAAATCATTATTACTAACTGTTATAAAAATGTGTGTTCAAACAAACACGAACAATAATAATTTTAATCAAAAATATAAAATAAAAATAAACAAAACTAATGAAAAGAAACTAAATAAAATCTTTAAAACATTACAGCATTTTACCAAAACAGTATATAGTATCCTTAAGTATTTTCATAATTTTTTGGAGTTCCCAAAAAAAAAAAAAGTATATTATGTATATGTATATGGGTGTATATACATATATATATACACATATATATATATATATATATATGTATGTATATGTATATGTGCGTGTGTGTGTATAAATATATACATATATTTATATTATTTTTTTTATTTATATATATATATATATATTTTTTTTTTTTTTTTTTTTTTTTTTTTACGAGTTCTACTCCAAGCAGAGCAAGTGAGGGCACAGCTCTTACCACATGGCCTTTATTAAATGTGCTATAAGTCTTTAAAAATAAATTTACTGATATTCAAAGACAATAAATTTTCAAGTATGGCATAAGTGTCCAAAAACTTTTTCGGTAATGAGTATGGTGTGTATAAAAACTGAAATCTGCATCTCACGCTGAAGGAAATTGGCCATGGCTGTGAGCATTTCACACATTTTACAGTATGTCACCACTGGTCTGTGCCTTCTCCAACCATGACATTAAAAGTGTTTGGTAATTTTCTGGATAATTGCATGGATGCTTCTTGGTCCAAACAGTGTCGCAGAAAGAGTAACTATCACAGCAGAGACCTTCGCCACTTTCACAGTGGCAGCCATCACTCAGTGTGTAATGGAGGTTCAGAAGTGAGTAGAGTCACAGCGGGAGACATGGAGAAAAAGGGAAAGCAAGGGGTGGGAGAAAGAAGAAAAGCGAGAAACCAGAAGAAAATCGATGACTCACGAGCTAACGCTGGCACATTAATTCTTAAAGAAAGGCCTTTCTTCTAAAGTAGCTGATAAGAAAATATATCTTTTGGTGCTGGCTTAAAGATTAGATTTTTTTGGAGAAGAATGTTAGGTGTACGAGACATCAGAAAAGCACTGCGATGTTGTCTGTCATGTGCATGCTGACCGCAAAATGCTTAAAAACGGTAAGGATCAAGAATTCTCACATCTCCTACTCACAGGAGAAGCTATACCGCATCCATTTATTCTACAAAAAAACATCTAACGGCAGTGTGCTCTCATTCAGTCTGTTAGTGTCAAATCAATGCCAAGCAACCTGCAATATTAATGAGATTTCAATGGATTTATGCAGATATTAACAAAGAAGACCTGAATCATTTAATGCCCTAATAAAACAGGGCTTCTATAAAGTAGTCTTATCTAAAAGAGCGCTTACACTGACAGCGATCTGCTGTGAATTCAAGTCATACATTTTCAATGAGAACTGGTGATTTCCAGAGACATGAGTGATAGCACCCACTGGCGACAGGATGAGAGTCTCAGGCAGAGAAAAAAAAACATATCTCTATGCAAATGTATGTAATGTATATACGATTTGTTGTGTATATATATATATATATGCAGTTTCTTACAGGTACATTTTTCCATAGACACTTTTACACCTGTCAGTGCTGTCATGAAAGCTTAACGCAGCTGAACACAACCTGACAATGGCCAAGAAGCCAAAAATCCAGAAAATTTCACATTGTTTGGGTGAGTGTGTGGGTGGATATTGACATGAATTAGCAATAATGAACAAAATGAAAGTGCATTTTGGAATAAATTGAGCTTGGATGTGAAACTCTGGGAGGTATGCTGCTGAAAAGAGCTGCACACTCTCATTAAAACATCATTCAATCATCAGAAAAATAAAAAGCGGGAAAACATGGCAGCAAAAAGCCCCAGTACAATTTACATGCTAATAACATGAGCAGCTGTGCAGGGTTCACACATGCGAAAAGAAAGTTATCCCTTAATTACAGTAATTGCAGAGAGAATTGCTTCCCAGTGACTTCTAAACACCAAGAAATGTCAATTTTATTCACGAGCAAACCTGCTTGTTTTCATTTTCATCTGTGCTCATTTTAGTTTGTTTGAGTTGATTAAGCTTCATTTAAACTAATTCAAGTGTGACTGGATTTGTTGTGGGCTGTTTTGAATGACACATTAGGTTTGGTAGAATGTGTTTATGTTTGGATACAATTAACAACATGAACATGAAGTATATTTATGAATCTGGTGTCTCTAAGCTTTAGTCAACAGGTTATGTGTGTTTAACTACAAATGATGCACCTTAAAATAGAGACTATATGCTTGTTTTAGATTTTCATTTAGTTCACATCAGTTCACACGCACATTGCGGCTATCTGAAAGTGGGCCACTTGAACTAAGCAAAAGATAATCCACTCATACACTCATTTATCCTGGATTAGATTGTACACAACAGCACAAATACTCTAGCATAAAGCCTACATTTGAGAATAAACACACTTGCAGGCATACTGCATAGCCTTGAGTACAAATCCTGTGGATAAAAGACAAAATAGTGAGGTGTTTGTGAGAAACTGTCAGAGCTCTTCCACTCTATCCCTCTAAACTTGATTTTAGATAAGCCAGATAAGATGATATAAAGGCGGATCTTCATTCATGAGAAATGAAGCAGAGTCTCAGTAGATAACAGAAGGAAATTGCAGTTCTCCACACTGCTGGGCAGGATACGAGCTGAACTGCCTTTACTTTGCTTTGTGTACTGAGCTGCAGAATAACACCGTGTCCACAGTACACAGTAATAACACAGTATTTTTTCTATTCTTGCTGAAAGCGAAGACAGCGCGTGACGCCACACGATCACAGCCAATCAGAACTTATCTGAGGTTCAAGTTATGGGAAGCATGATTCTGGACCAATGGGATTTCACTGTGGGTAGAACAGAAATCAAGCAGAAAAAATGTATTGCTGGACAGATATAGGGGACAAACTTGGATTTTACACAGAATAGATCATATTTATTGCTTGCCACTTTGTCGCATTGCACCTAGAGTTTCTTCACATCTGCACTTCAAAGCATTGATGATTGTGACTGAAATTCCCTGTGATATGACAGGTGTTTAAAGCCATATGTGCCTTCTAACAAAATCTAAACACATCTATGTATGTGCACAGATTGATATCCCACAACAGATGGTAAGTAACTTAGAAATGCACAAACAAACATGCATAAATAGAAAAGGTATAGTTAAAATGTTATGAAAATGTCATTTCTGCTGTTTAGCATATCAAATGATTATCCACCTCATGGACTGAGGAAACAGAGTGGTTTTTGGACTCACGCTGCCAAATGCCATGAGCTGAATGGTGTAATTGCCATGAGCAGATGCAAGGAGCCAATTAATACTGAACACTGCAATTATGAGCAAACACCTGCTAGCCTAGCACTCCACCCCACTCAACACTGTGGACAGGTTGAAAGGGGGAAAATGAGAAAATAAACAAATGCATTGCCTTTTTTATAACAAGATTGACCCAATTTAAGGTTTGCCAAGCATAATATAACTGAAACAATGGGAATAGGGGTTTCAAGAGATGCAAAGCAGCCTGACAGGATCAATGCTGGCCAGAAAGCCAATTACAGCACTGATGGTTTCTGCCTCGAGCTTCCTTCCTGTAATCAAGGTAATATCAATATTGTGTCATTTTTGTTTCAAATTAGACTCATTTTCTTCTGGAAAGTCTGGAATATGGTGGCCCAAAGCTGCCACACTTATAGTTATTTTGTTGCCTGTGGCATTCCTATGTGGGTCATTAAAATGCAAACAACCATCAACCACTGTCTGAAATACAATGAATCAATGACTGAGACCTGCTCAGATGTACTTAAGAAGGCTTTCCACAGGCTATGTGGCTATATTGAGTGCAGGAAAAGATGAAAGAGAAAAAGAGAGAAATCAATCGCACATTCCATATCATCAAGGAAGAGGACAATTTAACAGTCTGAACGATATGAAATTGGTTCTGCTGAATGTTTCATGAGAGACTCAAAGACTTTTTGCACGCGCACACAGACTGAAGTGTCATGGGGAGTGACTATAATGAGAAAGCTGAAGGGAGGCTGAACGACAGAGGCAGACGTGGAGGCCACAGATGAAGAGATATAATGATGGAAAGAAAAGAAGAAAGCATAAAGGGAGATAAATGGTCTTTAGTTATTATTATACCCAGCAGTGGATGTAACAGCTTCGCATGGGCATAAAAAGCTACTGTTGAGAGGCTGTGAAGCCATTCTGTTCAGCTTTACATTTCTTTACATTTACTGTACACTTTGTAACATGTTACACAGACCACATCAAGACATGATACCGCTGGGAAATTCTATAATGGAGTCATGTGAGTTGATGCAAGTTGACAAGTGAGGAGTTAGACTGCAGCTAGTTCGGCAACACCCAGGGGACAGAGGAGACTGGTGAGTTATAACAGCTTCACACACACACACACACACGTCAAACACTTCGTGCTTGTACTCTGTGAAGAACGCTTGCGTGAGGTCAAATGCTTGTCTTAGCGGAAGTATTTATGTAAACACAGTTTTGTTTTTCTAAAGTGGTTGTAAACAGACAGGACAAAAAAAGGTGTGATGTCAAAATAAAATATGTTTTAAATAACAAAGAAGTTCATTGAAAACAGTGTTGTTATTGTTAACTAAAATCAGAACTATTCAAAATATATTTAATTGTAAAAAAAAAAAAAAAAAAAGGCCAGTCCTATAAAAAAATAAAATATAAATGTTATATGAAAAACTTAAAAATATATTGAAATGTCACTTTGGTAACTGAAAGAAGATAAATTTAAGCTGAAGGGCTAATCTCTCTAAAAGTAAAAAAAATTAAAGCAAATCAGAAATATAAACAAAAACAAAAAACTAATAAAATGACAAACAAACAAAATTACTAAAACTAAATTTAAAATCCATCCATCCATTTCCCAAACTGCTCTGTAGGATCATTAAAATTAAAATTAAATTTGAAAAAAAAGACAATGCAAGATATGAATAAATACTATAAACATATAAATAAGACTAAAACAATACTGATTTAAAATGTTTTAAATTATTTGTTTACAATTATTACAATTGTATGACTAATTTATAATTATTCGCATACATTTATAACTATTGAAATACTTTAAATAAATAGGAAATAAAAAAGCAATCAACAGCAATTTTGTTTTTGTTGCAATATCTAAATTGGTATCAAAAATCATGAAATTTCATTGATATCGGTACCAGAATACTGAAATGCTCTTATGATGACAACCCTAACTGGTGTGTGTGTGTGTGTATGTAGGCCCAGCTCAGTCTGATGGTGTCTGCTACAAGCGATGTGTTCACAGGAGGCACAAACCCTCAACACATCTACATTATATTAATAATACAGAGTTATCTTCTCAGAAAGGGCAGCAGGTTATCATAGGGACAGGGGTCAGGGTACGTGGATGGAGAAAATGAATGTACGCCACAAGATGCCAAACACTGAAACAGGCCTGTTGACAGAACCTAAACTGAATTAGGAACTTGTGAATTATCTCGAATCTGGAAATGATCACCAATACCCAGCCACAATACACTACCATTCAAAAGTATGGAGTTTTTTAATGTTTTTAAAAGAAGTCTCTTACGTTCATCAATGTTGCATTTACTTGATAACTAAATAAAACTGTAACACTGTGAAATATTATTGCAAATTTAAGTCATTACTCCAGTCTTCAGTGACTCATGATCCTTCAGAAATATTTTTTTAATATACTGATTTGGTGCTCAAGAACATTTCTTATTATTCAGTGTTGAAAACAGTTGTGCTGCTTAATATTTATTTGAAACAGAAATCAAATGTAACATATTTACCTTCACTTCTGATCAAATGAATGTATCCTTTCTGAATAAAAGTACGATAAAGTTAAAGTATGTACACAGAAAGCATATGTGATTTTTTAAAAATAATTTATTCTCCATTAAACAAAATTTGATCATTTAGAAAAGTATCAGTGGACCTTTCCTTTACAAGACACGCGATTCAAAGTCTCATTCATACTTTCATGCATGATTCACACAAGGTTATTTCTAAATTATGACTTAAACAACACACTGTGCACTGCACCAACGTCTCAGCCACGGAATGATTCAGACATTTAACATCACTGTGAGAATGAAACTACAGAGACAGACGTGGAGTGAAAAGAAACAGATCACTCTACAACAGTCTCAGCTCTGTTGCTATGCAAGCACTGTGCCCTCCCCTCATCTGTCTCTCCAGGCTACAAGCAGGAAAGGATGGAAAGCAATTATAGATGATCTCTGTCTAACTCAACTGCACATTTGAGCACATCTGCGTGCAAGTTTACTTCAGCATGGTAGGTCAGAGCAGAATTGTCCGCTCTCAAACATCATGTTGCTCTCCTGCATGTCTGGCCACGTCATAATTTGCGCCCCTGGCTGAAGGGCGGTCATTATTTTTACGCACACTGACTGAGAGGAAGGAACATAGTACGATGTGCATGTGGAGGGTCTGAAATGAGCATGACCACCGAAATCCAGCAAAAAAAAATTAATTTAAAAAAAATCACAGAGCACAGTGTGTGAACATAAGTAAAACCTCAAGACAGCCTGCAGCATGCCATCAATTACAGCTCATATGACTGAAGAAAAAAAACAACAAGTTACCTGACTATCAAGAAAAGAAAACGGAGATGAAAATGGATAGCTGTACCTCTTGGATCGGCGGAGCATGCTTCTCTCTGGCAGGGAGAAATTGGAGAGAACGGTCCAGAAGGAATCAGACATGATATCGGTGCACTAACATGGCTGTCATCCAGAGATCAACTGCGATAAAGTGCCGGAGAGGGAAGAACAGCTGGCTAAATGAGCGTGTTTCCTCTCTGATAGCAAGCACTAGATGATTTTCCTACAGCTGCTGCTGTTGCCGGCAACCTGTGACACTACTAGAGCTATCGTGAGATGCTAGCATGTGCTTTCTCTCTCCTTCTCTCTCCTCTACACCCTCCCTCCTCTCTTTCTCTCTCTCTAACTCAAACACATAGCAGTGCATGTATAAAGATACAGTAATACAACCTCTAAAATAAGCATATTACTCCCAGACTGCAAGTGTCAGAGGCTGCTAGTAAAACTAAAAATTAAGTGAGAAATGTTTTAATGCTAAATGATCTGCCAACCAGAAATGACTGGATTTGTCAGTATTCAATACAACGTCCCATGGAGAAAGTGACAGAATGACAGGAGATTAAAGTGTGCGCACACACACACACATGCAGGATTATTCGGTCAAATGGTACAAGCGTAAGATACATTTTTCTGTGTAGTCCAAACTGTTTCATCATTAGTCCATCAGGTCAAAGGACTCAACTGATGAAGAAGGAAAAAAGTGAAAAATGAGGAATCATAAGATAAGCAAGGCTGGTTGAAATCATATGCGTGTCTGTGTGCATATGTGTGAGCAGTTTTGCAGCAGGGTAGATGTAGGCAGGCATGGCAGCACTGTGTCACCTTGAGCTAACCGACAACATGGGCTCAGTCGCTTCAGACACGCATCAAAGAACAAACAGTTAGAGAGAAAACACCTCCACCCAATACCACGCACATCCATACACACCAAACAAACATAACAGCAGGCAACAATGCTGACATTGTATATTTGAAGGTAATTTCTCTGCGGAAGCAAGGTTTTTTTTTGGCTTCTGCAATTTTTTTTTATAAAATAACAAAATAAAAATATTCAAATAAATAAATAAATAAAACTACATTTTACAAAACAGAAGTATGAAACACTCATTTTGCTAAAACAACAGTCCAACAGTGACACCAACTGATAAAGGTTCAGAGGAAGGCAGCACCTCTTTGGCCTCCCTTGAGCTCCTTGTATTGTCATTGGCCAAAAATGCATGTAACGAGAAGCGGTAATAGCTAAATATAGGTGGAGTCAAGTAAGAAGCATTCCTACAATGTTTCCATAGCAGTCTGACGAATGAATGAATGAATGAATGAAATGTTTATGCATTTCAAATTAGATGAAAGCTATTATGTTATTGGTGCCCAATATTGACCTAATCAGAGCAATGGCAATAACTCTTTAAATAAATAAATAAATATACATTTTAGAATGTCTAGTTTTATTATATAACAAAACTACGCCTATGTAACAGAAATGAATAATTCAATAAAACAAATAATGGCTAATACCAGTATGAAATATCTACCAATATGTAGTTAATTCATAAATGTAACATTTGCATTTTCAGTACTGGTGCAAAACCAGTAAACAAAAGCAGATTAATACTCAATGAGCAGGTAATTACCAGGTTTATTGTTGTTTGTGTGCTTTAAAAAAAAAAAAAAAAAAAAAAAAAAGTCAGCATGATGGAAATTCTGTCTGAATGCACCTTAATTTGTTTCATTTTTATTTATTTATTTTTAACTTCATCATTTTTAATGAAAATGTCAACTTGATCTTCCCATAAAAGGACAGGCTTCTCTCTGTTGAAATAGACTTCACCAGTCATTTACAGTAGTCTGCTTAAAAACCCCTCCCTTTCTTGCTAGGGGTGGGAATCTGTAGGCACCTCACGATTCGATAACAATTCAGAGGGTTGCGATTCGATGATAAAACGATTATCGATGCATCTTTTGTTTTAATACAGATTTTCTTTTTTCTCACTGTCTGACTATTAAAGCAAAGTATCTGTAATGACCCATAATGAACTTCCTTCCAAGATATTTTATTAATAAAACTAATGGAAGTGATTTGCCAAGTCAACAAGGTTACAAAGAACCAACAGGAAATTAAACATGTGCCTGTAGCAGCATACTTGTAGCAAATTAATACAGACTTATGCATATTCTGAACCGCTGACAAAATAATAGATAAATGATATGATATCTTGTTACACCCTTGATAATATTATTATTATTGTTCAAATAGCTTTATTGATCATCATTATTAATTAAGTGAATACATGGAATATTGGTAAAATATTTATATTTAAAAAAAAAAAATTATACAACAGAACCATTTAAAATGCTTCCATACACTAGATTTTAACGCAGACAGTGCCGGTCTGATTTCACACACTACCATCATGCATCTGTTATGTACATGCCACAGTCTGTCCGTGCGTGAATGCCTTTTGCATTCCGTCAACATCACGTTATCAATTAACATTCAGAAATATATATATTTTTTTTTGACATTTGTGAATCGATTCAGAATCGTCCACATCCGCATCACGATGCATCTAAGAATCAAATTTTTCCCCCACCCCTATTTCTTGCAAGTAACTTTAAGCTTGCAATCACAATAAAGGAAGAAAAGATCTGTCGCTACTTCCATTAAATCACAACAAAAACTCATTTCTTTCCCTCAGAAATGTTCATTGAAATAAAACCTAAACCTTCAGGAACTCAACTATTAAGCTTAGAATCTCACATTAAGTACAGACTATATTTTTGTTTTATTTTACTTTTTTTTAGGTTTTGCAACCCTAGTCTTAAATGTATTTTCTAGCAATCAACATTGAATTAACCAAAATAAAAGTGAATAAGTACAATACCTGGCTACTGTTCACCCAGAAATACTTTTTCTGTAATTATTTATTTACTTATCCGATTTGTACTCAGCCATTGTGAGTTCTACACAGCACTTTGCTTTGTACCAAGAGCTTTCTGACAAAAGAAGAGTCAAAATGACCACGTCCTACAGTTCAGGTGAGGTTAACGGTCAACAAAGACCAGTTGAGCCCTTGGTTTGTGGGTAATTTGTGCTCACGTGACTGACCGAACAGGTGTTGCTTTCAACCTTCCTCCCATTTGGACCTGATCTGTTTTGTGCAAGTGTGCAGAAACAGAGCAACCAATCTCTCTCGTGGGTTTGGTTTTGTTACTTTTGTACAACATCACAATGTCGAAAATGCCCTATACTTTGATTTTTTTCTGAGCTCTTGGGCAAATCCATGCGGTATCATGTGTTCTCAACACAATTCCTTTTTTTTTTTTTAAAAGTGGAATTGGTAACAATTGTTAAGTGCTTCACAAGGGACATCGGCGCCCTTGGCCTATACGACACTCTTGTGCTTTCGAGCCGAGTGGTGAGCGACAGTAATGGTGAACCAAAAGGCTATGATTTTGCCACACTAGAGGCTGCTGAATTGGCAATTAAGAAGCTAGATGGTATGACTATCTAGTTTCTACATGCCATTACATGCCCAACGAGGAACAGAGGAGAACTGACCCCCTGACTTTTTTTTTCTCCATTTCTGTCACTGATGGAGTTTGGGTTCCTTGCCACTGTCGCCTTTTGGCTTGCTTAGTTGGGGACACTTAATATTTGGCAATATTATTTGACTGCACGGACACTATTGGATGAGAGCTGAACTGAGCTGATGATATCACTGTTTCTCCAGAGCTGCTTTATAGAGGAATTAAACTCATTCCATAATTGATGAACTTTACACAGTTACTAAACCAAACTGAATCAACAATAAATTGATTCAATACTCCAAACACCATAAAAAATAAATAAAATCACAAAACCAACCACAGCGGTAAGTTCAATGTAGCATATAACCCTGTAAACACACAAATTAAAGTTATTATTCATATGTATTCAATAAGCTTTTAACCTATAACTCTTGCATTTTATAGAAATAAACTTTCTGTGAAACTTACTGCCACATTCTTCAACAGAAAGAATCAGATAAGAGATGATTATAAAACGATGTGCGGTGTTTAGAGCAGATCTTGACCTCTTTACACCATATCTACTATATGCTTGATCAGTGGATGACCATCCAGATATAATCCAGATATAGTGATCTGAACAGAGTCATTGAACCTCATAAGTCAATTGGGGTTAATTTAATTTGCTAATCTTGGGTACTGTTGGTCAGAACAAGAGTATCACAAGAGAGAAAGAGAAAGTCTAGATATAACAAAAATAAGCCTTCATTCACATTTAGAGAAAAAAAGGGGGAAAAGAAAACTGAGTGTGTGTGTGTAGAGAGAGGAAATACAATAAGAAGGAGCCTTTGGAACAGTTCTCTGCCTCTCTCTTGGATGTCCTGTTGAGTTGAGCTCTGAAAGGTTTTAAGACTTGATTTCCTGCAGCTTCTCTGTAGGTCTAAACCTGTGGGGAACTGCAAAACACAGCCTTTCCACTCATACGATAACATCTTTTAGAAATGGGAAATGATGCCTGGTGCATCAAGTCAATACACAGGGGAAATGAGGCTTCAAGGGAAAGGAAAATCATTTTGAGCACATTTTCTATTATTGTGATCACGATCAATGGACAGGGCAAAGGAAAGCAAGAAAACAGTTGTGCATGAAAAAAACAACAAAGCAGACTGTAATGATTTCTTCGAGCTTTACTGAATGTGAATGGAAGGTCAGAGTTTCCACGCTGATCTTGATGATTACTGTGCTCTCTAAATATCCTAAAATGTGACCTTGCAATGCAAAAAACATGCACACATTGTGTTCCTACATTGTGAACGAAGATATTCTTAACCCACAAGTTAAAAACGACCGAAAGCAGACTGTGCTCAGTAATTTGTGTCATCAAACAAGAGATCAGTAAGGGATCAAGGTGAACACACACACAGAGTCAATTGGGACAGAACATGGTGTTCTGACATTCCAGAGCAGCTCATTAGTGCCGAATCACTCTCATTCTGCTCCACAGGCATTAGACACACACACACACACACACACACACAGGTACACACACTCGTGTTAATGAGCAGGGCTTTCACAAACCATATCAAAGCTTATTGGCAAGTATATTTGCTCAATAAGGCTAGGCAATAATGCTAAAAAATACATTACCATTCAAACGTTGGGGTCAATAAAGGAATTCATACTTTTATTGAGCAAGGATTGTAAGTAGCTTTTACATTGTTAATTTCTATTTCAATTATATTTCACAATATTACTATTTTATTGTATTTTTGATAAATAGATGCAGCCTTGGTGAGCATAATAAAAAAAAATCCTACCCATGCTTTACTGCCAAGTTAAATAAAAACAAGCCTAAGCAACAGGCCACTGAGGCAGCAGCTTCATCAATACAAGAAATGCATATGATTAATTAGTTAAAATCATACTTTATTCCCATAAAAGCAACATCATGAGATGATTCTTATAATATTATGATTTTATGTAATGTTGCAACTTTATTATTATTTCGGTAGCCTAATAGATTCAAAACTTTCACAAAAAATGAACTAGACAAACCCATAAAAATCTAGGTAAAAACCATAAAGTTATGTTTTCCACTGACTTTTTCACTAAATGAACAAGGAAGCGTTGAGGGTGTTTTTGGGCCCTGAAGAAGTTTTGTCATGTCCTGACATTTGTGCTTTTTTCAGTTTCTTATAAACATATTAATGTGTGTTATAAATGTACATACAATTAAAAAACAAAAATCTAAACATAAAAAACTTTGGAGCAGTTACGATGCTTATGACCGTTGAAACGCGTCATCACAGTCTTGAGAAAAGGGTCCACACAGGAAAAACTCTTTTATGCTTTAATCAAAAGAGACATAGTATATTTATAACATGAACAATCCCCTTCATTTTCCGAGTAACCTGATATTGGGTTACTATTCTGTGCATTATAAAGCTCAAAGGGCACAGTGCAGATGTCGTTAAGGTTCACGTAATGCATCCTCCATTCAGGTACATGCAGCCTTCTCTTCAGAGCGCTCAATACCCGTTAAAAGAAAAGGCCATGAGATTTAATAAGCACGCATTTCTCTTTCCTCTGTGCTTTGAGCCAGGAGCTACTCTGTGCTGCTTCAACCATATCTGCGCACCCATAAGGGCATTAGGAAAAACAATTAGATGAAACAGGAACAGGACGCTGCCTTCATTACATAGTTATTTTGTAGTTCATATTTATAAATAAATACCAGCATTTTACAACAATGCAAAGAATAATGTTAACATTTTACCAGAGTCCTTCAAAGGATTTCACTAAATGGTTGGATCAGATTTTTCTAGAGCAAATTATCCACTAACCTAGTGCAAGAGCACTCATTTCATGCGTTTTCTCTGACATCATCTGAACCTTACCTCCACAAGAAGGGGTTGAAGCGCTCAAAAAGCTGGGATCAAAGAGCAAGGAGACAGGGGCGGAAGATGAGTGTGTGTTGAGCGCAGGCAGTTTGCCCTCGGGTCTCACCCGGGGAGTCATATCTGACTAAAATGTCATATAGCCTAGGACACGTGAGAGCAGTGTGTCTTCAGGGGGGAGGGCCCAGACCTGGTAGGACCAGGAGAGGAGATGCTGCAGGAGGCTGCTGGATTCGCCCGACAACGGATCGGACTGGATCGGAAAAAATGGTATCAGAACAATTGGCCTGGGGTTAGATTCTTTGAAGGCACAATAAGCAGCCTGAATGACGCCACTAAACCATATCACCCCATTAGGAAAACAAGAGAGGAGAGCAATGGAGTAAGGAGCAAGTGCAAGAGCACTGAGTGGTGGGGGCAAGGACAGGGGCGGACGCAGGCCCCTAAAGGAAAAAAGGTGGTAAAAGCTGCAGGAGGCTTGAGTGTTTGTGAATACGGCAAGAGAGGAGAGCAAGGAGTAATGTGAGTGGTTAAAAAAAAAGAAAAGCTTTGAGTGTTTGTCCTTGTGAAGGGCACGGAAAGGTAGGACGACCTACGGCAGTTCATAAACATGACCAAGGCAAAGGCTTAATATCACACTGTCAAAGATTCTGTCTCAGTGTATGTCCACACTTCAAACACAGTGTGAATTAAACTCTTCCTACCTCTCAGTTCCATGTCTACAGACTCCAAGAAAGCATGTGGTAAAACAAGATCCTGTTTTGAATCCTGTTTGTATGACAGTCAGTTGCCCTGGTATTCCTGAGAGATGCTGCTGACAGGCTGTTTCAGCAGTTCAGCACACGCACACTCAAGCTTAAGCTGGTTGGCACTAGGATAGGATGACAGTTCTGTCAGGGTCTACCTCCGTTCCCTTTAGGCAACATTCTCAAGCAGAGAGAAAGGAGAGACTCCATTCTCCTACATCAAAACTTCCACAAAATAGGACATACATACATGGGGGACAGGATCTTGTTTTCCATCACTGCACCCGGTAGCTGTTAGTCTGGGGCAGAAATAACACTCAACACACAGGATGTGTTCTTCCTTTTAAACAGCTAGACAGAGCAAGACTTGGGAATAACAGGGAAGAAGAAAGGGAACGGGACCAGGACATGATCTGGGCCTGACTCGAATCTTGGTCCTCCCAAGCACAACAGGTCTTTATACAACCATACCACAGTTTTGTCTGTAACTGGCAATTTGTATGGTAAACTTAAAACTTCTTATCACTATTTAGGCTTATTCACACAAGAGTGACATTACAACACAATGCAACTAACAAAAAGATTTTCCCACAACAAATCTATTTACTGTGCAAGCCATAAATCTTTGTTTGTTGGCCTAAGGAACTGTTGAATATATGAATGAAGCTAGAATACGATAAAGTGGAAAACAGATTTCATGCAAATTCAACCCATAACTAAAATATGAACAATATGTTGTCAGTTGATTAGAATGAAATTGTTATAGTGTTATAGTGTGTTAGAGTTATAGTAGTATGACAGAGTAATACAGGAATACATCAAAATGTAAAAAAATTATACAGCTAATGATACAGCTGTAAAATAAGCATTCCAATTTGTTAGCAATTTTTTTTTTTTTTATTTAGTTAACGCATTGCTTCCTTTTGCTCTGCTTGCTAATAAGGCATTTATCATATCAATAGTAGTTTCAAACACACAAAAATCTTAGATTTTTTCTGTGGAAAATGTTATATCTTGTTATATAGTTTTTAATTAATATAACACATCTGCACCTATGCAACATACATACATAAATGTTTCCGGAATCCATACAGATGCATTGTATTGTTTGACATCTTAGTGTGAACAGGCCCGATTTCACAGACAGAGTTTAGATTAAGCCAAGACTAGGCATTAATTAAATTAGGATATTTAAGCAGCTTTTATAAAAAACAAACCTTGAGACAAAACAATGGCACTGACATATTTTTTTAAGATATGTCAGTGCAAGTTATTTTCAGTTGAGAAAATATGCATTTTAGTCTGAGGCTGATGATACACTAGGCAACTTTTTGAGCAATGTTGCCAGGCAACGGGCAATCACAGGGGCCCATGACCGATCTAAAGAATCCAGATAGAATTTGTTACCTATTCTCAATGGGAAAGTGGCCAAGCAACATTGCTCGAAAAAAATTTGTCTGGCAAATTTTTTTTTGCCTCGTATATCATCAGCCTGAGACTAGCCTTAAGCCTTGTTTTTGAAACCAGGGGTTAATGTTATAAAAAACTAAATGGATAAAAACTAACCGAGTTCTAAATACTAAGGGGAACTCAGTCTGGAATTGAAAGTATACCACCATGCTAGACTAAAACTTGGTTTTCAGGCAACGGGGAGCTGTTTCAGCCAGCCAAGACACAGATGTGCTCTCAGAGTAGAGTGGAGGGGGTAAAAGAAGCTGACCTGGCTAAAGCTGGCCTTTGACATGACTGAATCATGCACAAACAAACTAACTCTGCTGAGTAAAGACTTCCCTTTGCTTGAGTCTTTCTGCCATTCTGATGGGTTGTGTTTGGAGGCTGTAAACTGAGCTACACACTGTGGCTGTCAATCAACCAGACGAGAGCTAGAAATTCAGCCACCACTCAGAACATGAGGGGAAAGCAGGTATCGTGTTCCCAGACAGACTGAGAGAGGGAGAAAGAGGAAACCCTGTGCTTAACCGTCAAGGAGGTCAGAGTCTGCGGTCTGTTTATGTAAAGCTAATGCTGTGGTCATGTTTAGAAACCTCAACGGATAAAGTTCATGCATTACAAAAATGAGTGACAGTTAGCTGGACTCAAGTAAAAGTTTAAGAATAAGGAAAGAATTAAGCTTCTGTAAACAAACACAAGCTAAATTTGTGGGCTTATACCAGGGCTGCATGATTAATCAAAATAAAATTGAAATTGCGATATGGCTTAGTGTACATATCAAATAGCAGATGCTGTGATTTAAATAAATTAATATACTGTATGTGCTGCGTGTTTTAAAGTGATGCAAGGCACTGTATTCTTTTACATGTGAGTAGCTCATGATCCAGTGTTTTCAGTGTCTCAGAGTGGCTTGGTTTGCAGTAAATGATGCTCAACATGAGCATCGAGTCGATTATTAAATGCTTTCCTTACATGTAATGAGAAGTGCTTATAAACCAGCTAATGTCAACAAAAGAAAAGCTTTTAGAGCTCCCTGCAGCTTTTTGCCAAAATTAAAAACTTGGTTTAACATTTGAAAAAAGAGAAATAAATATTAATGTATTTTCACAGATGTACTTTAAAATTAAATTATTATTATTTTAGTAATTTAATATTATATTTTTGTTACTCATAATACAGTGAATAGTACTAACAAAACAATAAAAAAATGTAATGTTCATATTTCTAAATATAAATAAAAAAATTGTTTGCCAAATTGTGCAGCCCTACAAATAAGCTAAGCAAACCTTGAATTTTTTTATTTATTATTATTTTGTTATCAGAAATATCGCAATAAAAAAATGTCCCCTCAAATCGTGCAGCCCTACCACAAGATTTAAAACAACTCTTACTGTAAGTGCAGGTTGGGGGCTCCAAGTCTTTCCTTTCTTTTCTTCATGTTCATGAGTATAACAGCTGAATATGCAAAAAAGTATTTTACTCCGAAGTGAAACTGGAAAGCGTCTCCAGTGACAGGTTTATCACGGTTGCAAAAACACTACATTGCATACTGTAAAAGCCTGCTACCAAACTATCAACTCTGATTATGAAATTTTCAGCAATTCCAGCCATACTTCCTTTATCTTCATCAGAACCATCAACTGTCAGATCACGATGTGCATTCAAGTCTCAGCTTGTCCACGGCCAGAGTAAATATCCACTTCTGTGTGAACTGAGGTCATGACAGTATTTGTTGTTAAAAGACAATCCTCTAAAGCTGTGTCCAGGAGCGTTCTGTCTGTCTGAGGGCTGCGAAGTACCATGACACGAAAAGAGAATGTGAACAGCGTGACGATCTAAATTAAAGGCAAATTAGAAGAAGCTTCACTCTCCGAAGGAACTCGACTGATAGTGTGTGTGTGTATGTGTATATGTTGACAAGACAGTCAGAGACGCACAAACACACCGAGCAATGAGGGAGAGGGCATTCTCATGATATCACAAGACCCTGGGGGAGGTGCAGCTGTTGCCCCTACCTCACACCGGCCCATCTCTGTACACACAGTTCTGGGAACCAAGAGAATATCAGTGTCCTATCCACTGTTCCCAGGCGAATTTTTTTGGCTAAATGTAGCCCCAAGGAGACAATAGGCAGGATCAGAGAGCAGAGAAACACCAATACAAACTTTAAGCCTGACCAATTCAACATTGACACACACTGCTGCAAGAAAGCCTAATACAATTACACTGACACAAGATCTACAGCTCTTTGTGTATATGCATAAAAGGATAGTTCACTTAAAAAAAACAAAATTCTGTCATGATTAATTCTTACGATTTTCTTCTGTCAGACCCATATTATACGCAGTATGAAAAATGTATATTCAATTTGAGATTTGCTTAAGATTACATTTAAGTGTTGATTTATTAATTTTATAAATTGATGTTAATAATAATTGTTATTATAATTAATAATTATTCATGTTTTTATAGATTACTGGGCATTAGATAACAAAACGTAAACTCATGGTGCTCTTTCATCCTTTGAGCTTGACAAAGTTTTCATAAAGTTGCTTTAATTGTGTGGACAAAAGCAGTGTGAACGTTCGATTATACATCTCCTTTTGTGTTTCAGAGAATAAAGTCAGTCATACAAGTTTTGACTGACATGAGCGTGCATAAATAATTACAGAATAAATAATTCAATTTCCTCTTTACCAGGTTCCCACACCAAATGAAAAGGTGAGATGGAAAAGAAGGATATATGAGAGGGTGAGTCAGAAAGTACCAAAACCCTAAATGAATGAGGGCATGAATAAGTGCTAAAATGAGATTTCTCCGACAAGCAGTGTGGCTGAATAGAAGGTTTGATTTGATTAAGTCCTGTAATCCCGTGGCGGGTGGAACAAACTCCATGAACCCTCACAATAGCCTGCATTCTGCCCACCCCTGCCAGTCACTCTAAGCTATACAAAGGCGACAAAACCCCAAACGTGTATAAGAAACAACGCAACAACGGTTTGCTCACACAGTGCCTTTGCAGCACACAATATATTGTCAAAATATTGTCTGCCATCCACTAATCGCATGATGCTGATATTGTGCTTTCTTATGATTGGCTGTAAAGAGCACATTCTTTGCTGGCACTGAGTTAAACATAAATAGAAAGGAAGATATAGATAGGTGTGTCAGAACAGGAACCGAAATACTCAGCTGTCGGAAAAGGCCTTCAGTAATCTGCCTGTCACTGCCCTACCAGTCACCTAAGACCCCTGACCCTGTCCATGTGCAGTAAACAGTGTTGACACTGTGATACAGTAGGAATGCTAACCCTAATGACACAGCAGTGTGTGAAATATTAAACATGCGGCATTATCATGCAATATATAGATGTAGGAACGCTTTAAAGCTAGTCTGAAATAAATGACCGAAAATATTTTGGTTTACTCTAAAGGTTAGTTGAATTTGCTCTAGATAATCAATCATGATTCTGTAATGCTAATCTCACAATTTCAGCAGTGTTGTGTTGAACTATATACTTGATAATATTTCCTTAATATTTCCCAATCGAATGTTGATCTGTGACTTTGAACTTGTCACAAGCAAAACAAAGTAACTGCAACATGAATAATACATACCGGAATTATTCAGTAATTTAATTCCTTTTTACTTTATTTAGCTTTCTATTGTTTAATTAGTGTGCGCATGCAACAATAAAAAATTTCACACAAATGTTTCCTGTATTTTCCCCACCGTACTCTTTTAAAACAGATTTAAAATCACACACAGGATTTCCTAAAAGTGTAATTAATATACGTGGTCATAACTAAACACCTCTTTGCTGAATGGGCATAGCATCCTATTCACAACATTTGTAATATAATTTCCCAAGGTCTGATTATTCACAAAAAAAGAAAGAAATTTGAGCACTTACAAACTGCCTCTTCTGGGAAGACTCAGCTCCTTCTGAAATAAAGAAAGAGAAGAAGAAAAGATTAATTGTGAATCAAATTCTAAGACGTCTGAGTCACAATTATTACACAAATAACAGAACTTGTAAACTATATCAATAGCTTCATGGGTTCGATTCCCAGGGAAAGCAAGAGCTGATAAAATGTAAAAACTGTAACTTGAATGCAATGTAAGTCGCTTTGGATAAAAGCGTCTGCTAAATGCATAAATGTAAATGTAAAATGTAATATAGAAACCTAAATTTGATGCAGACTCTAAACCATCCACCAGGTGGCACAATTCAACCACCACAATTCAACTCTGGTCACATTGCATGAGCCATATTTACATAGTTTAACTTGACTGAACTTGATTGAACTGACTTTTCTCTTTATTACTCTGTGTTATATTCAATATGATTCAACTAATGATTAAGTGAAACAATGGCCTGTATAAAACATCACACATAATGAAGGCAAAAAAACACCACTAGATGGCAAAATTGAACCAATGTTACACACAGCTAGATTTACCTTCGAGCAGTGCATGCCTACTGTTAGCTGGACTGAGAAAAGACAACTGATATCAGGTCCGGAAGACCCACGGGACAGAAAGGACAGACAGAATAAGGCCATTCCATCTGTCGTCCAAAGTCAATCTCCTCTCTAGTGTAAATATCCAATGCACAAACACTTAAATTAAAACACTATGTTTGAGAAACAGAGTGATCTATGAAGATAAAATGTTTAAATAATAATAGTGCTGTTATAGTTACTGTACTGAAGCCAATCAAATATTATTTTTTTCTCCCATTACAACACTGATGTTAGATGCACATCCCTAACTAGAAATATGTCTGATTAAATTTAAATTTATAAATTTACAATAATTGCTCCAGAGCATTTTTTTCACTCACATTTTCTATGGAGCCCTTTTAAAATCTCATTTGATGTGTAGAGAGTTAAATCTTTCAATCAAAACAAAATCTGAGCAGCACATCAGCATTCTTGACAGATAAATAGCCAACTCAAACAATGGCTTTTAGATAAGTCATTAAATTCAATTATGGCATGTGTTTACAGGGCCCACCATCCATTAACAGTGTGGGTGTACGGGCAGAGGCCACATGCCGTACTGATCCTTACAGATTCAACTCATTCAGTTACACAAAGCAAACGTTTGGTAGTGAGCACATTCTGTTGACACCATGTTTTCTTTCATCTGGCTTAGCTCTCACTTTCAAATAGCTCAGCATTGAAATCAGAAGTGTACTGTAACAGTGAATTAGAAAAACAATCAATTGCAATTGCAACTAAATTTAGCATATCATCACAGCAGCAACTTGGAAATGACTTCCATTTTGCTAATCACCATACAGAAGAAAAAAAAAACTGATGAATAAAACAGGGGTAGGGATATACCGGTTGTAAAAACAAACTAGTAGAAATTAGGAAGCTGGTAGAGCTCAAGTGCACAGTAAAAAAAAAACTATATGGAAAAATGGATAATGCCCTGGCAAAAAAAATTACGGTACCTTTCCATGAAATTTATGACCACTTCCTTCATTCCTCAAATAACAATACAATATAGGGTTGTCAAAAGACCCGGTACTTCGGTACCAAGTCGGTACTAAAAAGATGAAAACGTCACGGTACCAAGATTCTTTAAGTCCCGGTGGTACCGAGGACCCGGTCGGCCCGGTTCTTGCTGCGCGATCTGAAAGCTGCAGATGCGCTCTCTTCATAAAAGCACTGAGACGTGCCGACATCAAACGGAGGAAATGCATCAAACTAATAAAACACTTTAAAGACCGACACCCGGATCAAATGAAAGAGTTCAAGCAGGTAAGTTTCTATTTAATATTTAGATATTCTGTTATGAATATTATTCCATATTTTAATTTGAATGTCGGATTAAAATAAACTGCCGTTATAGCGGAGTTAATCCTTAGCATAAGCGCTGCTAACGCTAATATAATGAGCATTAGCATTAAGTTTCTTTATTAAATATTTAATGCGCCTATAACCTTTATTAGGGTAAAAACAACAGGAGGACATGATGGTATTTACTATTGTTACACACCAGAGGCTTTTAAATGAATTGTGAATCTAAAATATGTGTGTTGGAGAATGTACAAACAGTTAACAGTGTTTATGTCATATCAGTCCGTCAGAAAAAAACAGTTCTGGCCTTTTTTTTTTTTTTTGCTAGTTAGTTGCTAGTTGTTGTTGTTCTTGGCTGGATAACTAGCAGGTTTAAAAGCCCTTTAAAATTAAATATGTACACAGTTTGTATTAACTGAAAGTACAGTCAAATGTTATCTCCTGTATAGACTTTACAATGACTTCATGTTATTATCTAACATAAACTTACAGTGAGTGAACAATATATTTTTACAACATAAATTAATGTTTGTGAATGTTATTTAATACAAACACTTGATCATTCATGTTTGTTCATTGTGCATTAAATAATTTTAAAAGATTGAACTTTGATTGATTGATTGATTTTATGTATTTGTAAATTTTGAAATTAACCCTAAGAAGAAGAATTGCAATATATAACTATTGTTTATTTGATAGGTCATGTAAAGTGTTTTTAATACTACAGTTTCCATCTATTTGATATGCACTTGTCTTAAAATATATGTAATCTTATCTAAATTTATTATAAAAGCTGAGGTTTGTTATTTACTGAAATGTTATATTTTATGGAGTAAATGATCTAATGTTGCATCTGGTCAGACTCAGCCCACTGCTTTACTAATATTATATTTTCCTTTTACAGCTGCAGGAAGATCATGAAGCACCAGCAAACCCTAAAACAGACAGTTAAGTTTTTCAGCAGAAGCAGAAATATGACAAACATTTGGGTGGAAGTACTTTTTTTTCATACTTTTAATTAATTGTGGAAAAATTTGAAATAATTTTAAATAAGCATAAAGAATGGCATTGTTTTTGTGCAGTTTATTTTGTTTAACTTTAATTGTGTTTTTTAATTAGCATATTTTTGTACCGAAATTGGTACCTGGATTTTCCTGGTATACCGAATACTGAAATTTTGGTACCGTGACAACCCTAATACTACGTAACTCAAAACCACTACAGAAGATTCCTTCATATTAACACGATAGATTAGGGCTAGGCTGTATTTTTGTATTGTTTCCTTTGTGGTTATGCAAAACATGGCTAATTTATAATTTGTCTTTATAATATAACTACCTATTAAGTTATCTATAACAGCTGTTACACATACACAATACAATACATCTTCTCAAATGTGACCCTGGACCACAAAAACACTCATAAGTAGCATGGGTATATTTGTAGCAATAGCCAAAAATACATTTTATGGGTCAAAATTATCAATTTTTCTTTTATGCCAAAAATCATTAGGATATTAAGTAATTAAGTAAAAATCTTATGTTCCATGAAGATATTTTGTAAATTTCCTACCATAAATATCTCAAAACTTAATTTTTGATTAGTAATATGTATTGCTAAGGACTTCATTTGGACAGCAATTTTCTCAAGATTTAGATTTTTTTGCACCCTCTGATTCCATTTTCAAATAGTTGTATCTCGGCCAAATATTGTCCTATCCTAACAAACCATAAATCAATGGAAAGTGTATTTATTCAGCATTCAGGTGATGTATAAATCTCATTGAAAAATTGACCTTTATGACAGGTTTTGTGGTCCAGGGTCACAAATGTGATAGCTATGCTTTTAATTGTGGCTGTCAATGGACTGTTAAAGACATGTTGGTTCAGAATGATTCTTGTTTCAGTCCAATCTCTGGCTGAGAGTACAACTCATTTCAAGTGCACTTAAAAAAAAACTTTAGCCTCCCACTGAAATCAGCTCTTATTACTGCAGGGATACTGCACAAAAGTGTAGAAAGACCATATTAGACAACAGAACAAATTCAACAGTGTACTGAGCAGGAGAGAAACAGCAGGTAAAATGATGAGGACAGAGAGTGAGAGAGTGAGCTGTAGCTGTATTCAGAGCGTGTCTGTGAGACATCTGTCTCCCCACATCGGTGGAAGACTGAGCCAGGGAACCTTCACGTCCTCCTGACCCATCTGCAGAATATTAACACAGCAACTTCTCAAAGTGCAGCCTTGGCAAAACACGAGCCTACTTTTTAATTAGCAACTCCACCGATACCAGCCTGATACGCCTGGAGGCTTCATATATGGCAGTTTTCCTGCTTTTCATGTCAACTTGAGATCACTTCCCCCTGTGCTGTCTGAAAAAGTGCATCTCTCCTTCTCTCTTGACCTCTGTAGCCATCTCCTCTTTCTCTCCATAACAAGCCTGAAGTGCTCATCAGTGCATTCCCACTGCTCTGACTGAACTCAGGTATGGATACATCAGCCTTCAAGCGCTGTAGATGGACTAAATCTTGTTAGCTTGTGTGTGTAAGATGAAGTGAGTATCATACACTCGTTGCCAAATCTGATTAGTTGTGGAGCAAAGCAGCGCTGCCTGATATCTGGATGGTATGTATGTGTGATAGTGTTCAGAGGAACTGAACCCAGCTGCGTTATGAGTGGCAGGAGGAAGAGCGTGCCATAGAAATCTTCATGCCTATTATCTGCAGCTCTGCTCAGAAGACAGAAAAAAATAAGGCAAAGCCAGACTGAGGATGTTTTAAAAAAAAATAACCCAATGTAGACTTTTGAGACAGTACTTTGGAGGCTTCAGAGCACAGCCTAAGTTTTGTTCATCTCTACAATAGCGAGACGTGCACTGTAATTGTGCAACACAACTAGATACTCTGATTATTATCACTGGAGCTGTCCTTGGATGCCTTTAGCTGTCCGATGCCCCATTCATATTTCAGTAGTTCTACTCCAGACACTTTCCCCTTATCTATCTCTAATAACATCACTTTAAATTATTTTGTATCATTTTATTGTAAGATTGCTTTGCTTTTTTCTTATAAATTAATTACATGAACAACTGCAAACGTTTATATCAAAGCAAGTTTGTGATGCTTCTATAAAATTGACCTTATGCACGGTTACTTCCTGGTTGTAGATAAGCCAGCTCAGTCATTTCCGGTCAAGTGTACTGTGCCATAAGAGGAGAGCCCTTTGCTTGGTTTCTCTACATAATCCATTCACAATTAGGAGAAACATTTTGTTTGTCTAAGATGACCAAACGTCCACGTATTCCGTTTCAGGAATGACAAAAGCGAATGTTAAATTTACGAGTGAATCCGTTAAATCATGTCGCGAGTCATTGCTATGATTGACAGTGATAACGGAATGAATCATCTGACGAGCCGATGTCAAAATAAAGCTGTGCATTAAGTGATTCAGACTAAATTCAGACTAACAAAACTACAGGTCTGTGTTGGATAAAACTTAAACGATGTAGCCTAGTTATTAAATTAAATCTAAACATTTCAAAATATTGAATGCATTATTTATTTGTTATACCAACTTATTTAATTTGTGTTTGACTATATAGCTATTGAAATAATTCAGCATTATAGGCTGTGACTTTGTGACTTCCTGCACTTGCTATACTTAAAACTTCAGTGCGACAAAGAGCTTCACAAGAAGATTAAGAGCTGGCTTATCTTTATCCGGAAGTTCTAAATAGCGCTCTGTGCATATGGTCAATTGTCATCCAATAAACAGCAACATCCATTGGATGAACAAGGAACCAGTATAGAACACAAAGAGCTAGATAAAGCCCTGTTTGGACAGGACTAGTTTTCTAAATGATATCAAAGTTATAATTCTTGTCACCTGAGGTCTGTGATTTCTTGTATCAATTCAGATGGGACTAACAATTCCATGTTTTTTACAGACAGATATACAGATGCATTTATGTGCATCATGTATGATTTATATGTATGTTTTAATGAAATATTTATTGATATAATTGTAATTTATTATAAATAAACTTCACGTTTATATAATTGGCTACTTATGGAAAAACTACCTTACGCTGATGCTAAAATGACCAATGTTAGAAGTTTCCATGATTTGGCTCTCTTTGTTAATTTTACTGTTTGTTTTTTTTCAGAGACAGTTGATAAATAAACGTGCAGTATGTGGAAGAATGGTACACAAACAGTAGCTCAGGTTAAAAAAAAAAAACATAAGAGAAGTGTTGGGACAGTACAGTATCAGCAATCGCAGACATTCAGATGGGATCAGATTTCCCTTCCCTAACCTAACCTAAATTAAACAACCAACAAAAAAAAAAATAATAATAAAATTTTTGGTACAAAGTCATATAATAAGCAGGATAATGTATAGTGAACTGGCCATCATCACAAAATAAAACCCTTAAATACATTTGACACATAACCAACCAATTACACCCTGAAACAATGACTGAGTAACTACACTGTATCTTCTACTTTTCCCTCTATACTTTGGGGAAAAGTATATTGTGTGTTTCAGTCTCATACAAGTATTTAATATTGAAAAAAAATGCAATCTGAAGCGCTGAACTCTGTTCTGGCAGGCTGATTACATTAAGGCATATGGAGGGTGGGGTCTGAGGGAGACCAGGGAGCAGTTGCACAAAGCCACACACATACACACAACAGCATGCTGGCCAAGGCTCTGTCATTGCCATGGGCTAAAAGGCTAGGCAATGAAATTAGCCAGAGTGACAGTTTGGAGCAGACCCCCTGCTTTCCCACAAAGGCAATCTCCCCAATGGAGCCCATTAATATTTCTTAAGTTCGTCCAGCATGACAGGAAGCCATAGTGCAGGGAAATGTAATCAGGGAGATGGGCCGAAAGCAGCATCATGCTGCTCAAATGGACTCCTGGAGACAGTTTAAGCCATCAGGAGCTGCAGCAAGATAAGCAACTCTGTGTTTACACTGCTTTAAGAGCTTACCGGAGGTGGCAGGTTTCAGGTTTGAGGGAGTTAAAAAGTATGTCGCATCAAGATGCTGTGCAATTTTGTTGTAACCTTGGGTAGAGTTGAATCTGATGGGACCGGGTTATCCTGAGCAACAGTTTTATGTTTGACTGACAGCTCTAAATCTCTCCCCGATTAGTGCTGACTTGTGGTGCCGTGCCCTCCAGCATAAATTTCAAGCTAGCAGAGCTAATTACAAAAGCCTCAGAGCTCTTGAGGCTAAGCAGCCATACATTAAGACAAAACACACACTGAACATTCGTTTAGCGTCATTAAGATTCATTACAGGCAGAGTCAGGCTCCACTCACATCAACCTGACCCAGCAAGAGCACAGTGCTCAATAATAAAGCAACAGCAGTGCTAGAAAACTGAAACAAACTCTGACTGCAGGTCAAAATGCAAATTGGTCCTTGTGCCTCCAAAGACCAGCCAAAAACAACACCACCATCTCCTCACATGTCTGTGGATACACTTCATACATATATTAATATACAAATGTTTTTAAAAGGTCCAAAAAGTGCAGAAATTATTTAATAATTTAATCAAAACACTTCTTGCTACATTATTTGAATAATTACATAATAACATGAGGCAAACAATATTGCTTTGGTCTACTAAGCAAAATTAAATTATGGTTTTCTATTTATATTCTTAAGTTTTAAAATATAATTGTTTGAATATATACATTTTTTAAATGTATATGTATGAAAATGAATTAAATTAATTGTTCACACTATCGTTCGATTTCGATCGGTCTCTTATGCTCACAAAGTCTGCATTTATTTGTTTAAGGAAATACAGTAAAAACATAAATATTGTGAAATATTATTACACTGCTACTGTCAGTTGTGAACAAAAATATATTTTTTAAATACTTTCTTTGAAAAAAATCTTTTGAACAAGTATATAAACAATTGTTTTCTTCACAATAAAAATTTGGAAAAATAGCTGGAGATTATAAAGCTGTAATTTAACAATTTAACAAATAAACCGTGGAAACAGACAAACAGAGTGGGATGATTTATATGCTGAAGTTTAGTAGCATAAAATTATATATGGTACAGTAGTAGTAACAGGGATGTTTGCTTAGCGAGCCCTACTAAAAAAAATGCAGCCACGTGAACTTGATGCATAAAGAACTGATAACGGCTGTCAAAGTGCTGACCTGTCCCAAGCCATGTACAGTGTCCAAAGGCTTCCAGGATGGAAACAGACGGCTCTGGCCAAAAAGTCAGAGCTCGCTGGTTCCCTCAAGACCTCACCAGGGACACTGGAGAGCCTCTGACAGTGACAGGCTGTGTGCAGGACAGCACTGCAATCACTCTTTCAGTCTTTGAGTGAATTGCTGGCACATTTCCTCTACAAAAAAATTACAGATGCCGATGGATAAACTTGATGGATACCAATAATGCCCGCTTCTAAAATAGAAAATATGACATCTGTACTGTACATTAAACTGCTGCAACTTCACCAATTATGAGATATTTTATTTTATATGTAATGCACTGTTGTATGGAGCAGGCCAAAGAAATCTCACAGTGGGCGGTAGTAGAATGTAGCAGAACAAAATGCCCCGCTGCTGTTTGCTTGTTCAAATTAACAAGGAAGAGATTTTATCGCTTGTAGCTTTATCCAGTCACACCTGGTTAGGACATGGTGTGAGAGAGAAAGATACGAGCACACTGCCACCCCTGGACACGTTGACGCAGTCTTGGCCGATTTCATTACACAGGACTAATGAACTAATTACAGTGGGCCCAGGGGAGGCCTTGCTACCGGTCTGAGTTTCTGGGGAAAGGACAGAGTTATGGAGCAACAGAAGCACTGCAGAGAGGAAAACATGCCACTAAAAGCTCAGCAAATATAACCAACAGCTTTGAAGCTGTACAGTAGAGAAATTAAATGTGGAGTGCAAAATTTCTCCATTGCCAGCTATCGAATAATAGGTGTTCAAAAGCAAAACCTGTATTGCAAAATTTTCACCAGCTTATTTTTTTTGGAGGCTTTTTGTCAGTGTCAGTGTCAGTCATACAATTTAATGCATCCTTGTTGATTAAATACATACAATATAAAGGCAATATGCATGCACAGTAGTAAACCTACATTAGTGTCCCATTGTGAACTCTTAGACAGCGACAAGCTTCCTGCCACTATACTTAAACAATAAAAGGTCAAGAGGGTGTAGTGATTGCATGAAGCAGGTCTAATAGCAGGTTTAATCATTTCATGGAGCAAATGGGGCGTAGCACTAAGCCTGTCGAGACTAATTGCTTGCAACGAACAAGTAAACGAAAGTGATGGGGGTGAGAAAAAGAAAGAGAGGGAAAGGCAAATCAAAGAGTTATATGTACCAGGAGGATATTAATTAACTGGGTCATTGTAACAGATAGAACAATATACATAAGAAGGAGAACATGGCGCCTGTGGCAGAGCAGACATCATTATAATGAGTGACTGAAAACTGCTCCAAATAACAAAAAACAAAAATACAATGATTTTAATATATTTAGGTTTACAATGTACAAGTGCAGGATCATTAAAAGCTCCATAAGAGCATAAAACATTTTTTTTTTCAGAATATTAGTGGTTTTTGCCCATGTATAACTCACTATCATAATGCTAGAGTGTTGTAGATGGTAACCAAGGCGTTGCTATGCAGTTTCTAACATCTCAGCCTTCCCATAGTCATCATTTACTACAGAATGCATGGAATAGACTGAACTCAGTTGCGTATGAGAGAACAGTGTGTTTCATTTGGGTTGTAGCTCATTCATATTAATTGAAGCTGGTGCTGGGAGTATGTAGGACAGGAAGATGGCTGCGGCGGGGCCACGGGGAAGAGGTTTAGAAGAGGGAAAGAGTGAATAAAAGAACAGAGGGAGGGCAAGCGGAAGGATGCAGAGAGAAATGCTGCGAAACACTTCTGATAGATGCAGCTGCAGATTTTAAGAGATGCCTCCATCATCATCATCATCATCATCATCACAAAGACAACTTGGCTGCCGCCAGCTGCCTGTCATACTGCGTGAGGAGGGCTAAAGCGGCACAATTAGCAGTCGTGATATGAGGATCTCCTCATGTTGTTGGAAAGGAGCACCAAGTAATTATCCCGACTATTGTGGTACGCTTTTGGCAGAAGAGGACGTCTAGCCTTTAATTCACTCTTTCTGTCTTCTCCTGCGCTCCCTCACTCAGATGGTAATCTAGTGATCAGTCTAGCTATTCACACTGACTATCAAACTGTGAAATTAAAAAAAAAGAACACGAAAGACCCCACTAATCCTAATTAGAATTTGCATATTCAAATTAAATCTACATTCCTCGATGAAATGTCTAAGTGGAGATAATGGAGAGTGAAGAAAAACACAATGCTGGAGTGAAGATTGACAGATGTGTTTTTTTTTTTTTTTTACCTTTGAAGAATTCAAATGCAGTAATGATGTACCAGCATGTCAAGCGGGAAGCGTATTTGGCACTTCTGTTTGACAGTGTTGCTTTTACCTTTATTTGAACTTTAGCGCTTCATGCTATCGGCAGCACTGTTTTCTCTACAGATCATTTTGCATTAGCGTCGAGCTAACAGTTACGATGCTGGAGCTACGTTCTGTCAGATCTTTGAAAAGCTCTCCACGTGTAGCAGCAGGCTGTCTCGTTGGTATATCTCGCCAGCTGCAATATTCAAAGAGAGCTCATCCGTCTCCTACATATAGGGTGACAGTCGTTATCCCCCCGTTGCAAACGGAGGAGCTTCAAAACACAATGTTGGCAGGATTGTTCGTTACTGTGTATTGCCTCACCACAATGGGGTTTGAACAATACAGTGCAGCACTTGGTTTGATTGTAATGATATTCAATACTGTTTTGCTCTAAGTGACAGTTGCAGGAATAGAACGTCGGTCGCATTCATGAGTGGGAAAGTATATATAAAAAAAAAAAACTTGGCCGTTTGAGGTTAACAAATGTATTAATGAAACCGTAAGGCAGCAGGAAGGAATCATAAAGTGAAAAAACTTTAAACGCTGACCCATTTTTGAATGACTGAAAAGTCAGTGCTGCACTCACAAACTACATTATGCATTATAGAAGTAATATTTCCAGCTTCCTGCAAAGTTTGCTTTGCAAAAAAGTAATTAGTGATCAATAGAAAACTTGACAAAAAAAATAATTACTTCTAACAAATATAAAAAATATTAAATGCAAAAATATAACATAAATTATATTTTTAAGTAAATATGACAATTTGGGTTCAGTACGATTTTTTTTTTTTTTTTTTAAAGAATCAATACTTTTGTTCTGCGAGGATGCATTACAGGGTTATTTCACCCAAAAATGAAAATTAGCCCATGTTTTACTCACCCTCAAATCATCCTAGGTGTATATGACTTTCTTCTTTCAGACGAATCCAATCAGAGTTATATTAAAAAAATGTCCTTGCTCTTCCAAGCATTAGAATGGGAGTAGGCGGGTGTTTTTGTTCAACAGTCCAAAAGTAGTCAAATTTAACACGCATCCATAATAAAACGTGCCTCACACGGCTCCGGGGGGGTGAATAAAGGCCTCCTGTAGCAAATTGATGCTTTTGTAAGAAAAATATCTATATTAAAAATGTTATAAATACTTTTTTCTCACTTCTGCTGGCTGTCATACGCAGAACGGACGGATGACATAGGATGTATGCGTCGCGTACACTTATAGAACTTAATGATAACTTTTTATTTATTTAGCTAGCTAGCTAGCTAGCATGTGGCCATATAAAACTAAACCCCTAAAATATAATGATTATTTACCAAAAGGTTTGGAGAACGCATTGTGTAAAGGAAAAGTGTACTTTAAATTATATAATGCTGCTAAACAGATTCCATGTTCCTCTAGGAGAGTAATGAAGTCATATTTGTCCCATCTTTGCTTCTGACATTCTCCCACTCTTCCTCCTGTCCCCCATGACTGCGAGTGAGGGTGTAGACACCAGGTAGGCGAACAGACGCACTTCTCCGATGCTCAGTGCTTTTACTCACCTATAAAATCACCCCAATCATTGACTCAAATAGATTAAAATCATCTGAAACACAAGCATCCATACAATATATATTGCAGATCCGCCACCCCCAAACAAAATATCGAACAATGTGACCAATATCGAGCCCTACAAATGTTGGAGAACGCATGCTAGAGAAAGAAGCGTACTTTAAATTAAATAATGCTGCTAAACAGATATGTTCCTCTAGGAGAGTTTTTCAGAATAGTCAACCACTAAAACGTGCCTCTCAGGAAGATAACAATGAATGCGCTCTTGTAGCAGAAAATGAACACAAAACAGGAAAATGAAATCACAGAATGTAAAGAAAATGAAAATATAATGGGAAGAGAAAATAGACTGAGAAAACAGTAGAAGATGGCAACACGCCACACCCAGATGAATAAAAGAGCCAATGTAGAGAAAGAGCCATCAAGGCATGAAGCCCATGAACGTGCTATGGACGGCAGAAGAGACACCAGATACACAGAGAGACAAAAGGAGCAATGGTGTTCATTACTAGGAGCTGAAGGAGAAACGGCTGTGTGAGGGTAGACGGAGGTCTGGCTCCCCAGGGAGGACACCACATGAGAGGCAGACGATCAAAAACCGCCCCCAACTGCGCGAACAGACAGACACGCTACCAACATACTGCTATTTTGTTGTGCATTTGATTAATGCCTACTGAGAGAGGTGCTACAGCAGAGACCACTGACTTCAAGTGCCAGACAAAAGGGAAAATGAGAAAGAAGAGAACGGAAGGAAAAAAAACAAAGACAAAGCAAAGTGACGGTCGCAGTATTATAGTTTCCATCAGGAGAGAATTGTTAGTTTTAAGTGTAAGGAAGAAGTACACTGTCCTTGTTTGTCCAAATGTGTTGTTTTTGTGAAACTGTGTTTGGAAACAGTATTTAGCCTACGGCCAAATGTGGGCAGGGGGGTGTCTAGACACTATTCTGGCATCCTCCTCTATTCTTCACCCACAAACCAATAAAAACAATCTTAATGGGCAAATTTTACTGACACTAGAAAATCAAGATCAGTGTAGAACTGATTTAGTTTCTCTAACTATATATCTGTGGCAGGCTTTTTATAAACGCATGTTTTTTTTATTGCTGCTTGTCTGGGTCCTTGTTGAAGTGTCTGAAGGAGAATAGCTTCAGTAGAGCACTTTATTTAAAAACTCTCATTTAACTCTAAAGCCAACATGAAATCAGAACTGACCCCATTTACTGTACTTTCTTAACACGTTCCTGGTCTTATTGTAAATGATTTATTAGGGCATGTCATTCCAAATTAATTTTGTGAAAAAAAATGAAAAGATTGTTTTGGATCTTCATCAAATGCAATGACTAGTTCTGGCTCTGAAATTACCTTCCTTTTCAATTGATGTTGTCTAGTTCATGCAGATACAGAAAATGTTAAATCAACAGCCAAATAGATAATGCATTTTGAGGCTACTATTGTACTTGATGCAAAACATGATGATAATGTAACACTGTTAACAGTGCAATAAACATTATGGCAATAACAGCAAACAATAATATATTTGACAAAGAATAGGACATATTGAGACGCATCCTCCACAAATGACTGGAAACTTGATCAGGCTCCATTCTGATATGTACCACCCACTTTTCACAATGCAATCAATTCCTGATTGATAAAATCAAGTCCCTCCCTACATTTTCTTAGCGAATATCTTGTTTCACTGTAAAATGTCACATTACATAAGCACAATTGGTTGTGCATACAGTTTCATGCTGACTTTGAATCTTTTCCACAGTTTGTGATCTGTGATTATGATAAAACTGGATTTTTAACCCATTTGTCATTGATTGAATGTCTTTTACTGTCTATCTTAATGGCTTATCTCAAAGACAAGGGGGACAACACTGATTAAGGCCGCTCGAATAGCAGAATTCATTACCACTAAGTAATACTGTCTCTGCTGTGAAGCCACCAATCCAAGTCTGGGTTTGTGTATGTGTGTGTTTCAATCTCTGGCAGCTGAGTCCACTCTCTTTCTGGCATTTTCCCCTTCACCCCTCCTTCTCTATTCAGTCTAAAACGATGATCTCATGCTCTCACGTTGGTCTCAAAGTGAGCTTATTGCTGTGCTCTTAATGCATTTATCCAAGTCTTTGACGGGGGGCTGGCAGCATTGCCTCACTACCCCAAGTAGGAGTATGGTGAAATGTGTAATGTAGACAACAGTGCCTTCATTCACACCCCTTGCGCTTTAAAGTCCAGGTTTGTTAAGCAGTCTCAACCATCTTAGGAAAAGACAAGGCTTTACTGTACTGACAGAGCAACCAAAAGTATATAGCACAACAAATGATGAGATGCAAACAGAATATATTGGAAAAAAAATGTATGGTCTTTTATATTTGTTCTTTTTCTTCCTTCCTCTCATTTGTCTTGTCACAAGTGCACAAACATACACACTTTTTTGCTTTTTTTTTTTTCCTGGACGTTGATAATCATGAAACAGCGCTATCATATTACAGAAACATGCAAAACAAGTTCCAGTGAGGAACTTATTTTCAGAGAAACGGGTACTAGGAAAAAGGTACAGTGAAAAAGATCTTACCACCTCTGAGTGTTTAGAGTGCACTGTACTGTTATGAGGACAGACAAAACTAGGACACAGGCATCTCTGCAGTCTGAACGACCTTACAGAGTGAGCTTACTGCAATCAATGTGCAGTGTACTAGAGGAATATGACTTCCACAGTGGTGGTGTTCATTCGAGCATGTCTCATGCAGGGGCTGAAGAGGGGGTTAGGACAACTCATTGGGAAACATGGTACATCCATTCTAAACAGCTATTCTTAGTGTACACTAAGTGACTGCTGAAACTAATGGGCCTTTGTCCTTTAATTATGATATCAAGCTATTCTTTAGACTAATGCTGCATAAGAGTCAGGGGAAACTAGACTAATGCCGGTTCTAATACATTGCTGAGTCATCAGAAACTATCCCTTTAGCTTCTTAGTAAGCGGCTGTTCTGGTCAGAGTGCGGTCACGAGTTATTTAGCAGCTCAATAACCATGAATGTTGTTTTCACAGTGACAAAATACAATGCTGCGTCAGTAAACACAAATTGTCAGTCATGCCTCCAGCTAGGAATTGACTAAGAGACATAAAGAAACAAAATGACAATATGTTGGTTTTGAAATTCATGTTGTGATTTTCTGAGGTTACAAGAGCACCTCAATAAAAAGAGAGCAGCAATAATTGGGGTCCAAGCAGATTGTGAAACTGAAAAACATGACCACAATTGCCAAATTTCAATGTGGATGCTGTTGTGTTGGTAGTAAGCTTCAACATAATGCATGACAAATATCCTGTGATTTAGACTTCAATGGCTTCAGAAAGCGTTCTATTACTCTAGCATGGAGATCATTCCTAGAAATTAAATATCACATCAAGCACACAGCACAACAAAAGGGAAGATCTCTTTGTCATAGTTCTGTTGTTGCTTGTTTGTTTTCGGTTGTTTGCTTGGTTTTTTTATACCAAAAGACGGCTATAAATGTTGAGAAGATTGAGAACTTCATAAATTACAGTAAAATGTGACATATACATATTGAAATATACTAACAAATACAGTGACAAAAATGATACTTTTAGATGGCCCTCAAAAATTATTCTCACTACACAGCATTTTTTTTCATGAATGAAAGCACTGCTTACAAAGCCTAAATTTCTCTCATACCTGCCCAGCCTGAGATGCAGCCTGTATCGATTCCTTGAGAATGCACAGTCTGACTCCGTACCAGCTCACTGAGCGCCTGCAGGCTAATGGCCTTCTGTTCTCATCACTATCTGTTGGTAGGATCCTGGAGCAGGCCATAACCATCAATGTCCAGCATGCACTCCCAAACACCAGCCTAACACCATTCCTTTTAGAACAACTGTGCCCGACTGAGACACCTTGAAACCTTTTTGACTACTTTTAATCTGCTAAAGTAAAAGCAGATTACTTGTTTTGCTGCTGTTTTGCTTACACTGCCCCAATATGATAATTCCTTGCTGAATTAGAACCTTTTGCGTCAGTATTGGTAGACTGCCAGAAAACAGATTTAAAAAAAAAAAACTGAAATAAGGTGTAAAAGAGTAGAACCAGGGGACTGAGATTTAAAACAACAAAGGATTTCTGCACATGTACACCCTCTCTTGATGATCAGGAAGATCTATGTTTGCTTTTTTTTACACTTTTTGTAGAGTAATGCAATTAAAATCTTACAAATATATATACACCAATATATATATATATAAAGTTGATCCAGATGAAAGAAGGGAGAGACAAGCTGTTTATCGGGGCCAGCAGTTGAAAATGAATAAGCATAAAGTGGGTCATTGCACCAGACTGTTGTGGTTAACAAAAAGCAATAGGAGTCAAATATGTGCCATTACAACCTCAACTACCTCCTAAAGATCTCATCCCCCAAAAGCTGCACCCTCTCCATCACCTCCTCCCTTTCTTTTCCGATTCAATATAGCCTGCAGGTACAATCTCCTGATGTCTGAAATCCTCGCCTACAAACGCACCAGGGCATGAGAACAATTTAACACTCTAACCTGTCAGGAAATGGGAGAAACACAAAGATGATGATCCTAGCGGCACCTCTACGCTCCACTCCTCCACAGCTCATCTACACCTGAAGACCAAAAGCCCCAACACCAACACCTCTATCTGTAGCTCATCAACACAAACAATAGAGCTGGAGAACCGAGCCCTGCATTCCCAGTGCTAACGTCTCAATAAAGGGTACAGTTCACTGATTAACTGCCTGATATTGCAGGGTGTGAATTAGATAATAGACATATCTTAACAACACATTCCAAGCAATATAGGGGCATCTATTAATGTGTTATGTAACATGCAAACTGAAGTCCTATGAATACTTTCGCCTGAGTAATCATGAGGAAAAATCAATCCTAACATCACCACAGATAAGAGCGAGGAGCAAAAACAGCTTAATCAGCTTCCATCTCTCTCACAAAAAAAAAAAAAAAAAAAAAAAAAGGTTATTTATTTCACTTTGACTTCAAATTAAATTCCACTTCTAATCCTTGGAACTGTGAGATGAGCTGGATGGACATGTTCATATTTTCTAAAGAAGTATGTCCAAAGAAGGAATAAAAGAGAGCACAAAACCTGAAATGATGTAACAGGAAAAAACTCTACTTAACCTTTGAAAATGACTGAAGTACTAAGCTTTCATGTTTTTAAATAAGGATTTAAGGCTGCGAAGTGTTTAAAGGTTATATCATATGTTTTTATTTATTTATTTACTTTCAGGTTAACTTTAATGCGATTTCTTGCTAGTCAAGGTTTCTGGCAACAAAAAACATTATTTAGTTTTACATTACCATTTTAGAATGTAAAATTGAATACACTTTTACCCAATAGAGTTTATATATTTTAGGGCTGGATATCATCAACTACCTCAAGATACACTACACATTGTGATACACGTTGCCATGCATGCCAATGCACTACAAAGCCAATGTTTATCTAACATGAATTGTGTTTGAAGCACTTAAATGATAATAACTGAACACCTGTGACTCCATATTCAAAATGAATGTGCCAAGTTTCTACATTGGTAAGCAAACAGCCTACGCCTAAGCTACATTACTTGTCAGAAACATAGTTTATTCTGATTCATTAACAAACTAAAAAACTTTGATTAGGGCCGTCACGCCATGCCTTAGTGCCTAACAAACTATTTAAAGCTGTGACGAAAGAGTGTTTGATTGTCAGGGGCATGTGGATGACCACTGACATTGAGGAAAAAGCATTAAACAGGCCTGGGCCTCAGGAGACCACTCAGAAGCATTACAGAGATTTAGTCTCCCCCTCAGCCTTTAACCTCTTCCCATAAACACTGCCAAATATGGCTTTCCAGGGTGCTGCGTCTCGCACTGGCCAGCAATATTGGGCTTGGTCCCCATGTGACTAACTGCCCAGACCACTTTAGAGCATTAAGGGGATGCGTGGCTTAAAGCCATAATGACCTATTCATCAGCAATCAGTCAATATGTTCATAAAAAATATGGATCTCAAAAGACCCCAAGTGAATATGTGCATAAGCTACCATTCAAAAGTTTGGGGTAAGAAAAATATTTTGTTTTTTAAGAAAATTAATACTTTTATTTAGCATGGATGCATTAAATTGATCAAAACTGACAGTAAAGACTTTTACACGGTTACAAAAAATATCTAAAAATATATTTTACTGTATATATAATCATAAAAATATATTTAGATCTTATTTGAAATTGTAATAAAATTTCATACTGTTTACTGTTTTTATTGTAATTTTTAAATAAATGAGCGCAGCCTTGGTGAGCATAAGAGACTTCTTTCAAAAACATCTTATTGATTCCAAAAAATGTTAACAGTAGTGTATGTGTTTATAGTGGTGTTGTTCAGATTCTGCTTACAGACTCAGAGTGATTGTAGAAACAGGATATTAAGTTAAATGAGATGTTACAGTAGATAGCAGAATAAGCCCGCTGCTTCATCTCACTGTCCGGTTCTGGCAGACAGAAAGCCCTACGGTGGATTTACCGAGACAAAACCTCCCCACTGCACAGCTGAGTGAACAGACACAACACAGAGTTCAGCTCAACCACATCCATCCCCACAGCCAACAGGCAAAAACACAGACACCCTAGCACAAAAGACAGCACTGAGAACCACAAAGTGCCTTAAAACCCCCACTATTACCCAGAATGGAAACGAACTGCGCCCGTGCTGCTCATGATGCTTGTAACACAAAAGTACGCACACCATCAGGAACAACACACCTCCTGGATACAATAACACTTCAACAGCGAAATGCCTTTCCAGTGAATGACACTTCAGTGCAATCCTGCACCGCTCCATTTCACATGAGCCTTTTAAATATTATCTAAATTACAGCAGGACATTTTCATTTTGTTTACCAACATCTTATCTTCCCACTAAAAACCCTGCGGACAAGGAGCTAAATTACACAATCAAATAGTTTCTGAATCCTGCACTGCATTGTGTAGATAATGCTGTAGTTCAATTAGAGTTGATACTGACTATATGAAAAACAGCCTTATATATCTCTTGATATCAAGGGGCGATGTACTCAAATTTAACAGAGCAGTCATCATCTACTCGGGTTAAATAGTGAATTGACAGTGAATGCAGTTACACAACACACTCTCGGACTTATAATATTACTAGGGTTGGGTACCGAAACCCGGTACCGGTAATATGGCACCGGTACCTATGGAAGAGTACTAATGAACCGAATCAGAACGCAGTTTTGGTGCCTCATTTCGTGCCATGCTGAGCGATCGATTAAAAAATGTGTCTTTGTTTCTCCGAACGCACGTAAGAATCACAGGCTACAACTACAAATATTTCAGCAAAATGTATATTTTAGTCAGAGTTATTGCGCTCCTATTTCACTGCGCGCGTCTGTTTGGCGCGCATGCGCGCGGCGGCACTCATTCAAATGAAGTCTCAGAGAAGCAGAGAAGCTCACGCACTTCTGACAGCAAAATGGAAATATTTCCATGGCTTTCTAACATTTACAGATGGAGAATATACCTGTGAATTGTAAGTTATGAATTACGGAAACAGCAAACACATTAAACAGCGCGGAAGCATCTCTGTCAGCGGCACACGCAGCCTTTCTGTCAGTCTGTGAGCGCGAGCCGCTTTAAACTGAAACTATAAACTATAGGCTACTGTATCTTACGAGTTTTTTTATAGCCCTCATATAAAGCTTGTCACATGTTTAGAACAAAATTGTATTATGCACTTTCTCTCCGCAGTTCAGTTCCTCCCTAAAATTTTATCAGATCGCTCGTAAAACTACTGCAATTTAACTCGTATTGCTTCATAATGTATCGTTTATAAAGAATATAACGATATATCGTACAAACTGCCCTAGCTCCTAAAGCTAAAATTATTTTGTATTCAAACCCGTTTAAAACAACAAAATAGAACATTATACCTTTTTAGGTTATAATGGTGGGAGCTTCCTTTTGTCATAAGTATGTTCTAGTACTAATGATTGAAGCTGGTTTTTAAATATACTTAATTATGAAAATACCAGAGATGACTTGAATAGACACTATATATTGTTTAGTCGAGTGTTTAATGTATTTGTGTTTTATCATTCAAAATGTTATATCGTCTGTTTACTCAGTTACAGGAATAGCAATGCCTTTGTCCATATTGGGGCATTTGGAGCTTCCATTAGTTCCATATACAGTACAGTATCGGTTCATTTAGGCACCGCCACCGTTTTAAAAAGTATCGATTTTAAAAGGCACCGGTCCCCCCAACGATACCCAACCCTAAAAACCCCAAACGATATTACAGAAAAAAATAAGACTGAAGAGTGGAAAGAGGTGGGCGTGCAAAAAGCCAGGAATAAATTTGTTGATATGTGCGATTACACTCCCTAGTTTAGCATCTGCGTCAGGTGATTAAGTGTTAATTTGTGTCTATATATATACACAAGCATGTATGTGTTGTGTCAGGCAAGTCAAAGCCAGAATGCCTCACACTGTTCTTGTCACACAGGGTGGGGGAGGTATGTACTGTACATGATAACTGCCCTGACAAAGAACTGAGTTTGGCCCCATGAAGAGGGGGATTTGAGGTTTACTACAGTAGTTATGGTTTCTGCTCCTTATTTCTAGCATTACTGGCAGTCTAAATCACTTCATCTGTTCACATTCTAACTTAGTCTGATTCAATCTTTGTTCAGCTGTCCAAACAAAAAGTTTGTACCCATTTAAAACACTGAGTCATGATGATGACTATTGACACAGTTCCTGTAATTCAAATAGGAAAGCTAGTAAGCAAATCATTCAAAGAATGAGAGACAGACAAGCAGATACGAGAAGGAAAAAATGCTGAATTTAGCCCTGAATTAATTTGAAACCTTTTGATTATGTTAGATGTATCATTCATCCTTACCTGTAGGCCTCTCCTCCTTAATATACTGGAGTCATCCATTTTATTGTCTTGTATCTGATCCCGACTTTAGTGAAGTTGTCCTACTTTCCTAATCAAGGATAAAGTCTTTTACCCAAGATTTATCAGAATTCCATGAGGCACAAATGATCTGTCAGAGACCCGGCTTTGGGTATCAGTACTGGGAATTCGCTCTTTGCTGATGTCATGCTCATCCACAGCAAAAAACAGACGTGATCATCCTATAAGATTAGCAAAAGACTACTGAACAATTTTTCCCGCATGCTACAACAGTCTTGTTTGTAACTTTTCTCACCTAAAAGTGACAGGCACTCATGAAAACAACAATGTCCTAGTATAGATTTTTAACAGGTATTCCAAAGAATTAAAGCATACAGTTCAACATGAGGACACAGAGTACGTCAACTGACAGCAGGAGAGCATTTCAGCCCACGGCTCACATTCTTGTTCCCCGTTCACTGTTTGCTTCAGGCGGTTCAGAGAAAGGATAGCTTTCAGAACAGTGTCTCTGTATCTCTCGGTATCTTTGCTTCCTTGGAATGAGGAATGGCTGGAAAATATGCGTCTCCCTGAAACTCTTCCTTCATTCATCCATTCAGCTCAGGCGACCTCCACTATCATCAAAACATCTTTTCACCTCAGGCTTAAGGAATCACAACCAAGTTCTTTTCCTGTGCCTCTCCTTTACCTCACTCTGACCCACTCAGTCTCCAGAGATTCCCAGATATCTTCATTTCTATGGAAACTACAGCCTCTGCATAAACGGTGGACAGTTAATGATAAAAATGGCACCTCAGGGGATGAAAATAGAAAAATATTCAGGCCAGCGCAGTCCTCCAGAGATGCAGAATCAGTCTAAGGCGCAATGGACTGCATTAAACCGACCAAGTAAAGTTTAACCCCCCCAGTGCATCCATTTACTAAGTAGGTTAATTCAAGTGATCAAGTAAGTTGTTTATCACTTGCTTCAGCCCGAGAGTGGCTAAAAGTGGAAGGGCGGAAGCAAGCAGAGAATATTTTCAGCCTACACTCTTGAGATAATCTAGAAACAGTCAGTAGCAGCAGCAGCAGGAGAACGCAGGCACTGGCTGCCCACTGACAGCACAAGGCAAACAACAACTCCAGTCAGAGCTGCATGGCTGGATTCCATTCCCCTCGGCCAAGAGGCCTCCGTCTCTCATTCGCCAGAAAGGCAGGCGAATGACAAAAGCCGTGCTGGCAGAGCTGTCTTTTCAGTGGCAGGTGCAAACAGACGCTGCACTCACGCTGATTGCTTGTCTGTTTTTTCTTCGCATATCTCTCCTGCTTTATTCAGCTTCCTCAGCTCAGCCTGATGAACTGGACTACAGCCAAGATTGGTCTCCCGAAAACGGTTGAGATCGGGGGACAAGATGAAAATTCCATGCAGGAAGAGTGTCACTCAGAATCTCCTCGTCTTCTCCCCTGTCAAAGCGCTTGAAGCGGTCCGCTGTTTGTGAATGGGCTGCCTGCCGGAGGGGCTGCAATGGCAGTCACAATTCAGCTACATTCAATCTTGTCATTTAAATCTTCCGCTTGTACTGCCTTCTATCAGTGCACATGCAGGTGGTTAAAGGAATAAAATAGCTGTATTTCTTTTCTTTGCTTGTGCTGTACTTAAAAGCCTTCTGTATCTTCCGTTTCTCGCTCTCGTGTTCCTTGTAAGCTCTCCTCCTCCTCTTCCCAGCGCCTCACTGCTGAATGCTGCTTTATCTGTCCTATCAGTCAGCAACACATCCAGCCAGCCAATCAGACGCACACAGACTCAGAGCTATTTGCATAATATGAATGGGGGAGCAAAAAGGCCCCACCCCTTCACTCTCTTCTGTGTCATTCTGCTCACAACGCTCTGCTTTACCCCAAAACATAAAAAATACACATGCACACAAAAATACACATTTTCTCTTCTTACTATTCAACCATACTGCTGCAACCAGCACAAAATGTCCTATTCTTTATGGCTCTCCTTCCTGTCCAAATATGGCGTCTGTGTTTTGTACAAGGAAAATAAATGAACCTAATACCAGTATATTCAGTAATGACAGTCTAATGAGATTGTGCAGGGCTTTTCTTCAGTACAGTGATGCATTAGCAGCGGCTCTGTTCATCTCAAGGGACTGCAGGAACAAAAGCAAGAGGGATTATCGTCCATAGGCAGAACACTGCCATTGCCACTGCCATACGTACAGTATATGTGTATTAATCACCCACCTCTCCTTTCTCTCTCCCTGCCTCCGACATCATAGAAGAAACAGAACAGGATAACAAACACGGGCATAGAAGAAAATGCATGTGTAGTGGAGAGAGAGAGAGAGAGAAAGAGACGTGGAGAGAGAAGCTCTTTCCTCCCACACACACAGTGAAGAGCGGACAGAGAGTCATTATATGATCAGGTGAGTACCAGAGGAAAAGCAAATTATGTGTTTGGATTTGTATGTGCACATGCCTTTGTAGTAAGATCACATGCAAAACCATAGTAACTAAGTGTGTAGGGTCAGAGTTTAGTGGAATGGACACTGTGAAAACACAATGAACATACTAAACTCTTCATTCACAAGTATTTTTAGTCTAGTAAACGTAATTACTAGCTTTGTAATTTGTAATTGCCAGTTTTGTAATTACTAGGACTGTCAATTTAGTATGATTCATTCTAAACAAAAAATTAAAAAGAAAATTAATGCACTTAATCATGCTCACTGACCTATACATAAATTTAAAATATCCATTTAAAAAAAAACTTAAGACATTTAGGGCAACAAAAGAATCTCTGAATATATTTTCCACAGAAATAAACTGCATTTCTGAAATATTTACTTAATTGATCACACATTACATTTTGTTCTTTTTCAAACCCAAATTTTGCCTGTCCTTGTGATTCCACAATCAAATTTCCATGCAAATATGATGAAACGCATGCAAAATGTCATGTGATAAACATTTTTTCCACAGTATATTTTCATTGCACTTATGTTGATATACATGGATGTAATAAACACATGTTCTGGACCAAGCGAGAACCCAAAATCAAATATTGAAAATACCAACACTAATTCTAATATTTAATACTCAATGTCTATATGGCCCAGCAATTATGAGAGGAGAAAGAATGGTGATTCAGTGATTTACAAAATAAATCAGTCACTGACTGTTTATTGACAAATAATTCTATATCTCCGAAAGAACTATTCCCATTCATAACTCCAATGTTATATGTAGAAATTCCTAAATATAAACTCCAAAAATCTGCATGCAGCTTTAAATAAACTGTCCAGCTAAACAAGCAAGATAAAGCAGCCAATGTGACCTCATTGCACCCTTTACACACACTCTTACATACAGTCTCTAATTTATCACATCCAAGTTCAAGGGTCAGTGGTGAAGTCAAGGACCAGAGAGGAAACATAGCCCATTGCTACAAGTCTTATCAATGACAACTGTTCTCTGAAAAAAGAGGCGCTATCTCATGTGTAGTTATCCAGTAACTGAAATTTTGCCAGTTTGCCAAAGGCGTGAGAATGAGGCATCTGCTATAGGAGGCAGCCTACATTCCTTATAAACATCTTCAGGAGTGTTTGAAGGATAGTGTGAAACATTGGGTCAAGTATTTTTAGTCAATGTTAGCATAGTACAAACTGATTTATGTATCTAAATCAACATTAATAGAAATGATGCTATACTGGGTAGTGTAAGTCAATCCATACTGTAAACATTTTATGGAGATCCTTTACAAGCCATTTAACTGTTATACATACGCTCTATATATGAAGACTGCTTAAAAATAGCTGGGTTTCCATCCAGGAATTTGTATGCAAATTTTGGAATAATGCTTAAAATACTGTATGTTGGATGAAAACACCATTATTATTATTTTTTTCATTTATATTTAAACTACTCAATTTTTAATCGTTGATTCAAATGTATTTTTAAAGAAATGTATTCAGTATGAAGACTGCAATGTAAATGCATTTACCAAATAAATTCCTAAACCAAGATCAAAAACAATAATATTTCACCTAAATTATTTGCTTTAAATTAAAATATTTTTTTCTTTTCTTATCAATGTAGAGTTTCTATACTTCTGTGTCACTCTTTTGTGTGTTAAACAATCTACTAGACAACTTAATTTTAATGAAAAATAACATGAAAATATATATTGGGGCTGTTTACACCTGGTCACTGGTCATGCGTTTTGTAATATAAATCCGATCACTCAAAACACTTCAGGAGGAGGTCTGGGCCGCATTCCAGACAAACTGGACATGTGTAAATGCATCTGGTTGTTGAAACCACATATGTGAATTTTACTCCTCCTAAAATGTAAAAATAACAAACGTGTGAGACCGTGTTATAGGCTATATGACATTGAGATATGACTGCGCTAATACAACACGCATCACTGCAGACGAGTAGCTGAGCATCTCTTCAGCAAGCAGACGTGCAAACTACCGCGAATGAGACAAAGTAAGATGCAGAAGGTCAACACAATCATCTTCATTAAAAGTAGTAAGAAAAACTTATCTTTCCAGTGCTGATGCCGCGCGCGCTCCTATTGCGGTCTTTGATCTTGAAATGAGCTGATAATTAATAAAATGCAGCGCTTTTGATTTCGTAGACGTGAACTTCGTTAAATTGAATTATAGCGCGGGGATTTATATCCATTTTGTGAAGACACATTTATGTGGCCAAGTGTAAATGGAAACATTTTAACAAATCAGATATATATCCGATCAGCATGAAATGACCAGGTGTACACAGGCCCATTCAATATCTATGACTTTATTTTAAAAATACTAAACATTTAGTGAAATAACATTATTTAGTGGGGAACAAATAAAAGTCATGTGAAGGGCTAAATCTGGTAAAATGTTACACATTACTCTTTGCATTGTTGTAAAATACATTCATGAAAACAAGTAAATGTATTTATTTATAAATATAAACTACAAAATTAAAATACATTTCTTTTAAATATATAGCACAGTAATGAAGGCAGCAACATATGATAGAGGAGTCCTGCCTCCATTACTGTGCTATACATTAGATTATTAATAGTCTTGATAGGACAGTACAAGAAATGCTATAAATAATATTTCATTGCGCAAATGTATTATAATACGAAAAGCTCAAATAGAGAGCGCATAAAGCGCTTATGCGCCTCCCGTGCGCAGAATGATGCGCTTGAAGCAGCACAGAGTCACAGCACGCAGCTCTGGTCAGAGAAGTTCAAAGCACAGAGGAAAGAGAGATTGATGCGTAGCTTATTAAATCTGTGCGATAGTTTGAGACTTTTCTTTTAACGGTTTTAAATCTCAGTTATTGAGCGCTCTTGAAGAGAGTTTCATTGTTTTGACTGTCTTAACCGAACGCAACACGCAGTTTGAACGCTGAACGGAGGATGACAGACAGCCGCAGCAGAGAGAAGAGTTTACATGAACTTGAATTTAACGACTTGAATATTCATCTGTACCTCACATTAAACTATGGAACGGCTTCAGAACACTTGGACTTTGACTTTATGGTGCTTTATAATGCTTTTGTGCTTTCGCGGGGCTTAACAATAACACAGAATTGTATACACACAATATCGGATTTGGATCGGTCTCGTCTGACCGATACCCGATCCGCAGAAAATGACCAGATCGGAGCCGATACCGATCCTGAGTATCGGATCGATGCATCCCTAGTTTTTGATCTCTTGAACAAGTGGAATTGAAATTGTGCTTTATTCACAAATCAAATAACCTAATAATCCTCATCCACTTGATTGGCTCTATCTCTCTCTCCTCTCCACCTGTAGCTGGTGTGTGGTGAGCGCACTGGCGCCATTGTCCTGTGGCTGCCGTCGCATCATCCAAGTGGATGCCCCCATATGATTGTAAAGCGCTTTGGGTGTACAGCAATACACAATAAAGCGCTATATAAATGCTTCATTCATTCATTCATTCAAATCGTTTTCCAATATTTAGAAATTTGTTACATAAATTGAATTTGCAGCAACATATCAACGGACTTCACAATGTAAAATAATGATTTTTGAGGTTGTAAATAAAAAATTATTGGAGTACATTTTACAAGAAAATACAAATTCAGCTTTTCTACTTCAAAATTTCATGGTTAATTTAATGTGTTACTTGCCTTTTCATTGTAACTAACAATAGTTTCTACACTAAATCTTTTTTCAGTGTGATAAATGAGAGGGTGGACGGAGGTCACATGATTATGACAATAATAACCCACAATTTGGGTAAAATCAAGGACTCAAACCACATTTCACTTAGTTCAACACTGAGGCAGAAGAGTCATATTGCCTTGTTAGAGTCGGGAATGAGGATTCAAATGAATTGTATGCTGTAAATATACATTACTAATGAACCCGCATTATTGCAACATCCTGTAAGGCTTCAAATAACTGTATTACATTACCAATGAGAGTCTGGCGTAGTTACACTCGATGCCCTGCACCTGGGAGGCCCTTCATGCAATGAAAAGCTGACGCATGACAAATACTCAGACTGTTCATGTAATAAGATAGTCCTGACCTAGCACACACTCCACAGACACTGCTCCTGTTTCAAACAAGACATGGACCCCACAAATCACATTCTGCGCTTTGGTCCTGAGGGACACAGCAGAAAATCTTATTGATCTATATGCATGATTCTAGAAAAACAGACGTTCACTATTATTGATCTGAAGGGGTCATGAGACTGACTAATGGTATGAATTCTTAAGGTTGCACGCTTAGGGCACAAGTATATGACACACTGCAAAACATCAGCATCAATATCTGAAGCTACAGGTGTGTTCAAAAAAGGTGTGCCCATTCTCATCAAGATGCATACACACATACACAATATACAGTGGGTACGGAAAGTATTCGGACCCCCTTAAATTTTTCACTCTTTGTTATATTGCAGCCATTTGCTAAAATCATTTAAGTTCATTTTTTTTCCTCATTAATGTACACACAGCACCCCATATTGACAGAAAACACAGAATTGTTGACATTTTTTTTCTTAAAAAAGAAAAACTGAAATATCACATGGTCCTAAGTATTCAGACCCTTTGCTCAGTATTTAGTAGAAGCACCTTTTTGATTTAATACAGCCATGTGTCAAAAGATAACAACAAGTTTTTCACACCTGGATTTGGGATCCTCTGCCATTCCTCCTTGCAGATCCTCTCCAGTTCTGTCAGGCCGTTGGATGGTAAACGTTGTGGACAGCCATTTTTAGGTCTCTCCAGAGATGCTCAATTGGGTTTAAGTCAGGGCTCTGGCTGGGCCATTCAAGAACAGTCACAGAGTTGTTGGTGAAGCCACTCCTTCGTTATTTTAGCTGTGTGCTTAGGTATTGTCTTGTTGGAAGGTAAACCTTCGGCCCAGTCTGAGGTCCTGAGCACTCTGGAGAAGGTTTTCGTCCAGGATATCCCTGTACTTGGCCGCATTCATCTTTCCTCGATTGCAAACCAGTCGTCCTGTCCCTGCAGCTGATGATGCTGCCACCACCATGCTTCACTGTTGGGGACTGTATTGGACAGGTGATGAGCAGTGCCTGGGCTTAGGAAAAAGTTCCTGTCCTGCCTTGGCAGATCAGACCAGAAATCCTTCAGGTTTTTTAGCAAACTCCATGCGGGCTTTCATGTGTCTTGCACTGAGGAGAGGCTTTCCGTCGGGCCACTCTGCCATAAAGCCCCGACTGGTGGAGGGCTGCAGTGATGGTTGACTTTCTACAACTTTCTCCCAACTCCCGAGATGCATCTCTGGAGCTCAGCCACAGTGATCTTTGGGTTCTTCTTTACCTCTCTCACCAAGGCTCTTCTCCCCCGATAGCTCAGTTTGGGGACGGCCAGCTCTAGGAAGGGTTCTGGTCGTCCCAAACGTCTTCCATTTAAGGATTATGGAGGCCACTGTGCTCTTAGGAACCTTAAGTGCAGCAGAAATTTTTTTTTGTAACCTGGCCAGATCTGTGCCTTGCCCCACCAATTCTGTCTCTGAGCTCTTCAGGCAGTTCCTTTGACCTCATGATTCTCATTTGCTCTGACATGCACTGTGAGCTGTAAGGTCTTATATAGACAGGTGTTGGCTTTCCTAATCAAGTCCAATCAGTATAATCAAACACAGCTGGACTCAAATGAAGGTGTAGAACCATCTCAAGGATGATCAGAAGAAATGGACAGCACCTGAGTTAAATTATAAGTGTCACAGCAAAGGGTCTGAATACTTAGGACCATGTGTGATATTTCAGTTTTTCTTTTTAATAAATCTGCAAAAATGTCAACAATTCTGTGTTTTTCTGTCAATATGGGGTGCTGTGTGTACAATAATGAGGAAAAAAAAATGAACTTAAATGATTTTAGCAAATGGCTGCAATATAACAAAGAGTGAAAAATTTAAGGGGGTCTGAATACTTTCCGTACCCACTGTACATACATAACGCAATCATAGCATTTTCTTCTGCCACACTTTAAATTACATGTGAACGAGTCAGGGTGAACTACGTTTCTCATTGAGTCATGGAGTGATGTTCCTGTGCCATTCGCTGGGCACGTAATGAGGGAGTCAGAGAGGGCTAAAAGCAAACCTGACAGCAGAAATGGATGCCATTAATCTAGTGCACCATTAAAAATCTGTGATAGATACTGCAAACAAAAACATTTAGACCTACCCGAGGGAAAGAGGAAAGCAAAAATTAATTCGATGCAACATCTAGCTACAGGAAAACATTTCTGTAAAATCAAATCTTATTCCAGAGCCGCCAGGGTTATAATTGGGCGTGCCTATTGAGAACTAAACCATAAATTAATGATGAAAACACAGACATGAACTTGAAGGCTCTTCATTAGCATTTACTAAATTAAGACAGGTTTAAAATACAACATTACAAACAGGTCGTTGGCTTCATTGAAAAACAAACAGTTGAATGAGAACTTGAGCTGTAGGTAAAATGCACAAAGGAAAGTGAAATTGCGTGCTATTAAATCTACACTACCAATGCATTGAATCACACACTTTCAATTCCCGCTGAATGTCAAAAAGATGTTCAAACAAAACCAGACGTCATCTGATGCGACTTGAGCAGTTTAATAGTGACGAGGGGCCATTGAGGGCAGGTTCTGATTAGAGAGCTGATCAGACTGCAGTAAAGGGTGTTATCGAGGGCTCAAAAGAGAGGGTCATGTCTCAAAGTATCTGTGGAGAGCAGGCACAGGCAGCTTCCAAGAAACAGCATCGTCAGGGGCACATAATAATGAAGTGCTGAGCAAGCTTCAGGCCAAAAAAACCCACACAAGACATCTTTTTAACTTGGTGAGCTACGTTTTGCGAATCGTGCATGAGTGTGTGCTTAACATGAGTGTTTATGAAGAACTAGTAGAATATGTCGAAAATTGTATTTCTGCATTAAATCCTGAAACTAATGAAATACCCAAAATACCCCTTATAGAAACATTCCCTATGAACCTACTTGGGGGAAAAAAGACATTTAAAATGACAACCTCCAGTGATTCATGGTCCACAGATAATTCAGAATATGCTGAATTTGATTTTTTGCCTACCGTTTTAGAAATACTGCAGAAAGTTCAAAAGTTCAAAAAGAGGTCAGTAATTTTTTATAATGTTTATAATGTTACAAAAATCATTTCAAATAAATATGTTTCTTTTAACCTTCTTTTCATCAAAGAATCCTGAATCAAATGCACCAAATTAGACTGATTTCTAATAAGTAATTTAATGTTGAAGACTGGAGTAATAGCTGCTAAAAATTCAGTTTTGCCATCACATAAGTACATTACATTTTAAAATATGTAAAAAAATAAATAAAACAGTTGTTTTAAATTGCAATAATCTTTCACAATAGTTCTATTTTTGATCAAATAAATGCAGGCTTGGTGAGCATAAGAGACTTCTCTCAAACAGTGTAGCAGGGAAGAAGCAATATTCAGCTGCTGGGCTGTTTGAAAGCTCATATTACACACCTCATATTTAATAACCTCCTTCCTTTATGTGCACAACTAAACAAACAAGCTTCCTCTAGTTCCACAATGATGCAAGCATTTTCAAGAATCAGAGAGAACATCAAGATAGGAGCTCCTGTGATAAACTTTTTTTTCTTTCTACTTTATCTCATCACTACTGAAAGTCTAGTCATTCAACTCAAAAGTTGTCAGCACACTCCCTCAGGCAAGCAGGAAAAAGTATGGCAGAGGTTATTAAAAAAATGCAATAAATCATTGACAAAGATGGCTTGTTGGTAAAACAGACAAGAAAAGAAAGATTGAAAGGCTGGTGACCATACAACACGCATAACTGTTTCAAATTTTTTTTTTATATAAGAATGAAGACATTTCTGGAGCGTTGCCAGTAAAAGCACCGTCAAACAGCACAAAAAAACATTTAGGTTTAGCCTACTTTTCCACGACTATTTACAAATGATAATTCTGTTTCCACAAAGCATTGTCATACAGGGAGAGATTAACATGTTTATGAGATAAAAGCCTGGAGTAGGGCTCTCTCTTCTTAAAAAGAACCCATTGAGCAAGAAAAGTTGATTTAGAAACAAACAGATAGAAAAAAAACATATCTGCTGAGAAAAGCAAATGAATAACCACATTATTTAGCTGCATATTCATTTACATTAAAAATAATTATGAACAACCTGTAGTGACTTCTCTGGACGATCAACCACATGGAATTATTATAACATCTGCTGGGTTCAGACTGAGGTTAAAAGTAGGGTTGGGTACCGAAACCCGGTACCAATATGGCACCGGTACCTATGGAACCGGTATGTACTAGAACCGAATCAGAACGCAGATTTCGGTGCCTCATCTCGGTGCCATGCATGAGCGATCGATTAAAATATTTGTCCTTTGTTTCTCCGAAACGCACGTAAGAAGCATCACAGGCTACAACTACAAATATTTCAGCAAAATGTTTTCAGATTTATTGCATTTCACTGCGCGCCGTTGTTTGGCGCGCACGCGCACGGCGGCGCAAAACAAGTTGTTTCAGAGAATCGCAAAGCAGAAGCTATCTGACAGCAAAATGTATTTCCTGGCATTCTAACATTTACAGATGGAAATATACCTGTGAATGATTATGTTACGGAAAACAGCAAACACATTAAACAGCGCGAGAAGCATCTGCACGGCACACACAGCCTCTGTCAGAATCTGACAGGTAGAGCGCGAGCCGCTTTAAACTGAAACTATAAACTATAGGAGTCGAGTTTTTTTTATAGCCCTTCATATAAAGCTAGTTTAGAACTTGTATTAGCACTTTCTCCGCAGCAGTTCAGTCTGTGTCCTCCCTAGATATTTTATCAGATGCGCTCGTATCAAACTGTATATCAATATTATATATATATTATAATAGTATATTAACTGTATTGCTTCATAATAACGTATTGATTATAAAGAATATATCAATATATCGTACAAACTCTATATACCGTAGCTTTAATTAAAATGCCTAAAGCTAAAATTCTCTTGTATTCGCGTTTTTAATTTAAACCAACAAAATAGAACATTATAACCTTTTTAGTCCACAACACCAGTTAAATGCTTCCTTTTGTGATCTGATGTAGCTTTTGTCACAGAATGAGGCAGAAAATATGTTCAGGCTACTAAGCATTGATTAGCAATGGATTTTAAATATACATTATTATGAAAATACCAGAGATGGCTTGATAACACAGACAAACTATATATTGCTCATGAAATAAAGTTTACAGTTACAGGAATTGCCTTTGTCCATTCACCTGCTGACAAGTATCCAAATACGATTTGGCACCGGTATCGAAAAAAAACAAACGATACCCAACCCTAGTTAAAAGCAAAGTGAGTTGATCTGCAAAGTTTATATATGCTCAAGGAGTGCATGTTGCAAGTTTTCAGTCAGTTGCATCATTTTTCCTATCTTGTACCTACTGAAAAACATGATTGTTTTACTGCACTCAAACCCGCATTGGGAGTCGTATCACTAGCTAAGCACTTTCTTCAAGGATGTTCTTGGGTTTGGTAAGAATCCAGTCTGACCATCAATATCAGACTTCATCCACCATCAGAAAGGCTCATCTATCACTGCTCATGAAATAAAGACAACTTATTCACCTGCTGACTACCAAATACATGGGGGTAGTGGGAATGATATAGCAGTTGCCATTTGTTAGTGATAAATTGAGTTTACCCAGCACTGCTGTCAAAGGTGTTAAGAATACATTAAGTTTAAGCAGTGCAAGCCACAGAAGTAGTGACAGTTTTTACAAAAAAATATTTAATAAGTAACAGTTTTTGCTGTCTATACTGCTTTTAACTAGAAACGCTCCAATCTCTGGATTAACACTTAAATACTTGATTAACACCTTTAAACGGTTAAATAGTAAAAAAAAATGAAATACATATGTCATCATTTACTCACCCTCATGTCATTCTTTCTTCTGCAGAACAGAAAATATGATATTTTGAAGAATGCTGTTCACCAAATGCTGTTTTTGGTTATCACTGACTTCCATTGTATAGACAAAAAAACACAGAGACATTTCTCTATATGTCCTCTTTTATGTTCCACAGAATAAAGTCGTACAGGTTTGGAACACCACGAGGTTGAGTAAATGAAGATAGAATTTCCATTTTTTAATGAATTATTTCTTTAAATAATCAAGACTGGTGTATAGCCTATTTCATATGACAAGAAACTGGTCATCAAGAAGATGATTTCAGGCTGAAAAAAACATGATTTTATCTGTTTGTTTTGCGATAATGAACAGTCGACTTAAAAATAATCCTGATTAACAGAGTTATTTAATAAAAATAAGTAGAACAAATGTATATAAAAATTTAGAAAATGAAAAGTTTAAATTTACACCTTGATATTTGTTTTACTCTTTTTACAAATAACTATATGGTACTCACCTCAAGTAAACTCCACAGCTGAGCTCTCAAGTTAAGCAAAAGCACAAGACTGTGTGTACCCTCAGAGCTTAAAAATCATTTCTCAACTGGAGAGTTCAGTGTCTCAGGGTGCAAGCCAGATAGAGGCAGGAGAACGAACACCTCTAAATGAATGTCTGGAGGGCCGAAAACCTCACTGGCAGGAAACTGCATCCACATTAAATTTGTAGCAGAGGAGAAAATGCAATAATTATCAATGGCTTGAGTCAATAGCAGCCTGTAGGACACTGATGGATTGGCAGAGAACAGTTTATCTAATGAGATTTTTTAAATAAAAAAAGAAATAAAAAATACACATTATATTATATCATATCATATCACATCATATTAGGCCTATTTATATATACACATATACACACACACACACATTTACATTTAGCAGATGCTTTTATCCAAAGCAACTTACAAATGAGGACAATGGAGGCAATCAAAATCAACAAAAGAGCAATGATACGCAAGTGCTATAACAAGTCTCAGTTAGCTTAACGCAGTACACATAGGCTAGCAAGGTTGTTGTTTTTTTATTATATAATAAATACAAAGAAAACAGATAGAATAGAAAAAGAATGGAGCAAGCTAGTGGTAGAGGCCTTTTTTGCTTTTGTTAATTGTATAATAAATAAAAAGAAAACAGATAGAATACAAAAAGATTAGAAAATTAGAAAAGCTAGTGTTAGTTTATATATATATATATACACACACACACACAAAGAAGGTAATAGGATCTCAGAGGATGAAAAGATCAATAAAGCTCAAATATCCACGCTGGGAAGTGTGTGATGGGTCAAGATCACAGGGAAGGGAAGAAAGGAGGAGTGAGGTAATACATCAGATGTACAAATAATACAGAGTCTACAAAGGAATCAATAGAGTATAGATTATTCTCTAGGCATCAATTCTATACACAGACTAAAAATAAGAAAAGAATGAAATGCCAAACAGCCAACTCAACTGAACTAAAAAAAATCTATTAAGTTTGATTGCTGTATTGCTGTAGGTGGGCATGAATAAAAAACAAATCACATCAAATTATTTGGCAACATTAATAAATGTTGTAAGGGAAAGGCCCTGGGAAAGAATCTGCTGGAAAAGTCAGACATTTCTAATCAAGGCAAAAATGCCTCATGAGATATTCAGCCAAAAAGTTCTGCATTTATGGGAAGCTGGTGGGGGTTCACCATTACTGTGATAAATGAGATGGCTTTTAGCACAAGAACTATCCTGACAGACAACCAATAGAAGTGAATCAAGACAAAGTGTGATGTCATTATTATTGGACGCTTAATAGCTCTCTCTTAATTAAAACTCATCTAAGTATAAATCACATCTATAGATAAATCACAGGCAAACTAAAACTCATATGCGACGTTAATGTAGAAGCACCAGGCATTTTCACAGCTACTGAGGTTTTTGCTGTGCAAAAACATAAAATATGTTCTATTAGAATCACAAAAACATAATCACAAAATGACTGATTAGTTTCTGAATATACGGTCTCTTTCATCCTCCTGCCTCATTATAGAAGATGGAGCAACACAACCAACTCTGTCATTATGACATATTCCCCCTCTTTTTATGGTTCTCCAGAGAAAAGCTTCAGAGATGCTTTTATTCCTTACTGCAACATTTTCAATGTAGCACTTTTTATACAGCTGAAAAGCCTAATAGCAGAATTATGTTTGTGCATAAGCGTCTGAAGGGATGTAAATGAAAAAGTGGAGCTTGTTTGCCTCAATGTCTGTTATTTCTTGGTTAGACATTGGGCTTATAAATGGTGCGAAATCTCGGCTTTGAAAGTGTAAGACTCCACATCGCTGTATGGTAGTTAATTGACCAGACTTTCCATGAGGCGACTCTACCATTGCACCAACCGCAGATCTGCTTCCATACAACTAAATGAACAATCAACAGCAGTGAGTAACATGGGACTGACATCAAATGCAATGGCTCTGTTTATTGTGCAGATTACAAATATCAAACTATTTGTCCTAATGGGGTGAGCTTATTTACACAGTCTTACAGTGACGTTCAATGAGACACAGGGCTGGCGGCTGTATTGACAGATCGTCCGAAGCTACAAGCGGGTTAATTAAAAGGGAGACATCAGTTCCTCCCTGGCTGATCCAGACTTGACTCAATCAATCGCTGTACAAACTCAATAACTGTTTTCTGGCCCATCACATCCTGTTTGAGAGCATCTGATCAAATAGAGGAAGAAGCTGGACACTGTCTCAGTATATTTATGCCCAATATTTGGATCTACGCTCCAAAAACCATAATGAATAATGAATGAGGGTGTCTCAGCTGAAATAAGGAAACAACAGGGTTAGCAGTATGATTAGAAACCTTGGTTTTTCTCTTCAATAAGAATCAGAAAAGCATAGCAAATATATATATTATTTGATTATGAGCAATTAAAAATTATATTCTTTTTGATCTTTACTCACACATCAAAAAATACACAAAATTCCACCACGAATTATAAATATGAGGAACCATTATATTATCATACAGTGAACACAAAGTGTACATTTTAGATAAATCCAACTTGTATTTGTTGAATGCCACAAATAGCAAAATTCCCATTTCCACCATCAGTAATTATAAGAGGTTCTGTCCCCCTATGTTTTCCAAAGACTCAAGATTTACTGTGCAATAACTTCAAATGTCACAAAAATGAAATTCAGATCAGACATTTTGATGCAACTACCTAGAACTATGTAAATGCAGATGCTGTTATAAAGTCAAGGCTGGATGCTGACAGACACGCAGAGCTGAATTCATTGCTGTCTCTGTCCTCTGATGAACTCTTACAGAAAATGAGTTGAACTGATAAATCTGAAGGATAGAGATCTGTGTGAAAGAAATGGTCTGGGATCTCTTACCCTCAAATATTGCAACTGATTGTAACCAACATGAGAGCATTTTCTCCCCACTTCATTGACTTCACAAAGAGCAACAGAGAAAAAAAATGGAAATGTGAATCAATTCACAAAGAGACAACATTCATAACAGCCCTGACAGTTTCCACGGCAACCGCAGAGGATCAATCGTTAAATAAATAAATAAGGCAACTGATTGTAACTGAGAGTGACACATGGCAGAGACAACATGCCCTGACAGTTTCCACGGCTGAATGAGTGTTGGCTGAAGAAATGGATCTGATCTATGAGTGAAATGGCATTCAGGTAGAGTTGACCTCAAATAAGCACCTGATGCCAGAGCACACAGACAGACACCAACAAAGATAAATGAAATGCAGGAGAAAGAGAAAGTGCATGTGCTTTCAATACAAGTCGGATTGAAAGAATCAAAATCATTTAAGCAATTAAGAAGGAATAGCATGATATAGAGACCTTTTAATAACGGTCAAGATTTCATTTGAAAATGCAAAGATTAAACTTACAAAACACTTCTGCGTCCACAGTAAAAAGTCTTTCAGGGAACATATTTAAAGGTGGGGTATGCATTTTTTTTTAAAAATGCTTTAGAAAACGAAGTCGGGGCCGAGTACCAAAACAAACTTGTAGCCAATCAGCAGTAAGGGGCATGTCTACTCATGATGCGAGGAGAGAGCGCTCATCAGTGCACATGACGGACATTAGCCGAGCGACTACACATGACGGACATTAGCCGAGCGAAAGATAGAGATGGCGGATAAAAAACAAAAGGAGGAAAACGTCTGCGGAACAAAAGAAGGCTTACACCGGCCGCGACGTCTGTCTACACTGGACGCGACAAAGCGACCGTTGAGAATCAGTTGAAATTTGTGTCAGTATGTCATAAATAGAACGCGGCAGCAGTTTACTGTCTGGGATTTGTCGTGTCATGTCGCGCATCCAGTGTAGACAGCATTACTGATTCCGTTGTAGACATGGACACGGTGTTACGATAAGGCAAGAAGTACCCGTGTTAATATCGGATCAGCTTTCCAGCACTGGAGAGAACTCAAGGAGCAAGAAGGTCTGCGATCGGACACCGAGGTTGCTTTGTTTCTTCTCGATAGGTGAGTAACATTGGTTTTGCTTTGTTTCACAGAACTAATCGTTGCCTGGGATGCGTACGTATGTGTGGGGCGGAGCTATCAAAATAGGGGTGAGACCCTTTTGGGGTAGGGGCGTGTTTGTTTCGGTGATTTCAAATGTCAACATTGGCTACCAGAAATGGCTTACCCCACCTTTAAACATGCAAGTCATTCAAATTACGTATAAATACAAATTGGGTCAACTGGAATCACCAAACTGACATTAAATACTTTCATTCGTTTTTAAGAGATCGAACCATGTCAGTCCCCAATGAAACTGACCCCACATTACCTGCAGATTTATTGAATATTTACATTGTAAATTCATGATGATCTTGATGCAAAGAAAATTCACAAGAATGAGAATGTTAAGACAGATTTTAGTATGTCTGCTAAATTTGAATCAGCTCATTTATGCAAATCGGTTGAAAGGTCTGATTCAGTGATTCATTTACAACATTTCTCAGTCTTCTTGAAGATTTTCTATGCTGCATTTGTTTCATATATTAAAATTAAATCTCAATTTAAACCATTTCCGATCTTTATATATTTTAGTTAAATCACCCAGCCCTGTCTATTAAAGGAGACCTATTATGTCCCTTTTTACAATATGTAATATAAGTTTCAGGTGTCCCCAGAATGTGTATGTGATGGTTCAGCTCAAAATACCCCACAGATCCATTATTATATCATTTTGAAAATGCCTATATTGAGTGGAAGCAGAAACACAATGTTTTTGTGCATGTCTCTTTAAATGCAAATGAGCTGCTGCTCCCCGCCCTCTTTTCCAGAATAGGGCTGTGCCTTTACAGCTCATTCCTCAGATAATCTGCCAAAAAACATTTGTTTGGTTTTGATTATGATGTCAATCACGCTGAAATCATTAAATTAGTTTAAACTTCTGATTAGAGATGCACCGATTGACCGGCCAGTGATCGGAATCGACCGATTTTGTGCATGACCGGCCCGGATCGGTGACCGCCGGTCAGTCTCGCGTCTTGCCGATTCCAAGCCTATCCGATTGCGGCGCAGGCAATGACGTCACAGCCACGCGCACACTCACAGTCGTTTCTCACAGTAAACACGTCGTTTCGCACATAGATATGCATATGTCTATGGTTTCGCACGAGAACGATCCTAATTTTAATTGTATTCAGTATAAACGGCGACTGATAATGTATTTCTGTCGTGCCAGATGAGGCTTGCTTGCACAGCCTGAGTGAGTGTGTGAGAGAGACAGACACAAAGTAACTCACAGAAATTTATAGATGCATACTGCAGCAGAAAAAAAAAGATATACAAAATCAACACGATTGCAATGTGACACTGATTTTATACAATAGTATTTCAATAAACAAGAAGTTAAAATTAAGTGACTTAGATTTTTGACAAAATATTCACTGTTTTTGCTCAATTTCGCTGACGAAAATAGTTCCGACCAAAGCCACAGCAGAACTGTTGTGTCTCCAAGCAACACACAGCGGTGTTTCATTACTGAATGAATCATTATTGAATGAATCAAGTGAGTCAATGATTCAGTGGCCCATTCATAAGGACAGTCACTTGCTTCGTTTCTGAATGAATCAGCCGTTTGAATGAATCGGTTGAATGAGTGAATAAATGACTCACTCATTAAAACAGACACTTGCCGCCACCTACTGGTGGTTTAAAGTCATATTTAAAAGTATCATTGCATTTTTTTCAACATTTATTTGTATGTTTAAAAAAATAAAAAACATTAATCTTATAAAATTTATGCATTTGAAATTTTGCAGTGTAAATGCATTTATGGCACCTCAGCTTCATCAAACTGTCTCATTTGAATGGTAACTCTACAGAGCAACACACAGCTTTAATAAGGCAGTGGAAAGATAGAGTTTGTTAATACTAATTTCATTTGAATGGTAACAACTCTACAGTTTCTTATTATGCTAACTGAATTAATTGAAATAAAGTAAGAATTTGATGTGAAAGATGACATTTAATAAGGTTAGGGGAAAAAAAATTACCATTTATAAACTAAGGACATTTGTTTTGCAGCTACAAAGTTAACTATTTCTTCCTCTTTCCAGTCACAGAGCACGTCATTTTGAGAGTTGTTTAAGTGAGAGAAAATCTGTAACTTAGTCCAGATTGGGGGAGTTGTATTGTTTAATAATTTCTTTATGTAAATATTTTTTATAAAAATATATATTTTTGTAAATATATAGATTTTTGTTTGTATATGCTGTCAATTATAGTTCTTAGAAAGAAAATCGGAATCGGCAAAAATCGGTATCGGCAGGTCACACTTCCAAAAAATTGGAATCGGCCAAGAAAATTGCAATCGGTGCATCTCTACTTCTGATATACAGTTTTCTGAGCACACACATCCGAAGCACATACACAGAAAGCGGCTGTCACACAGCGTGAGTTCTAAACTAATCTTTTTCATGTATTTTTGTGCTTAAACTGTCAAATACACACAAGTTTATGTTAAAAACACAAGTTACAAAAACAATCAGTTATGTCTGTGAAGGTAAGCAGCGTAACAAAGAAAATAAATAAATCCACTGCTCTCTTGTCTCCTCTGAGGCTGGGACTGTAAATAGTGTTCTGTGCTCATCAGTGCAGCCAAAGACAGACCAGTTAGCATGCTTTCCTCGAATTTTTGCCACCGTTGTCGTTTGCGAAAACACAATGGTGGCGCTGTGGGTGGAAACTTGCAGATTAAGGGGCGGTATTATTATAAGATCCCCTTTCTACATCACCAGGGGAGCGAAATCTGAGCAGCTTGTTTTTTCACAAGCTTGCAGAGAAAGGCTTATCAAACAAAATTTACTGGGTTGTTCTTTTTAAGGTTTTATGGGTTGGTAGATGCACCGTGGACCCGTTTATAGCCCTTAAACACAGAAAAAGTCAGATTTTCATGATATGTCACCTTTAACATAATTGACAGAAATTTGTATTTCTAATAAAACAGCTGTTTTAAGATTCAAAGTCTCAGCTACCTGCTAAATTACACTATTTAAACACAAGGTCTGCACAAAAAGGTGAAACATAAATGTGGTGTCAATAAACAACAATAAAGTTGCAGGCGAACAGAAATGCCAGTGGGTTGAGACATGTACAGCAATATCATTTACCCAGCCAAAGGTTAACACAACCCAGTCAAGCCAAAGCCTTAGGCACAGACAATCATCTGCCAACATCATCTGCTTTATGCAAGAAAACCACCTCTAAGGCAAAGAGCCTGTTTAACAAATGCTAATAGATTTATACATATTTACAAGACAGCTGCATACTTTGAAAGCAGACACACAGACCATATAGTCAAGCCCTTCAACACAAGAACGTGAACTGTGTACACAGTATGAAGCATTGTACATGTAGTAAATACACAGATCCTTGAACAGATGGGTTGTGAGATCAGCAGGTGAGCTGAACCAGACATCGGTGCTTGCCTTAAGGCAGAATACAGTCCACCACTGACAGCAATTAAACAGCCTCCCTGAGCACCCAGCTAATGCATTTCAAATCAAGCTCTCACAAAAACCATATCAAGCATGCTATTAGAGCACATAAACACATTATACAACACTTATTTTAATTGAACCACATGCTAATTGAGCCTCATACTCTAAATGCATGAATTCAAAGTAACAAGGTTGTAATATGGGCAAAAACCATGAGAATTGTATGACAATAATACTAGAGAGAGGGAAAAACATACTATGACAGTCTGGCTCATAGCACTTGTTAAGCCTCTTGAGAGGAACAATAGCTATTTCCATCTCAAACTAATTTCAAAACTGACAAAACAACATACCCCAGACCCAACGCCTTGTCACAGGAGAGAGATGAAGAGTGTATGATATTTAGGCTGGTGTGGGACTGTATCCTTATTATGACTGTTATATATATTATGTATATGTATACTGTGCAAATGTTTGTGGTTGGTAATAGTTTTAAAATGTTTGAAAATAAATCTCTTATGCTTAACAAAGCTGCATTTATTTGATTAAAAATACAGCAAAACCTGTAATATTGTGAAATATTATCACATGTAAAATAACTCTTTTCTATTTGAATGTTATTCCAGTCTTCAATGTCACATGATCTTTCAGAAATCATTCTAATTTGCTGATTTTGTTCTCAAGAAACATTATCAATGCTGAAAAAGGCTGTATTGCTTAATATTTTTGTGAAAACTAATTATTTAATTAATAGAAAGTGCAAAAGAAAAGCATTTATTTAAAATTGTTAATCTTTTGTAACAATGCATTTAATTCGCACTATCACTAGTGATCTAGTTAATGTTAGTCTAATGATCAACTTTTCATTACTAAAACTATTTATTAATTTATTCAAACAAAAGAAAATCTTACTGACCCCAAACTTTTGAACTTGTGTGTGTGTATACATAAATTTTACATTATTATTTATTAATTTATAACAATTATAACAAAAAAAACTTGTGTTGCTAAGTAGGGCTGGTAGTCGTCTCTGCATATTAAGCTGAAAATCAAAAAAAAACAAAATTACACTCTTTACCTTTTGAAGTTTGTGAAAAGTGTAAAAACTACATACCACTGGGATTTCACAGTGAACAAAGGTTGAATTTTATGCCTTATTATTTGTACCTGTCAATCTCAGAGTCTGTCAGTAACACTCGTGCAGTGGCAGAAGGACCAAAGAGCATGAAATTCAATCCCCATATTGTTAATTAAGGCACCTGCAGAAAATATGAAGCCAAATTCCCAGCACAAAGGATGAAAGTCTCTTGCACTCTTGTTTAGCTTCAAAACACAGAGGAAAGGGTTTCCTTTAGGAATATGACTCGTTTAAGCCCACCACCAGTACTGGTGCTCATAGTCCTTGAGGAACAGACATAGGAATAAGCAAAACAGGAACAAGAGAGCTTGCAAAAACAAAGCGAAAAACCTCGTCAGCCAATTATTTTTGGAAAATGAGTTGCCGGAAGCCAAGAGTAATGTTGTGCTGTGTTTATTGACTCTGTTCTCCAAATGTGCACTGATCTCAAGCAGACGCGTTTAATTTTTCATATGCATCGTAATTGCTATCTGGACTCAGTCAACCAGAATCTCACCATGGGAGGAAGATAGACAAAAGGGCTGTATGAGTCCTGTGGAGACCTGGGTAATTAACTAAATTTGGATCAGCTCATTTGAAAAGAACAGCCAATGTCGACAGTCTCAATTATGCACCTTAAAATTGAATTCAACAAAATAACTCATAATAGACATACAGTATGCTTGCATTTGAAAGCTCAGATATTAATGACTAACAGAGTATTCAGAACCGGTTCATAATTACAAGGTCAAGCGTTCATCTCAGCTCTAGAACTTGTCATATGCTGACCAATTAAAGTTTGAATCCAGCCCCAGTGTGAGTTTTAAAAGGTCACAGCTTCGACAAATGAGGATAAGAACATGTTAGAAAGAAAAAATACAGCAAGAGGTGATGACAGCAGAGACGGTGGGAAAGGTAAGAAATCAAGCACATTTTTTTAAAAGGGACCGTTGCGTGTGCATTTTTAAAACATCATCTTAAAAGGTCTGTTATTGTGCCTTTTAAACATGCTGAGACGACTTTATGAAAACACCATGCCAAAAAACGGCAAAGCCTTTTTGAGAGACGCATAAATGAAACATCAATAATAAATCAGATTGTATGTTACATCAAAAAGGGTTTCTACTTTAAAGAGTTGAATCAAGAACTCCAAGGACAAAAACTACAGCAGCTGTGGTATTCCTAAAAAAGCAATTGGCATGATAAAAATGACAGTACATCATGGTACTAGCAACACAATGGGTTTGATTCCCATGCATGAACTGTTGGTACTTGCAATGCATTAGCATCTGCATAATTGTTTCAGGCCTAGGTCTGAAGAAGAAAATTACAATGAAAATGCTACATTGCTCTATTTTTCCAGTACATAAATAACGATTGGTTAGGGAAATTGTGCCAGTTTAGGACACACTCTCTCCTGTAGGCTCTTACATAAGACGACAGCACACATTTGGGATTTTTGACTGTATCATCTCTTTGAGGGCCACGCTGCAACGCTGTTCTAGCCTAAATGCATTCTGCAGGATATAGGCTAAGTGTAGCTATCCTCAGTTTCTGACTCCAAGCACAACCAGGTACATCCAGTCTACTTTCAGAGATGAATTATGAATGTGTCCTGCTGGCTCGACAGGTGAAGTTATCAAGGGCAGTAAAAAGAAAAGTATCACTGTGTTTAGAATGTATGTTTTCTCTTCTTGTTTCTCTCTTCATTGGCTATTGAATGCGTAACCTTGAAGAGAAAGTGTGAGTCAGCATCACTCCCTGTGGTGACAAGGACGATGGGAACTTTGCAGTTTCTATGTTTTCCTTTTGGATTTTCTGGATTTTAGAAGTAGCACTGACATACAAAATGACTGAAATCACTTTGTTTGTTAATGTAGTATATGTTTTAGGATTTATCTACCAGTGTGAATTAGTGATCAACCAATATAGTTTTTATTTATCTTATTTCATTTACTATTATTATTTTTTTGATGGATGATAATTATTTTTGGATAGGAACACATGCACAAAAAATACAAAGATAATTTAAGTAATTAAATTCATATTTATTTTACACATAATGTACTAAAATTGATTAAATTAAATGATTTGAAAATTATTTGGATTTTTTTTTTAAATGTGTAAAATAGCAATATCTTGATTCTGTAATCCTACTTGTGGCATTTTCAAAAATAAATAATAAAAATGAAATAAACATTGTCATCAACAATGCAGTCAACAATCTGTTAGGTCTGCGCACAGTGGTAATCATTTTCTCAAATAAAGGGCAGGGAACACCAATTTTACAAATAGAACACTGTGAATATGACATAGCAGCAAACAGGATATAGTGCAGGATAATAGTTTACAGTTGTGCTCAGGCACTGTCAAAAAAGTCCTACATTACACTGTGTTATGCCAAATATCTGTAGTTCACTATAGTGTGGATACAGCGTCAACTGTAATAAATTGTTAGTGTAAATAATTAGTCCTGTGTTATGAATGTACATGATTCTAAACATTTTTCAAAAGGAGCATTATTCATTTCTTGATGGATAAGACTTTTAATAAGGAAATAATGACTGTGACTATTAAATTATGCAGTACTTTCTCATTAACTGTTAAACTTTATGTAAGCCCAACTGTTATGTAAAGATTGACTGATTATCATTTAGTGAGGCCAATACAAAGTTTTTCAATAAGCAAAAAAAGACAAGCACAAATTGCTTGATGCTTATCTAAATGACAGTTGAACTGTTAATGCTAGCTCTTGTATTAAACTTTGTGTTCTTTCTGTCTGCAAGATATGCTAAAAAACACTGCAAATAACATTGGCAAGATTTAGATCAGATATATAAAAAAATGTTAAAAGGTGCTTTTTCCCTCCAGGTAAACTGCTAAATTTTGTTTCATTATTTTGCGTCATAGATCACGATCAGGATCTGGGCCAAATGCAAGGAACATCAGATTAAAAGCCTGAAGACAGAAACAGAAGGTGCAAAGCAAAAAGCAAAAACAACTGTCATCCCCAGATAAAGAAAACAAGCAGAGCGGGTAAATACTGCAGAAACAAAGCTAAGAGCACAGAAACAAAAAAGACAGATCCCAGCAGTCTCTACCGCTGCCATGAGTGTCGTCACCTTGGGTTGGTTGGCAGCACAGTGGAGGGTCTCTTTCAAGTAATTATTCATAATTGCCTTTTGAATATTTAATCCTGTACATAGTCACACACTTTGGCTGTTTGTGACCTCGATGATGGGAGATGAGCGAACATACTGGTCTGGTGTTTTTCTTTGTCTTCTTTGTGTCCGTTAAAGCCTATTGCCTCTGGGTAACATTTTTCAAAAATAAATCGATCAAGAAAGAGGTATAGGCGTGAGCAAAAAATTTTAAAGGATGGAAACAGATTTCACTCTCCCATTAAAAGATTACGTGACAAAGGATTGACTGTGTATTCATGAGAGCCGCAGCTACTTATGCGGGTCTCCAACTGCCTATAAAAGCTCCATTAACCACACTAAAGACCAGATTCCCTGGGAGGGGAAAACAAATCACCATTTAAAATATACAACCACTGCACAATTTAAGTCTGGTATCCTCTGTACAAAAGGCACTTCAGCTACGAATCTGCTTCTTTGGCTGATAAAATACAGTTTTAGATTTCCATAGCAGACCAGCTGTTAAATCTTAATATAATATTTGAACATCAGGCTAGAACTTCAATGACATACACAAAAAATAAGAAACAGGAATGAATAAGAATATCGCCTACAGTACTAGAACAACCTTGCCTTTTCCCCCTGCCTATATGCAAATATTATGCAAATATCACAGTATGTTAATGCCACTGTTGACTTATTCTAGCCTCACTGCCATCTCAATTTAGACTGAGCACCAAAGGACGAAAACAAAATAACCTTTTTCTTCCCTGAAGGTGTGCCATTAAAAGATCTGAACAGGCAACAGCGACCTGTGTATAACCAAAAGACAATTTCCTGCCATCATATCCCTTAAAAATATAAGAAAGAAACAACTTACACAATTATACATATTGCACATAATTATACATGTTGCTATGTAACAAATGGCTCAGGTCCTCCCTTCAATGTAAATCTAATTGTTTAATCGTTTCATCGTGTCCTAGATGCAAGTCTGATCACTTATATAGGTAACAAGTTAAATACTTATGGTGTTTGCTCAAATCCCTTAGCTCAATGAGTAACGCTATTTCCAGCACCTTGTCTGCCCCTTGTGGGTAACTTGTTGGCAAAACAATAAATCTTATGAAAACCAATCAGATGAATCACTTTGCATAATCAGTCATGGTTCACGTCACAAAAATCACATACCCAAAAAAATAAAAAAAATTTGCTTGCACAAAACACACACACCCCACTCCATGCTTGTAGTTGGAAGGTAAACACCATCTGCCTGTCCTGCATGGTTCCCTTTAAGTCACTCCATTCCCTCTTCTATGTCTCTCCCACGTCTCATACAATAAAGCAGCACAAAAGCAGCACCCCCGGCCCTCACAGCCTGGATCTGAGGATTATGAACTACTTCACCACAGGATAAACCAACTCGGGGTCATTTCCTTTACCACATTATTAGGTATATAAATGAGAAGAAAAATAACATACTTGCAAAGCTTAGTGGCATTAACCATAATTGTGTCCACCAGCAAAGATTTATATCCTGTTAAAAATGTTGGATATCAGAAGGCAGAATTGAAAATCCAGGGCAAGACTTGTCCCAAACAAGTCATGATGCGGACCTGATAATCAGGCTCTTTCATTTGCTATGGATAATGAAATATTTTAGTTGACGTCCAAGTTCCAAATAAAAAGAGAAAATAATCAAATGAGATCGAGTAATTTTCATCTGTAATGTATTTGATTCACTGGATTGCCCAATATATAGATTTATAAAATTAATTACCACCAAGAAAATTATTTTTCATTCAATTTTCCAGCCAAAATAGCTATTTGTGATGCATACCGTTACAGTCATATAACATATTTATACTGTGATACAAGATTTTATACTGTCTCTGATGTCAATATTTTTTTAAACTTTACTTCTATTGTCAACTCCATTCACCATAATATGTCTACAACACATAATTTCCTAATAACCAGTATGTGCATCTACAAAGAGTGAGACAGAAAAAAAATATGATTTTGTAAATACAGAAAAAGAAGCAGCAGCAGCGGCAGCTCAGAAGGTTATATTTTCACTAGCACTTTTTTCTGGAAGCTGTTTTATATAGTATTGCAATCTATTTGAAAAAAGATTTGTCAAATAGACTGCACACATACTAAAATGAATAGTTTCCTATTAAAAACTTGATATACTGCTGCATCATGATGGATATCATATTTATGATGCCGCTTACTTGATGCGCATAGGAATTTATCATCCAAATGCTATGTGTCATATAAAACAGTGATAAATTCAAATCAACAGGCCTTTAAATTACAGTTGAAATATGCTGATGCAGTCATTTTAATGGCACAAACTAACTTTATATTATCCTGCATACAGGCACACGGTATAAAAGGAGTAGTCTTGCAAGTTGCAGCTTTAAATAACTGTGGACTATTACATCTTAATATCAGCATGCTACTGTTTGCTGGCATATAACGCCTAATAAGCAGCAATTAGTGTGTTCATGGCTTCTCTTTCAACAGACAAGGCCTTTTAAATAGGGTCTGCTGAAGCACTGGCATATTAATTACTACTTTATTAGGACAGTTTGCTACACTGCAGTGCTGAGTACATTGTTCAACCATAAACATAAGGGCTGAGATAATCACACAGCCCATGTGTAGCACTTTATCCATTCAAAGTTTGTACCGTTTAGTTTTACATCAGTGGGCAATGCTGGATGTGGGCAATGCTGCCACCTCATGGTTATAAACAACCATGAGCATCACAGAACTCTGTATTATGTACAAGACTTTCTTCATGTTCAGCATGCAAACAAGAGCAGTGTAAAGCAAATCCATGCAAACACATGGATTTGCAATCCATGCAAGACAGAAATCCATGCAAATCCATGCAAAAAGACTTGCAATTTTTCAGACAGTAGTGAACTTAAGTATCTGAAAATAGCAAACTCAGTATAGGGAATCACAAATGCTTTACCTCTGTTTGCTACTGTTTACAGAACAAATCTCAAACCTGATTAGTATTAATAGTCCATTTCTATCTAGTAATCTTATTATACAGTCATTAAAAAGGTCCAGCATGCCAGAAAAGATTACATCCAAAAAAATTAAATTGGAATTGTTCAAGTAGATCAATAAGAAAAAAAGATTACACATACACACACACACCTATTACTAATATCATGCAATTATATACTGTATATAATTATAAATTATTATATAATTATATATGTTGATTCATTTATATTACATAATAACCAAAACTTAATCATTGGGCTTCCCTTTTGCCGTTTCCCCATTTTCAATGTTGTAGTACTAGGCTTGGACAGCAGATGTAGCTATTGCACTAGGTTTTAGATTGCACAACAAAATGATTGCAAACATCTTCTGCACATATAGCAGGTACAAGACCTCATCAGATAAAGGTATATTGCTGTAATTGATACATATACTTACATTCTAAACCTCAATAAACACATACAGACCAGCCACACCTAACACTAAACTGCCTTTGCATTTACTCAGATATACAATGAAAGTAAATACAGTAAAAAAGATCAATACAGAATTTCTGCGACAACGTGATTGGACTCAGAGGTACTTGACAAGGAGTAAATTTGCATATGTGAGCTACTGTTTCCTATTCATTCATCAGCATGTCGTGTCAGTGGCAGTTATTTAAAATTCACTCCTTTGATTTTAACTATTTGCCACCATTGTTGTTTTAGTAAAATTGATTACTATACTATAACTGAATTATTTTCATTTTTATATTTTCTGTTTTCATTTTAATTTAAAGTATTTTTGTTGTGCGTTTTTAAATGTCTATATAGCTTTTATTCATTTTTATTTTATTTTAGTTAGTTTAGTTTATTCTAGTTATAAATTATGCTAAATGAAAATACGTTTTTTATTATTTTATTTATTTAATTTTAGTTAACATTTATTTCAAGTAACAAAAATGTTTTTACGGTTTTAGTTTTTATTGCTTGCCACATGGGCCAATGAAGAAAATCTGAAAAAGAAATACCACATGTACCACATTTGTCATCACATGGAGATTTTTACACTGATGGTCAGACTATCATTCTTACAAATTTGATTTATACTAAGTAATATGTTGCAGTTCCTTAACACTTTTACTTGCATTTGTTAGATTTTCACTTGCATTTTGGGTAATTTTGGACCCTGTGTTTGCATCTGCTCGTGTTGGATGGAAACAGATAGAGTGGGTTCGTGCACATGTGTGGTGCATATGCACTCACCAGTCCCGCAGTGAGAGAGGGGGCAGACTGGCCAAAGGATTGACTCCTCATGCGGACCAAGTTATTTGGTTCTCCTGAATGCTGCTGCCAGGCCAGCTGACTCACGCCACCGTGCATGCTGCTGGACAGAGGCAGAAGCTGCTTTCCTGCAGCACACCGAGGAAACAGAATTAGGACATAGTCGTTTCTTGTTTTGTATATGTGTCTGTGTTCTGTGGTCAAAACCAAATCAAAGCCAAGCCACAGATTCTCTCTGACAGCTTTTATATAATGTGAACCAAATTCTGCAGTCTTTGTAGATCGCTTATTGAGTGAAAGCAAATTTGTGACATTAAAAATTGCACAGAAGGTCAAATACTCTTGCTTCCAGTGAAGCACATGGTGTGCTCAAATCATGTTGCATAACGTGATCATCAGATTTTACACAAATTTCTAAAGTTTTTAAAAGCAAAAGGGGTGGGGGGGGGTTCTCACCGGTGAGGATGCCGGCCATACTGCTGCGTCGGGCTCTGGTGTCATCCTGACTGAGCTGCCGCTGCAGTTTGGTCTTTCCTGTGGCAGGAGACAGGTCGGGGTTACTCAGCTTCCTGAACAGCAGGGGAGGCGGCGCCGGCAGCTCCTGCTGAAACACAGAGATTAGGAGTTTTTTCTTCTTTTCAATGACAAACAAACGCACACAACTGTATTAACACAGGCCACATAAGAGACTACTAAACCTTGAAATAAGACACCGCTGTACAGTTGCATAACACTAGGTAAGTTCACAGAGTCAACTCAAAAGCAATCAAATTGATTTAGAAAGTGTTTGCAGTGGCTCCATACAGACTGTAGCACCTGCAGCACACACAGAGAGTCACACTTGAATAATCGATCTGAAAATAGCTGTTTCCATCTAAAAAGATCGGTATCGGTGATCGGATCGGCAGATACTGCTTTCTGTGATCGGCAATCGCTGATCGGCCTCAAAAATCCTGATCGGAGCACCCCTAAAAAAAAAGTCATGTGACTTTGCACAATGGTACAGGATAACTTGATGAACCAGTGGACTGATCTCAACAGAAATCCCCCCCAGAAAACAATGACCACATTTATTGTGTTTCGTCTGCTCGCTCTGAGGCGCAAGTAATTCATCATAAATGAAAATGATTAAGATTAAGTGGCTTCTCCTACTTTTCTTAGTGAAATAACCTTTATTCTGTTGGCCTGTATTTTGCTATCAGTACATTAACAAGCCACAAAAAGACAACAGCAATATGAAGCTGTCATCAGCACAAAAATTATGACAGGAAAACAGAACAATCACATTTAAGAGGTAAGAAATATAGACCCAAACAGCCAGCCAAATAAATTTCTTTAAAGACGCCTGCAGATTCATTCATACTCCGTGTTCTTCGTCAGGATGGGAAACAGACGTTGCCATGGAAATCTGGCAGGAACTCTGCGCTGGTCACATCCTCTCTGTGGTGTCACGAAATTCCAGAAACATCTGGAAAGCCTGTTTGTATCAAACGCGCAGCGCTCATAAAACCACACCACAAGGCCTCAAAAGTAAAAAGCCTCAATGCAAACAAGCGTTCAGTGTTGTCACTAGCTCTCTCTCTCTCACACACACACACACACACACACACACACACAGAGTGAAACAACAATCCAAATGCAATCCTACCAGTGACCACTGGAGACACAAGAAAAAAAATGACACTGAAAGAAAACAAAGGGTTGTAAACAAGTTTCACATTCACACTCAAATTCATTCACTACCGTTCAAAAATTGCTGTTTTATTTAAATACTTTTATTCAGCTAGTATGCTTTAAATTGATCAAAAGTGACAGTAAAGGCAATTATAATGTTTTTATTTAAAACATATGCTGTCCTTTTGCACTTTGTATTCATCAGTGAATGCTGAAAATAAATGCATCACAGTTTCCACAAAAATACTAAGCAGCACAGCTGTTTTCACCATTGATAATATTAAGAAAGCATCAAATCAGCATAACAGAATCATTTCTGAAAAATCATGTGAAACTTCAGACTGAAGTAATGGCTGCTATTGCCATTACAGGAATAAAATACATTTCACAATATAAGCAACATAGTACATTAAGGAACGCATTTTTACTTCACACCACAAACACAATACTTTGCATCCCTTACCTTGCGCATGTTTGATTGCTCTTTCTTTGTTTTTAATTTATAGACACAAAGGTTCAGACAGGTCATTCAGTGGCCCCAATTACCACTTACGCTATTCTTAAGATTGCTACATCTATCATATGCTCTAAGCTCCTAAAGTGCAGCTAAATTTACAGCCAACACCATCCATTTTCTTCCAACCGGCTATAGCCCAGGTGAGCAAGTGCACACTCCATCAATGACAGGCTGGAAGATGCAGCCGTTGTTAAGTCCTGCCTGAGAGGACAGCGTCGTGTTGCATGGGGGGTTGGGTGAGCATGACATCAGTGTGGAGTCGCGAGGCTAATCAGCTGAAGATCAGGGACACAGGTGAACACACGTGAGAAACAAGTCTGGGAGGGACACTCTCATCGGCCTCGGGATATGCATTGCAGGCTTAAATTTTAACTCTGTTTTGATGGCACGAGCAAGCAGCACTTGAGGCAATGGATCATTACTATGTTTGGAAAGAATGGAAGAATGTGAAATAACTAGTATTATAACTGACAGCTGTATATATATATATATATAAAAAAAAAAAACTCAGGCATGTTTGCGCATGGCTAATAATAACTACTGTGTAGAAAGCAGAAAGTGCAAAGGGAATTCGTGGCCTAATGGTTAGAGAGTCGGACTCGTAATCCAAAGGTTGCGAGTTTGAGTCTCGAGCTGGCAGGAATTGTCGGTGGGGGGAGTGAATGTACAGCACTCTCTCCATCCTCAATACCATGACTGAGGTATTGAGGATGCTCCCCGGGCTACTCCCCGGGCGCCGCAGCATAAATGGCTGCCCACTGCTCCGGGTGTGTGTTCACGGTGTGTGTGTGTTCACTGCTGTGTGTGTGCACTTAGGATGGGATAAATGCAGAGCACAAATTCCGAGTATGGGTCACCATACTTGGTCGTATGTCACGTCACTTTCTTTCACATAAACAATAACTGGAATAAAATATTTTTAAAAAACCTTAAACATTTAATTTTAGCTAAAGCTACAGTGCTAAAATAAATAAAACTAAAACTAAAAAAGACATTGTAAAAATACGACAACATGGTTCTGCAACAATATAAAGGGGAGTAAATGAATATAGTTGTCATTTTTTTGATGAACAAACCCTTTAAACAGCTCTGTTTGCACCAGAATCACTGGTTCGGTCAGTCGTGCTTTGACAGAGCATGAAAGAGAAAACTACACAGTTAACTCATGACCTCAGAATCTAGATGCCTTAATGACTCTCCAGTGAACACTGTATGTTTATACCCAGCTCACGTTGCACACTTGTAGCAGGGCTAGTTTCACTTCCCCAGATGTTTTTCCAGAGGTCTCCTCTAATCAATCTCTCCAGCCCACTCTCACATCCAGGCATTTCTCTCCACTTAAACCCAATCAGACTGACTGATGGCAGCTCACTGCTCATGACTAAGGATGGATCAACAGTCTAGTGAAGAAAGCTCACTGATCACTGGTAAAAGACAAGGGAAATGCATTGGCTAATCACTGGAGATGACTGATTGGGTTTGACCTTATTTAAAAAAAAAATAACTGAATGGACTGAATGCAAGGGAGGATATAACATCGGAGGATTAGCAAGACAAAAAAGGGCTGAGAAATCACATCAGAATGGCAGAGGTATATCAGTAGTTCAGGGAGACTATTATTTTGTGAGGCCAACAAGTAGCTCAAAGCATATAATATAATATAACAGCACCAGTTTTTTTATTTAATATTTGAATAATGTTATATTATACATTAATATTATAAATATATAGTAAATTAAATACATAATATAACAATGAAAATTTTCTCTATATTATAATAATTGTATTATATTACATTATAAATATTTACTTTTTAATCTTTATAATTAATATATACAGTATATAAAAAAATAAATAAACTATATATATATATATATATATATATATATATATATATATTATTAATATTATTAGATTATTTAACTTTGAAAGAAATGTGTATGCCTCTCTAAGCTTAATTTAAAAAAATTAAGCTGAGCTTTAATTGTGTAACACTCAAAAAAAAAAGTTTCTTCCTAAATTTGTAATTTAAAAGCACCACCACTACAGCCATACACATGCAGACAGAACTGTGAAATGTGACCGTTTGTAAAAGAGAGAAGAGACACAGACTGCCCTTGGTCAGGATGTGATGGATAAGAGTTGTCACTGTGCAACCACATAAGGTCAGTGATCAGCACTGTAGAACCACAGAGGGAAAAAAAAAAAAAAAAGTGTGTGAGCTGCAGCCTGCATATGAAACAAAACGTGTTACAAGTAGCACACTGTGTTTATTGCACAAAGACACATTTAACACTCTGACTTAAATAAAAACATTGAAAGACGTACTGTAGAGCTAAATTCCTGCTAACTGAAAGGTTGATTTGACAGTGAGAGCAGGAGAGTGAGTCATTTTTTTTTAGCTCCAAAGCCAGATGAGGAAACAAAACAGCGCCAAACAAGCCAACCGCAAACCTAACAGAACTAATCGGTTAGATCATGTGATGTCACACTCCAGTGCCATGCCACCAGCAGCAGGACCTTTGCCCCGGAGAAACTGGGATTATAGAGCAGTGAGGTAGGGCTGTCGCGGAGAAGGAATTTCCCTTGCGGTAATTTTGAGTGGCTCAATAGCGCGGTATGCGGTATTACCGCACATATATATACATATATATACATATATATATATACACATATACACATATATATATATATATATATATATATATATATATATATATACATATATATACATATACATATATGTGTATGTATACATAAGCATATATACCGCATATACACATATATAATATAATCTGTGATTAGATTATATATATAATCTGTGTGTACGTGTTACGATGTAACGAGGTCATATTCAGAAACCAATGGAACCGAAACTAAATCACGTTGAAACAGGAAGTGAAGTAAACGGAAGAGAATGACAAAATAACGGTCCAAATAACAAAACATAAACCTGACAATAAGATCGATAGTCTATTGTTAGCATACATATATATATATATATATATATATAAAACAGTTAGTTCTGATCCTCGAATCTGACTGACAAGATACTTTTCTGTTGATATTTCACCTGCGTGTTTTAGACGAGGCTCTCAGTCAGTGCAGTTTCATTGTTGCGCCACACGGTGGCGGTAACAGACTGTCTTTGAGTGGGTCACCGTTCATTCAATTGCACGTTCAAAAACGCTGATTCATTCGAGATATGTAATGTTATAATGATATGTAAAGCTGCTGAAATCATTTTAACTTTGAGCGCCACTTCTAAAGGCTCAGCTGACCAGCAGAGCGTCGTTGTTAAGACAGATTTCACTTTCCTTGGACATGACAACCTGTTTTCACAAATATACATGACTCCGCCTGAAGGACAGACTCAGGTAATCGCACGCGCTCAGTCGATCTCTCTCTCATTCACTGTCTGTTTAGGCTTGTTAAGTGCAAATTTACTGAGCCTCTGTACAAATCAGCATGGTACACATTGTTATCATTACTAATATTCAGTACATATGCACTAAGTATAAAACGAGAAGGGAGTAACCTTAAGACAAAAAAAAGGAAATATCGCGGTTGCTGCGGTTGTTGCATTCCTCTGCGGTTATGCTCGTCAATAGCGCGGTATTGCGGTTATCGCGACAGCCCTACAGTGAGGACTTCACTTCAGGGTCCAAGCGTAATGTTGCCATGCTTTTGTTGGTTTACAGAAAACCCTGAGCTAACCCACAGACAAAGCAGTGCAACACAGGCAACGTTAACACAAGAGTAACTCAATCAGGAGCAAGAATCTCCACAGAGAGAATGCTTAAAATCAGATCTCAGAGATATACTTTCAACACCTATGTTTGCAGACTCGGTTTAAAATTATTGATTGTGTTAGGCTGCTCGCAGAAGCATGACTGCTGACAAACAAAGCTGAGGTGTTGACTTGGGGGATGGAAGTGGGGGGGGAGCACCTGCATGCCAGTCTTGCAGTAATCCTACTTAATAGTCACGCAGAATTTTTTAATTAAGACACTAGATTAATTAAAATCCCCAGCAAGGACACAAAACAAAACAAAATAAAATACAAAAAACAAATTAAAATAAAAGCCACGTCTTATCAAGGGGCCCATTTCTTGTTTAAAAGCAGTTTTGGCCCCTGATGCACAGATATATCTACTGTTGCAGAGTATAGATGTAGTCATACCAGCCAGCCCTTACTCACATTATTGCTCGAAGTTGTCATGTCTGACTTTCTAACCAAACAAAGCACTAGTTTGAAAGTGCCACAAGGGAAATTAACCTACAAATGGCTTATCCATAATTGTAACTGTCCATGAAACTGGTATAGGGGAAAGTATTTTAGCACAGAAAACACAAACCATTAACAAATAAAAGTAAGCTTGCGTGATGGCTTATTCACCTGCTAAGATTATTCCAGTAGCAAACTTTTGTTTACAACCAAACAATGAAAGAAATGGTGAAAAATAAAAAAGTTAAAGTTGAGCCCTGCCTTAAAGTGTTTTGCTTCATACTCTGATCAATAAGACTCAATAAAAAATTGTATGTATGAGAGAAATATGTTATTGTGCCTTGATTTCAATAGAGTATAGATAATAATTCAAGGCAACTACAACTGCAAATGAATCCGTTTAAAACATATGCCTCCATTTTTGTCAGGTGTCATTGTGCAGCTCACTGGGTTCATAGCATCAGTGTGGTTGGATTCAACATTGACTCATAAACTGTAATGAAATACAGGTTTGTCTCTGTAATCCATCAGTTCTGGCAGGGCATTTTCAAATCTAAACATTTGTGTCTAAGTGTGATTCACTCTTGCTTCTAGACAAGCCAGGCTTTTTCTTTCCACCCACTCTGCTATCTAACTCCTGGTCCCACCCTGTGGGTAAAACACTGTTCTTATGAATACCAATGACAAAACAGACTGCAACCAGCTCTGCACTACACTCAGATACACAGGTGCCACTTTCTGTACGACATCTCTTTGAACAAACAGCAAAGAGGACAGACAACGACAAATAGATGAGCAATGGCCAAGGAACTATCACGAGTCTGGCTGTACTCCCCAAATTTATGGCAATTAACCTTTAAGAATAAGTAAAAAATGATAAATGATTTCCCTCATACAGCTGGAATAGTTTAACAACCTCCTGCTACATCCACCAGTCAGAGCAGCATCCGCTGCGGTACACAAAACAGCTCATAAAACCAGTCAATCCCTCAGGAATACCAACATAAACACTCTCACTCTGCCGGGCAGCCTGCCATGCCATGGTCTAAGAGCTACTGGCCTTTCTGTTTGCCCAAGCAGGTGAGGTGTGCAATATACCAGATCAGAGTCCACAAACACTTCAAATAGAAGACAGCTGCTATTTATTTTCTACATGATGTCAGTAGCAATTCATGCCAAGCAGAAGATATTTTATTGTAGATAAGACTTCTCCAAATTTTATGTATATTTTTGTCCCAATCAACTGCTTCTTCCAACTTAGTTCCTACTTACACATCTATTTAAATCTATTACTCAGACCTTCTTCCTATTATAGCACAACCCATTGCTTTTATATAAATATATATACATGAATTGTCTAAAAAAAAAAAAAAAAAAAAAAGTACAACCCACAAGAGACACTGTGAAATAAACATTTAGCATGGTTATTTGGAAACTTGGATTTCCGAGTCAACGCCTTTCAAGACATGAGTAAAATGGGTGAGTAAAAAAAGGGCCATTTATTTTCCTGAGGGTGGAAAATGGTCACATAAAACTAAATTACAAATATTTTTGGTGCAAGAACCTTATAAGAGGACCTTAAATGAAAACTAAAATAATAAAACGTCTTTGTGATACTACCTAATTTTTCCACTCAGCAGAAATATAAAACTGTACAAATGCAGCACGTCCTCTACAGTGAAAGATGATCGAGAACAATCAAAACTGCCATGGTGCTGAAAATTAAACCTTTGTGGAAGGAACTAAAACCAAGGAAAAGTACATTCTGAAAAAATATGGAACTTATGCAAACAAATATGGCATCAGCCAGTTCCTCTATTTTATATTCTCTCTTTCTTCACTTATCCAGACACAAAATTGAAAAGAAGGGGAATTTTTTTTGGACAATCCTTAATCATCTCCAGCAGACCTGAGTACGTAATCCTCTAATCCTCAATCTAATCCTCTCTGCTTCAACTTCCCAATGAGATGTGACTTATCGACGTTTGCGTGTGTCCATGCTTAGCGTGTAATGCCTACTGTACATGTGCACACAGCCAGAAACACAATGTCCCATTAGTCAGTTTGTAGCCTGTGTGCTGATGTCTTCCAGATGTGCTCAAGGTATCCAGGGTCTGCTGAATGAAAGAGTGGATGTTTGTGCACTAACTCCATGGGAACGACAGGATGATGTTCTCATTCGCTGGGGCTGAGCCAGGGTGTCGGAATGACTATCCAGCTGGGATGGCCTTGAGAAGTCATTCAAGAAAAGCTTGACACTAGCATTAATGGGGATATGTGAGAAACAGCAAGGTCAAACTGTACTTGAAAGTGGCACTGTCTTTGACAGCTGTGCTGTACAACATACACTATTGTTCAAAAGTTTGGGGTCAACAAGTTTTTTTTTTTGAGAAGAAACTAAAAATCAATAGTCAGCAGAGCTGGGTAGATTACTAAGAAATTGTAGTCCGTTACTGATTCCAATTACATGAAAAAATTGTAGTTAACGTAATCTATTACATTACACATTTTACGTAATGTAATCAGACATTTTTGATTACTTTTAGATTACTTTTAAGTCGTTTATCACATTGATTTAAATAGGATATTTCTTGTACCATAATAATATAAAAATACAGGGTAAGAAAATATATTCTGTTCGTTGCAATTACCAACATGAAGTGCATTAAACATTACGTCAAGTTTTCCAAAACTGGAGTTCGCAAATTAATTGATTACGGATACACGCTTTGGGCTCACCCCTAATCAATAAAAAGTAACTGTAGTCTGATTACAAGTATTTTAAAATGTAATTTAATCTAACTACAAGTACATAATTTTTGGAATCTGATTATATAATCCAGATTACATGTAATCAGTTACTACCCATCTCTGATAGTCAGCAAGGATGCATTAAATTGATCAAACGTGACAGTAAAGACTATTACATTGCTACAAAATATATATTTTTTTTAATTCCAAATAAATACTTTTTTATTCCATTCATAAAAGAAAGAAAAAAAAACAATTCACAAAAATATTAAGCAGCACCCGTTTCTAACATTGATAATAATAAGAAATGTTTCTTGAACACCAAATCAGCATATTAGAACCATTTAAATTATTTAATTTTTTTTCAACAATATTTTTACTGTATTTTGATTAAATAAATGCAGCGTTTTTGGGCATACGAGACTTACTTCTTACCAACCCCAAAAGGCAATGTACATAAAACTATTACAATAAATTCCTCAATACATTCATCCACTGTTAAGGTCACTGAGTAACTCTGGACACTTTGTACTAGAGTAATTTGTCACAGTTAGTCTTCTGTGGGAAATGTGCACGGACTAACATTAAGTCTTCAGAAATTCCCCTTACAGTTTCTGGTTTCATAATTTCACAATATGATGCCTGCATGCAATTGCGTTAAATGAAACCACTGAATGTGAAAACATCTGGAGTATTACTGATATGTTTTCTCACTTCTATCTAATGTTTCCATTTTCACAAAATGTATATGGTTGCACCCACAGCTTTTATGCATCTGTTACTTCACTTCCTATAGTGATAAATGTGCAGTTATTATATTAGCATGGCACACATAATACTCAATAATGCTCTCTCAAGATGCCATGTAGCTAATGAAAATATATTTTAAGTGTAGTTGGAAGAAAATGTGTTTTATAACTAAATAATTAAATTCAACGCAGCTCTATGGTATATTTGACTTTTGTGTTGTGTTGTTTCTCACACAATTTAGCTCTAAATTCCTTTTCTGAATAAAACTGGTTGTCAAAGAATGCCAACTGTACAAAAATCTGTCAACCATGACTGCTTCGCCCAGAGCTTCACCTCTGAAATGTGAAAGAACTCAGAGCTTAAACTGCCAGGCACATGAGTAATGGTGCAGCAGTGCTTCTGCCGGGTTATGTAATTGTGTGTTACACATTGTAACATGACTCTGCCAGTTCTCCAGTTGAACCCCACCACCCTCTAACTTTCAAAGCCAAGACAAACCAATAATGCTGCGTGCAATGGAGAAGTGAGAAGACAGACATTGAGCCAAGACCTGAATGTGAACTGTGAAAGATTGGAATTCGGACTTATTCAAAACAAAACCAGGCTTATTATCAGGCCATTGCCTTGTAACGTAGGCCAAGTTTCTTTGGACCAGTTCTCTATGAGAGGAGGTCTTGAATGATGGAAGTTTATGGAACCTTTACTGATTATCACATAAATGTGTGTTTGTCTCACAAAACTTTGCAGAACAACCAAACAAAAGGAAAAATGTTTATAAGTGTTTTCTTGCCATACTAAGTAAAAGTACACAGATGGTGTAAATCTGTTTCAGAGCTGTTAAAATAATTATAATCCATTAAAGTAGCCAAACTTGACAATTTATACTGCATGAGCCAGTGTTAAAGCATAAAATGGTAAATTTTTAAGAATTGTTCTTATATTTATAATAAAATATGTTTGCATATTCCTACATGTTCAATGTGTTACATTAAAGCTGCTTACAGTTTCAAAGAAAAAGGATTAGTCTTCTGAGACAAGTCCTGACAGATGAGGAAATTAAAGATGAGAATAGCGATTGAGAATGTTGTATCAAGACACAAAAGTCAGATTTAGAATAGAGTCCTTTCAAATAGACTTGACATGCCCAAGCAATAAGCCAAAGCTTTACTGCACACATGTATGTCTGTAAGATCTGATTAAAGGAGATGATTACATAGAAACAAATTCAAGATGTCTCTGTAAGGCTGAGATCTGAGGTAATACCATGCACAGGCGCTGAGGGAATCTGCTGACTTTTTGTTTTTTTTAAGCATTTTTGGCACTGATTTCTGCAGAATAGATTTATATATGGTCAAATATGTGAAATGGAGCTGAAAGTACTACTAACTTATTAATAGCTAGAAACATCATCAAATTAGTCACAATATTTATTGAACAAGCATTTAAGGAATTTTAGGAAGACTGTCTGTTTCCAACTCTATGGTAAACTACGGCATTCTGTCCGTGTGGGCCTGTCCATGAGCAGAACTGCTGCACCAGTGTTTTGAAAGGAGACAATCCTATCATTAGAAGCTCTACAGATGAATAAGTGGAGTTCCAGGATTAAGCTGGGACATTGCAATGCTTTGTACAACATTAAAAGGCTATGATATCCCGGAAGGCAAGCCTCAAGTTTAGCCGCATCACCCACATCTGAAACACTCTGAGGAGTGAAACACAACTGAGGAACATGGCCTTTGTGCTCAGAGGTCATTTAAAAGGGATAATAAAGATCTGGCCACACATACAAGGGACAGGAACTTTTGGGGCAGAAAAGAGAGAAAAGCATGATGGCAACTGGCATTAATTTTCTCCCCCACACAAAACCACATTCAAATATTTGCTTATTATTTATGCAAGTAGAAGTAGTTATTAATAATTTGAATTATTTATATACAGTATCTCACAAAAGTGAGTACACCCTCACATTTCGGCAATCAATTTAGTATATCTTTTCAAGGAGACAATACTATAGAAATGAAACTTGGATATATTTTAGAGTAGTCAATGTGCAACTTGTATAGCAGTAAAGATTTACCGTCCTCTGAAAATAACTCAACATACAGCCATTATTGTCAAAAAAGCTGGCAACAAAACTGAGTACACCCTAAGTGATAACAGCTATACATCGTTTAACCATGCAAAGCCACATGTCCTATTCATCATGTTCATGTTTTTGTCTGCTTGACAGGACCATACAAATTTGTGTATCTTGTTTTAGAGCAGTTAAAATTTGGTTCTTTGAGTACAATTCTCTCATACTGACCACTGGATGTTCAACATGGCACCTCATGGCAAAGAACTCTGAGGATTTGAGAATTAGAATTGTTGCTCTCCAAAAAGATGGCCTAGGCTATAAGAAGTTCGGTAACAGCCTGGAACTGAATTACAGTACAGTGGCCAGGGTCATACAGATGTTTTCCAAGACGGGTTTCACTCGGAACAGGCCTCGCAAGGGTTGATCAAAGAAGTTGAGTCCTTGTGCTGTGCGTCAGGTGCAGAAGCTGGCTTCAAAAAACAGACGCATGAGTGCTGCCAGCATTGCTTTAGAGGTTGCAGAAGTGGAAGGTCAGCTTGTCAGTGCTCAGACCATACGCCACACACTGCAACAAGTCGGTTTGCATGGCCGTCGTCCCAGAAGGAAGCCTCTTCTGAAGCTGGCTCACAAAAAAGCCTGCAAACAGTTTGCTGAAGACAACCTGGCCAAGAGCATGAATTACTGGAACCATGTCCTGTGGTCTGATGAGTCTAAGGTAAACTTGTTTGACTCAGATGGTGTCATGCATGTGTGGCGACGCCCTGGTGAGGAGTACCAAGAAAATTGTGCCTTGCCTACAGTCAAGCATGGTGGTGGTAGCATCATGGTCTGGGGCTGCATGAGTGCTGCTGGTACTGGGGAGCTGCGGTTCATTGAGGGAAACATGGATTCCAACATGTACTGTGACATTCTGAAGCAGAAGATGATGCCCTCCCTTCAGAAACTGTTTTCCAACATAACAACCACCCCAAACACACCACCAAGATAGCAACTGCCTTGCTGATGAAGCTGAAGGTGAAGGTGATGGAGTGGCCAAGTATGTCTCCAGACCTGAACCCTATTGAGCACATGTGGGGCATCCTCAAGCAGAAGGTGGAGAAGCACCATGTGTCTAACATCCAGCAGCTCCGTGATGTCATTATGGAGGAGTGGAAGAGGATCCCAGCAACAACCTGTGCAGCTCTGGTGAATTCCATGCCCAGGAGGATTAAGGCAGTGCTAGATAACAATGGTGCCCCTACAAAATATTGACACTTTGGACACAGTTTTGACATGTTCACTCAGGGTGTACTCATTTTTGTTGCCAGTTATTTGGACAATAATGGCTATATGTTGAGTTATATTTAGAGGACATTAAATTTGTACTTCTATACAAGCTACACATTGACTACTCTAAAATATATCCAAGTTTCATTTGTGCAGGCCTTGAGAAACTATACAAAATTTTTTGCTGAAATGTGAGGGGTGTACTAGAGCTGCATGATTAATCGTTAAAAGATCGCGATCTCGATTCAAATACCCACACGATCTAATTTCTGAATGACAACGATTCGCCCGTGTCTATTAAAACTTTGAAAAAATCATACCGGAACATTCAAATCTGCATTCGCGCTGCTGCTGATCCAGAGAGCAGACAGTTAACATGTTTAGGTAAGAAAAAGCTTCACAAACAGTCTTTTCAACTACACAGTATTATTTCTGTCTTACAGTCATTCATAGAAATACTGGGATAAAAGTTTATAGTTCGACTACAAACATTGATGTCTATGGTAGCGATCAAAATAGAGCCACTCGAAAGCAACTGGCGCTTCAAATAACGTTTGTGTCGATTGCATCATTTCGCCACTAGGTGGCGACAAGTGACTGTTAAAAAACTTATTTGTTATTGAATCATTCATTCGAGATTCGTTCAAAAACACTGATTCATCCATTAATGAAACAAGTGAGGTATGAGTGAGTCATTGAATCATTAATACAAACCAATTTTTCATCATTTTAATTCTAAAAGTTGGTGTATTAAATACACTATATTTTAAATACATATACCCCGGGTTTCACAGACAAGGCTTAAGCCTAGTCCTAGACAAAAATGTAAATCTGAGCTGTTTCAACTGAAAGAAACTCGCATTGACTGATCTTAAAATATATCAGTGCCTTTGTTTTGTCTCAAGATGCACAGTAATGTTTTTTTCTAAGCATGTTTATAAAAATTGCTTAAATGTCTTAATTGAACTATGATCTAATCCTGGCTTAGTCTAAGTCCCGTCTGTGATCTGTGTATTATATATTAAAATATTTAATAATTCATTTAAATTAAACACTTTTAAATAGACTACTGCAGCACTTTTAAATAGACTGCAGCAATTAATCACACATGTCTCTATCGTGATCTCTATTTGAATCGTGATCTAGAATCGTGCAGATACTGGATTTGTGAGATACACAATATCAATAAATATTATTATTATTATTAATGAATTTATCATTCTCTGCCTATCGCATGAAGGACATGCCTCACATTTCAAAATCCAATGCTTTAGGTGAAACCATATATTTAGAGCACAGACTCTAATCTGTCTCTTGCAGCTGTGAAAGGGAGCACCAAATTCAGACGAACAAGCCCCTGCCCATTCTGCCCCAAATACAACGCTGTAAGGCACAGCCTATGGGACCTGCAGGGGGAGATAAGGTCACAGTCAGAAACCCTCGGACATGGTACTTGTACTTAATAATACTTGTACCAATATTATGGACAATATATTATCCATAATATTGACAGATGGGCTAATTCATGTTACTTGCAAACTTAAAAAGGGAGAAAAGAAGTTCATGCTAAACCATGAACATCCTCTGCAATGGATTCTGTTTTTTCATAAATACCTTCAGAGTTCAAATAATCAATGTTTCTGCCAAAGGCACACTCTGACCCTGACCTAGAGTTACAGAGTTAAGTGCAACAAAATGTCACAAGCCAGCAGTCCTGAAGAAAAGAACAAAACTATATTGCTCATTAGCCGTTAGTGGAATTTACAGAGTAAATAAAGGAACAGAGTAGGATTACAGTGTTTCCCCAAGGTTTGGTTGACATGACATTTTCGGGCTCCGTCCGCTGGTGGGAGTCTGCTCACCTGTGTTGGGCCCTATGAAATCCATTTTATTTTTTGCCAAATTCAGATTGTTCCGTTTTAATTTTCTCACTTCTGTTTTAAGTTTTACAACAAAAAGGGAGATTTCCTAAAAAATAAGTTGAAAAACTATGCTGCTGTTGAATTGAAGGTAGCCAACTTTTTATTCTTAAAATAGCCTTATATAAATTCCCTCATATGTCAGTCCTGTCTTCCTGTGTCTTGTGTTTCCCTATGAATCCATTTTATTTTTTCCCAAATTCAGATTTTTCCGTTTTAATTTTTATCTGATTCTGCTTTTTTCTGTTTTAATTTTTCTGGACTCCTTTTAATAGTTAAAATTAACCATCTCTGTTTTAGCATGTCTAATCATTTGAATGCATAAAACAACTTAATTTATTCTTAAAATAGCCTTATATAAATTCCCTCATACATTGTGTTGTGTATTAAAAAAAAAATTCTGTTTATCAAATGAAGGCATAATACATTAATTTCATTTATGTTTTAATTAGGCTATTGAAAATGTAACTATTTTTTGGCAAACAAAGGGGATTTACTATTAACATTAAAACATGGAAGAAATGTTGTGTGATTATTCCTTAAAAATTAAAGTTTTAATAATTTTTGTAATATTATTAGTAGTATTGTGTACATTCTACTGAACAATATCTCTGGAACAGTGTCTTCAAGTTAAACCAAACTTTTATTTTGACGGGTTGTCGTGAATACCTTTAAATTTCTGCGTGATGAGGCTTGTTTTACTCAAATTAAACAGTAAAATGCTCATGAAGTGACTCTCAGAGCAGTTTTGGAGATGTTGTTCATGTATTTACTATTTATGTCTTCATTTAGTGAGACGGCAGGCGCTGAAATCACCACGAGCAGTGTGTGTGTGGTATTCTTTGTTAACAAGACACTCACATCCATCACCTCTTTTGATTAATTCATTTAAAGTTTGACAAGTTCGGTGACATTCAGCGTTTTTATGACTGGATTCCGCGATTGCGTCCGCGTTTTCCGTATCACGGAAATCATAGTTTGTGCATTTATGTGTGCCATACAGACAGCAAAGGAGAATTGTAAACGCGGGACCATGTAGAGACAGAAATGACATGCTATCTTGTATATAAGATAAATAACATAAGGCTATTTAATTTATTTTATAAAACAACAAGGTATATACCTGTTCTATAATGGTAACCTTAAATTACTTCTGTTGTGATCTTGCCAGTCTTCACGATGGGAGGGGGCCCCCCGAGGGAGAAACGTGATTCGTGAAAAAATTGTGGTGGAAACTTTTTACTGCTGCGGCTGTCAAGAGCGGCTAGTGTTTCCCGCACGCTGTGAAGAGTTCTGCTTCAAATACACGCAATAAAGCTTGCCATAAAGCCTCAGCAAAAGTAATTACCATGACCGAGATTTTTACCAGGGGCGGCGCCCGAGAATGTTGAACACTAGGGGGTGCTAGATCAGTCTGGGCAATTCCGTAAACTATTATTATCATTAGTTGGTCCTACCTGCACGTGTGTGCGCGCACGTAGTATTTTTTCCTGCGGAAAGAGCTTATACTCCTGTCATTTTTGGATGTGTTTTCTGTCGTATCATGCAGTCTCCATGTGGAGCGCGTCACAAAATGAATAGACTAAATCTGCAGAAAGCTTGAAAACCAATTAAAATAAAAAAACAAATCTTCTCTGATTATTCCAGCATTAGGAGACTGTGAAGATGTTGAGTCCCACACTTTAAGTTAATAAAATACTTTTGATTAAAATGTATTTTTCCCCGATGCATGAATCATTAGTTTATCAGGTGCTTGCGGCAAGCGTTATGCTGCGTATTAGAATACGAAATGCCTATAATAGGCATAAATAATAACCTAAATGGTTATTATACTATCAATTTAATATAAACGTGCGAATAGTTGACTAGAAAAATCTTTACTCGGGGCAGGCCAATAGTACTTGGTACATCCGATATAATTTTATATATTCAGGGCTCTAGACTGCGACCACGTTTTCGCACTTTGTGTCACACACCGCACGCGTAAGCAGAGCAGAGGCAGTGTTAGTCTGCGCGCAGCGGAGGATTTGGTTTTCAAACTAAAGTAAAAGACTGCTTCTTAAAACAGAGAAGGTGAACATGTATTCTTCTGTCCTGTCAGGGACAGACAGTTTAGTTTGACTTGTTTTCATTTTGAAAAGCTTGTTATCTTTGCTGTTTACCTCAGTTGGAGTATATTTTTTATATTTGAAGTGTTTGCTAATAAAATGTATTAGTCTGTAATACAGCATGTGATGTGTCCTATGCCTCATCTTATTCGGGCTAGTTTGTCATTGTAACATACTGTTTTATTGTTGTTGTAATTAAGAATAACAATGAATCCATCTTTTGTTTTAGTCTTAAAAAGTTGATATAAGCAAAACAGACAATTATCTTTTCTTGTAAAGCGTGACACCAAGATCGTCAAACACAAAATATAAATCACAAATAATACTGATTAAAAAGGACGGGTTGAATGTTGAACACTTTCATTACCATATAACTATAAACTATGATAAAAGTTCATCAGCATGCATTGATTAATCAAATGTATCAAAAAAAAAAAAAGAATTTGCTACCAAATGATGTGCTTGTGCGACCAACTGAGTTAAAGAATGAGTCTAGAGCCCTGATATTTTATAAAAAGCTTTGTAAAGTAGACCCTTTACATTTCCGAATGATGTATTACTCTTACTTTTATGAGCAAAAATTACTGTAAGTTGTTCAATTGAAAAAAATGCAATTGATTCCGCTCAAACTACTGATGCAGTGCACATTTATCTAGGTTTAACGTTAAAACTTTGTTATATGCTTGAACTGTTTTAGTATATCTATAGATTTTATTTTAGGCAAGCCCTGATGATTTGAGAAGGCTAAATTGACAAACATGGCTATGATCAGCTCACTGTCTGCTGCTGGCCGCTTGGTCGTTACTTTAAGAAAGAAAAAACGTATTTAACGAACAAAAAAAATGCTCCAAACGTTTTTCTAAATTAACTTTATAAAAAACCAAAACGAAATATTATCACTTTGCCATTACATACAAAACTGAATTAATAGCTGAAACAGTATAATCTGATTTGGGAGAAGGGGAAAAAAAGACTGGCTCGGGAACGCAATCGGATTTCTATAATATGTAACCTGAATATGCTGTCCAGGGGGCCCAGAATCCGTAGCGGCGCCCCTGTCTGGCGCTATATAGCAGGGGAAACACTGGATTAGTAGAAATTTAAACTGATCATCTGTTTAATTTCAATTTCAAACATGCAATCAATGAACATCCACTGTTCCTTTCATTCGGCCAATGTTAAGAGCAACTGAAGGCATATCTTCAGTTTGGTATTTTTTGGAACAAATCTAGATCAAGTGACTATTAACAAATAGTGTTCAATTTAAATGAAAATTAATATTGGTTGGAAGCAAGCAAAGAATTTTAATACAGTCACTGAGAAAAAACACACGATAAAGCAATAAACATCATCAAAAAAACTTGTCAGTAGTATTAAATAAAGTGCAGTTCTTACCATCTTTCTTTGGCTGGAATAGATAGTTTGTCTCTTTGGTGAGAAAATAACACACCAACAACCCCACAACCCGTTATACTCCTCAGATAATATCAGTATTGGACGATGCTACTTTAGGACATTCAGCCACGGGAATTGGCAGAAAACACAGATCGACTCATCTTTCTAAAAAATATGCAATCCACAGTCCAGTGTACTGTTAAAAGTATGGGAAAACAATGAGTATTTATTTATACAGCTAGCTGGAGGGGTCAGCAGTTTCACACCAATCAAAACACTTAGCCCAGAGCATCACTCCCCAACATCTGATGAGACTCCACAAGCTCAACACAGGTCATTACCAGAAGAAAAAAAGCCTTTGGATGGCCCGCTCCCCACTGTGCTTGACAGCAATGCCCTTTCACTGAGCTAATCAAGGGAAAAGTTCATAGGTCTGAGCCATAAGCACAGCATCGCTGTCTACAATGACTAACGGATTCATTACAGTGGGAACTAGACACGAGAACTCTTCCAAACACTGGACAATGGTCTAAGAATGCAGTTTGTTAGGGTAACAGCATTTGGGTTTCACAGCATCTGCCTTGATAAGTACTTGATTTTCAACATGAGTCTGCATAAGAAATATACAAATGTGGTTAATATGGTCTTTGGTTAATTTGCTATGTAAAGTTTAAAAATGTCTTTTAAAAGTAAAGGTGTCAGTGTGTTTGTCTAGTCCACTGTTAATCATATAAAGCCAAGCAAACAATTAATACAGACAACTGCATGTTTCCATTCATATTCAAATGATGTAATTGCTTTGTTTTCCATGGGGCTGAATTTTAAAAGTGCTAAATTAGACGACTGACAGATGTGAAGAAAAGGTCTCCCTCTGAAGGATTTTGCTACACGTCTATCAGAATCTTTGACAATAGCTGTGGCGTCTTTTTTCATTAACCTCAAATGGTCTGAGGTTCTCGGCTAAGTGATCATCAGCTGGAGGTGGAATCAGAAATGAGATGGCTTTGCAGCTCTGCCAGCTGAACCCCATTAATACTGTGACAAATATCAGCATAGCAAACGGTCTTTAAATGCCTCAAAATGTGTGAAACACATTCACTAGGGAAGGCACTATAAAAAAAATAAACCCTGACTTTTTAACATAATATTTTGTGCTTAGCAAACTTTTGGATGTACAAATGTTTAATAACATTTCTAAATTTAAAATTCCTAAAGATTCAAATTTTAGAATAGGTGATGTAAAAAAAACAACAACCAGAAAACAATGCTGACACTATATGAATGTTTGAAATATTCCAAATGGTTGAAAAATAATGGGCATGCAATAATCACTGTACTATAAATGCAAAATAAATTTCAAAAACAAATTATTTAGATTTATCTTGAAACTGGATTTTTTTTTAAAGAGAGAACCATAATTGTTCTCTAAGAGATTAATTTAACAGTGCTCTATATGGTGTGATGGTGTCTGCAAAATGTGAGCAGGAAAAAAAGTGTTTTGTTTTGATTCCCCCACCCCACCCCATCTCTGTCTACCAACGGGATTAAAAAAGAAGAGCAACTTCAAAACCTCCTCAGTAATTAGAGGGCCATGGAGCGTGACACTCCAGACTTTCACACAATCTAGCACCTCATTGGAAAACCCAGCCATTAAATTGGATTTTACTTTGCATAAACTGATTAGCATAAATAGCACATGATCATTTTCCATTCAGATCTATTTCCACATAAATTATGCCCACTGGTAATAAAAACCTCATCTTTACCATCTCATCAGAAGGAGCAACTATATAATCCTCACACCATAAACTGGAGCTATGAATTTGTGAATATGTCTGCATGTTTTTATTCTATGTAGCAAAGCCTCTTCCATTTAATGATTCAGTGCTAAATCTCACACCCATCATTTCTCTCTTCTTGCCTCCAGATATTAAATTTGAGGTGAACACACACAGCAGGTAGGAGAGCAATTTAGATTCTTACGGCATTCATTAGAAAGAAAGAAAGAAAGAAAGAAAGAAAGAAAGAAAGAAAGAAAGAATCACTAAAAATCTAAATGTATATTAAAAAAAAAATTAAATCATGTAATAAGAGTTCTAAATAAACATTTAACAATGAGTTCAACACAACTTGTCTAGCAAAAGAGATGATTTGAAATGCAGTAGGATTGCAGTGCATTATTAAAGTGAGTTTTAACAGACATGCTGACTAGGCCCTGCTGGTAATAATTTGTTTGGGCAATATTCTCAAACTACTACCCCAGTGCATTTTTATCATTCAGCAATAATCCAATCCAATCCAATAAAGTTTTACGTCCATTGTCCTAAATCACCAAACACACTGTGTAATGACTTTTTCAAGCACCGATTTTTAATGAACACTTCAGCAGTTCCTGTCCAATGGCTGCAGACAAAGCCCATGAAAATGAGTTATTTGGCAACTGATCTTAAGTTAGTCAAGCATGCTCCGTTTTCATTCTTGATCTCTTAGTGCAGCTGATTAATAAAAATACCAATTTCTGCTACACAGTGAGTGTCACTGAACAGTTAATGAATGAGCCTTTGAGATGAAGCCTCTGAAAACAGCATTGTCACTGTTGATGATGCTAAGCTACACATTTACAGTTACTCAAAATAACATACGGTACTTGATCCTTTTAGTTTATTCCCTGTGGTCAACAAAGACTACTGAGTTTAGAGTCAGTTAAGATTGATGTACACAGGGGAATGTTTTCCATGTAAATGTGTGTGGTTCCCAGTTCTCAAACAGAATGTTAATCTGATTTGTACACAAACATCAAACTATCCAAATGCATCTGTGCGGCCGAAGTGTGTGAGAATAGGGGTGTGTGAGCCTGTGTGCTTGTTTACATATAGAATTCAAACAGGAGGAGGCTATTAGTCTAACTCCTACATAAACTAACATTGTCAATGAAGCACACAGTAAATGACAATACAGCTTGAAATGTGAGTTTGGCGGCACCCTGTATTGTTTTAACCCCAAAACCTGGCAAAAATCCCAAATTTTGACGTGTAATGTACACATTCCAGCATTAGAGCAAAATGCAGCCCATTTTGTAAAAAGTGACAACATTCAGATCTCTTAGAGAAAGCTTTATTTTTAAAATTAACCAAATTTGTATTTTAGTTCTGTCAAAGTTACCTTAAGATATTAACGCAAAATTATTTATGATTTTCATTTAAAATATTAATACATTTACCTAGTTGAATGAGCACTGTGCTACGTCCGAACTGACTGCATTGTATTTTATGTATAATCCTTTTCTATTTAACTGTTTTAAATTTCATTTTAAATCAATTTCTATATCATTTTAAAATTCCTTGTTTTTATTATTTTTAATTCCTTGTTTTTATTGCTGTGAATGATTATTTCACTTTCTTTTATGTAAAGCACTTTGAATTACCACTGTGTATGAAATGTGCTATATAAATAAACTTGCCTTGCCTAATTAAAAATTATTAGTTTCATTCTGCTATCATCTATCATTTGTGGGTTGAAAAAGATCAATGCAATAAAAAAATAATGATAAAAAAAGATTTTTAATAATTTTCTTTACAACAATGCCACAGCAAAAGCCAACATGCTGTCTCTGAATGCTGATAGGTTTGCTTCATTTATTCCCAATTATAGAAATCAGTATAAAAAAATAATGAAATCATAATTTAATCAAAAAATTGTAATCATTGTGTTTTGCATTTGTGGGGAAATATAGATGATATGAATTGTGCAACAACAGTGTTATGATGAAAGCATCGGAGAAATACAATAACTATCCCCATTCATTTTTTAATTTCTCTCCCCTGGTTTAAACTTTAAGGCTGTTTTTGTGTTGCGGTGTACAGGAACTCTTTGCGCAGTGCAGAGTCGGTTGGTCATCTTATTGTTTTTCTGCATCATTACATTCTGCCTTTGGACAGCATCAATTCTAGCCTTGCCAGAAACACTCTATAATGCAGGGTCACAATCAATACAAATTTGCACACATAAACATACACGCGTGCCCACAACCATGAATGTTGGGACTTCTATATCCTGCCAGGTCAATAGTAACATTGTTGAGAAATGAGGCACAGATTTTTAAATCAACAAGAAATGATAAAACAAATTTAGTAGATAAAAGGCTTCAGCCCTATGTCTCTCTGGAAACTTTGTCTAGATTTAATAAATGAAGAGTATAGCTCATCTGTGTCTATAAACACTGCCTCAAAATATCAGGATACTGAGGTTTAAAATATGATACTCTGTTAACATTTTAGTAGTATTCATTCTGTATGTAAACCTGCATCTCGAAAGAATTAGAGCCTTCAGTCTATCTGTGTTTGCCTTATTATAACATGGATTAAGCAATGCCAAGGGTTGTAAGAGGAATTTTAATTTATTACACACAGTGTGCAAACTCAGGGATAAAGGAAGCTGTCGAGTCGCTGTGCCTCGGAGTGGTTTTCATCTATGCCACCAGCTCAAACAATGTGTGCTCAAGCCATAATAATGATGGTGCTGGAAAGCTTTCAATTTTGAGAAATGACTGATAACAGAAGGGAGAAGCTTCCTAGGTAGGGCCAATTAAAAGAGCAGGAACAAAATAAAGGGAAAGCAGAGGGGATTAAAGTAAAATAGAGGGGGAAAAATTAAACAAATTAACACAAAGAAAGATTTTTTTGAATGATTAATATTATTATTTTTTATTATTATTATTATTTGGAGGATGTCTCCATATTTCAAAGAAGTCTTCGAATGGCATTACTCAGTGTGTTGAAAGGGAAGATAGGTTAGGTTGCCTCAGGAAACACAAAAGACTGAAGTCTAAAAGAAGCATTAAGACAAATCCTTATAACAACTGAGCACTTTCCAGTCAACACAGACAAAATTGTTGCTGTGGTTTTAAAGTGACAGTTTATAAGCACTGGTATATTAAACTACTGAAATTTAAGTAACATGACAACACTACGCAGTTGTGTGAATTGTCACTTTCCTGTTGTTGTTCAGCAGGAAAGCAAATAATGCCAGGATGTTTTTTACTACTGATGGTCCTTTACACATATTAAGGAGGTGAAAAGTATCAATGAACAAGAGACACTCAAAAATCCTAATTTCTTTGGTTTCTTTTACAGTGGTTTCCTTATGACAAGGAAAAATCTGATTCTACTTACTCAATTGCTCTTTGCCCTTTACACAACAAAATATTGAACCGCTCCCCTCTCTAGTGACTGTAGAACAGCCAAAGTGCGTTCCAGTGCATTAAAACAGCTGTTTTTCTGACATGTTCCCTAGTACATACACAGGCTCCTGCTTGTAGCATTATTTCTCCTCTTCTGACCTACCTCATGTTACAATGCTATTCTCCAGTAATCCCAGCCTTGTGCATTGATATGTCCTCAGGTCGGCCTGTCAGTAACACCACCAACATCATCTCACAACCAGACAGCACCGCTACGAGCAAAAACAATGCCTGATTCACTATTTTCTATTCATATGCTACGGCTGGAAAAAAGACAGTTGGGTTCTTTTGTTTATAACATCTGCACAGAACAGAGAGGTGTTTAGTGATGTGTTTTGGACTGTTCGGTGGTACTAAAGCTGTGCCATAAAACTTCAGGGCTCATAAATGCATCAGTAATTTCCTGTCATTTATGACTGCAGAGTGCAGTCAGTGGCATGTGTACTATAAAACCTGGCATTCGCCACTGTTTTCATGCCTAATTTGCACATCTGATAAAGGACTCAAAGAGGATACAATCTAATCATACAAATATATCACTGAAAAATCATCTGATCTTCAGAGATAATTTACCTCCCTTTGAAGACACTCTCAGTTTATCAGTGCCATGCAGGAGATGGAACTCAATTACAACTAGGGATGAAATTATATTGCAATTTTTGTTCATGCTATAATTGTTTTCGAAATTAAGTTGCCTTTCAACCATCTCCAAAAAAGAACAGATCAGAAGTCATTCAGTTATATTTGAAAGTAGTACAGGAGCTAAGTAGAGTTCTGGTAACATGCATATGCAAAATTTTGAGTCCAATTTTGGCTTCAGATGTGTTGAAATATGACACTTTGTGGCGAGACCATATGCAACTGCAGGATTGGACTTGTTATATTCTAATCAAAACTATAAAAGTAGTGAAAAACAAAGTGAAAATGACCTTTTTTTAAAGTATGTCTCCTAAAATATGTGTGTAAAATGGATGATTATTAAAATATGTCAGATATAATCAGTTTGTAATTGTTAAGTTATTATTAATACCATTTTTCTTTCAGACATATTGGATGCGATTTATTTATGTATTTAATCTTGCATTCGTTATTCATTCAACCGTGGTGAATAAGAGGAGGGTATCTGTCAAGTTATGAGAGTGCACAAGCATATTGATGGCCTCAAATTATATTAATAGAGCTATACTAAAGACCACAGTCTCCTATTTTAATTTCATGCAGACTTTAAATGATCCAATTCGGTTGAGCAGAGACCAACGAACACCTCTAAAATAAAGGCTGAGCACAGCAGAGTGAGACGAACTGAAACACCCCTGCTGTGTGACTAACTGCATGCAGCGGAGGAACAATGATCTCACTTTCTTCTCAGAGTCAGCATCTTCCTGCATTACCCAGCCTCATGTGGCCATTTCTTCCTATAAAAACGACAATTTATCAATACTTCTAAAATCAATGTAGCAGTTTTTGGTCACATCGGTATTTTCTAGTAAATACACTGAACACAAACATGGTTTGTTTGTCAAATTAAATCTTTAGGTTTGAATGTCACAGTGTCATTTATATGTCAAGTGAAGAAATCAGATCCATTTGTTCATACAGTGCAGTCAATATCCAATATATCTACACTGGTTGTCATAGCAATACTGAGACTATGTGGAAATGGGAGCGAGCAAAAATTAGTGAATATGAAAACTCTGGTTTTAATTGGATTTAAAACTAGACAAACATTCTTGATCAGGTGGCCAAGCCCTATTAAATGATAGTTCTGATTTGAGTTGAGATAGAGTCAATGAGTTGAGTAGTGACAACTTCTTTTCCTTTTGCTTCAATGTAGCTCTAGATGAAACCCTTCACTGACTCATTAAATACACAGAAGTAATTTCCCAGTTATAGACTCACCCGGTCATAAAGGCTAGGAGTTAAAGGATAATCTAAATGCTCTCTAATGAACTAAGACAGAAGTATGCAAGGCTATGTCACTTGAGGGCACTCTCCATAATGTTAAATGAGCACACTACCGTAAAACACTGCAAACTAATTGGTGGGTATATCAGGCGCATCCTCTGATGCAGATGCGACAGAAAGCTCTCAACAGCAATGTAAACAGGTTCACAGTACAGCACTTGCTTATTTTAGCCCTCATTTCAGTGTAATTCCAAACGGGAATTAGTCTTCAGTAACATCAACAACATGTTGTAACCCATTTTCCATTATCCAACCAAGTCCGGTTATGTCAGTTCATCTCTCAAATGATCAAAAATATTTATGCAAGGATGAAAAGCTGATTTGGGCAGGAAGTTGCTTATGTAACTGCTTTTATGCACCAGTCCAAGCCATCTGTGCTGGTCAAAGAACTTTTACAATAAAGTGGTTCAACAACTACCGGGGAGAGGAACTCCTAAAACAAAGCTGAATCCCACAGATGTTTAGCTCACCACCGAAAGGTTATAAGAGGGAAAAAACTGTGCCTGTGAAGAAACACGAGCCAAACCTCTTAAGCTGTGCATTCCAATTCTGAATTATAGTAAAATAGGATTGGATAAAATGCTTTACTGCACATGGAGAGTATTCAAAAGAGAGAATCAAGAGGGTGCAGTGGAGTTCATGGCAATACCAATCACTTGAACAGTAGGGCTGGTCCGAATACCATTTTTTGAGCTTCGAAGATTCGGTAGTAATCAACACCGAATATTCGAAGCTTCGGAGGGAGGGGCTGAACATAATCTTCTCTCTAATAAAAGCAGGAATATCTGTGCGTCTGTTTGCATTTTTATTATGTCGAGAACCGTTCATCCAATGACTTCACGTGTGGCGGGTGTGTTGCTGCGGACCCAAGGGAGTGCAGTGTGCATTTTGGTGCAATAGGGACACGCAGCACGTTCAGAATTAATAAACTTTTAATAAACTACAGAACAGCGCGAGCCGGAAGCGGCGCGCTTCACGCGGGCAGGGCTTAAATGCTCCGAGAACGGACACTGCACTAGTGATACAAAACACACAGGTCTGTTAAGAGCAATACTTTTAATAAGGTAGCCCAGTGCTTAATTTGTAAATTGAGAGGTCCCGGAATAAAGCGGGGTAACGGATCCGGCATGTGATTAGAGGAGGGAGAGGACCAATCTTTAGTGATTGAAAGTGTGCATCAGTTGCTTTTATCGTATACGGTCATGAAAAACCTGGAAAAGCTATGAAATTTTAAAACAGCGATTTCCAGGCCTGGAAAAGTTTTGTAAAAGTCATATAATTTTATTTCACAAATCTCTGTATAATAGCATTATATTTAATCAGGTCCTGAATTTGTTTGTATATCGCATAGTTTCATTCATTCCCGCAGCTTTCGAGTTTATAATGAGGGAAATTCCTGCAAACATTTATTGAATATAGCATGTAGGTTAGATGAGTAAATAAATCCACACAAACTAGCAGATTAAATCAGTCATTTGAAAACAGCGTGAGTGATTCAGCTGGACCGCGTCTTCTCTCTTTCACATCAGCGCATCTCGTCTGCACTACAAGAGCTACTGCAAGCTGCTCCAAGACTTTCGCTCGCATCTCGGGGCAGTTGACAGAAAGAAAACGCATGCATCGCATTCGGTTTTGTGATAGCAGAGAGTCCGTTCACATGTCGCGTCTTTTGCATGCTTAAATTCATTATTTCAAATGTAGATGTGTGGCAAGCGCGCTCATAATAGAAGATTTTTCATGAAATATATGCATGCTATAGGTCAGCACGAACGTCTTTCATTGGCAAATGGTCTGTTGCAAATGTTGCAGAGGGAGGTGGACACGTTGAGAACCGTTTCGCAGGGGATGCCAGGTGTTCGAGAAAAAAAAAAAAAAAAAGGTTATTCGAATCTCAAAATTGAAAATCGAATGCCAAACCACTGAACGAATATTCGAATAATCGAATATTCTGGTCCAGCCCTATTGAACAGTGGACCCTCTTTGTTAAAACTAAATGCATTAACTATAATCAAAATTTAAAATCCATGTCCAGACTTCTATAAGCCTAAAGCCTGGAATTCTCTCTCTCTCTCAATGGGAGGAGATTTTCTGTCAGGGCTCATTTTAATTTTCCGGCATGTTGGAAATCAATTACTGCAGGGTGTTTAATGCATCAATAAAAACATTTTTTCCCCAAAAATCTTACATTCTTAAAAATAAAAGTTATTTAATGGCATTGGTGGTTCCATAAAGAACTTTTCACTGTACAAAATGTTCTTAAATTTTATTTAAAATATTTAAATGTTCTGCACACTAAGAAAAAATGGTTCTTTTAAGAACGGCTGACTGAAAGGTTCTCTGGGAACGCAAAAAAAATGATTCTTCTATGGCATTGCCGCAAAACCCCCATTTTGGAACCTCAATTTAAAAAAACAATAAAATAGGTAAAAAGTACTGGTCAGTTTTACTGTACTCTACATATATCTTGTCCTCAAAGTTGCAACCTATACCACTTGCACTTTTAGACACAAAGCCATGCAACACTGTTCATTAAAAAATAATAATACATGAAAACACAGAATTTTTACTTAACAAAAAGTGCAAAAAAGATGATCACTGCACTCTGCCAACTGGGTCAGGTTAAAAAGAAACCTGATGGCTCACCTGAAATGCACCACTCCCCTGATGATCTCATCATTTAAAACACTGAGCAACATTAACTGAATCATTGACTTCCTCTTACTACAATGTGACTGCTATGGCAAAAAAAAAAAAAAAGTGCTAAAATACCAGAGTGAACAAGTTTGACCTTTTGCTTGACATTTAGTCATTTAGCAGACGCTTTTAACCAAAGCGACTTACAAATGATGACAATAGAAGCAATTAAAAACAACAAAAGAGCAATAATATGCGAATGCTATGACAAGTCTAGGTTACACAGTACATGTAGCAAGGGTTTTATCTATAAATATATATATATACACATAAAACAAAACAAAAAAACAAGTAGATAGAATAGAGGGTCAAACCAGACTGCTGCTCAGAAAAGACAAGAATGAGAGCAGCCAGTGTTATGTTATGATCTCACTATATTATAGTCTCTGTACTTATCGGAACAATCTTGGAACAATGTATTGCATCACATCTCATTTTACAGCCTCACTAGGATGAATCACTTCCATTATATTATTGCACATCATATTACACAAACACTTTGGATAAAAGCAACTACCAAATTAACAAATATAATTTAACTTAATTATTAGATCTGCAAAATGGAGAAAAAAAAACATTCAAATTATTTTTGTAAATAAATAAAAATTTCAAAATAATTTTATTTTGCACTGGTGCCCCAAATTAGGAAACACTTGTCCATTTGTCCTTGTTTCAAAGTAGCAGTACTCTCTGTTTATTTCCTCTCAATGTCTCTCTGCCCTCACCTGATGAATGATAACAGAAGACTCACATTGTCAAAAACAAGGAGCCAATAAAACTCTTGCAAAACAAACATAATGTGGGTAATAAACTTGAGCAAGACCCATAAACTTACTCAAACAAGTGTACAAAGCTAATCATACACAATACAAAAACACACAAAACTATGATGTCCTGTGGTGTGTGTATTGTTTTTAATAATATTCCAGTCAAGTCTGGAATATAATGTAAATAAACAAACCACTCTTATATAATTTAAACAAAATAAAGAAGATAGGGAGTACTCATCATCAATCAACTGAGCACTATGTAAAAAACTAAGCACACACGAGCAAAAAAAAACAAAAACCTTTACACTCTTACTCTGGATGTCTCTTCTGTCTTCACATTATCACTTGATAAGGATTCTTCGCAAGAAAAGTTTCAATGTCATAATGTGCTTGATCTATAAGGACAGATCCATCATGGATGGACTGCATCCATGCACTGCGCTCATCCTGCAGGGCAGCTGCGTCACATGCACCAGAATCTAATAAGGCCTGCTTTCTTATTGTGGTATGTTTACCATGCATATTAAAATAACCATGCAAAGTATCACTGTTAAAACGGATCAACTTTCCAGTGAAAGATCACTCACCTCGTCTTTTCCTTCAGTGCTGCTCTCCCGCTGCTCAGAGGTGCAGAGTTTCCTTTTGTTTTTGCTCTCAGTTCTCTCCATTCTGATGGATGGAGGTTGAGTAATACTCTACAATAGTAATATATCGGTGTCAGAATCCGGTGGTCAGTGAATTTAGATGGTGAAACAAGCCTTGCTCTGATTCATGGTGAGCAAACCTCTCCTCAAATTCGGTCCACTAACACAAAGACAGATTCAATGGTGAGCGCAGGTTCGACACCGTGGCTTCTGTGTTGCTGTCTCGACCTTAAGTTACAACCCGAGTTGCCATGACAGCCCGTCAGTTTTCAGTCAATAACGTTACTATTTTGTCTTCAGTTTTACTAAACTGTGCGGTTTTAGCGCGGCAAATCAACCGGCGGAACTCGCTAGCTCGCTAGCTGTTTGCTGATAAAGTTTGACAACATCCGCAAAATAAACGCCTTTCGGGTTTACAAAAATTAAGTAACTGTTTAAAAACAATGCGTAAATATACTCGCCGGGCTCGTGTCTGTCAATGTGAGATTATAACGACAAGTCACCCTTACGTTGAATAACGCGGCGTTTCCAACGTGCTTGCCGCAGTTTCAAGTCAGCCAGCGGATTGTCTCTTCTCTGTAAACTAATACTTTAGCATTCCGGAGTTATCTCAGCCATAACAAAACCAAAAACCTTAAAAACGCGATTTGTTCATCCAGTCAACTGCCTGACTGACGAGATACTTTGCCGCGGAGCCACAGCACAGCACGAGCTCAACTGTTCATCATGTCTCGAGCGCGAGCTCTGTTTTGACACGGATCATTCTATCATGCGGGCCACGAAGTGCTTTGCTCCTCCAGTCTCACTCTTCTCCAAACGTCAACCCGGCCGGTGAGGGGAAACGGCTCGGTGGTGAAAATAAGTGCTAATCAGAGCCGGTCCATGTCGTTGGTTTTCTTGTGGGAGGAAATCTAACAGCTTCCTGATGCTCGGATCAAGTGAATGTGCTGATCTGAGTTCAGTCTGTTCGAGCAGAGTCCAAGTAGGGAGTCTTGCATATACACTGGAGCGCTGATCTGAGTTCAGTTTGTATGTCTCGCATTGCATATACACTAGAGGGCTGATCTGGGAACGTTGTTTCCTCCAATGGTTTAGATAGAAGGTAGGTGAACGGCTCGTTTTTCGGGCTTTGTTTTTGCTGCCATCTGCAGACGAAAGTAATGTATTTTTTGACAACCTTTACTGCATTTTCCTTCTGCATAAACATTATAGTCTGAAAGATAAAACAGTACAAGGTGAACAAATTAACTGAAAGTCTTTTATTGATATATACTGTGAATAAAAAAGATGTCTCAGCAAATCTGAGCAGCAGGTTTAATTTCTTCATTCTTAATTTATTTTTATTATTTATTCTTCATTAAATTATACCCAATGACAAGTTCTCCATGTTATAGAATGTGTTTGTCAAATGACGGGGAATAATTTGCAAGTTAATGTAGGGAGTATTTGATTCTGAATAATTTAGGCCATAAGATATATGGGTTTTAGGTTTGTATCAGATAAATGATGTAGGAGGTCATAGCATGAAACAAAAAAAGGCATGAAAGACACAATAAATTGGAATAGAATGTAAAAAAAAAAGTCTATATATTTTGATGGATCTTAATTTAAAGTAGTGCTGTCAAATGATTAATCGCATCCAAAATAAAAAAATTGTTTACATAATATATGTATGTGTACTGTGTATATTTATTATGTATATATAAATACACACATAGTATATATATTTTTTTTAATATTTACATGCATATACATTTATATTATACATAAATATATTTAATATATAAACAACATTTTTCTTATATATACACATGCATGTTTATATTTATATACATAATATATATAACAGTACACACACATTATGTAAACAAAAACTTTTATTTTGGATGCGATTAATCACGATTAATCATTTGACAGCACTAATTTAAAGTGAAGTTTTATACAAAAGTGTAATCATTGCCATCAAGTAATGTAGAATAATGAGCAAAGGTATTAAAAAATGAAAACTGAGTAGTATATGGATTTCATGTTTTTCTTAAAAATATAAACAAGACAACAGAGAAATAATTAGAAATTTTGAGAACTGAAAGTTTACTTATTCAATACAATACAGATTTTAATTTTAAACATTTCAGCATTTGAAAATTTCTAGCACTGTGGTCTATTTTTATTTACAATATTTTACTTCAAAATTGATATTTTATGAAAAGGAAGCAAATATCATCAGAATTTAAAACTGAAAAAAACAGCCAGAATCACCTTTAAACGTAGAATATGGTGAAATATCAATGATGACACTTTTAATTTATTTCATATTAATGAATTGACAATACAAATGCACATAGTTCATTTATCAGTGAAATACTTCTTCTCAGGATAATACTGCTTAATGACAATAGTGCCTATCAAAGAGAAAAAGGCTACAACTGTGAGGATGGTCCTCAGGGCTTTAAACCAGCTGGGATATGTGGGCAGGAGGGACAGGTCATAATGCAATGCTATCCCAAGCCCCATTATCACAAGCACAGCAGACTGTGTAATGTCATGGCAAAAAAGCAGTGCTGTCCAAGCAATCAGAGAGGGAACCACACTGTTGGCTAAATTGAGCCAGTCAGGTTTTGCTGGACTCCCGGCAGGCATGGCGAAACCCCAGCGTACCCCACCAAGAAAGGAAACAATGGACGCTCCGTATGCAACTTGAGCAAATGCAACTTCAGGAAGATACAGCTCTGTGACAGCCATAAGTAGAGGAGCGGAAACAAAAGGTATGAGACCAGATAATCCGAGATAGAGGGCAGGCTTTGGAGCTTTCTTCAGGTCTCTCATGTCATAACGAACCAAATCAAGTTCTCTTGATGGACTCTCTTCCTGAGGACGCTTCTTCAGTCTATGTGCAGACCAGTGAAATGACTGGGCTCCCAGAACAGAACCAGCAACATGTCTTGGGGGCAGCTGTCCATATAAACCTCTAGTAAACAGTGTTGAATAGTGAGTGGTCCGCTGCCCTAAACAGGCAAACTTGCTGGACACCTGCAGGAGGCCCCTCCACTGCATTCCCTGTTATTAGGGAGGAAAGAAATGTTAGTTAAAACAATTACGTACTGATGAGAATTCCCATAAACAATGGAAAATACATCACGTGTTGGAAGTCTATAACACAGAGTACTGTTATTCATAAGATAAAAAAAAAATAGTAAAATAAAATAGAAAGTGCAACAAACTATGACTGAGAGCAACAAAAGCCGATGGGTTAAATAAAAGTCCCTTTCTTTGGTTAAATGTTTCACTCACCCCAATGTTACTAAGGATGTGACGTCCGATTATACTTGCCAACATTTTACCTGCAATTCAAATAATAATAAAACATTATTAAACATTTGTTTGAGAACAGTCATTGCAGTGCTGTCTGAATCAGATCCGTTTAAAGTTAAGCCGCAGAACTGAATTCTATATTACAAAAGCTAACATGCTAACTGTGCACCCAGCATAAGCAGTACTTATCTGTCAGAAACAGATTCGACAGTAAACGGTCTAAGAAATAATGAACCATACCTTGATTTCATATCATATTGTCGTAAAATAAAACGAGGAGTTTTTATTTGTCAGCAGAAGGTCATTACAAGGCATGTGGCGATGCGAAGGCAGACACAACATAACACGAAAAAGCCCAGAAAGTTCCTATAAAAGTCCTACGGAAGTGTCCAGGGTCATGTATTTAAATTAGATTATAAACAATTTAGCATACCAGTAATTATAAAAAAGCTACACTAGGCGTTTATGGATAGGATGGAGTCTCATGGGAATGGAATGTTGCAAAACAACAGCAGTTTAAAGCTATACTTTAAAATGTTTCAATTTTTTAAATGTCAAATATTATTTGTGGTTAGGTCTGACTGAAAATTAATACAGAAACATAAAATGTATTTATTTATTTAAATCCATTCTATTGCTATTTACATTTTTTAAGGGTCTGATGAAGCAGGTTCACATCTCTGAATCACTCATATGTGTTGGTCCTGTTCTAAGTGGTCACTCAAGGACATCGGTTTTGATGGGTCATCCGTTGTTAAATTTTAACAAAGTGATATATTTTTTAAATATGTGTGGGTGATTATTGACTGAATGACACATCATAGTGTTTGTGCAAAATGGGAGTTTACTGTTTCAGTGATACCTGATATTGTATTGTAAATTTAAATTGCTTTCCATAACTTCCTACAGGAAAGACGCGATTCTGTTTGCTTTGCACACATTATGTTCACATAGATGTGTGTGCATTTTTCATAAAGTCTATTAAGTTTATACACACATCTGGTTATTTTTGCGTTACTTCACATCTACCAAAGCGTGAAATTACATCATTCCATTTCTGGTAGCAGAGCCAAATTTGCATTACCTGATGGCACGCAGTCTGCCATGTTGATCACATAATATTTTGTAAAAATGTAACTCAATATATTGCAAAAAGAGTGAAAACAACTTTAAAAGTCCACACTCTGTGTGCGTCGAGCCCTCTCGTGAATAAATCCTCGAGCTGGCTCGAGCTGGGGGGATGTTGTGACGCGGCGAGCGCGCTGTGCTCTGCGATCGATTAGCTCGTCTGTGCAGAAGTAGACAGGAACAAGCTAGATGGATTGGCAAAGTCGGAACGAGTGTGATTAAAAACACAAACAAAATACAGAATCAGAAATACGACAACCTCCATGCTGTCAAATTGACTTGACAAGCGGTGCATCATTGTCTTCGATTAACTTATTGGGATAGACAAGGGATCAAAAGGTAGGTGTCTATCGAAATGTTTATTCGGTGGTTTGGTGTCGAGAGGGAGCCATTTTACAACACTTTATTTTGCTCGGAATGCTAGCTTAGCCTAGCTCGCGCCGTGGCTAAAACAACACTCATTCCGTCACGACACAAGCCCGAGTCGTTATAAATCACCCTTATGTATCCGTCTAATAATGCCTAAAAGTTTATTTGCTCTAAAAGTTTGAATTTAAACACTGAGCGTGGACTAAAAGGTTACTGCACACATTGAATGGCCTACTATGCTAACTGTGCCGTGCTAGCGAGTGTTCAGCAAGTAGAAAGACAAATAAGTATTTACTCATAGTTCGTTATAGTTTTTAGTCATTTTAACTCCTGTATGCTCCAGAACGTGTGGCTGAGCATATTAAATATTAGTTTGAAATTATCACGAGTATATTTTAAAGTCTATTTTAGTTTATATTTTGCAGCTAACTCTTTTGCTAGTTATACGCCTGCTTTTAGTTTTCCTTAACTTTACTTTCTACTTCAACTGTTTTGCATTATACAAATAACTTGTTTATCTTACTGTAACGTTAGCTAGACAATTCACGGCCGTGGACCGATACATTTCATATAAAATCCACTGACAAAGTGATGATTAGTCATGTTAAATGTACTTCACTCAAAAATTACTATTTTTGTCATAATTTACTCACTCTCATTTTGCTCCAAACCTATATGATTTACTTTACTCTGAGCAATAGAAAAAGAGATGTTTGGCAGAATGTTAGTGAATGACAGTATCAGACATTATTCACTTTCACTCTTTTTCCATGCAGTGAAAGTCAAATGACAAGACGAGATGTTATTCTGCCTGTTTTCTCCATTTGTGTTCCTCTGAGGGGGGGAAATATACAGATTTTGAATATAGGGAAATGAGTAAATGATGGCAAGAATGTTATTTTATTAATGAAGTTCAATAGTCAATATTGATATTGTCGATCAATAGTCAATATTTTATTGTAATAAAGTATCAGTTTAAAATTTGTAACCTGTGAAGGCAGCTTATTGTGCTGACAAACTAAGTTTTTATGTTTTGGTCGTTTTTAGGAGCCAGCATATGGGCACTGGCAGATCACATTAACTTTTTTTTTTTAAAATAGACAAACTAGTGCTTTGTGACTGTTGTTAAGCACAAATATATATTTCCAAATACAGTCTCTCTGTTTGAGGTGATAGAAACTGCATACATAATTATTATCTAAGATAACATCAAGAAAAACATCACTTAGAAAGTTTTAGACTTATAGCATGAACTTTGAAATGAACTTTTTCCAAAGTATTGATTGCTGGGTGATCAATCAAATATTTTTTGTTTTACAGAGTTGGTCTGCAGATTATATGTGAAGATCTGGAGGAAGAACGAACTGTTGGATTTGTGACTGCAGGATTTTAAGAGACCTGAGATCTCCTAACATGCAATAATACAATCTGGAGTACACCTGTTGTTTCACATTGAATGTTCAAGGTTTGCTTGCACCTGGACGCTTGTGTTTTTGTTTCACTGAATTACCAATGCACGGTACACTGTGTTTAACAGGAATCTGTGCACTTTGGCTTCAAGTTACTTACCTGTGGAAGATTCTTCGAATTTGATGAACTGGAAGGTTGGAAGTGTTGTTAGAAGTCAAATCATATTTACTTTAAATTTTTTCGGTAGCCTAACGTGATATTGGTTCACCAGCCATTTATCAACCATATGGGGCGAGAATTAAAGATTTCAAGTTTTCATGGTTTGGTTCACTGAATCATCCAAAGTATGAGCTGTTGAAAGCAAAAGCAATTCTCATGACTTTATAACATAAAGCACTTCTAGCTATTGTGATGTGACAAATCAGCCCCCCTCCCCTTTTCGCCCTGACGTAGCACCTTCGCTGATTTGATGAGGTGAACATATTCAGATCACCACTTTGTGCAAAACAGCTTTGTGTGGTACAAACCCACTCTCCGTTTTTTATTGCTGTGTGTGTCTTCAGCCGAAAATGAGTTCGTAAAGGAGCTTCTGAGTGTCAGAGCAGGCACGACGTGCTGCTACCACAAGCACCCAGAATAAGAGACTGGACAATCCAAGACTCAAACAGAGTTTCTTTTCAGAACCCCTTGGATTTGCTTCATTTGTATCCAGTCAACCTGAATGCACGCAGTCATTGTCAGTGATCTAAGGGTGTTGTGGAGAGTCACTCTGGCATTACTGATCAAACACATCCTCTATTCTTCCGCAACTACACGCCACTGATCAAGAACAACACGTCTCCATCTCTTCCATCACCTTATAATTTTACCTTGGGCTGCACAAGTTTCACTTCCATCTCCTTCTTTGCACCATCCTGGAAACTGGAGTTTGCCTGCGACAGGAGTTGCGGTTGTCCTGAGGCTTCAAAGCCTGTGAAAGAGCGTTGGTTGGGCTCTACACAGATACAGCCAAGGACAGGGCCATCGAACTACAGAGCCTTTGTCTCTGGGGTAAGAAGCCACAACATTTAGCTGGAACTTTCCTTGGTATTGATTATGTTGTAATTTGAATGAGTTATCACTTATGTAATGGAATGTGAGATTTGTCATTAAGTAGAATGTATTGTTTTAAAGTTAGTTCTTATTGAGTCTAAGTAAATACAGACAATCATATCTAGGCCAAGAGACCCATAAAACAGAAGTTAGTGTTTTTAGTTTTAATGTTTAACCTAGAAACTTCTAGCTTGTATTTACAAAAGACATGACTTATTTTCTAGTAAAAATGGCAGGAAATGAAAATCTTTGTTGAAAATGCATGTCATAGATCTTCTTGTGTTGTGTTCAGTTTTTTAACTTCATAATATTTAAATCACTTTGTCATAACTTGATCTTCTGGTGAAAATGACAGACTTTTCTCAAGTAACATGCTGGACTTCTTTAATTATTTAGTCTGTTTAAACTCCGTCTTTCCACATTCAAGTGTTTTTCTGATTGGTTCAAATGTGTGGACCAGCTCCTTCATTCTGTATAGAGAACGATGGACAATTTTTTTTGGTAATATCTGACAAGCTGTGGGGCATATTTTATGCATGGTATTCCAAAAATCATTAGTAGATTCTCTAATATGCAGATACAACTGTAAGCAAGCAATTGACCTATCGGTAAGCCCCTCCCCTCGAACGCAGACTAGCCAATGGCAGTCGAGTATCAGTTGCACGGGGAGCGGAACTCGGACATCTTTAGGTTTCAGCGCCATAGAGAAACATTGGAAGATCCAAAGCTCGCATCGGTTTTATGCTTCAAAAATTTAAAAACTATGTGCCTGGGGTACTTGTAACACTGATTCCAGGTATCCTGAGAGGATGGGCAATATAATTTATTTTATTACATTTCCTGAATCCAAACAAAACAGCAAAATGTCCCTAAGTATTCAACCCCAATACAAATGAAGACAAAAACGTTAATTTTCTGGTTGTCATACACTCATTAAGTTACAATTTTAATCTGCTCAAGCAGAACGTTAATGTTATCTTGTGCTTTAACAAGGTATCTCTGGCTAAAACTAGCTAACGTTAAAGTTAGTGAGTCCATGCTAACGTACAAACCTAAATAGCGGACTGTTCTCGCGTCTTGTACAGTGTAGGTCCAAAAACACATAAACGAAGGTCTACATTTCACTGTACAAATGTACATTAATTTAATGGTACCCTGCGATACATGAACAGTGTTGATCCTGCATGTTGTCATCCGCGATCGTGATGACCGACCGTAATATGAGACTTCTCCTGCTTGCATTGTGATCTGTAAACCCTCGCTGCGAGTTACGCACCGTATTTATTTTTAAATATTTTATAAATCCCTCCATGGAATATTTAAATCCCGTTTGGTGGCCTTCTGTGTCCAAAATTGTGCAAAAACATCGTGGGACAAGGTTTTCACACTGCAGCTGTCATTGTAAGACAGTGAGCAACTCCGTTTGTTTGTCCGAGGGAGCAACAGGAACTAAGGAAGGGGCGGGGCTTACCGATAGGTCAATTTGTAGGTTGATATCCACAAAAAGGGTAAGCACTGGCCCTGCAGTGCTTTCAAAACAATTCTCACTTTCATTGAGTATCCTGATCAGCCTAACTCAGCAACATTGGCTCAACCAATGATATGAGTTTCAGGGCAAGACTATTTGTTTCCTGACCTTTGTCTGATGGGGGAATTTTGAAAAATGCTTTAAAACAGTCAATCTTTTTGAATTTGGTGCTGGAGAAATGGCATTTTTCATTTTTAAAGTCAGTTCTTCTTTTTATGGAATATTGCAGCATTTTTAATATATGATCTTCCATGTACATCTTTATTTAAAAGAAAATTATATTCCCTTGTAATCTTTAATCAAAAACATTATTATCTCCTCCACTTCACAACAATATCAAGGATGATGACGTGTACATCTGCTCAGCGAATGGGCAATAAAGTTATCCAATAGCTAGACGAGTTTCAAAACTTTTCCTCCAATTTGCCACTCCAGTGTTTCGCATACATTGATTTATTTGTGGCGGCCCACCACAATATCAACACTGACTGTCACAAATAGATTTTACAAAAGGCTTTAACTTTGCTGAATAAACATGAGCACTGCACGTTTCAAAATCAAAACGCGGTGCGGATGATTTACATGAATGGATTTTTGAAGGGAACTGACTGTTTTCAGAAGAGTTTCGATATTTTCATTTCATCTTTCCTATAATGTCTAATACAGTAACGTTCATGAGTGCAGCGCTGATTTGTTTACAGCCGTTACCGGGGAAACTGCTATTTCTGCCTCTGTAAAAGCGCCTCCTGCTGGCAGAAAATGAATTAGCATTTTCAGTAAGACCATCTGCTGTTTTCGTTTTGTTTATATTTTCTCCGGGGGAAGTGCCACCACACATAGGGTTTAAGTCTTTGGGAAACATTGCACTTACATTCACAATCACAGCAATTAGCAAACAACAATGATCCAATCAAATTGTCCTGCCCTTTTTGTATTTGTCACAATAGGAAAGAAAAGATAATTGCAATTTCCGTTTCTTGCTGACTTTAAATAGGTTTGCATTAATGAGACATACTTGTATTAGTAGACTGTAATGATGTGATGTTTGTTGCTTGCATTTTTAGTTCAGGCCATGAGGTTTGATGCCTCCATCCACTGACGGGAGACACTGGACCTAAATGGCGCAGCATGACTTTGTTCCTGCCTGGCTTAACTTCTCCACACCTCAGCCCGCCAAGGTATTGTAATGGATTGTTGACTTTGTATTGACTTTGTGCTTTTTTTTAATGTTTTTATTCAGGACAGTATGACTCAACGGCCACTCTTAGTTCTCTTGAGCCTAATCATTCTTTTCTAAAATAAGCTTTTTAAAGCTGAAGCTGTCTGTTTAATTTGCGTCTGTGATTTTTAGTCCCCTGCTGCCCCCCTTGAGAAGCATGGAGAGCACTTTCCCCGCGGAGACGGCCGGCCGGGAGTAAACCGCCGCAGGCACAATTCTTCCGATGGCTTTTTCAACAATGACCCACTAAGAGCACCTGGAGGTAGAGGAATATGCATCTAACCTCCTTTGCATGCAGAGTTAATCTGGTTCTTGTCTTGCCCTTTGTAATAGCTGTTCCTTTTCTCTTCAGGTGATGGGTGGCAGCACCCATCTCTGTTGAGGCATGACTCTGTAGACTCTGGTGTTGCGAAGGGGAGTCAGGGGGGATTGGGAGGCGGACCAGGGTGGAAGGAGACCCCCAGCTGGCATGGGGCACAGAGGGGCCTGGAAGGTCCTCACCACCACCATGCTCGGCATATCAAACGTGGTGGAGGAGAAAGGGACAGACAAGGGGTTCATCGACAGCGTAATGGAAACTTTCATCCACGCAAAGGTGGCACATATGAGGAGCGCAATGATGACAAGCTCAAGTTTGTTGATGAGGATTTTGTAAGTATTCTTTTCCTCTTGAGTTTGTTTACTTGTGTAGTGAGGTCACACCCTGCCAGGCATGAATTAACTGGTTGTGTCATTAGAGAGGTTCAGTTCTGTCATACTTTTCATGCCATTTGTGAACCAACTGCATAGTTAGTTTGCATTCATGCTTTCTGATTTCATGTGAATTTCAGCCCTCATTGAACCCAGAGACAACTGGAAAGCCAGCCAGTCAGCCTCGTGCTGTCGGGACTCCGGCAGGAGTATGGGGTAAAGTTGCTTTCATTAATTAAATCACCTTCTTCCACCTGCATAAAAAGTAAAATATTATGTTGCATTTATTGGCTTGTTCTGTAAGTTTTTTTTGCAACTTGTGTTATAGAGAACCCCCCTAGTGCTAAACAGGCTATGTCTAAGATGCTGGTCATTAAGAAAGTGTCTAAGGAGGATCCCAGTGCTGCATTTTCGGCTGGTTTTGCCAGTGCTGGCCCTCTGCCTGCCAATGGTTCTAAAGTCTCCATCCCTGGACCCAGCGTCTACAAGAATCTGGTCCCCAAACCTGCCACTGCCCCCACCAAGGTACTAAGGCAGTGGATCTGAAAATAGTATTTATGTGAAGTTTGGGATTTGTTATACACGCTTATTGGATCACATCATTTATAGTGAAGACAAGGCTTTTTCTGATTTTTTTTAATTTTTTATTATAATTGGGCAATTGTGTCATTTTCCATTTATGAATAAAACCTTTGCCTTCCTTTTTATAGCCTGGGCCATGGAAACCCAATGGAAGGGAAACTAAAGTGGGTTTGCATTTCTCTGGACGGGATTCGGCCTTCACCAGCCCAGTTTCTGTGACCAAACCTCTGACACCCGTCAGTGCACCTGCCCATGGCACTTCTAAAGAGGTAAAATAACAAAGTCAAGCACGGAGGCTGATTTTTATGTATTTATTTATTTTTAATAGTTGGTCTTGATTTAAAAAGGTGTTTGTTTGTTTTTTGTTTGTTTTTTTCATTAAGCAAGCAGTGCAAGTATTATTTCTACAATAAATAGACCTTTGGTCACTTTATTTTAATGTCCAGTTCTCACAATTAATTACAACTTTTGCCTTATTAAACACTTAATTTGCTGCTTATTAATAGTTAGTAAGGTATGAAGTAGGATTAAGGGATTTAAAATATGGTCATGCAGAATAAGACAGTAATATAATAAACAGCCAGTATGCTAGTAATATGCATGCTAGTTAATAGTGAGAATTGGTCCTTAAAATTAAGTGTTACCAGACCTTCTAAATTCTTTTTAATCTTTTGCCAGTAAGGACCTAGTACCCAACATTCCCAGAAAATATGATTGTTGTTGGCTTCATTTCAAAGCAAATGCTTTCATAGTATCATTGTGTAATTCAGCCATTTACAAAACACACCCAACAGATGAAGATTGGTTAAAAATGTTTACAACACACTTCTCTGCACTTCAGTATTCTGTTATTCATCAAACAAATGTTATCATGTTTATCCGTAGGAAAACATCAATAATCAACACAGCTGCTTACCCAGCATTTTCTTATGTGGAACTCACTTTATGTTTCCATTTCTCTTTCTCTCTCTCTCTCTCTCTCGCTCTCTCTCTCTCTCTCAATAGCCGCCCTCCAGCACTACCCCTCCCATAGACATCACCCCTTCACGGCTAAAGCTGATGAGGCGCAGCACAGACCGTAAGAGTGAGTTCCTGCGTGGGCTAAAGGATGAGAGAAATGGGGATGTGAGTGACTGCCACAGCCCAGGAGCTCCAGCAGAGGTGCAGAGGAATTCATCTATAATCTGTTGTTTTTTAGGTTAATTAGTTCGCCATTATTTGCTCAGTTTAAGATTATCTAGAATTGGCTTATTAACAGATTTGGAAATTTCCTGCTTATACCAGTTCCAAATCTACCTACAATGTTGTCAATAGATTTTTATTTTGGGGTTAGAAAGTCAAATTATGTAATGTATAAAAATAATTTTCATCTGTTTTGTTTGTCAGCATTATATTAGCCATCAGCAACCAGATTTTCAAAACAGATTAATTGTTTATTGTTTATTTCCATGATTTCAGTAAGTTTAGCAAGCAATTAACAGATTTGTTCAACCTTAAATTCATGTTTGCTGAGGTTTCATTTGTGGTTTATCTTTGTGTGTAGGGAGAGGGAAGTACCCCTGAACCTAAAGAGTTTGGAGAGAGTCATGAGAACGGCATCTCCCACTCTCTCAGTGACTCAGACCCAGAGCACTTGTCCAGCTCTCTGGAGGCGGAACACAGGTCAGAGCGACCACATACAAACACTTCAACACTCTCCTCCATCAGACACATATAAGCTCACTTCCAAATTCTAGTGAGCAGCCTACATGAGCAAATGCCTTCTATTAGCTTAAAGGTATAGTCCACCCAAACACGAAAAATCTGTCATCATTTACTCGCATTCATGTTATGCACACAAGATGTTTTAAAGAATCTTGGTAACTAATAATGGACAAAAAATATAATGAATGGGAACCGAAACAAAACTTAATACATTATCAGGTCAGCAGAAAAACAAAACACTTGAAAGGACATGAGGTTAAGTAAATGATGACAGAATTATTACTTTGAGGTGGACTATCCTTTTAAATGGTGTATCACAGGTGACTGATTTGGATTGTTGTACATGGGCAGCAAGGTCATGTATCATATAAATAGCACTTCTTATGCACATGGAAGACATAAGTTGCCTAATAGCATGTTTCTTAACTAGCACTGCAATATTCTAAGAATAAAGATACATTATATTAATTAAACTTTTTATTAATTTCATTTTGCTTTTTGGTTGTGGAATAAATTTAAATTTTATGTATCAATACATTTTAATGTTTTTAATTTTTTTATTTTGAAGTTTTATTTAATTTAAATTTGCTTATTTGCAAGCAAATTTATCTCTGTTCAACCACCACATAAAATTATTTTCTTTCCACTGAGATTCATCACATTGCATTTCAAATTAAGGATTGGATAAGGATATAATTTTGCCAAAACCACTTATCTTTGATAAATAACTGGCACACTTATCTTGTAATGCTACTTTCATAGGCAGCACACTAGGTTTTTGAACAGAGCCACACATTGATCCGCTCACATCACAACAACATAGAAAATATCCACAATCCACATACTCACACGTGGATCCTCTATGACAGGTTGCTGAAGGCGATGGGATGGCAAGAATACCCAGAAAATGATGATAACTTCCAGCCCCTCACTGAGGATGAACTCAGAGAGTTTCAAGCTAAAACTGAACAGGTATGGGAAATGTATACATTGTTGTTTAATGTTTATTCTTGGTTTAAATTGAAGCGCTTGCACATTTATAGTTCATTCCCTTTGTGCCTAACTATATGTGTGTTTGCTCTCAGATGAAGAAGATTGGTCTGGGATGTAACGGTGTGCTCTTGAAGCCACGTAGTGTGACCCTGCTAACCTGGAGGAACACCCCTAACCCTGGCCTGGAAGAGGTCTCTGAGTCTGAGACGAGCAGTAGCAGCCAGACCTCCGATGATGATGATACCTAATGTGGCTTTAAACACCCCTCCCACATTTCCCTTTCTCTCTTTCACTTAATCTGTCTCCTCCATCACACCCATTTGTTTCAAACTAAAAGAAGAAAAGATTCTTTTCATGGACGAGGAACATCGGTCATATCCCAGGCGGAGAGAAAAATAATTCACTTGTCAGCTTGTTGTCAGCTCGTAGGCTCGTTTTTTTTTTCTTCCTCCCTATCTCTCCTTGTCTGCATTTTGTTCTTTATCCTGAACTGGAAATGTCAAAGAAAGCCACACACACCCTCCACCAGATCTTTTTGGTTTTTGCTTGGGAAAAAGACTAATTCATAATAATAACAACACCGATTATAACCGTGATTTAACGTGAAATATGGCATCATCTGAATGTTCTATAAAATGGCTATGACACCTTTCTTTTTTTCTTTTTTTTTGCGAAAACAATTCGTAGCATTAGTGTTAAGATGAAACAATCATTGTGAGCCGCTGACTGCGACGTTGCTCCCAGTCCCTCATAGAAATGAACTCAAGCCAGTCATCCCTGCAGCAAGGAAGAACTAAAGCAACACTGAATGGACTGTCACATGCAATCTGGCAGCTAGAACATCAGTCCATTTCTGGCTCCACTTCCAGCAAACTGCTCATTTTCACTCTTTTCATTCTGCAGAACCATACTAATATACCTGATTTCATATGTCTGCCAAGTACACATGTGAGAGAACCTTAAAGGATGTTTAAAAGTTAGATTTGAAACCTAGCTTGCGGAAGAGTTTGTCAGGAACTGTTTTTTGAATAAAGGTAACGTTTGGATGGAAGGGTCTATGTTTTATATGTTGCATTCTGGGAAGCTAGGCGAACATACAGATGTTCAGTTCACTGAGGTTGGGTTCTGTTTAGGAAAAATTGAAGTTCAAAAATCCACAAACAGACTGTTTTCTTTCTTGCCCATATATGGTGTAAAACAGTTTTTTTCCCCTTTACCTGAAAGCTGTTTGATTTAAACCATATTAAGATGCTAAACACTTCAGAGTTACTCTATAGGAAGCATTTTCATGCATACAGAAATAATGCTGTGGCAATCATTTTCAATAGCTTTACATTCATTGCATGTAGATTGATAAGGGGTATTCAATAAACACAAGATAGGTCTGATGAACTTATTATCTCACAAAACCCTAATAAAATCTACCCAATGGAATAGAAAGCATTAAACATTATTGAGCTTATGTAATGTTTACAATGCAGGAATTGATCTGAACTGTCTATGATTTGTAATGACTGTGAACTTTGAGCGATTCAGTAAGATGGCTTGCACGCTTTGTTCTGCTTTGTTGTTCTTTAACAGTTCATTTGAGGTTCATTTTGAGCGCCGAGTTCTATCCCTGCTGCTGGCAGTGAAGTAGAGATTCCATCTTTAAAAGTTCTTTATTTCATGAGGGACTGCTGGTGTAAATTGTGCATCTCCTTTTTTGTACCTTGTTTTTGCTGATAGGGTATAAAAATTGCTTTATCACAGATTTAAGTTTCTTTTTTAATTTTGGTACAGCTGTAAAAATTCCCACATAGTTTTTTTTTTTCTTTTGTTTGCATTATATTGTTTCTGCAGCCTTGATATTCAGGGTGGATTGTAAAAAATATAAGAATAAAAAATTGTGAGTTTTGGAAGATTTAAGATTATTTTGATAACATTATTTACAGATTTGAGAATATAAAAGGTGTCATGTATGGGTTTATCTGTATGAGACGAAGCAGACATAAACTACTGCATCATAATGAAAAGATCAGAGAAAAAAATTGTAATAAATATTTTGCATCAGTTTGCCAAACATGTCCAGGCTTTCGTTTTCTGCTGAAACACTTGGGGAAACATTCTTCATGTTTTAGGAGGGCAAATGGTAATGTTCAAAATATGCTTGCAAAGGATAAAAATAATAAGCATTTAAACATTGAAGGGTTGGATTCTTCTTGCTCTAAGCTCATCCATTCTTCACCACTCCCTTTTTCCAAGGTGATGGTAACCAACAAACAAAACTTCAGTCAACAAATGCACTACATAAAAGTTAAGGCAGACATTCTAACCAAACGTATATTCCTATTTCTTAAGAATCAACCCAAATTAAAGTTTAAATAGGAAAAAAAAAATCTAAATTCTAGAGTAATTGCTGGAGAGATGGAAGGTTTGGGGGAGTTAATTTGTCGAAACTGTAAGATGGCTTTCCATTCTACTGCACTCTTGGAAAAACATAAGGCCAAATTCTGCATTGGCACAGACCTAAAAGACCCAATCGCTCTGTGGAGACCAAGGGGATTCACACAAACGGAGAAAGCAGCTGTGAAGATGGTGCGTCCTACAAGGGCAAGGACACCTGATTTCATTGTTGTAAGTAGTTGAATGCTATTTAATTATTCCAACAAAACTCCAGTTGAACAATGTTTTAATAAAATATATTGTGTACTATAAAAAATATATAATTTGAATAAACAGTTCTGTTTGTTTTATTTTCCATTTCATGTGTATCCTTATACATTACCATTCAAAAGTTTGGAGTCAGTAAGATATTTCTGAAAGAAATTAATATTTTTATTTATAGCAAGGCGGAATTTTATCAAAAGTTAGTTGTTTTTTTACAAAAATTACTATTTAAAATTTCTATTCATCAAAGAATCCTGAAAAAAATGTATTGTGGTTTCCACAAAAAAAAAAAAAAAATAAGCAGCACAACTGTTTCAACACTGATAATATTAAGAAATGTTTAAGAAATATTAAACATTAATAAATAGCATATTAGAAAGATTTCTGAATGATCATGTGGCACTAAAGACTGGAGTAATGGCTGCTGAAAATGCAGCTTTGCCTTCGCAGGAATAAATTAAATAGATTCAAACATTCATTTTAAATTGTAATATTTTACAATTTTATTTATTTTTGACCCTGGACCACAAAACCAGTCATAAGAAGCACAGGTATATTTGTAGCAATAGCCAAAAATATGGGTCAAAATTCGAAATCATTGGGATATTAAGTAAAGATCATGTTCCATGAAGATATTTTGTAAATTTCCTACTGTAAATATATAAAAACGTAATTTTTGAATAGTAATATGCATTGCTAAGAACTTCATTTGGACAACTTTAAAGGCGATTTTTAAAGGATTGCACACTCAGATTCCAGATTTTCAAATACAGTTGCATCTCTCCAAATATTGTCCTATTCTAACAAACCATACATCAATGGAAAGCTTATTTATTCACCTTTCAGATGATGTATTAATCTCAATTTAAAAAAATGTACCCTTACGACTGGTTTTGTGGTCCATGGTCACATTTATTTGATCAAATATTGATGTTTGGTTCAAGACGGGGGGGAAAACATACCTACCCAAAAAGTTTGATTGGTATTCAAAGTAATACTGTAAGTGTAAGTAAAAATGTTTCCATTGGCCAGCTGAAGGAAAAGAGAGATCATCAAGTGGATGAGAAAAAGAGTGCACAAGACAAACCACAGGACAATGTGTCAGAGAATACTGCTCTAAACAAACTCACTGAGGAGGTACAAGACCACAAAGATAATAAATCTAGTTCAAAGTGTTTTTTATGCTGCATCTGATTATCTTCTATTATAGTTTCAAAAACTCAGGATGTCGTTTGAACAAAACCTGCCCAGAAGACAGACAGAGGTTGGTTTGATATAGGCCAGTTCTAAAAATCTGTTTATAATGTGAATATTGTGTTTGCACCTGTGGTATTATGTGTTTTGGACATTGGGTAAGTGTTCTTCAGGTGTCTGAGGAGCAGAGCTCACTCCAGCAGAGAGCTGATGAGCAAAGGGCTCTTCATGAGCAGAGACTGGCTGAGATCAGAGCACACAACAATCAGCTGCAGAAGCAGAGAGAGGGTAAGCTTCTCCTGGATCACAGAATAAGACTGAGAAACATGTGGTAAAAAACACTTGTGCATCATTTTCAATAAAGCTGTATTTTTATTAATTATGCAAAAATGTGAAACTATTATTTAAATGTGTATTTAGCATACTTTAAATGCTAGAAATTAATTTAGCTAAATTCTATTCCAAAAATGTTTTCAATATCATTTCCACAAAAGATTGTTATTAAACACATCATCATTTGAGAAACAAATAACAGAATTCACTTAGCAACTGCAAACTCGTGTTGTGATTTTTGAAACATCTCAAGTACTGGACATGTTAATGTGAATTTCTTCTTAATGATGTGTTTATTCCAGAAATAGAAGAGCGGCTTGCCGAGCTGGCAGGACGGGAGAGGACGGCTCATCTTGAAGAAGTGCTGCAAGAACTGAGGTATCAGGAACAGAGGAACGAGGAGGTTCTGCATCAGCTCAGCTCTCACATCAACTCAATGAAAGGGTAAGAGAGAGTGGAGGGAAACAGGAAGTGTGCAGAGAAGCTATAAATCACTTGATGCATGTATACTGTGCTGATGTTGTAGGCTCAGTCCAAATGAAGTCCCCTCGAACCCACCAGAGGAAAAGAAGACACAACATGTTGCTTTTGACTTGATCTCTTCTGTGGATGGACCTCTCTCTGCTCAGATAAGGTTGGTCATTTTAATTTACATTTTATGCCAGAATGATAAAAGATGTGAGGCAAAAAAACAAAACAAAAAATCAACAACAATGTGTACTTACATTAAAGGAAGTATGCAAATGCAATAATATTAAGTCTTGGGAATTGTCTCTTTTGACTGGGACCAGTTAAGAACTGCCTAGAATCCACCTAATAACCCCAAAACAACTGCCTAGGAGTCACCAGCATACTCTAAGCAACCATTTAATGACACCTTAGCAACCATCCAGAACACTCTAGCACTGTGGTGCATTTGTTTTTGAAACAGAGCTTTGCGTCTGGCATACATGCAGTCTGGTGGTTCTGATCCAGAGGTTCTGGCCAATATGCATGACCTTCAAGCAGAGGCTCTTACTCTGGAGCAGGCAAAACACAGAGCTGAAGGCAAGACAAAAGGAAGAAGTGAGTTGTACCACGATTGAACTGTGGCTGCAAATAGTATTTGGACACTTAAAATGCCATTCAAAAGTTTGGGGTCAGTAAGACTGATTGATTGATTGATTGATTGATTGATTTTGATATTTATTTATTTAGTAAATATTACTTTTCTCAGCAAGGGTTTAAATTGATCAAAAGTCACAGTAAAGATTTAAGTTGGTACAAAAAATGTCAAAGAATCCTGAAAAAAGCAGCACAACATTGATGATAATAATAAAAATTTCCTGAGCACCAAATCAGCATAGAATTATAATTTTTGAAAGATCATGTGACACTGGAGTAATGGCTGCTGAAAATTCAGAATTGCATCACTGGAATAAATTAAAAATTTAAATATATTTATTAAATAGAAAACATTATATTAAAATGTAATAATATTACTGTATTTTTTTTTTTTTTTAAATAATATTGCTGTTTTTACTGTATTTGATCAAATAAATGCATCCTTGGTAGACATTGACTTCTTTCAAAAACATCAAAATTCTTACCCCAAACTTTTGTCACTTCTTACGTTGTTGGTCAACTTGAAAATGTCAAAATAGTCTTAATTTTGAAAGGTGTGTTATATTTTATAAACTAATCCTATGACATTCATACATTCAGAATTTTTGCCTAAGTGTCTGAATAATTTTGGGGTCATTGTACACTATTCTTTCAAGCCCCACGATCATATCTTGTTTCTGTCCCACCAGGGATGAAGTCTCCTCACAGAGTGCTGGACCCTGATGTTCTTGCTGTGGAGCAGGAGAACCAAAGGCTTGAGGAGGAAATCTTCAGAATCCAGCTGGCCAGGGAGAAGAACAAAGGAGAGCACGGTATCACTGTTCCTCTCAGATCTGACATCTTGAGTATGACAAAGTGATGTTCAACATTTGATAGAAAATGTGTGTTCTGTCTCTAATTTGCATGCTTATATTATTCACTAAAGGTATACATGTGCATAATATTTGATGTTATTATAGAATATTTCTATATATATATAGTATTTGAATATTTGAATGAACATTTTCTGGATCAGGGCTCATTGATATCCAGAAAGACCACATCCATCAAATGGCTAGCCTCCAAGCTGAGATCGCCTTTTTAAGGAGAGAAATAGAGAGACCTCCTCGCCATCCTCAAGCTCCTCAGCCTGTTTTTCCTGGATCTTCTACACACGCTGCTCTGCCACTGGTGAGCCAAAGCTTCAGTCATCTTAATACTGACGTAAAATCTGTTTTTGAGAATGCACAAAATTCTCTTTGAGTGACAGTGATAGTGAGAATGATGAAGAATGATATGGTGTGTATGTATTTACCAATATTGCAGGATCAGAGTTCAAAACAGCATTCGTTGATGGGTTCTCATGTAACTGATCTGATGGCAGCTCTCAGTCCTGCTCCTTATGATCCTGTGTAAGACACATTTTCACCTCGTCCTCTATTGATTCATTTTTCTTTTTCTCATATAGTCCCTATAGATGCACGCACGTCACACTAAATATATGACAATATGACTCAAGTTCAGCTGTTGTCTGAATGTGTGTGTACAGGGCTGGCTTTGTGATCTTCTATGACCTGGTGATGGGTGTTGAAGATACTTTGAGATCAGTGCGTTTATTGGCAGGGTTATATTTTAATGGACAGAAGTTGGGACAGACCACCCCAATGCCACCTGTGCAGTGCCAGCCTGCAGGACCATTACTGTCCACCAAGAGTCCTGGAAACTATGCCATACTGGCTGTTAAGCAACCTGTGCCAAGGTAGTTTGGTTCAGAGATAAATACGGACACATCGAGATGATATGTGTTCACGCTATTGAATTTGTGCTTCATTTCAGAGTACAGCCATCTCCAGATCTCTCTTTGGTAATAGAGATCCAGACATCTAAAGGTCTGGATTTGTTCAACCATGAAACTGAGGGCTTGGTGAGTTGTGGCTGGGCTAAGTTTGATCTCTTTGACCAGCACAACCAGGTTCAGAGTGGTCACTGGAGGCTTCCCTTCTGCTCTCTCCCAATTCAAGCATCCTTAAGTCAACTGAATTCTGTGCCACAAGTATGTCCATCAAATACCAAGAGCTAAAAGTCTCAACTAGGTTAAATGTCCTACAGGAGTTAAAATTTAATTCAATCTGACTAAATACTATTTTTCTTTCTAAGCTGGGTAACATGGAACTTTGTCTTCGGGTAGCAAATGCTCGTGATGGAGATGTACAGATCCTTGAAAAGATTGACCCCAACAACACCTACCAATATAAGTACATATCCACGGTATGCAAAATGTTTATCTCATGCTTTTTCATTGCAAAGTTTGCAAAGCATTTGATAAGCTTACAGCATCAAATGTCTTGTTTAGGTGGCATCAAACACAATCCTGGCAAACCAAGAACCATGCAATACATTGCAACCCTCATCCAATCCTTTACCTTCTTCACTGCCACAGACGGATCATGTGGAAGGGACCAGTTAGAGGAAAATTGCATAACTCCGCTTACCATACAAATAAAGCCTGTGTAGTAAATTTAAACAATTTTAAGTGACTACAAACAGATCTGTTTTGTCTTGCATCTGTTATGAACTGTATTTTAAGATACTGATAAATTACTTGTCTTTCACATTGTGTAAAAGCTTTCTTGGCTTGCCATTGTTTTAGCAACAATTTTATATGAAAGCTTTATAATTAACACTATCAAAAAATACTTGTAACATCTTACAGCTAATATTATAGCCATGATCATCATCATCCCATCATGAGTTCACAAGTTTCTGCCCGTTGAATTTCCATGATTCCACTGGAGCGCTTGCTATATTTGGAGCAGAGCATTATTAAAACTGAGGTAATATATTGAAAGCCACATTCACATATGCAAATATCCTTTATTGAAAGTTTACTACAATTATACAAAAATTTGGACAGACAAAGAAAACGGGTTATTTACAAAACCGAGACAAAAGTTGTTCATGGAGAGTATGAGACAGGCATGCTCTGCTGGTTGGAAGGCAAGTGATCAATCAGAAGATGCCCATCATGCTGATGTCTCCACAGAGGAAGAACTGGCTGGCTGCAAGAGAAAATTAAGACTTTAAAAACAAAGAAAAATCTCAACTTAAGTCCAAGCACTAAACTAATGCTAGACAAATGATAAAACTCCAGATGCAATACTCCAACCAATTCCATTAGCTCAGCCAGTCAACCAATATTCAGATAAAGTAAACTTCCTCCAAGACAGGATTTTGCCAGTATGTGTAAAAACGCATCCAGCCGAATCGGTCCTCTCAAGTTTAGTTTGACCCTTCTTTTCCAAACAAGGTTACGCCACCAATATTTTAGAATCCAATGAACCTCACAATTCTCAATATCACAAAAACTAACAATAGACTAATAAGTTCAATCATTAAAAGTCAGTAACAATTACGTTCATATGAATAAAAGAAAATCTACAATTAAATTGAACAGCACTTCAAGTTTCAGATAGGTCTAACAGTAGTATTCAAATCAAAGAAATGGGCTACGACAGAAATCAAATGTCAAATAAAACACTGCATAATCTTCACTGTATAACAAACTCACTTCTAACACTACAGGACGTCATTCAGTCAAGAGCAGTGAGCGGCTTTTTCACCTTTCCCTTTTGTTTAAAAACTAACAACAGCAGGTATTTTAGGCCGCTGTCACTTTATGATCCAGTGTATAGATTAAATATACTGCCACATCAGATTTTTTTCTGTTTACATGCAGTTAAAACCTAACCGACGGTTTACATTAGGGATGCACCGATAACACTTTTTCCCAGTACTCGCCCGATACCGATACTTTTATTTTTGGTACTTGCCGATACAGAGTACCGATACAGATATAAAATATCTGTATCGGTATATTTTATATCTTTAGATATTGGGTACAGAAACCAAAAGAGTATGTATAATGTTAATTGGTTAACTTAATTTATCAAATAGATAGTCAAACCAAAATTTATTCAGACACCTTCAACATTTCTCACATTATCAGTGTTTATTCGCTATAGTTTATGGTAATAAAATATGACAAGAACTCAGAGTTAAACTGTGTCAGAACAAATTCAGCTTGATAATGTCAGATAACTTCGATAGAAAGGTATGTGATGGATTACAATCAACCAAAATTATTCAGACAGCTGTTAGTATGACAATATTTACACAATACTTTGTCGGGCAACCCTTCATGCAAACCTGAACTTCAATTTTTTTTTTCCCCCAGACTCGGTCTGAATAATTTTTGGTTCCAAATTTTTATCAATTTTATTGGTAGTCCACTGTATGAAGAATTTTTGGATATAATATGTCACAGTTTACTTTATTTTGCTATCCTCACTTATATAAATGAACTATAGTGTCCTGAACCCACTAGTAAAATATATCAAATTATATTTGGTCTCTGAATAATTTTTGGTTTGACTGTATATCCTTCGGTTATTTTCACACTTAATTATGCACATTAAAATGTATTTGTACAAGTTTGTTATTTTCATGATTAATTTTTTTGCTCTATGGTACATCATTTTTAACTTAATAGCATTAGAGCTGCTCCATTGCAGCGGCTCAGTACTGTAATCACACGCTTTGCTGAAATAATGCAGGGAACCACTCGTTATAAATCTCATAACTGTGATATTTTCAGAAATAGAAGTCCCGTTTTTCTTTTCATCCGAAACATGCTGCGATTTATATTCCAAAGCCACTCATATAATGCAGAATCACTCATGAAGCAAGCAAAACGCGCGCATGTATTTGTGCTGGTGCAGAATGAGAGGGACAAGTACAGAACAGCCTTGAGCATTTCAAACAGGCTGTTAGTTTCACTTTCGCTAGAAAGTCGCGTAGCCTATGCTTAAGGTTGAAAATAAATAAAGTTTATAGTGAATGCCCCTATCAATTGTCTTACATTTACGATTTAGTTTTAATCCAAATAATGCGTGCTAAGTGAGCGAACATCAATAAAGATCACACAAGATTCTTCCATCTCAAAAACATATCCAAACTGCGACCTATGCTCTCAACGTCAAATGCAGAAATATTAATTCATGCGTTTATGACCTCAAGGTTAGATTATTGTAATGCTTTACTGGGTGGTTGCTCTGCACGTTTAATAAACAAACTACAGTTAGTCCAAAATGCAGCAGCTAGAGTTCTTACTAGAACCAGGAAGTATGACCACATTAGCCCGGTTCTGTCAACACTGCACTGGCTCCCTACTAAACATCGTATAGATTTTAAAATCTTGTTAATGACTTATAAAGCCCTGAATGGTTTATCTCCTCAGTACTTGAGTGAGCTCTTATCGCATTATAGTCCTCCACGGCCGCTGCGTTCTCAAAACTCTGGCCGTTTGATAATACCTAGAATATCAAAATCAACTGCGGGCGTCAGATCGTTTTCCTTTTTAGCACCAAAACTCTGGAACAATCTACCAAACACTGTTCGGGAGGCAGACACACTCTGTCAGTTTAAATCTAGATTAAAGACCCATCTCTTTAACCTGACATACACCTAACACTACTACACTTCTATTATTCAAATCCGTTAAAGGATTGTTAGGCTGCATTAATTAGATCAACCGGAACCGGAAACACTTCCCATAACACACGATGTACTCGTTACATCGTAAGAAGATTGGCATCTACGCTAATAGTCGTTTCTTTCTTATTCTGTTTCTCAGTCCGTGTCCGGATCAGATGGTGGATCGGCGCCGGGAGATGATGTCTGCGGCCCTGATCGTCAGCGATGAGCCCCAGAGACATATCCCCAGTGAAGACCTCGACTAAAATACAATAAAGCTAAAAATAAAACAAATAATTAAAAATTTAATAATAAAATACCTAACTACATAATACTATTATTGTTAGAAATTGCAACAATATAAAAATAGAAATATAATACATTTAAAAATTTAATTAAAACAATAAGTAAACAATGAATAAACAATAATATCCTGGCCAGAGGAGAACTGGCCCCCCGACTGAGCCTGGTTTCTCCCGAGGTTTTTTTCTCCATTCTGTCTCAGAGGGAGTTTTGGTTCCTTGCCGCTGTCGCCTCTGGCTTGCTCAGTTGGGGACACTTAATTTCTAGCGATTATCGTAAATTTGATTTCACAGATACTATTTAAACTAAACTTAGCTAGACCATGACATCTCCGAATTCAATAATGAAATGCCTTTAACTGAAAATTGAGTGTTTAATCTTATTATTATACATTACTGACACTCTATCCTCCAACTTGATACTGTTAAGTGCTTTGACACAATCTGTATTGTTAAAAGCGCTATATAAATAAAAAGGTGACTTGACAACAGAAGAGCGCGCTCTCTCCCTCTCAACCGTTAAGTAATTGTGCATTGTTTTTGACATATCCGACAGAACTACAAACTTTCCAGTGATGTTTGTGAGAAAGGAATATTCACTCGACGAGCTCGCGCATCTGCGCCGGCGCGCGCGCGCAATCCACACAGCGCTTTGCTTTTCAGCTCGCGCACATCAACTATAAAAGGCATTAATACTGAATGTTTAACATCATTCATTGCATACATCTGCTTTGTAGACATCCTTAATCTCTAATAACTAAATTTTGCTGCCTGTTATTTTGTTGTGCGTTTTCTTTGTCTGAATATGGCACTTATCACATGCTGTGTGGTATCAGCGTTTGGTATCGGGGCATTTTAACGAGTAAGAGTACATGAGCTCAGTATCGGGCCCGATACCAGTATCGGTGCATCCCTAGTTTACATAAATACTTGCCAAAACAGACATTGACAGTAGTGTATATTTGCACAAGATACAAAAGAGAACTTGCACGCTTGTTTTTGTGTGGTGTCTCGTGTACAGGGCTAGTTCACAGCTTCTTGTTTGAATATTAAAACGGACTTAACATGTGAAAATGACTTTTGAGATGACGCTGCAGTGACAATTCTGTCAACTGTCCCAAGCATCTTTTATGCTGGCCCTGGGCTATCGAACAGTCCTAATTGTTGAGCCCTGTGACTGTATTAAAGGAAACAGGAAGTCTATCAACTCGCCTCCTGCTCCATTTTCTCCTGGACTCCAATGCGGGCAGAGTCACCGCTGCCATTAACTGAGGTCTCCTGTTTAGTCTTTTTAGCATCACTGTCCTTTTTTGGACTCTCCTCGTCTGGTTTCCTCTGTGCAGGAATAAAGCAGGACAGAACACGTACTTATTTTTTGCGCTAAACACCGATTCTCTACATGCTACACAAGCACACATGGCCACTTCAACACCACGCCACAACTACAATGTGCCAAGCCACAATAATGAAGCACAAACACCATAGAAGCACCAAGCAACAAAAACAATCTAGTTGGCAAATTCAGCTCATGACCCAGCATGCATAATTAACCTCAACTAAAGGGAAGGTAGCAATGCAGATGTCCCTTTAATGGGCAGACTACCCTCATTCACTCCAGTTGTAATGTACATGCTAGTTTCCCCCCCAACCTTAGGTCTACTGCAAAGGTTAAAATTACACTTCAGTGGATAGATACTCACCTTTTTGCGAACAAGGTGTGAAATGTCAGATGCAGATTTTGAGGAAGATGCACCATCAGCTGGCCTCACAGGAATCTGAAACAAAACAGGCATTTTAGGGTGGCATAATACATTATAGGCTTAAAGTACCTTTAAAGAGGAGAACTACCCCTTAGAGCTTAGATTGAGATTCAAAATGAGGATGGCCACACTTCAGGAAGAGTTATGGCCCGTTTAAGAAATTGTAACAAAGTATCACCCATCCCTAATGTTAAATTAAGGTAACATTAAGCATGCACACACCTGACTAGCAGTAGATGAGGATGGGCCACCATTTTCAGCTGGGAATGCAGTTGAAGTGGATGCCCCTGCCTGTAAAACAAATTCCAAACTATTCATCATTGCCTCTTTAGCCATTGTCGCTGCATCCTGAATGACCCACATGCCCAACTTGATCTCCACTTTGTGTACTAAGAGCAGTACCATATTCATTAAATGTATAATATAAGCTGATATCAGATTTGTCATCAGCCACTGCAAAGCACTGAACATGCATTTGCATTATTGCCCTAATACAACTCACAAGAGTCTGATGGATGGCCTCAGATGCTGCAGCAGCCGTCCTCTGGCTCTCCTTGGCATCTTCAATCTTCTCAGAGATTTCTGGCAGTAACCGTTTCAACTCCTCAAGCTCGCCCTTCTCCTCCTTTGCTGCCTCTGCACCTTCCACCTTGTCGATTACCTCCTGAAGCATAGCTGGAGGAAGAGTGATGTGGAAATCAATTGAGAGTACCATGCTTGCTCATGGCAACTAGTGTTATCAGCAAGCAAATTCTCAGTTTAAAAAAAAATAAATAAAAAAAAACATGGCAAAAGGACTGGCAAAACCCTCTGTGAAAATGTTCCTACCAAGACGGCTCTCGATGACTTTGATGGAGTTGGAGAAGTGCTCAATGGCTTGGCTGTACTGGGCTGTGTAGCTGTAAGTTGTGCCCAGCTGGTAATGAGTCTCAGCCAGAAAACGACTATGAGAGGGAAGGCGTTTCAGCTGCAAGGTTAAACACTCATTGAAGTCCTCCACGGCCTGGCTGTAGTTACCTACATAAAACAAAACGGAGAGACTAGTTAATGAAGAGTGAAGAATGACTAATGAAGGGTAACTTCGATTTTACGGCAACTTGTCAAACCCAAAAAGGTCCTTAAAATGAAGTCGTAGTTTCATCTGCTCCTACCACATACACACCTGATTCAGTGCCAACTTCTCCTAGTTTCAGGTAAATCTGTGCTGCCATTAGCTGATCTTCTTTGCTGTCTTTTCTTCAAACCAAATAAAAGATAATGTCTTTTGAAACGAAGCTTGCGCAAATGCATAATTAAAATTATCTAAAAAGGTGTGTAATGAGAGCATACCTTTTATAAATCACCTTTGCAACCTCAAGCATCTCCCAGGCCAACTGCAGGTTTCCAACTTCATCCTCCTCACTCTCCTAAAAGCACAAGAACACAATGATAAACCAGTAAACTCAATGAAGACGAAAAAAAAAAACACTTTACAATGGATTACAAACCTTATCCTTTGTTTCACCCTCTGAATCCTCATCATCATCATCATCATCATCCTCATCATCGTTATCTAAAGCATAAAAGATGTTAACTCACTGACATTGACCTAATGTGAAAACCCATCACCTTGGACACCCTTAGTGACACTGCAGCTTAAAATCTAAATACTCCATGGAACCACCAGTGTTTAGAAGATTCACCAGGTGAAGTTTAGCAAAGGTATTTAATACACAAATCTTGTGCTCCCCAGACTCCACCATGCTTCAGTACCTCCGCCATCCTCTTCCATGGGTTCTTCATTTCCATTTTTCTCCTCTACCTTTTCATCTTTTTCCACCTTTTCAGTTACTCCATTTGACACGGTGACATCTTCCTTTTTAAAAGCACTTTCATCCAAACCTTCTGACTTCTCAGCAGGTTTCTCATTTTCAGCAGGTTTCACATCATGTTCAGCTTGTTTCTCATCTTGAGCAGGTTTTGCCTCGTGTTCAGCTAGGTTCTCATTTTTAGCAGGTTTCACATGTTCAGCTTGTCTCTCATCTTGGGCTGGTTTTGCCTCGTGTTTAGCTGGTTTCTCAGTTTTAGGTGAGGTTGCATCCCCTTCCTTTGGTGCTTCAACCTTCTCCTTTACTTCCTCTTGGTTCTTCTGCTCACCTTCCCCCACCTCTTTTTCTACCTCTGACTGAGTTTTGTCCTCTGACATGGCATCATAAACCTGTGCTCGAAGCTCATCTCTGGTTTTCTCTGCATCATAGCACAAATGGAGGAATATTGCTAGGTTACAGTTAGGCGGATGACACATTGGGCAACTGAGCAATTTTGCTTGGGCACCTTCCCACTAAGAATGGGTAACAAATTTCTATCTGATACTTTATATCAGTCATGGGCCCTATGTCTCAACTGGTTGCCCATTGACACCAAAATTAACCAAAGTTGCCCATCAACATTGCTCAATAAGCTGCCCCGTGTATCATCAGCCTTGGAGTCCCTCTTAAATCAGAATCAAGTTATGTGTTGTCAATATGTGCAGAACACTGACAACTGTCAATTTGGTGGTTCTTTGGAAACAGCCTTTTTGCAAATGTGATGTCAAGCCCTGAGCATACATGAAAAGCACAAAATTAACAACTATAACTGACAAACAAAACTTAAAACACAAACCATCCAAGTTGTCTGCGCTTTCAATCTTAGAGTCATTCTGTTTCTCGCCCTCTTCAGAGGATTCTTCTGGGACTCCCTCTAAAGCATTACCAAGCACTGTATTCTCCATCCTAAAGTAGTATTAAATACAACAAAAGTTAGATAAACATACTTTTCTTTTTATAAATGTAATGCATTAAATTCTAATTAATCCAGATACCTAGCAAGCTCCAGAAGGGCTTTCCCACACAAGAAAAAAGCTTCACCACATTCATCAGCAGTGTCTCCATACTTTTCAGCTCTTAAGGGGGAAATGGGTTACACATTATGTAAATATAGAGCTTAATATTAAAAAGTGTACTCATTCAAACAATGGCAGGTACCACAAATTCTCTTTGCATAATTTCACATGCATTACTATTCCTTCACTACTCACAGCATGGCACAAGCCTCCTGGAACACACTGACTGCAGACACAACATCACCCATCACCAAGTGCCGGTTGCCAGTGCCAATCAGCTTCTTTGCTTCCTCAGAAACATCGACGGAGCTGCAAAAGTAACGAAAATGTGAGTGTAACGAAACTTAACTCATTTTAGTGAACTGAGCAGTTTTAATAAAACTTAGTCGAGATAACAACTCACCTCTCTGCGGCGCTTGACGAGCAAGGTTTCTCCTCCATACTGCAAAGACAAACAAAAATAGTCATACATTATTAGAAAGCCTTGCTTCGTCTGAAGAATACGTCCAATGAGAGCAAAATGTCACTAATGTTTGCTTTAGAAGTTCAATGCGAAGGACCAATGTTAGCACGATGCTACTATGACTGTTGCCTCTTGACAGAGTGTGTAAACAACATTACACGCGTTTATGGCTAACATCTAACGTCACAGTTTAATGTCAATATAATACCCAAAGTGGGCAATTTAAAGTTTGTATTTGTGTTGTTACCGCCACCTTTCAAACTTGACGCTCGACTTCGACGCCTGTGCAGTCATTTCAATGCAGCGCCAAGCTCACCGACGGGCCATTCATGACTGCGTGTCAACAGAGCGGGAATGTCCTCATTTAGGATATATTATAAACAAGCTAGCCGTTCATATTAAACCCTCTCCCGCCAAATGAGAGCAGCCAAACACAACTCGTCAACGGGAATCAATGGTGATGCCATCCCGTCGCGTGCGACGATGTCCGGGCGCGGGAGAAAAGCGAATAGAAGCACGAGGGCGACACATTTTTCCTGACAAGGACGGAGCTGCTGCAGCTTTGTTATCAAACGAAACCAGCCAAAACCTTTCACTCCGACTTCCTTTAACTTCTGCTTACTTCCCTGGAGCGCACTTAACTTAAAAATGGTATTTTACCTTTCGGCAGTTGAAGCAGCTGCTGTTTCCTCGGGCATTTTAATGCGTTAAATAAACTAAGCTGTAGTGTGCTGTTGGATGATGTGAGTACAGATGGCAGATTTGTGAAGCTGTTCCTGAATTAGTCTTTGTTGGCGCCTTTAAATACGGATACAAGCCGTACTTCCGCTGAACTACGACCCTGTCACAAAAACGCGGGAGAATAAATTTAAAGGGCAAGTAACCATATTACGCTTCTGCTAAAGCCATATGAACTATAAGATTGTAATCTATCTAACTGGACAAGATTAATGGAAAGTCTATTTTATCTAGATTTTGTGAGACTATTGTGAAATGTTATTTATTTTTTAATATTATTTATATGAAATTATTTTATACAATTAAAATGGACCTTATTCACTTTCTTATTTAAAACATGTTCCTAGTGTTATTGTGAATAAAATATAATAAATTATATTCTATATTCTATAATAAAACTAATGATTATAATAGTTATTATTATTATATTAATATATAACAACTTTCCTTATCAGATTACCTTTCCAAGAGGGAGGGTAATAGAAATAGTTGAACATAAAGCTTGTCAGCAGATGGAAGCATAAAGTGCTCCAAAATCTCCTGGTAGACGGCTGCAATGAATGAATGAGGCATTTATATATCAAAGAACAAGAGATACCCGGAATTTATACTGTAGGGATGGTCATTTAATAAAACTCAAATGTAAATATTCTAATATTTTGAGATACTGTTTTTTTTTACTTTCATGAGCTGTAAGCTCTAATCATCAAAATTAAAACCAAAAAACTTTTGAACTGTTTTACTTTACACGTTATGAATCTAGAATATATGAAAGTTTAATTTTTTGAAATAAGTTACAAAAAAGAATTAACTTTTTCATTACATTCTAATTTTTTGAGATGCACCTGTATATACATATATATACGTATATATATGTGACCCTGGACCACAAAACTGCCATAAGGGTCAATTTTGTGAAATTGAGATTTATACATCATCTGAAAGCTGAATAAATAAGGTTAGTTAGGATCGGACAATATTTGGCTGAGATACAACTATTTGAATGTCTCGAATCTGAGGGTGCAAAAAAATCTAAATATTGAGAAAATCGCCTTTAATGTTGTCCAAATGAAGTTCTTAGCAATGCATATTACTAATCAAAAATTAAGTTTTGATATATTTATGGTAGGAAATTTACAAAATATCTTCATGGAACATGATCTTTACTTAATATCCTAATGATTTTTGGCATAAAAGAAAAATCAATAATTTTGACCCATACAATGTATTGTTGGCTGTTGCTACAAATAAACCTGTGCAACTTATGACTGGTTTTGTGATCCAGGTTCACATATACAGTATCTCACAGAAGTGAATACACCCCTCACATTTTTGTAAATATTTTATTGTATCTTTTCATGTGACAACACTGAAGCAATGACACTTTGCTACAATGTAAAGTAGTGAGTGTTCAGCTTGTATAACAGTGTAAATTTGGGGGTCGTTATCATGTTGAAATACTGCCCTGCGGCCCAGTCTCCGAAGGGAGGGGATCATAATCTTCTTCAGTATGTCACAGTACATGTTGGCATTCATGGTTCCCTCAATGAACTGTAGCTCCCCAGTGTCGGCAGCACTCATGCAGCCCCAGACCATGACACTCCCACCACCATGCTTGACTGTAGGCAAGACACACTTGTCTTTGTACTCCTCACCTGGTTGCCGCCAAACACATTTGACACCATCTGAACCAAATAAGTTTATCTTGGTCTCATCAGACCACAGGACATGGTTCCAGTAATCCATGTCCTTAGTCTGCTTGTCTTCTGCAAACTGTTTGTGGGCTTTCTTGTGCATCATCTTTAGAAGAGGCTTCCTTCTGGTACGACAGCCATGCAGACCGATTTGATGCAGTGTGCGGCGTATGGTTTGAGCACTGACAGGCTGACCCCCCACCCCTTCAACCTCTGCAGCAATGCTGGCAGCACTCATACGTCTATTTCCCAAACACAACCTCTGGATATGACGCTGAGCACGTGCACACAACTTCTTTGGTCGACCATGGCGAGGCCTGTTCTGAGTGGAACCTGTCCTGTTAAACCGCTGTATGGTCTTGGCCACCATGCTGCAGCTCAGTTTCAGGGTCTTGGCAATCTTCTTATAGCCTATGCCATCTTTATGTAGAGCAACAATTATTTTTTTCAGATCCTCAGAGAGTTCTTTGCCATGAGGTGCCATGTTGAACTTCCAGTGACCAGTATGAGAGAGTGAGAGCGATAACACCAAATTTAACACACCTGCACCCCATTCACACCTGAGACCTTGTAACACTAATGAGTCACATGACACCGGGGAGAGAAAATGGCTAATTGGGCCCAATTTGGACATTTTCACTTAGGGGTGTACTCACTTTTGTGGCCAGTGGTTTAGACATTAATGGATGCGTGTTGAGTTATTTTGAGGGGACAGCAAATTTACACTGTTATACAAGCTGTACACGCACTACTTTACATTATAGCAAAGTGTCATTTATTCCGTGTTGTCACATGAAGATATAAAATATTTACAAAAATGTGAGGGGTGTACTCACACTGTGAGATACTGTATACATATATGTATATATATATAATTATGTTATTAGAGTCTGATTGACAAATTATGTCAAAATAACCTTAAGGGTCTTCAAAACATGCTTTATTTTCAAAATGTAAATTTGTTTTTTAAAAGTGATAATCCAGGCATATTCCTGACAAGTTTCATAAAATTCACACTTAAACATTGTGAATGCATTTAAAATCAGCCCTTTTTCATTAAGTTTCATTCCACAAAAAAAAAGAAAAAAAAGAGCACATTTCAATATGTAACAAAAATGTTTTATTATGTTTAGAAGTATACAGAGTAGTGAATGGGCATTGGTTCCAAGGCACAGAATCACGCAGAAGTGTGTATTAATAGGGGTCGTTAAATGGGTAGTGAGGATGTTCTGCATCCCGGGGGACAGACTTACCATCAACCTATAAAAACAGATATTGTATGTAATCGCAAACTTCTTTTGGAATGCATTTGATTTGCAGAGTCTTAACACTCAGCACACTTAAAAACAGCAGCTTCAACATTACATTTCATTTTAAAGTAACCTCTTTGTTAAAAGCCATGTAAAATTTAGTGCTATGTTGTATGATGTGGCTTACAGTAATGTAACTTACAGTAATGGTTGGCACAATGTAACGCCAGCCTCTGTGCAATGCTATCACTTGATTAATTTCCTCAGGTTCAAGAGTGAAATCAAACACCTGTAAATAAGCAGAGCAAATGTATTGCTTGGTTACAATACATGGTCATAAACACTCTAGAACATGAAAGAGTAAAGAAAAACATGCAGAAACCTGGCTATTCTCTTTGATCCGAGACTGTGTAATGCTCTTTGGGATAGTCACTACTCCTCGTTGAGTCTGCCACCTGACAAAATATCAATGAAGAAATACTATGTAACAACCAGTGAAGAAACCATGTGTACTAGTTTTACTAGTGTAAAAGCCTGAATTTACCTGATGATAATTTGTGCAGGAGTTTTGTTGTATTTCTTGGCTAGTGCAGCAATGGCTGGTTCCTCCAACAGCACAGGCTCCTCTGGATGCTTCCAGGCTCGGTCAGGAGATCCCAGTGGACTGTAGGCGGTCATCACCAAACCCCGATCCCGGCAGTGAGCCAACAGCTCAACCTGTGCAAGGTATGGATGGGACTCCACCTGCAAAACACTATTGTTACTCTACAAACTGATATAATGGACCACATAAATTATAACATCAAATTTTCTTCTGACCTGCAAAACAGTTGGTTTGATGCTTGCAACTGACAAGACGTCATCAATCTGCCTGCTATTGAAGTTCGAGAGACCGATGGCCCTGACAAGGCCCTTTCCCACAAGTTTTTCCATTGCAGCCCATGTCAGCTTGTAGTCTATGTTGTCATACAGCAAGGTTCCATCCTCCTTCCTAGGAAAAGAGGTATCGCCTCGTCTGGACAAAAATAAGAAGATTAAACACTTGACTGTTATCTGAAAAAAGGCAGAGCACATTAAAGGGATAGTCCACCCAAAAATGAAAATTCTGTCCTATTTATTCACCCTCATTTCATTCCAACCTGTATGATTTTTTTCTTCGGTGGAAGATATTTTGATGAATGTTGTTAGTAACCAAACCGTTTCAGTTCCCATTGACTTCCATTATTTATTTATTTTTTGACCATACAATGAAAGTCAATGGGAAGTTTGGGAACTAAAACTGTTTAGTACCAACAGTCTTCAAAATTCTTCAAAAGATGATAGAATTTTCATTTTTGGGTGGACTATCCCTACTAATGAGCACTTCATAATTAATTCCCCAAAGGAGATAAAGAAAACATCATGTTTAAATTAGCAATAATCAAGATACCCTAAATAAGACTATTACAACAATGGACTATTACAGAGTCTTGCACCCTTTAATCTCTTTTTTTAGATTTTAAAACTTAAGGTAGATCTGGGAAAATTAATTCAAAGTCATTCATACATAGTACTTTGTCTATATGTGTGTGTGTGTAATATTGAATTAATACATATATATATTCATTATGAGAAGAGCTGTAGGCTTACTGGAAGGCATATGGCCAATGGATGAGGTAAAGGTCTAGGTACTCCAGCTTCAAATCTTTCAAAGTCTTTAAAAGAGATGGTTCCACATCATCTGGGTGGTGTTTTGTGTTCCACAGTTTGGAGGTCACAAATACATCCTCTCGCCTTATGCCCTGAAAGAAGACAACAGTTGTAAAGCACACATGCATTATATATTTCAGTGTGTGGGCACGTGTTTCATGTTTGTAATCTACTTGGTTGACCTACTTTTTCAGGTCCCATCATTTCCTGAAATGCTTCACCGATCTCTGGCTCATTCCCATAAATGGGAGCACAGTCAATGTGCCGATAGCCAGATTGCAGTGCCCAAATAACTGCCTGTTTTACCTGCAATTGATAACATATTTATGCAAAATGCTTTTTGGAGTTCTACACACATACACAATATTTAAAGCAAAAGATTATTGCTGAAAATGTTGGATAATATACTGAAGAACTGTGGATCCTAGTAAACCTGCTGTCATTCTCAATACAGCATATTCAGATTCAAATTCGGTCATAATTACAGTTGGGATGATGCACAGAAATCTTACCTGTCCTGGTTCACTCTTCCACGTCCCAAGTCCCACAAGGGGCATCTTTCGACCAGTGCTGAGAACAGCAAAGTCATTCATATTCATCCTGTGTGCCTTCAAACAAAAGAAAACAAAGAACAGAATTTGAACAGTGTTCATACATGGAACAGACTTTAGGATATTAAATCTATGATTTAATCCCTGTTCTAGTAAATCAGTCTAAACCCTAAACACTCACAGAAAGGTTGCAGGAGGCGCAGTGAATGCAAACCGTTCAGTGCTCAAATGCAGGATCAGAATGAAAGGAAGTGTAACCTGCTGATTTATCAGCTGACTTCCACAGCTGCTCTAGCAGGATGTAAATATTGTAAAACATCCTGGACTGCATTTTTGGGACAGCATAACCTTTGGTTTAGCAAACATTATAAAATTAATAATTAAATTAGTTTGAAATACAGTCTTTTTATTTTAATAAGGGAGTTTAAATCATGTCGAAATCACGTCATTTAACCTCCATGCATTACTGGCACACCCCCAGTCATTATTCTAGATCAGTTTGCTCTAAATTGTCTAGTTAGCGCCGTGAATCACACAGACAGTTGTATAACATACCATTCGACAGTAAAACTTGTGAGAATGAATGACAAGACGCAGAGCGCGTTGAATATGCTGCATTTCTCCCTGTAAAATCAGGTCAACTAGTGTCCCATGTGGCGCATCATAACAAGGAATATTTTTCCTAGGTCAGGGATAGTTTTATATTATTTGTTCAGATACTTACAGTGTATTAATAGGTCAAGGAATTTCTCCGCTATATAACTATCCAGGTTGATTAAAAATTATTTGAATATTTTCTCATAACGTTGACGTATTTACTTCCTGTTCGCTGTTCTCTTAAAAACATCCGTCAAAATAAAAGTCTCCATAATATTAACATTAAAGCAATTTCCTCACCGGCAGACTCTTTTCTAGGATAAAAATTTAAATTTGATATTCGCCAAATAAAAAACATGTAATTTTAGTCACAGATCATATTAAAATTGTATGATCAATCTGAAACTCATTCAAGTGTTCTTTAATCTATAAAGTCCACCATCCTTTGTACACTTCTACATGTCTTTTCTTTTGAAATTTAAAAGTAAAAGAGAAAGTTAGTGATGCTTTGTTTTGCTTATTACCCTATCTTATATTGAAAATAAATATTTAATCTCTCATGAAATGAAGTGTAGTTTGGCCAACTTTACTCCAGAGCACTAACTAAAACAATATGAGTGTTTATGTCCAGTCTTCTCTTGGCTTTAGCTGTTTAACTTCAATTCTGTCGTAGAATCAAACAGAATTCTCCAAATTCAGAGACTGAAATCATACCAAAATAACAGCAAAGGAAATTTTCTCATAGACTGTTTCAATCAATGTCTTTATAACAGGAAAAATGGAAAGTACAATACATCAAATGTTTATTTTACACAGTACAGTTAATTCAGGATGGAAATTTCTGGTTGTAAATTTCAATTATAAGTATAAAACAGCATCAAAAACCTATGAAGACTAAATTGGGCTTGGGCATTTTACACAGAATAAGATGAAGCTTTTTATGACAGAAATTCCACTGTGTCTCCATATGTTACAGAGCACAAACATATCTATAAAAAACAAAAAATTCACACAGAAAACTGAGATCACTCGTTTCCTCTTCGACTTCTCTTGTGACTCTTCTTTGACCGACTGGAACACAAAGAGACAATTGCACCATGAAACAAGAGGGTAAAAACAAAGACAATTATTTTGATTCAAATTAATTTGATATAAGTATTACCTTTCTGGGGACTTAGAGTGACTGCGATGCCGGTGACTTCTGTGGTGACCTGGAAGAAAATATGCCAATATTTCTTAATTATCAGTTTTTCCAATTACTGTAATTATTTTAAATAACAAATTATGGTGACTTATTTTCTTTGAGTACTTCAAAACAGCCTTGCTGTACCTGGAGATTTGGAGCGATGCCTTCTGTCCCTGGATCTGCTGCGGTGCCTGCGGGGACTTTTGCTGCGATGACGGTCCCGATCTCGATCACGTCTGGGTGATGGACTGAATGAACAGAGGAATCAGACAATGTATTACACTGTATAATCTCCTAAAATAATATGCCCCACTAATAATGTATCAAGACACTAATAATGTGCCTAAAACAATTTCATTATATACCTTCGTCTTTTAGGTGACCTGCTCCGTCTAAAATGAGAAAAAGAAAAAAACAACGAAGAGAATCAGAAGATTAATTATTCATCTGTTAAGCCAGAAACCTGAAATAATATAATCTTAATGGATGACTAGCACCATCACTGACCTTCTGGGTGAGCGGCTGCGTCTGTAGCGTGGAGAAGGAGACCTGCGTGGCCGGTCAATATCTCTATAACTTCTTCTGTGTGGCTCTGGTGTCTGCACTCTCTCTGGCTGCAGTACATATGGAGAGGTTGTGTTTAATCACAAATAATTATATACAAGTTAATAATAATAATTTTTGCTTGGATAGATTGTCAGACATTGTGAGTTCACTTTTACCTTCTCTTCTTCCTCATCCTCCTCATCACTGGTTTCCACCTCATCCAGATCTTCTTCCAGAGCACTAATACGAGCATCCAGCAGCTCAGCTTCCTCCAAAACCTGTCTCTTCTGTGAAAAAAAATAATAAATGAACGTGGACACATTATTTTATAACATAAATGATTCAATACAATTCATGTTACTTCAAAGGACAACACAAATGCATTCAATTTATGTAAAAAAATAAAATAAAATGTATGAATGTACCAACCTGAAGTCTAGGGAGGATGATGTCACACATTCGCTCTGCATGAAGCAGCTCATCTATAAACTCATCAACATGCATCAACTCAAACTCTGTAAAGAAGAAACGTTATTTGCAAATGTCTTTTTCAGCAAGAATAAATTATGTCATGCCACATACCCACTAAATAGTCAAGAAAATGCCCACCTCCATTTCTGTTCTGGCTTTTAACTTTTCTGTAGTCATTGTATAATGGTTCTAAATACTTGTAGCAATCTACAGAAGTTCCGGTCAGGCGCATATACATCGCTCCAAGCAAACGGACATATCTGGAGGGGAAAAAGCAGATCAGTAATGCAACACACAGCACAGTGTAAACAGGAATATGACAAACTGTATACAGATAGAGCAGTATTTGCATACTAACTTGAAGTCTTCATTCTTGATGAATTCCACAATAATGTCCTTTTCAGGCTGGATCTGCAGCATCTTTAGGGTCAGACATAAGAATGGAGTAGGCTTGATGTTTCCTCCATATACACCACCAACAAACTTCAGTTCCATTGCTTTGTCCACAACAAGTTCAGCTTGATTTTACAGAGGGAACAATATTAGTGACATTTAAAACGATGCTTGGCACATTAATTCCACAAATCCATACATGCATATGGAGAAATTGAAGGTAAATGTTTTATAACAGACCATAACTCTGTCAAGCCTACAGCATCATATTTGATACCTGACTTTCTGAAGTCTCTAAAAATGTCAACATGCACAAACCTTTGCTGAAAAACCTGTTGTACATGTCTTCTGCCGTCTGATTGATGTTACATACTTTTTAGGGCCTTCTTCGTATAATTCTAAAGATGATTTAATGATTTTTTAAAAGTAAATGTAGGAATAACTTTAATATTTGAGGTTGAACATTTACCGGACTGCAACAACCATACTTTATTATCAATACATACATTTTTAAGAAAAATAATTTTAAAATGCAAGCATCAAATATGATACAACAGGCTTTTTGAGGAATATGTATTACTCAAACACCATTGTATTGCATTGCACTATGTTTTGACCTCCACAATTAAAATTAAACAAACTAATATTAGTATGAGCTTCATATTCCCCTATATGAAGCTATAAATAAAGGCCTAATAACAAATAATACAAACATAAAACTATTTATTTATTTAAGGTTAAATAAACCATTCCATTTTAATACACATATTCGAAGTTATTCACTTCTACTACTGTATCAAGTCACATTAATAACGCTGCCAGCAGTAAACAATGAACAACAGCAGCTCAGCTTTAAATTATAATGAAAGAAAATGAGGTAACGTTAGTCAATCATTAGAATTAACGTTACTTCGAGGTCATTTCTGAGAGTAAGGTAAATAACTAGCGTTGTTTTTAATGCCACATTCACAGTTTCAGTATGTAGTCCAGCACACTTCTCTCACCTGTAAGTCCAAAACATTCCTCTTTCCAGTACTTGGACTCATAAATACGTGTTCGTATAATCTTCTCGACAAGATACTGAGGATTTGTTCCATGTATACTATTGGCATCTTTTACCGTTCTATTAGCCATGGCTCAAAATTGTAAATGAACGAACGGATAATCGGAACGCTAATATGCCATGGAGAAATATCGAAGAATGACTTCCGGGGAAAAGCGTGCGTCACATCCGTAAGGTCAAGCTGTATTTTGTTGTCCAATCAAAAACACCTCCATACGTCATCTGCGCGCGAAAGAGTCATGTGAGTTGTATGATTGTGCTCTGTAACTATTTTGTAAGATGCGTTCAACTTCATATATACATTAATTTATATTTCTTAGCGTTTAAGTGAGACGGAATACTGTTGTTTATTAATTTGTTTAATGAGATTTGATACGGTTGCAGAAATTATCGGCTGGTGAGTAAGAAAGAGAGGTGCTGGGGATTTAAAGCTGTGTAACTTAACATTAACGTTACATAGTGAATTTTGATGTTTGATACCGTATATAAAGAAGACGTGTTTTTTAAAAAAATAATAATTTATTCTTAGCTCTCCCTGGTTTATTTTTGCCTTTTCTAAAAAACAAAATAAGTAATATTTAAAAGCTGCCTTAGTTTTATTCCTGGTCGCAGTTTAAACCAGATGGAAAACTGCAAAGTTGTTTAGTTGGCCAAGTGCAAGTTTAGAGTAAAGTTACTTTGTCAGGTATTTAAGGGTTAATACATCACTTTAAATTGTTGCACTTAATATAATGATAAAGTTCCGAATTCTACAATTTTATATTGTTTACAATTATAATATATATATATACACATACACACACACACACATGCATACATAATTTTTCTGTATCTGTTTTTCCTGGATTGCCATTGTTACTGGTTTCTCTATTAAGTGCAAAATATTAAATACATAATCGATGCTGTGCTTTACAGACCTCACACCACACCTGCACCATGAGCCGCTACATCACAAGACTGAGAATGAGGAGAACCTACAAATGGAATGGGAGACCAATTGGTGGAGACAGGAAGCTGAAAAGGCAATACTTTGAGTAAGTGCGCTTACCACATTTAAATCAAATCACAAGACAGTGATTTTAACAAATATAACTTGTAATTTGATTCTGAGGCTTTGTGAGTGAGAGTAGTCTCTATACATTTTTTTTTTTTTTTTATTAGATGCCATCTCCTTATCCAGTAGTAATGGAAATTCAAATGGTCAAAAGATGTTATAACCCAGAATTTAACAGCAATAATGCTTTGCTCACACAGATCCATGTCCATTTCTGTGGAGGGAAGGACAGAAGATGCAACTGTGTCTTTAGGCCAGTACATTTTGATTGAGGGCGATGATGATGACAATCCCTTTGTGGCACGACTTCGCAAACTATACACTGATGGTAGGAATATGCCCCATTTTTATGCAAAATGTGTACATTTGCAAGCATTCAGACAGTAACCTGTGTTGGTTTATGTAACATTTGTACCCAGATTTAGGAAAGAAGAAGACCGCAGTAGTGCAGTGGTTTGTGCGGATGTGTGAAGTACCTCATAATAAACGCAAGCTCTTGGGCAGAGATCCCCATCCACAAGAGGTATTTTTCTACCAGGACCACTCTTGTGATAATGAGGTGGATGGAGAGACCATTCTTGGAGCAGTACAGGTAAGCTGGCATGGTATGGTTGTAGGATTTAAATTATGAAGGGATTGCTCATGTTTGTATATGATGAATGTGCATCACACTACGATCAAGAAATGCTTGTGTAGTTGATTCAAATTATTTATTCTATTTTTTTAAATGTAAAAAAAAGTAATTGAATTGATAAAAGTATTTACTATTATTATGTTTTTTACTATATATGATTTAAAATGGTATTTATATAATGAAATTTGATATGATTTTTTAAATAACATTAATAATTATAATTTATTATTGTTATTTCCATTATATCCAATAATAATTTATAACTTTGATTCTAGATTGAGCATGTCCCAGCTGAGGATTCTTTCCCAGAGCACAAGAGCAAAGACATACTATTTGTCAAACTCTTGTGGGATACCAAATCCTTCAGAGAGTTGGATCCTGAGCTGATGCAGCCCCCTCAGAGCCCTAAATCGCCCCCACCATCTTCACGGGGCCCTCAGACTCGTGCTCTTCCAACCCCAGACCCCTCGGTAATGAAACGGGCCATGTCAGTCACCCTCACCCGCGGCAGCATGAGCACTGGCAAAATGAACTCCATTGAAGCAGAGTCTCTTCACTCTACCTCCAAACTCTCTGCCGCTAAAGCTCTTAGTGCAAAGAGGAGAAGCCGAGCTTCCTCTGGGCCACATGTTCGCAAGAAGCTGGACTTGTGCAGTGAGTGGCATCCATCTGCATATATTTTGCTTTTAAAGGAATAGTTCACTCAAAAATTACAATTTGTGGGTAATTAACTACATCCAAGATGTAGATGAGTTCATTTCTTTATCAGAACAGATTTTGAGAAATTTAATGGCATCTCCTGCCCACCTGTGGATCCTCTGCAGTGAATGGGTGCCGCCAGAATAAAAGTTCAAATACCTGATAAAACATCACAATAATCCACAAGTAATTCACACAAATCCAATGTATTGGGACTCGAAAAGCAAAGTGTTTGTAATAAATTACCACAATTAAAGCAATTTAACTTTAAACCATTGCTTCTAACCAAAATAACAATCCATAATCTATAATAGCACTTCCTCCAGTAAAATTCCATCACCTGTTGTCCTCTCACATCAAAATCCACCATCATATTTGTTAAGAACTGTTTTGGACAGTTTTTGCTTATAAATGGTGATTGATCTGTGCATATTTCTCTCCTGATTTAGATGAGACAACTTATTTTTTCCTGGAGAAAGAAATGTTATGGATAAAGAACTCGTATTTTATCCAGAAGCAACAGTTTGAAGTTAAAAGGTCTTAATGATGGATTTGTTTATTACAAACATGCTTTTTGCTTCAAAAGACATTAATTGATAGAATAGAGTTATGTGGATTACTTGGTGAGCAAGTGTTATTTTGTGTGAACTAAAGGGCAACTGTTCTTTATGGGGGAACTATTCCTTTAATGGTTTCAAAAGCACCAAACTGAACCGACCTGTGTTTCTCTTACATTATGGTAGGTCCAACTAAAAGCATGTCCCGAGATGATGTTCTGGGGGAGATTCTTGATGAACACACAGAGAAGACGCTGACGTCTAAGTTGGACACGTCTCCAACGGGTCGCATCTCTATTTCTATTAGACTAACTCCACTAAATGTTAATGAGGAGGAACGTATCTCTCCTCTGTCCTCACACAGTCCAGATAAGCCCAAACTGACTGCACATCACAAAGACGATGCAACCAGGTACATCTATTTACGTTGGAAATTATGTATTGCTTCGTTATGGTCTTATATATGGCTTAGTAATTCTACTTGGTACTGTGCTGATTGTTTTAGTTAGAAATAAGCAAATCTGTTTTGTTCTTCACACGTTGAAGACTGTTTTAATATACTATATCTATATAAAACTAAACTATAAGTAGAGTCTAGTTATAAAAGTCCTGCTGCCCTCCTAGTGTCTTTCTTGGGGTGCAGCCAGTTGGGGATGATGATCCAGAGCCACTAATTAGCACAAGCAGAACTCCCCGGAAGAGAGAGGCAACCCCTAGGAGAGCAGGTCTAAGAGGCCTGAAGTGAGTCATGTTCCTCTATTGCTCCACAGAGGGGATACAGACTCATTTTTTTTCTGGATGGGCTTTGGCTATCTTTATTAAACACAAAGGTGTTATGTAGCCATATTTATTTATTTTTCACACTTAATGCATTGTTTGAGTACACAACTACTTTCATCCAGACCAGTGCACTGGTGGCCCCTGCTTCACTTTCTTTATGCATTGATATGTTTAATTTGAGTATGAATCGACATGCAGAGTAACCTAAATGTGTTTTTTTCAAACAAGGGCAAGAACTCCATCCAGGAGGAAAGATTCAACTGCAGTCAAAGAACTAGCACTGGCTGCTTTGTAAGTGTTGCAATTGCCTATTGTGATATTGCAATCAAAAACAATGTTGTGAAGTTTTGTGTACAGTTTTTAGAAATTGAAAAACATTTTAATCAGTTGACCAGTGGGGGGCAGCATATAACTTAAGATTGTGTTGTCATACAGTAATTTAATAGCACTCATCCATGACCAGTTTTTGAGGCAAGCAGACAAATTTCTCAACAGCCATGTTTAAAAAATCTTTCTGAATGCACATGGGTTTTATTTTAATAATATCTGTTACGTTGTAAGGTGCATTTAAACTTGATTGGTTAGGGGCATGTAATTGTAACTTGCAATGATATTAAAATCTATTACATGTGACACATGTTTGGAGAAAAACTGAGACTTTTAGCTGCATCACTAATAATTGAAAAAACTATTTTTTATTAATTCAATTCAGCAGGCATGCACATGTTCTTGGGAAAACATGACTTTTGCCTTGTAACCTGTAGTAGTGAATAAGAGGCATGTACTGTGCAGTATGTAAAATGTTGACCTCCTTTGGCATTTAAGTTCCTATGGCACCATTTGGACAGTTTTACCTTATTTTCTAATCTATAAATTCAGTTATCCAGACCAAGTTGAAGTTATTGCATTTACCTCTTATATGATCTTGCAATGGTGTGAGAGTAATAGATTGTGGTTAAACCTGGCATGCATGCATACTACTTGTCATAGTGTTATTTTTTTCTCTCTTTTCTTCATATTCCTGTTAACACACTGATAGAGCTGAAGAGGAGCATGAAGATTCACCCACCGAGACTGCTGCCACTCCTCGCTCTAAAAGGAAATCTGCCCAACTTGTGTCCTCACGCATCAGAAAGCAGCTGTAGGTCCCACTAAGACTGTGAATCTGTGAATTAAAATACACACATGCATACATACTTGGGGCTGTTCACACAGGATGCTTGCATTCAAGCTGCATTGTCTAACTTGATTGTTGATTTGCATTTGATTAATCTACTTTTAATTAAATGATCCATGTTATTATCTGTTTTTACAGAAATTTATTAGGCAACAAGGTTGACCTGCTGTCAGATGGTGATGATGGTGATGATGATGACTGCTTCGTACCTACTAAAACTGATCTGCAGAGTAGCAGCGATGAGGAAGAGGAGGCAAAGATTGACAGCGAAGATGAGCTTATAGTAAAGAAGCGTAGAGGATCCCGAACACCCCGGTCTACAGAGAAAACCCATGTCTCTGCTAGAACCCCACGGAAAACGCCCAGCAAGAAGGTTCAAAGAAGTAGATTTTTGCTATGTCTTCCTAATAGCAGTTAATGTGCCTTCACAAAACCAAATCTATATTTCAGATGAAGAGAACACTGGATGTGGCAATTAATTTAACTTTTAATTTTAACTCCAGACTGCTCCAGCCACCCCACGTACACCACGTCATGCCACTCCCAGCATACCCAGCAGGAGTGCACCGGCCAGGAAGCCAGGGAATGTTCTGGAAGAAGCACGGGCACGGTAAGCAACTCCAGACTATAGTCCCATAAAGTTGTCTGTTTAACCAGTAAAACTATACATTTACATTGTCAACATGATTTTTATTTATTTATTTATTTTTATAAAAAAAAAAATATTTAATTGACAGTAAAGACTTTATTGCAGATAAATGCTGTTGTTTTGAACTTTCTATTCATAAAAGAATCCTGAAAAAAAAAAAAATACAAAAATATTAAGCAGCACACCTGTTTTCAACATTGATAATGATAAGAAATACGAAATGTTTCTTAATCACCAAATCAGAGTATTAAAGTGATTTCTAAAATATCATGTGACACTGAAGTCTTGGCTGCTGAAAATTCAATTTTGTCATCAGAGTTATAAATGGAATTTTAGAATATATTTAAATAAAAAGTTTTTAAACTAAAAAAAAGTTTTACTATATCTTTTTTATTTTAAAAAAAATGTCTGTTTTATTTTTGCAACAGGTTACATGTTTCCGCTGTTCCTGAGTCTTTGCCGTGTCGAGAACAAGAGTTCCAGGACATCTACAACTTTGTGGAGAGTAAAGTCATTGATGGCACTGGAGGGTAAGATTCAGATTTAACATCCATCTTTTTTTTCATAAAGGTCATAAAGGTTTTTTTTTTTAACAGAAAAAAAAAGTTGATAAAGTTAATGTTTCTTCTGCAGATGTATGTATATATCAGGTGTTCCTGGTACTGGTAAAACGGCAACAGTACATGAGGTGATCCGGTCCCTTCAGCAGTCTGCTGAACAAGATGAGATCCCTCACTTCCGCTTCATCGAGATCAATGGCATGAAAATGACAGACCCACACCAGGCTTATGTACAAATACTGCAGGTCTGTATGCTGCCTCCTCCCCTATAATTTTGACAATTTCCTAATTTTTTATACTCTTATGTAGTATTTTCTATGAATTTATGCTCTGATTCTGCTCTGGTAGAAACTGACTGATCAAAAAGCAACACCTGATCATGCAGCTGCACTACTGGAGAAACGCTTCAGCGCTCCCGCACCCAAAAAAGAGACAACTGTGCTTCTAGTAGACGAGGTGAGACATTTGTTACTAGTGACACTAATAACATCACCTATGTTGCATGTTTCTAGCTAATCGTTTATTGTGATTAGCTGATCTAAATCGGTCTAGATTAGTCAGGTTCTCAACCTGTTTGACTTGAAAGGCCCCCAGCCTCCTGTTGGTCAACACAACATTCAAAGCCATCCCATAATTGCTATGACATTTTCAGTATTCCTTCTGTAATTATAAAGCTGCTTGTTTTCAAACTTTTTTATAAATGGATTAAATTAATTTCATGATTTCAGAAGTTTCAAGAACTGTATGCTCTTCAATAAAAGTTGAATAGTTATTGAGGGGAAAATAAGAAATAGGATTTGAGTTGGTATCTTTGTGATTTATTAATGTCATTATTTTTAAATCATTCTGCAGGTTCCAAAAATCAGCTTGACCTTAAGCTCATATGAACTGTTTTTTTTCTCCAAAATACTGCTGGAAAATCTTTTTGTCATTCAGATGTTGGTCTTTACCATGACCTCTTTTTTTTTTAGTTTCTTTTATTCTGCTCATTTCCTGTCAATCATTGGGTTATTTGTACTTTAAATATTATATCTGTGCAGTCCTCTCCAATCTGAAAGAATATCTCTTTTTATTTATTTATTTATTTAATTGTTTTTTCAGCTTGACCTCTTGTGGACCCGTAAACAAAATGTGATGTATAACTTGTTTGATTGGCCAACAAGGCGCAACGCTCGTCTGGTGGTTCTTACCATTGCAAACACTATGGATTTGCCTGAGAGGATCATGATTAACCGTGTGGCCAGTCGACTGGTAAAACCATTTTACAACATAGAGATGCCCTTCAGTTATGATTGAAAGGACTTTGGCTGCTGCAAATAATGGAAATAAAACCTAAATGTAATTTGTTTATCTTCAGGGACTAACAAGAATGTCCTTCCAGCCATATACCTTTAAACAGCTACAACAGATCATCACATCGAGGCTGAACAGAGTGAAGGCTTTTGAGGAAGATGCTCTCCAGCTAGTCTCAAGAAAGGTGTGAAACCATGTTATCTTGGGCATTGGGGTTACCTCTTGAGCGCTCTAGTGGTCTCTGTACTGATTTTGGGCTACAAGATGTTATTAATTTAAATGAACATGTGGTCATCTCATGTTATTATGATGTATCAGTAAGAGATTGTGGTGTTCTAGGTGGCAGCGCTTTCAGGTGATGCACGACGTTGCCTTGATATCTGCAGACGGGCCACAGAGATTTGTGAGCACGCTGGAAGTCAGAAGAACGGCAGTGGATTGGTGGGGATGAGTCATGTGATGGAGGCTTTGGATGAGATGTTCTCCTCTTCCTACATTGCAGCTATCAGGTGAAAAGAAAAGTGAAAGAACTATGAACTATCATCAGTTATATGCACATTGTTCCTTAAGGTAATAAAAAACAGAAATGTAATGATTCGGCTCCAATCAGACTTCCATTCTTTTTATGTTGTTATTGTAGGTGCGCTTCTGTTCAGGAGCAGCTTTTCCTGAGGGCTGTTATTGCAGAGTTTCGTCGACTGGGTCTAGAAGAGGCCACTTTCCAACAGGTAGTTAACTTATTTATAACAACCCTCATTCTAAACAGGATCTATATTATACTAAATAAAATTTCAGGAATTGTATAACCTAAAAGAATGAATGTATGTTTATTTTCTTCTCCACAGGTGTTTGTTCAGCACCAGGCTCTGTGTCGTGTTGAGGGTTTGCAGCCGGTGAGTGTGTCTGAAGGACTGGCCGTCTGTCAGAGACTGGGTTCATGTCGCCTGCTTCTCCTTGAGGGAAGCCGCCTGGACCTGTTTCTCCGGATCCGACTCAATGTTAGTCAGGACGATGTGCTTTATGCATTGAAGGCTGACTAAAACTCAGACCTACCAAGTCACACGCTCCAACTGGCAACCTGTGTGGATCCCCACTGGGTCTGTCCACTTTTTGGACAGTCAATGAGCAGATTTTACCTGGAGCTTCACAGTTAAATACTTATAAATGGAATGTGAGTTATTGTCCCAAGTGTGTTTTGAATAAATTATAACATTTTAATGCTTAAAATTATGTGTAGTTCTATAAATAAGTTTTAATTGTACATTTTGTGTATTCTAGCCACATTTGTGCGTTAGATCATGTCTTTCAGTTCACTCTTTAATGTATTTAGAATATTTTCACAAAGGCTTTATTCTAAAGTAGTTTTTAAGTATTTTAGTGTGGCAAAGCAAGACTCACACATTTGTTGTTTCATTTAATGGTTCTGTCAAGGTAAAATGTACAATTTGTCATAATATGCACCAAAAAGTTGGATATTTTTCAGATTTTACTTGTGATGTCTTGATACAATAAAGCTATTGACTGATCAGACCTGATCATGAGACATACATTGCTTTGTAATCAGTGTTACAGACAACATATTACAAATATAACAAGCATAATAATTGCTAAAGATTGATTAAAACAAATATAGCCAAAATGTATAACAGTTCAGTTTAAGGAATATTCAGGGTTAAATCACACACTTAAGCACTATGCAAAATACCAATAACATCCGTAATAACAAAAAAAAAAACTATTACTGATTTTTTTTTATTTATTTTTTTAGGTATAGCAATAACACTTACCCATCATGTTAACATAAGACTGGTGTGATAAATGTTTTTACCAACATTGTCTGTGCAAAGTGCAACCCTTAACTTTACCATATAAACCTGTTAACATTTGTATGACATCAATTTAAACACCAAGAAAAAATCATTTATACTCCACAAACAGGAATGATGAACACAACCAAGATGTTCATCTATAACCCATAACTTTAAAGCTAACATTTTAAATATTTCACTGAAGAATCGAAAAGTTTCTACAAAGAATACAAATGTCACATTTTTGTTCTTGAAGCCACAAAATACCCCACAGACATCTATTAATGTACATGTTTGAGTTTGCAAACCGATAAGCAAGTTGAACTTTGACAACATGCCATTGATGGTTGTTTTCTATTTGTAAACTAAAGTTGTATTTCATCTGAAATATACTGTTTATATGATCCACATTCACTTTCATATTATCTTTGAAGGTCTTTTGCAATCCAGTGGTCTGACATTTGGCATGTCTAGATATTCTTGAATGTTTTGGTTTGTGGTGTGATGAAACTTAAGTGCAGTTCCTTCTTGCTGATGACTAATGTTTATGCATTGAACAATCTCCACTTATCTTGTCTGGTCCTTAAGGTCTCACATGCTGCTTCTCTCATTCTACAGAAACTTTGAATTTGTGAGTAAGGTTTCATCCAAAACTTTATATATATACATGCTTATGAGCTTAATTTATGACAAATTGAACCTCACTCTCCACTTGCTTCATACGCTATTGCTGTGATCTCCATATTGGTATACTGGCGGCAGGCTGAGTGATACTCTTCAAGATCAGACTGTTCTGCCAAAAGGAGATAGGAATGGTTGAGAATATTTGTGCTGCATTCTGGGAAGGTGGTAGAACAGGTACTGGGGCAACAGTGTAGTTTTTCATTAGCCAGATGAGATAAAGCAGCATCCCCATACACATAGTCATTCCCAGTAAAGCATGGGATCATATCATTGTCCAAAATGACATAATCTTGAGCCATCTCCAAATCCTCTCTGAAATTCTCCTTATTTTTTACATCAGCTAAGAAGCCACGATCAGGGAGAGAAAAACATGTGGACTTCTTACAGGATTTTACTGAAGTTTCTCTCTCGGGCAGAATCTCCAATACTGATGTAGCAGTGTCATTGTCACTGTCACATTGCTTGATGTTGAATGTTGGCTCCTGAATTGAAGACAGTATAATGACTAATATGAGAAACACCCTAAAAAATCATTTTGTTTAAATTCTAAATGAATCATAATGCTTTAATTTGCAATTTTTTAAAATAGCCACAGAAATGTTTTATACTTTTTTTTTAAATAAAAAAACATGCTAATAATAGGTTAATTAATTATATATTTTTAAAAAGTAGTTTTAAAATTCAAATTTTCTCCAATTCAAAATGATCAAAGCAGATATTAATTACCCAATGTGATCCACTGATATCAGTCAGAAAGCTTTCCAGCACCTTGTTAAGGTTTGGGACTGATGGCCACAAGGACTTTTTGAACTTCCTAATAGAGTGAAAACAGGACATACTTTACATTTCTTTGTATTCTTTACATATGTTTTAAGTCATAGAACATAGGTTCAATGCATAGTGTATTCTAGAGTAATTAGGTGAGAATTACATTACCGGAAGTATCTGGAGAAGAAAGAGATCATTGCAGAAGCAATGATAAGCAGAGCCACTGGTATACAGACAATGAAGATCCACTCTGTGATAATAAATGAAATGGTTTAAGTTTCAGAATTGTTAAGCATTGTTCATGATTCAGAATCAGAAATTTCTACCTTTGCCTAAAGGTAACAGGGTGGTGAGAGGTTTTGACCAGTCACTCCAGTCTCCACTGTACACCGATCCATTGGGTTGGGCTCGAACCTGGATAGTGTATTGACTCCCTCTGTGTACATCCAAGCAAGTGCTGGTCTTGGAACTGGGTGTTGTAAAATCCTACCAGAGAATTTAGTTTCAACATGTGTTATGTGGCTATTTATCCGCTCGCATTAAATTCAAGGTACTGATGTTTGCCTACAAGACCACAACTGGCACTGCACCAATATACCTAAACTTGCTAGTTCAAACTTATGCGCCCTCCAGAAGCTTGCGTTCTGCAAGTGAACGACGCCTTGTGGTGCCATCCCAAAGAGGTACCAAATCACTCTCACGGACCTTTTCCTGGACTGTGCCCAGCTGGTGGAATGACCTCCCGATCTCAATTCGAACAGCTGAGTCTTTAGCCATTTTCAAAAAACATCTAAAGACACATCTTTTTCGCCAGCACCTGACTAACTAATACTAACACTTACCTATTCTATTTAAAAAAAAAATAAATCCTAGCTACGTGTACTGTGCTAGACTAACTGAGACTTGTCATGGCACTTGTATACTGTTGCTCTCTCGATGGTCTGATTGCTTCTATTGTTCTCCTCATTTGTACGTCGCTTTGGATAAAAGCGTCTGCTAAATGATTAAATGTAAATGTAAATGTATTTAACACATCTGAATGAAGAAAGTCATTAAATAACTAATATAAATGTGTTCATATCCATCTGTCCACTATCAATGAACACTGAACTATTTAAATGCACTGAATTTCTCGTTTCATGTGATTGAAACTCACCTTCCACTCACTCTCTCCTTCCCGCTGGTATCGGATCTGGTACTTTAGATACTGCGAGATCTTCAAAAAGGGTGGATCCCATGTTAAACAAAGCCGTCCTTCCTCAGGCTGTGCCTTCAGACCTTCTGGAGGCCTTGTCTGGACTGTCAAAAACAGCATAGAGACAGACCAAAAGGCAATTGTTTTTAATATGACCCTTACAAAAAGTGCTGTGGTACAGTGCTGGTAGGCCTTCTAGATACCATGAAACTCTGAGTTAAAGGAGGCCTGGGATGGTTGCAACACTTTTTGCTGTGTCTGCAACTCTGTGGTTTTTTGAGTCATGTGTCTGAAATTTTGATATCATTTTCTCACATCTGCCTCAAGTTATGCTGACAAATACAACGTATTCCTATCTGTGTAGATAAATGTCAAATACATGCTAATGTACATAACAAAAACAAATAGGAGACTTTTTATATTAAAACTGCAATCAAGACGAAAAAAAATATTGAATAGAAAGTCTCTCCTACCATCATGTATTCACATGGTACTAAATTGTTACAATATTCAAGTACCATTATATTTACATGGTACTTTGCTCAGTTTATAGGGTGTTTTATTTGGACAACATATGGTGGCTAACATGGCTTTCAGCCATTTCTTATTTTTTACTTACTGCTGCTGATCATACTGAAAGTTTCTGCATAAAACGTTCGACCGAATGGATGTAATCCAACGCGGAGGTAAAACTGATAGATACTGGACTCTTGCCCATACAAGACACATTGATGGACAGTGTCGTTGTCTCTGGAACACAACTTCCAACTATCCCACAGACTTCTGAAACACCAGACAAGAAGGACTGCAGTTAACAAACCAAACTAACTGATATGCTGGGATTTCTATAAGATGTAACAAAACATGACACCTGTTTATTTGTCTGTAGTGGAAGCTGTATCTGCAGTCATCATAAATGTCTCCTCTCCAATGGCATAATACTTGATGCAGATCTGGAGTGTGGCACCGCAACTTTATGTCACCTGAAAATTAGCCAGATACTGAAAGGTGACTGGACATTTTACTGTTATTTTACCTGGGTAAATGTATTTGCTTGTAGTAGGGGATAGTTCACCTGAAAATGAACATTGTCATAAATTACTCACTCTCATGTTCCAAATGTCCATGACATATATTTTTTTAATGGAACGCAAAAGAGATAACCAGAATGACAGTTTCAGTCACCATGCACTTTCATTATAAGGGAAAAAATGCTAAGAAAGTGAAAGAGTTCCCAACATTTTGTCTAACATTGTGTCACTGAAAAAAATGTCTAATTGACTTAGTTTACCAACACCAACCAAAACAAGCACTACATTTAATAAAAGAGCGCAAATTTTACAGAACCTTCATATTTAATGGTATTTAATTATTTGTAGATTACATTTAATAGATTGCACTGTTTGTAACAGATTTGCAAAATGTGTCAAATACATGTTTGGACTGAGTTTGCAATTTTGACCAACAGCTGCTAATATGGTGAGGTGGTGTTATGAGTGCTTCGAAGCAGTGAATCATTTTGCAAGGAAAATGGTCCAATTGATTCAGACTTCTGAAAAACTTTGCTTCTCGCATCACTATTAATGTGGGAGACATTTGTTTTTAAAGTTTGTCAAATTAGTTTAGAAATTTTAGTTTTAATTTTAGTTAGAAATTAAATTAGATATCCACAAGCAAAACTGTATTTTACACTTTGTCTGAATTGTGCCTGTGAAATGTTGGATGGACAGAAAATCTTATGACGGAGTCAATGATTATTCTTTGTTTTCTGTAAAATCTTTGCAAAGACTGCCACACCATTTAGACACTAACATGATTTTTCAGCGTCAGTGTAAAATACAGTTTTGCTTGTGGATATCTAGCAGTAGTTATTTTTTTAAAAAGTTATTTTTTACTTTCAACAACACGTTGTAAGACGCAGCCCTGAGCACTGCATGCACTGATAAGTGCTGTCATTGGAAATCACCCCTAACAGATGAAAGGATAGTAAGACAAAGATATTGCTTTCCTCAGCAGACATTCAAACTAATGTTTTATTGTGAATATGAGATTGAGCTGAAGAATGAATGCTGTATCATATGCAGGCAATCACACTCACTCAATCCATCTCTCTCTCATAATACTCTACTCTACATAATACAGTGAGCTTTTAATACAGTAATGCAATGTTCCTTCGTTGCTTGTTTCTTATGTATTTACGCACTCGTGCCATCGTGATACAAATGAGCAATATCACACAAGTAGCCGTGCGATATGGCTGTATATCGCCACGCTATGATTACCTATGGCCAAATCAAAGCTGTGCCTATATACAGCCATATCACACTGCTACTCGTGTGATATTGCTAATTTATTATTTTATTTTGTTTACATAATATATGTATGTGTGCTGTGTATATTTATTATGTATAAATACACATACATGCATGTATGTTATATATATATATATATATATATATATATATATGTGTGTGTGTGTGTGTGTAAACATTTTTTATGTTTATATATTAAACATATTTATTTATAATATAAATTATATGAATATAAATATAGACATGTAAATACATGTAAATATTTTCAAAATATATACTGTATGTGTGTATTTATATATACATTATAAATATACACAACATATATTATGCAAACAAAAACTTTTATTTTGTATGCGATTCATCTTTTGACAGCACTGATCAAGTGACTGATCACTGATAATGTTTTAGTAATGAGTTCTAACTTTAAAAACCTTTAGCATAAAGAGGGACTGAGGCAACATTACTTTGTCCTCTTGTGGAACACTTCCTCAAAATGTAATTTTTCTGCTTAATTTTCTCACAATTGCCACACAGTGTGCTGTGACAGAGGTTGTGTTGATGCTAAATGAGGAAATGATCCTGCATTTCATTAAATCCAGACTTGAATAGTTGAATAAAAGTAGGCTAATTTGAAATATGGCAGAGATCACACTGTTTCAAGGGTCCAAATAAAGGTTGGTGTCGCTCACACCACACTCTTTTCAGCTCTCACCTGCTGTTTGTGGCACCATAGCTGTTACAGGACTTGACCAGTCACTCCAAAAAACACCTCCAGGCTTGACTCTCATTTGCACTGTGCAGTTCTCTCCTGCGACCAGAGACACAAGCTTATGGGAGTGTTTTGACACCTATGAAGAGTGAGTGTAGACTGCATTTAGTAAATGAACTGCTTCTCTATGTACTACAGTAATATTATGATAAGGGTATGTGTCAGACTCACCAGTTTAACTGTGCTTGATGTGTTTTTGGATCTGTAACGAATTTCATACTGCATGTTCATAGGAAATTGTTTTATTTTTTTCCATTCAACTAACATTTGGCCCACGTCGCCAGTTGGATGAAGGGAAATATTTGTTGGAGGATACAGAAAAACTTGGAGAAAGACAAACAGATATATTTCATTTTAATTCTATCAAGAATGAAAACTTCAAAGTAAATTGTTGTTGTTCTCCTGTTGCACTTACGCTGATCCTCCACACTGACTGTGCGATTGTAGATGGTTGTGTTGGTGTCTCTGTCTATCACTCTTAGGTGCATCTCGACATACATGAAGACGTCACTTGATGGGAATGTGCAAATATGCAGGACCTTTTTCTCCTCATAAGTTTGTTGTTTCACATCACATCTTTTTTCTTCTGATGATCTGTATGATAGAAACATGTTTGCTTGAAGAAGGTCCTCAACCACCATGGGTGATACATCCCCACATCTCATAATTTTTCAGATTTTTAAAAAATCTATTCTTCAGTGACCTAACAGACTCAACTTTACAGTAAATGATTCATTAATTTGAATTTAAGCTTAATATACAGTAGATGATGAAAGTACTTAAAAAGTCCTTATTCATACATTTCATAGAAAAAATAATAGGACTTTCCAGCAGGTGCTTCCCAAAAGCAAGTGAAGGCTTCTAGATCCCTGGTGAAACATTTTGGGTCCTTATCCATAGCCAAGAGAGAAAAATCTGAGAATGAAAAAAATATTTAATGTAGCTACAGTACTAATAAAATGCATAGTTTCATCTAGCATTCACTGGAGATTTTACACTTTGCTCTACTAAATGCACCCTCAACATTCATATCTTGAATTAACACTTTTTTTCACTACTAAAACACAACTAGAACAGCTATAACAACTCTTCAGCAGAATTAACTTAACATACTCAACAGATAAGTGCACAATCAACTAAAATAAAATGGACTAACTCATGTGTCTTACCTTGCTTTGATAGGTGAAGCTCTAAATGCACCGGCTTGATCAGACAGGAAAGAAGTATCCACCAGGTGAGTGCTGAATCCATCATGTACACAGGGCATCCATTCATATGACTTTTTAAATCTCTAGATATGTTAGTGTTCAGTACTTTATGTTTTTAGAAGAGGGCGGGGAGGTTGGTAGGTGGTCATCAGACGGGGCCCAATGCAATAGGAAGTGGTTGCACTGGGGATTGAGGCAGGCACCCGGACTGACAAAGTGCCTCCTTCACACACACATATATACAAGTGCTGACACAGAACTTGCAAAAAAAAAAAAAAAAAAAAAAAAATATATATATTATATATTACATAACAAAATGTGTAGACGTATATGGTCCAGTTAAAGAGGTCGCACTTCATATTTAACACCCCAGCTCTGACAAATTATAATTATTGGTTCCTTTTTTGGTACTGTGTCTTTCGAACCATGAGAAGTGCAATATTAAAATTTCTGTCTAGAGTGCGGTTATGACAAACATACCCATGAAACTGGGTAAAATGTGAACATACTGATGCTTTTGACTCCTTTTGACTATATATATATATTTGTATGTTAAAGGCAGCTTGGTTCATCTACCAACAAAAGAAAGTAGCTAGATATTTAATATTAAATGCAATACTTGACTGTGGAGTTTAAGGGTGGGGGGTCTGATGTGTGTGTGTGAGTTGGAGGAAACTGAGTTGCCATACCCTGACTGACAGCTCCTGGTCCTGTGGCAGAATAGGAGGAAATAACCTTGACAGATCAGCAAGCTGCAGCAGGGAAGGGGCCTGACCTCAACCCCACTACTTAAAGGAGCGAAAGAAAGAGTGAGTACTTTCTGTTCCATAGCCTAATCTACGGTTGTCTCCAAATGCCTCTGAGATGAGTCCTGTCACCACATAGATGCTTTATTTATCAAAGTAAAGACATTCTCTTAACGTACTTAAAATGATTACAGGATGGCTATAGTGTGTCATACATAATAATAGGACTTTCCAGCGGGTGCTTTAATATGTAAAAAAAACATTAAAAAGATCTTTAGTGGCTTTTTACGGTCTGATGAACAACATAAACATTATGTACAGAACTCACTAAAGCTAAACAAATGAGTTTCAATAAGGACAATACATCGCGTTCTCAAGTGCTACATTGAAAAATACTGGCGTTTTTGTCCACGGAATGAACTGCGTTTGATGAATGTACGTTTCAACAACCTCACACAATGATTCTCCCGATAAAAGATGGAAAAGAAGTTCAGTGCATGGTCCAGATCCCCACAGACCCAGTGTGCTACATCTGTAGCTTATTTTGTAGGTTCCATTGAGTAATCCAACATGTCCTGAGATATGAATCCTTCTAGAATCTAGTCACAGCTCATAAGAGTGTCCTTTCACAGTCTGTTCTCTATAGCCATGTGGTTTTGGTGGAGTGTCTCTTTGAACAATGGAACCTGACCACAGGGGAGTGACAGTAGCGCGAAGCCCTACTGTGATGAGCCTCCCTTGGGTTATGAACCCTTCTTGGGTCTGGGGGGGCTGGTAGTCAGGCCTCTTCAGCTGTAGCATCTATTCCAGCATAAGTGAAGTTCTCAAAGAGAGCCATGTTGACATAGGCCTGGATGAAAGGTGAGAATTAGAGGTTGGTTGATGGCTACATGCAGAACTGCTACGTTTTTGCTATTTCCATGAAATGCACTTTTACATAGCATATTAGAATGATTTCTGAAGAATCATGTGACAATGAAGACTGGGGTAATGGCTGTTCAGCTTTGCCATCACAGGAATTAATTACATTTTAAAGTATATTAAAATTGAGAACAGTTCTTTTAAATTGTAATAATATGTTACAATATTACTGTTTTTATTGTATTTTTGATCAAATCAAATTGAGACCACCTAGCAACCACCTATAACCACATAGCAATTCCTCTGGTAAAAAGCCACAAAACCTCCACAACGGTGGTCTGAGTTTTACATATGCAAGCATCAGTCTGTTTTTCCTTACCTTCCGTGCCTCTTGCATCCTATTGAGCTGGACAGATATTTGCGAAAATGGCGGTCGCTCATAGGGTCTATCTCGCCAGCACTGCCTCATAAGTTCATACCTATATGGATTATTAATTATTAATACAACTGCAGTCGATCAATATGGAAAATGACTACAAGAACGCATGAGTGTCTGTGCTTACACTTCATCATCACAGTTCCTGGGCTGCTCCATTCTGTAGCCCTGAGGAAGCTTCTCATAGAGCTCAGCACAGGTCATCCCACAGTATGGAGTCCCACCTTGAGGAGAACAGATTCATAGCGTTCATCTGGCTGAAACATGTTTATAATGCAGTAGAGAACAAGTTATTCAAATTGTTATGAACAAACTTACCTAAACTTACAATTTCCCACAGAAGAACTCCAAAAGACCACCTGAAAGACCAAGGCAGATATTTTAATTAAAGAAGAATCAGGTTTAAGAAGAAAAAGATGTGTAAAATAATCTGTAAAATCTCTCTGATGGCGGAAAAAGAAATGGAGGGCAACTGAATGGAACAGACAACGGAGGTCTCACAATAGTTATTTTTAAACTTGATGTAATGTCTTAAAAGAAACAGTGTTCATGGTGCAAGACTCAACGCAATGACTAACATCTATTTAGCACGTTTACACACTGTTTTTAACTGTGAAAAACAGCTCAAAAACACAAGAACACATTGAACCTGAACTGCACTACCTTTCAAAAATTTGGGGTCAGTAAAATTTTAAAATAATATTTTTGAAAGTCTCTTATGCTCATCAAGGCTGCATTTATTTGATGAAAAACACATTAAGAACAGTAATAGTGTAAACTATTATTGCAATTATTACAAACTCTTCTCTATTTTAATATATTTTAGCATTTTATATATTTATAGATATGATGGCAACACTCCAGTCTTCAATATCACATGATCTTTCAGAAAATATTCTAACAGGCTGATTGGTGCTCAAGTAACATTGAGTAACATTTCTTACTATTATCATTGTTGAAAACAGGTAATATTTTTGTGTAAACAGTGATAAAAAAAAAAATTCAGGATACTTTGACGGGTAGTTCAACAGCATTTATTTGAAATATTTAAACTTAAATTTTTTTTAAAGCATCCTTGCTGAAAAGTATTTAATTTATTTGAAAGAAAAAAAATATTGACCCCAAACGGTAGTGTAAAATTAGAGAAGTTATGGGGGATGAACTGCAGTTACTGTAGATTGCTATATGTTAAAGCTAACGCTAATGTTTGAGTGTGACAATCAAACTCAGGCTTTGTGGGAAATCAATAACAGGCTGATCTAATGGAGAAAACTATGCTTGTATGTCATGTTGTTTTTGAAATGTTCAGTGCACAGTGTTCTTGAGTGGGTAAAAATAGGTTGTTTTGACAGAGGCACTGTGGTCTTGTGGAACATGCTACTCTAAATTTGAGCTTCCTGGGTTATGTTATCAGTTCCTTCCTGCTTATTTATCAGTTGTCCATTAAAAATTGAGAAGGATTAAGACATGTTGTTTTGGATTGAAACTTATGGATGCCATAGCACATGGTGTTTTCAAATTTTTATTTGAAAATTAATTATTTTATCTCACATTTTCTTAGAAAATAAAGTGTCAGGCAATAACATTTAATATTCAGGTAATAAGGCATGAGATGTTCAAAGTGATGTTCACATGTGCCAAAACCCCAAAATACTTACACATCACTCTTTGTGGTGTAGACACTGTAGTTTAGTGACTCGATGGCCATCCATCGCACAGGCAGTCTTCCCTGAGACACAGACAGAGAGAAACATTCAACCAGTTTTAAGAGTAATATACACACTATGCACTCAATAGACTGAGTAAGTAAAGGCAAATGAGTTTTATCATCTCATATCATCTCACAGATATGGTACTCACCATGGTCTTTTTCACATACACCTCCTCGCCACGTGAGAGGCCAAAATCTGCGATTTTAGCAACTAGGTTATCTCCCACGAGTACATTTCTGGCAGCCAAATCTCTGTGGATGAACTGTTTATACACAAACAAGATAACCAGGCACAGAGTTAAGCCATTTATATTAATCATATTAATGTAGCATAAAATCTACAATGGCCTCATTAAATTGAAAAAATAAATTTTAAAATATTTAATTGAATAAAATAATTAATAATTTAGAAAATTATTGAAATCAAAGGCTAATAATGAAAGAAATTGCATAACTGCAATATAATAAAATGACTGGGCCAATATGGCAATTAAAGGAATATTCCACCCAAAAATGAAAATTTGCTGAAAATGTAAACATCAGCTGTTTGGACTCTGACGGCACCCATTCGCTGCAGAGGATCCATTGGAGAGGAAGTGATGTAATTCTAAATTTCTCCAAATCTGTTCCTATGAAGAAACAAGTCCATCTACATTATGGATGGCCTTAGGGTGAGTCAATTTTAAGTAAATTTACATTTTTGAGTGAACTTTTCCTTTAATTTTGCTTCTTAAATATACACCCCCATAATCTGAAAAACTTTATACCTGTTTGTCACTAAGGTAATGCATGCCAGTTGCTACATCAGCAGTGAACTGCAAGAGCTGCTGGGAGGTGAGTGTGGAGGCAGTTCCGTGCTCTTTGGCAAAGGCGGGATCGGTCTCTAGGACACGACTCTTTCTTAGGAAGTCCAAAAGATTTCCGTAAGATGCATATTCAATGGCAATGTAAAGGTAACCTGTGGATAACAGAAGCTGTCACACATCTGCACTATTCAATAGAGAAAAATTATATGGCATCCGTGCCAAATAAAGTACTTTGACAATAGTGATTTGAAGCTTTATTAACATTACTATTACACTTCTAGATTTACATTCATCTCTGTGAGGCACATTATTATCTGACCTTATATCTAGGTAAAGCCAATAGGTGGCGCACTCACCTCTGTTTTCACAGGCACCAATTAGATTAATTATGTTTGGATGCTGTCCCAATTTACACAGCACTTCTAATTCACCGGCAAAATCTCGATGGTCATTCTCTGAGGCGAACTCTGCAGGTGCACACAACGGACACACAAAATCACAATCATGTAAAAACAGACTTTGGCTAACAATGCTGTGTTGGCTTGTGTTCTTACCCTTGAGCATTTTAATCGCAGCACTCATTTTTATGCCATCTTTTTTGACCATGGCCTTGATGACCTGACCAAAGTTCCCTTCTCCAATGACATCCTCAAACTTAATGTCCTCCCACTCCAGTATGGGATAGGTGAGGGGCTCCGGGGAAGGCTTTGGTCGCCGGGTCAGTGTGAGAGTCCCCGAGTTGAACTGTAAGATAGTCTCTTCTCCCTGAGAATGCATGTGTTTACATTTATTGAAGAGTAATATGGCTATAGTACTTATAGTTCAGTCCACTTAAACTACATATTACAATGACATGAACTATATGGTTATATATTATTAATTAAAATATGATTAAAATTGTTATATACTGTATAACTGTTCAAAAGTTTGGGATCTTTTAAGATTTTTTCTCAACAAAGACTGCATTTATATGGTTTATATAATTGATTAAAATTGTTAAACATTGTTAAAATCAATGTTGAAAATTGTAATCAGTGCTGCTTAATATTTTTTTAAACCGTGATTATATTTTTCCAAGATTCTTTGATGAATAGAAAGTTCAAAAGAAAAGCATTCAAAAATATATATATTTTTTGTTACAATGTGACAGTCTTTACTGTCAGTTTTTTGATCAATTGAATACATCCTTATTGAATAAAATATTCATTTCTTTCAGTAAAAATATTGCTGACCCCAAAATTTTAAATGGTAGTGTATAAACATAATCATAAAATTCATCATGTTATATAATTAATCATATCTAAAAAATATATTGATGAAGCAGATGTAACTATCCCACTATGTTGAAGAATTAAAATATAAAGTTTATATATAAAGTAGATTTTGTGTCCAAAACATTTTTGCTGCCGCTGTACATACACAATCATAAAAGTAAAAATAAAGTAATAAAGTAAAGTGTCCACTCACAGATCCAGACTGATAGGTGAACGTCCGCTTTCGTTTAATGACAGATTTACGAATGTAGAAGAGAATCAAAAGGGCCAGAAGGATGGTCACACAGGTCACAGCCACTGACCCAACCACAGCCCAAAGAAGCTGATGATCTTCAGCCATTGGCCGTCCAACTTGCTGAGTGGTAGGAATATAGTTGGAGAATCCTGCTTGATATGAAAAACAGTAAGTGCCTTGATATTTCGGCTTTACAGTATGTCTTTCTCACATTTATTCACTCTGGTCACTTACCATCTCCATGTGTCCTGGCTTGTACAATCTTGCTCCACTCCCCTGGCACCTTGGAGAAAGCCCTCACCCTGAACTGGTATGATGTGCTGCCATTGAGGGATGTCACATCCTTCGTGGTTTTGTTGCCATCGTCTGTGTCCACCCAAGGATGAAAGCTGCTCTGGCCCACTGGCTGGTATTCAATGCTGTACTTCACAATGCCTCCATTGGGGTCCTCAGGCGGCTGCCAGTGAAGCCTGACTGCATTGATGGACAGAGCGTCTGCCTGGACGTTCCTTGGAGAAGAAGGACCTGGAGAGAGATCATACGCAATTTTGTCACATCAATTTAATTTCACACTCTTTTGAGTTATTCCTTTGCACAACATCCTGTCTAACATCTAACATTCATGTGCTATTTTATAGTCAGTCACCTACTTGCGCCTACTTGGGGACATGCATGATTTCTGTTTACCCTGCTTATGGATGTGAATATGGTGGGGCTTTGAAGGGGGCCCATGGCTGCCACAGTTTATCAGCCGGACGACCACTTGGTAGTCCCTGTGATACTCCAGATTGTAGAGCTTGATGGAGAGCACATTAAGCAAGGTGGTTTCCTCATGCAGCTTCTCTCCATGTGGTCCATTGAGCTGTACTAAAAAGCCAGTGGCTTTGCGAGACGTGCCAATCAGGGACCACCTGATGGTGGCATTACGGCCCTCCAATGAGCAGGAATCAATCTCCGGCCTGGCCGTGGGCTCTAGCGACACAGAATACGCAATCAGATGCTGTCCGCTGCAGCTGAGCTACGTAAAAGCTATACTGCTCTCAGAGTCAGTCTTTCAGGGTCAAATATTGAATGAAAGTCAACAGTCAAAATATTGTTTATCCATAGACTTGTTTCCAGTCCAGTTTTTGACAATCCATGTCAACCCCATCCAAACCTCCATCTTCAGCTCAAAGAACCCCACTCTTCTCCTCATAAAATGAGGAAATATGCCTCCACTTTTATTTAATCTTTTGAGATGTCACTCAATCAAACAGTTTTGATTTTAAAATATATATTTTTTTATGGATACTGGATATCCATGAATTTATTTTAGGTCAGATATTAAAATTCTGTTTGTTAATGATGGACTTGTGGACACAGACTATTAAAATAGTTTTTGCTAATTGAAATTAAGCTGATATATAATATATAAATACGAGATGAGAAAAGTTTAAAGACATACAATTACTAAAAGTAAAACTGAATTAAAGCTATATAGAAATATATAACAAATGATTAAAAACAACAAAAGCACAATTACTAAATTAATTTGAAATGAAAACTGAAAATATAAAAAGAAAATTCAACATATTAATAAACCCTATGATAGTATATAAATAACACTAAAATAACAATGGTTAGACAGCGGGGTAGGATGATACACTAAGTAGGAAGTAGGACAGTGCCATCTTACCACAATAATGGGGTAGTTTTGTACACCCTATACATTGTATTCCTGTACATGCTAAACTCAAATCTAAATATGTTCTTAAATTAGGCATTTACCCCGATCTTTTCCTACAACCAAGTCATTTTTAATTCTAGTTTGATTGATTCTCACCTGGGCAGTCAGTCTCCATGATTGCCTCTGGACCCAAAGGACCTTCTCCTCCGTCCCCTGGACGAGTGAGTTGTACACGGACACGGTATCTGGTTGAGGGCTTCAAATTCGGTAATGTGATTTGATCACTGCCATACACTAAAAAAAATATGATATGTGTATGACTTTTATAGTATATTGATATGATTCTACACATTGGCATGAACATAATGCAGGAATTCCTACAACCCGAAATGATTTTGGCAAAGTTACCTATAATAGAGGACCAGGAGTCTTCTGTATCCACTGGCTTGTAAAGTAGCTTAGTGGAAATAATGGGACCGTCACCCATATAAGTGTCCACTGGCTTAACAACCAGTTGTTTGCTACTCGTCGACAGCAGTTTAGGAGCAGTGGTTGGGTAGGGTGGCTCTAGTTCACAACAAAGTGCAAATTTAAGGGTCTTTCACTTAGTAAGAACATCGCTAGAATGAATCCATTTTAAAATGAATCTCACCTTTCACAGTTAAGGTAAACTTGAAGGAATCCTGCCCACCATTGGTGGAGACTCGACATTCCCACAAACCATTATGCTCTGCAGACAGCCTTGGGATCTCAAAGTGAGCTGTGCTTTTTTTGGAGTCCATGGTAGTGTGGGATGCCTGAGAAATCAACAGCAGACAATCACAAAGACTGTCACATTAAAAAGATAGACCTATTACTTTCTAACTGTTCATTTTACAAACATTCCTTTTTTCAACTTCATATGAAACTTATACTTTTGACTCTTTCACCTTAAGAACGGTGCTTTCCAGCTTGCGTAGCTCAATACTCATATGGCTAGGCGGTGGATGGCCTGTTGCAGAACATGTGATCTTGTGGCTGGAGTTCAAGTTTCCCTCCAGGTTACTGGCCATGTCCAAAATCTCTGGTGCACGATCTGAAAGAGGGATAAGGTTAGACAAACGGTGCCAAGAGGAACAAACGTTATAGATTTTAGAGCAGATGGAAAAGTAGTTTTGAAGGCTGACCTGATTTCTCACAGTATTGCCCTCTCCAGCCTGTAGGACATTGGCAGCCACTGAATCGATTGCATTTGCCTTTGTTCTTGCAGTTGCAACTTAAAAGACAGTCAGCGCCGTACATTCCTTCAAGACAGGCTATGAAAATAACATTGACAATTCTGTTTTTATTTACTCCGAGGTGGAAACTGGTTTCCACAAAGACTAAAACAAATGGACAGAGCAGTAAGAAATGTTTATCTTGGTCAGACTGATGGAAGCTGAATTTTTACTGGCAGATTCCAGCAGCACCTGTTTAAACTTAAATTCTGAACTGAATCCTTTCTGCTGGGTCCAGATGATACTCTGCATGGACAGAACAGTTATGAAAGGGATGTTATGTTAAACTCACGTTTACGACAGCGATCTCCATGCCAGCCGCTGGCACAAGAACAGCCGTAAGGATCCGTGAGACAGAAACTCAAGCCCTGGCATCCATTCTCCACCATACAGGATTCCTGGCAGTTCCTACCAAACATTCCTTCACGACAGGCTGCAAGACCAAAATAAAAAAAATGATTTGTATGTTTAAGTCCTTAAATGCATAGTCTCTACAGATGCAAATGATCAGTTTCATATAAATGGTTTTCATTTACCTGTCTCACAGCGCATTCCCATAAACCCCGGTGGACAAACACAATCTCCATCTTTGTCATGGCACACGCCTCCATTCAAGCATTCGGGACAGTCTTTGTCACAGTCGGAGCCCCATTTATTCTTTGGACATTCTAGAAAATAAATCAAGCACTAGCATATAGAAAATCCAAAGTTCTGAATATATTTAAATTGGTCATATGATACTGATTATGTTACCACGAACGATGAGGCGGATCCAGGCACTATAAAGAGCACTGTCCCCAACATAGCTGACACTGTAAATTCCTGTATGGCTTTCATCAACTTTAATCAGATCCAGAACTGCTGTGTGGTTTTGAACATCAGCAATAGGAGTCATGTAGTGGTAGTTACCTAAAACAAATCAGAATATTCTTGCTTATAAATTGCTCATTAATTTACAGATTTTTGCTCATCCATTTACTGATCATCTTGTTGGAAACATCCTGCTGGAACCTCTGTTTTTCTACATGGCGTCCCATTTTGGAATTTAGTTTTTTTCATTTTTGTCTCTTTTTTTTTGTATGTATATCATTTTGAAACATTTTCATGAATCTCATATACACATGCATAAAATGTTGCATACATGCTATTTTGACATGCATCTTGCTAAATCATAAAGAATAAGATTAAAGATATACTGACCATTGAATTTCCAAGTAATGTCTCGTCTTTCTGTCCCAACAACATCCATGATTAGTTTCACTTCTTCTCCTTTACTGGCCGTCTGAGTGACTCTCACTGGTTTAAAGTTACCTTAAAAGACATAATAATAATAATAATAATAGTATTCTGGTATAACATCACATTTATAAAATATTTTCTTCAGTCTGATGAGTTTGACAAATATATTTCAGGTTCTTAATATGTTTTAGGTTAGATTTTTCACATATTGAATACTTGAACAAACTCAATCTGTTTTGTGTTTTTTACCAAACTGTTTAAGGTTTAAAGATTTCACTCAAACATGAAAATTCTGTCATTATTTACTAACCCCTTATGTCATTCCAAACTTGTATGACTTTCTTCTGAAGAACACAAAAAAGATCGTTTTAAAAATGTCTCAAGGGTTGTTGTTTTTTTGCTCAGTGTTGTTCTGAATTCCATTGACTCTCATTGTAAGAGCAGAAACAGCAGAAACATTCTTCAAAATATATTATTTTGTGTCTTTTTTGAATCACACAGGCTTGTAACATGAGGGTTAGTAAATGATGACAGAATTTATATTTTGGGGTGAACTAAGAGTTATGTTTTCCCCCCCGCTCATACTTTTGCTGTAGTTGTTGATGAGTGTAATGCTGCCAGGTTGGTCAGAGCCCCTTTTTGAGCGACAGTAGAAAATCCCACTGTGGTCAAAGCCTGTAAATCCAGTAGCCACCACTTCTTTAGTCTGTGGCCTCTGCACATTAAAACGTGGCAAATCTGCACGAAGGACAATGCTGTTGTCCTTTGTGATGCTCAGCTGAATCCCGTCTGTATCACGCTCTCCAGAAATGCAGGAGAGGCGGAAATGATGAGCAGATGTTGCCCCGTTAGAGGTCATTGTGAGATCCATGACTGCATCTGAGACAGGACACATTTCATACAGATTAATGCAATGCAGTTTACTAAAATTGGACAACTATTGGAAAACAATTACTAGAGAGAACAAAAAAATAATTATTCAGTTAGTAAGTTAATATTCTCATCACTTAAGGGTGAATTTGTGAATTTATTCAATGCAGTTTCCTGTTTATTACATTGATCACAAAATAACAACAACAATGGAGCCACTATAGAGGAACATCCACATTCCTGCTTTCGCACATTTCCCCTGGCTTTCTGCCACTGTGTGCCCTTCTCAACACAAGAACAATATCAGGAAACAAAGAGGATCCAAAGCCATCATTCCACCATGAATACCATTATATCCCATGTGCGAAATAATGAAAAAAGGACTAGTTGTCACATTTTTGACTCCAGTGAAGTTAATATCTATATAGACACATGCCTTAAAGTGTTGGCTACAGAAAAAAGAAAAAAACATTTTTGAACATATATTGACCTGCTGTTCTTGTTGTCACACTATATACAGTAAGTTGCTACCATTGCTAAGGCTGAACCAGTCATAAACAACCCAGACAACAATGAAAACTGTGACAATATTAAAATAAAGTTACATCTACTTTCATTATAGTAGAACTTACAGTGCAGTTTTAATTGTGTGTGTGTATGTGTTGTATGTATACTATATTGTGAGGATAAAACTGACAAAAATATTTGTGTGTGTGTGTGTGTGTTATAGAGTATTGTGGGCATAGAATTGACAAATGTCATTCTAATGTAGACCAAAATATTGTAGCTATAGAATATTTGAAACCAACATACAAAATTACTGCTAGATGACACATTCTTCTGAATCAAAAACAGACATCTCAAATGAGATGGCCTTTGCGACAACTAACCCAATTCCCATACTAATTGTACTCTCTCAATCAATCAATCAATCCAATCAATTAATAATTATTTTGAAATCAAGTCAAAAGAAAACCGACACTTTTTCTAGTGGGAAACTAACAACTAGTAGGCCTACTTACCAGATACGTCCACGAGGCACAAGAGGCAGATTAAACGCAGCATGACTGAAATCTTATGTTCACTCTCAGATAATCCGTTAGAAATGATCCAAATACAGGATTTGTCATTCCAGTGGGGTTTTCCAGCTCGCCAGCCGTCGCCGCGCGTAATTACGCATTTTTACAATCACTGGGAATGAAAGTACGCGCACTGATTCTCTGTGCGTGGAAATCTGTGCTGTTGACATGCAGAAAACTCAACTCTTCTGCATACTCCACACTCATACTTTGGGTGGGAAAGGAAGGAAGAGGCGTAGGGGATGAGAGAGAGAGAGAGAGAGAGAGAGAGAGAGAGAGAGAGAGAGAGGATAAAACAGTTTGTACTATTTTCACTGAATTTCAGTTACACAAAACTGGATGTGTCTGATGACTTACAGTAAAGTCAGTTTATCAAGATAAGGGTTGTTCTATAATTATATATCTGCAAAACGTTTACTCTTACATTGTTATGTGTATTAAGCATAAAAATATATTTGTCTAAACTTTTTAACATTCTTAAAACAAGACCCACTCAACTGAAAAGTTAAATTGTACAAGAAGTAGACAAAAGTGTCCTTAAATCAAACAGTGAAATTTATAAAATTGACCATGAACAACAAAATGCTAAATTAAGACAACATATAGACTGAATAGGAAAATTGCATATAAAAACACAGAAGCACAATTATTTTATTTTATTATATTTATTTATCTTCTATTTCATAACATGTTTCTATTTTATTCATAACAGTATTACAGTAGTATTACAGTGTATTAATGGGACTTGTTACAGTCCCATTAGTAAACTAAAGGTGCATTTATTATTATATTATATTATTGAAAGGGCATTATCCCACATAGTGTAAAGAGTTTGTACTGTGTTTAGTGCACATATAGCTATCTTTAAAATCAACAACAAAAACAACTGGTTATTAAGGAAGGAAAGTGCACCCAAAATACTGTTTCATGTCAGCATGCTCAGAGCTTAAATGTGGACTGATTTACTGAGTCAGGTGATCTCACATTATATGAAAATTCAGATGTTTCCTGTCAACTGTTCTTTTTCAGGCAGCTAATGATGCACGCGTACAGTCTGGATTTATAGTGTTTTAATATCCCATCACTCAAGGCACCAAACTGTCATAAAGAACAGAGATCACTGTCATACTCATAATCATATTTGCCTATTGATGAATATGCTCCACAGTGCTGTAGGCATATGTTAACCACTTACATCAGTCATAGCCAGGAAACAAGAAACAATCCCTGACTGTATGTTTTGTCTAAATGGTCAGTCATCTCTAGTTTAATTGCAGAGGAAAAGCCCACTGCCGCACGTCTACAGACCCATTTACACCGTCTTTGCACACTTCACTAATTTGTAGATGGATGGTTTTTGAAATGAGCACATATATGTTTTCTGTCCGTTTCTTGATAACATCACACAATCGAAGCTGACTCAGACTGACATTGTTCTGACTTCCTGTTTTCCACTCCAAGAGCAAGGGACAGATAAAAAGTCATTTCTTTTTTTGCACACAGATAATAAAACAGAATTTAGTTGTAGATCTGTTTGTGCTGATTTAGACTAGACATATCTAACATGTTGCTGTTTTTAGAAGTGCTGTCTGAGGCGGAGGTCTTCTTGCTTTTGTGTGCATAGTCACCTTTGGTACACATATCTATGAACTCTCCACTGCTCAGAAACAAATAGCAGTTCATCTTCACAGGTCACACCTACATCCTGCCCATTGGGTCACATAAGTGAAACACAAGTGTAAACACATTACATTTATCATTGCATTTTAAATATTTACAGCTACTGCAAAGAAAAGCATTATGGCTAAGACCAAGTCTTTGGATGCACCGTAGTAATTATTATGATCTATTTGATAATATGTGAAAAAATATGTATCATGGTTTCCACAAAATATTAAGTAGCATAGCTTAATAATAATATTTCTATACTAATAATAGTAATAATATTTCTAGGGCACACAATCAAGCATATTAGAATGATATCTGAAGGATCATGTGACACTGAAGACTGGAGTAATAGCTGCTGAAAATTCAGCTTTGCCTTCACAGGAATAAAATACAATTTGAACACATTAAAATAAAAAACTGTTGTTTTTAAATTGTAATTATATTTCATAATATACTGTTTTTTTATATATATAAATTCAGCTTTTTCAGCATAAGTAAAAATTTTTAAATATACCAACCCCACACATATTTTGGCAGAAATAAGCAATAAATCAGCTGCAAGATAACCATTGCTCAAAATTGCTAAATTCAATATAGACTCAAGCTAAATATGTTTTTATACAGTATGCCGGTTGTATGCCTGAAACACTTTTGCCAAAATGTTGTAGTACCAGTATTCATATTCTAGGAATAAAAGAACAATATGCAAAAATATGATTTGCATTGTAGCTTTTGTAGTTTCTGTATATCCTACCATGTCTTGAGTAGAATGTGTTTGTGTTTTTGTATTGGTGCGTATGTGTATTTGTGTATATACAAAAACTGGCTGATAAAGCGTTGAAAGTGTTTGGATGAGGAAGCCGCACGGGAAAGTAGTAGACACTGTGTCAACATATTCTGTGGATGCGTGGAGCCAGGGTGGAAAAAACACTCACAAGAACAAGGTACTTAGAGGGACTAGATTTAACCACCGAACTCCCCCCAGACTGCCGCCTATTGTCCCAGTCACCTTTTGTAGTCCCGCAGTAATGGCTTTACCTCCTCTTTATTATGAAAGTGATGATGACTGCTGATTATTTTCTCTTGTCGGCAGACAAAGATTTTCCTTTGTGAGTTCAAGAGACAATGCACACACTGGCGGCCAGTACACATGTAAACGGAATCAAAGGCTCTGTGTAACTTCAGTGTTTATTATTTGATTTTTATTTGACTTTTTGCTTATGCTCAAGTGCTTAGTGTTACCTTGCCACAACTTTATTAGCCTAGTTACCTACATAATACAATAAGGATTCATTATCTTTAAATAATAAACTATGTTTTTTTTGTGTGTGTGTGTGTGTGTGTGTGTGTGTGTGTGTGTTTTCCTCTCCACCACAAGGGCCTGCTAATTTGTTCTTCGTAGTTGCTAGGTGGTTTCTATCCCAAGTCAAATGACCCCTAAGTAAAAGCAATAACAACAATATGCTCCTGTTCCTGCACTGCTAATAATAAGCCACCTCATAAGAGTCTGGTGTTGTATTTATTTGTAAAGTAAAAAATAATAATAAGTACTATTTACATGAAATAAAATAGATAGATAGATAGATAGATAGATAGATAGATAGATAGATAGATAGATAATAAAAAATAAAACTTATAATTAATTAATAAATAAATAAATGCATACATACATACATACTAGTCACATCACTTAAATAAACAATAATAATAATAATAACAATAATAATAATAATATTATTATTAATAATTATTATTGTTATTATTATTAAAATAAATCTTAGAAATAAAAACTTACAAATAAAACTTTTATTCAGAAAGGATGCATTAAATGGAAGAAAAGTACAGTAAAGACTTACATTTAGTGAGTAAAATTGTGGGAATCTCAAACATAGGAATAATTAAATCATAAATAGAATACAACTATTTGTACTTAAAAAAAATAATTACTATTTACATGAACTAAAATAAATGTTTCAAGTTCATTTAGAATGACAAACAAATAAACAAACAAATAAATAAATAAATACCAGCATAAAAAAAAATATTAAAAAGAAAAAGTTATTTATGCATGAAATACATTCACTACCATTCAAAAGTTTGGGATCAGTTCAGCAAGGGTTCAGCAAGGATGCATTAAATTGACCAAAAGTGACAACGAAGACTTTTACATCGTTGATTTATTTATTTATTTATTTAGTCATTTAGCAGACGCTTTTGTCCAAAGCGACTTACAAATGAGGGCAATAGAAGCAATCAAAACCAACAAAAGAGCAACAACATGCAAGTGCTATGACAAGTCTTGGTTAGCCTAACGCAGTACACGTAGCAAGGTATTTTTATTTTATTTTATTTTTAAAGAAAACAAGTAGATAGAATATAGAAAAAAGAAATCTAGTTTTTTTTTTTAAGAAACAAGTAGATAGAATAGAAAAAAGATAGCTAGTGTTAGTTTTTCAAGAAAAGCTAGCAGTTACGGAATAAATATGCAGTTGATAGAGGGTCAAGTGTGTGTGTTTTTTTTTAAATAAAAAGAAGACAGATAGATAAAATAGAATTAGAATAGAGAGTGCTCGAGTTAGAGGGTCAAATAAAGATGGAAGATATGTGTTTTTAGCCGCTTCTTGAAGATGGCTAAGGATTCAGCTGCTCGGATTGAGTTGGGCAGGTCATTCCACCAGGTGGGAACAGTTAATGAAAAAGTCAGTGAAAGTGATTTTGTGCCTCTTTGGGATGGCACAATAATGCGTCGTTCACTTGCAGAACGTAAGCTTCTAGAGGGCACATAGGTCTGAAGTACTGAATTTAGGTAAAGAGGTGCAGAGCCAGAGGTGGTTTTGTAGGCAAACATTAATGCCTTGAATTTTATGCGAGCAGCTATTGGTAGCCAGTGCAAATTGATGAACAGATTCTTTTCGGCTCATTAAAGATTAACCTTGCAGCGGCATTTTGAATTAATTGTAGAGGTTTGATGGAATTGGCTGGAAGACCTGCCAAGAGAGCACTGCGATAGTCAAGTCTGGACAGAACAAGAGCTTGAACAAGGAGTTGTGTTGCATGTTCCGAAAGAAAGGGCCTGATCTTCCTAATATTGTATAAAGCAAATCTGCAGGACCGGGCAGTTTTAGCAATGTGGTCTGAGAAATTCAGCTTATCATCAATCACAACTCCAAGGTTTCTGGCAGTTTTTGAAGAAGTTATGGTAGATGAGCCTAACTGGAAGGTGAAATTGTGATGAAGTGATGGGTTTGCTGAAACTACAAGTAGTTATGTCTTAGCTAGGTTGAGTTGAAGGTGATGGTCCTTCGTCCAGCAAGAAATGTCTGTTAGACATGCTGAGATGCGAGTAGCTATCGTCGGATCATCAGGATGGAATGAGAGGTAGAGTTGAGTGTCATCAGCATAGCAGTGATATGAAAAGCCATGTTTCTGAATGACAGAACCTAGTGATGCCATGTAGACAGAGAAGAGAAGTGGGCCAAGAACTGAGCCCTGAGGCACCCCAGTAGCTAGATGTTGCGACTTGGAGACCTCACCTCTTCCAAGATACCTTGAAGGACCTATCTGAGAGGTAAGACTCAAACCACTGGAGTGCGGTTCCTGAGATGCCCTTTTTCAATAGGGTAGACAGGAGGATCTGGTGGTTGACCGTATCAAAAGCAGCGGACAGATCCAGCAAAATAAGTAATGAAGACTTGGAAGCCACTCTAGCAAGTCTTAGGGCTTCAACAACTGAGAGCAAGGCAGTTTCGGTCGAATGTCCACTTCTGAAGCCAGACTGGTTGCTGTCCAGGAGGTTGTTCTGTGTTAGAAAGGCAGAGACTTGGTTGAACACAACTCGTTCAAGTGTATTTGCAATGAAAGGTAGAAGGGAAACCGGTCTATAGTTCCCTAAAAGAGTTGGGTTAAGAGTGGGTTTCTTAAGAAGTGGGGTTATACGATTTATACGATTATACGTTATAAATGGTGAGGGAAAAACTCCAGTGTGAAGGGATGTGTTAACGATTAAGCAAGTTTAAGCAAGACAAATTGTGGGAATCTCATACATAAGCATGATTAAATCATGAATACAGCTATAATTGTTATTGACTAGGGAGGGGACAACTGTGAGTGTTATTAGATGCATTGTGGCTATGTGAGAATGTTTGTATTAAATTCCCATTTCCACCCATTGTGATGAGAGCTGGCAGGCCTCCACACGCACTGACTCACTCCTTGAGCGCCGGTGCATTGAATGTGGAAGTGTGAGAGTGTGAGCTGGTCTCATGGGCATGCAGCCCTGCTGAGGAAGCTCAACATGGGACCCATACCACTATAGGTGCTCCATTATACCCTTAGGTCACTGCCGGAATTCCTCTCGCGATAGCGGGGCTAAAATTACGGCATCAGCCGTAAAAACTCTACTTGAAAATCTGTCATCTCTTCCCACACATCTTGAAATGATGTTTGTTGAAAACTCACACAAGTTCACCATCAGCCCGATGGAAAAATCATGTAAAAATTTCCATCTGGCATGGATGAGTTCTCCGTTCATATCCGTGAAATAATAAACATGGAGGTTTGAGGGAAAAGTAGATGTCTTTGTGTTTTTACCTAGTCAGCCAGATGTAGAGTGACAGAGATAAGAGGATCTTTAACAGATAGGGTCAAGGATAGGAAAGCTGCATGGGAGGATGTGGAGAGTGTAAGTACAAGAGAAAGAGAGAGAGAGTAAAAAACAAAGAACAAAGGAAGGGAAAAAGAGGTGAGAGGGCACGTCCGCTCCTCAGCTTTTGTCTCAAGAGTGTGCATGTGCAGCCAGAGACATCTTCACCCTGCCCACTCTTACACTCTCAATTCATATTTTCTTTCATTTCTGCACAAGCTATACAAATGCTTTTGGCATATTGTGGGCCAAACCTCCCTAATCATTGAGCATCTAGATCAAGCCTTCTCTAATTCTACTTTTCTGGACTTGTCTTGTTTGAGAAGAGTCTGCATGGAATATTTATACTTTAAGTAATATTTAAATAAATATATAAATTAAAAAGAAATGATTACCACACAACACTTAAATAATCTAATTTCTCTTAGATCAAATTTATGCAAACATACATATTACCGTTCAAAAGTTTGGCATCAGTAAGGTTTTTTTTTAAAAATCTTTAAGAACTTAATATTTCTATTTTGGAAGGATGCATTAGATTGACTGATACAGAAATGTACAGTATAATATGACATATATTGCCCTATATCAAAGGTGATATTGCTATATAGTTACTTAAAAGGCGATATTTAATTTTCACATACATTCTCTGGGTAGATGAAAACAGTTTATAACATATATGAAATCCCCATAGTAAAATTAGTATATGAACATATGTTAATAATGTCTATGATGATTTTTATATTGTATTATAGAATACTGTATATGTTATTTATATATGCAACTTTATTAAAACATATACGTATATAAAAAAATCTGTATGTTTTCGTAATGAATTTTTAAAATACATGATCTATTATTTATATTTACATATATAATATCAACATATATTGACAGGTTTTAGGATGGATATATATGTACATCACATATATGTCCAAAAATTACACATATTTGTATGGGCTAGATATATGTTAATATATGAAATTGTTCTAATATATATATATATATGTTTTTACTGCATATGACAATATATACTATATATGGAAATTTAATATATGTGCATATATTACATCTGCATATGGGAAAAGTGACAGTAAAGGCTTTTACATTATTACAAAATGTTCTGTTTCAAATAAATGCTGCTATTTTGACAATTTGATTAATCAAAGAATCATGAAAAAGAATCCTTGACAACAGTTTGCAACATTGGTAATAATAAAAATTGTTTCTTGTGCAGAAAAATCAGCACATTAGAATGATTTCTGGGATCATGTGACAATGAAGACTGAAGTAATGGCTGCTGAAAATACTTTGCCGTCACAGAATAAATTATATTAAACAATATTCAAATACAATTATTACATTTTAAAAGGTTTTTACTATATTTTTGATCAAATAAATGCAGCCTTGGCAAGCATTTGTTTAAAAAATCTTACCTCAAACTTTTGATTGGTAGTATAAGTGTATCAACAACCCATTTGCACAAACCATGAATTTGAACTCATAATTCGTTCTTTATGACTCTGGCTGTTCATTTACAGTATTGCTTACATGGTTACCATTGTGGTTTTGAAATGTTAATATATAGGGCCTTATCTAAGAACAATAAACATCAGTCTAGCCTCTCATTTCCATGTTGGCTCAGGGTGTGGTAGTACAGTGGAAATCCATGTTCCGCACGCAGCAGGGCATCTCGCCATGGGTCCCGCTCTCTGCCAGCTCTACCACTGCCATTCACATCCATGTATAACATAGGATGGAGAGGCCGCGGGGGTTAGCGAGGGGTCACCACACAGACTGAATTTGGAGAGCACGATGGAGAGGATGGACGAAAGAAGCGGCGCTTCCTACAGATCTGCTGCTGTTAGATCTATTACATCTGTTTGTGTCATTTCTGACTGTGTATAAATGAATGATTTAGACTGCTGCTGGCACACGCTTAAAGCAAAAGATCAAGGAGACGGCCTTAATATGACTCTATTATGTTCAACATCAACAAATGGATATGACCCCAGTAGAAAATGATGTGAGTGTACAAGTTGTGATTTTGGAAATGTTTGGTTGATAGGTGAACACGTCTGACCCATTTTCCTCAATCAGTAAAGAATGCCACATCATTAATTCAGATCAAATGCGAGGAAGTTCTAATCATAACAGGACTGAGTAGTGTAGTTTTGTAGAGACCCCTGCATGACTTATAATTCCACACACACACACACACACACACACACACACTGTACACACACACACACAACCCTACACACAGTGTCACCTCACACACACATTTGTAGTTTTTTAAGCCTTTGATACACACACCCACCCACCCACACCACACACACACACACACACACACACACACACACACACACACACACACACAACACACACACACACACACACACACACACACACACCACACACACACACACACACACACACACACACACACACACACACACACACACAGAGAATAATGTTTCTATATGAGCATGGTCATTCCTATTATAAAAGATTAATATGCAATAATTATTTATTGATCTGCCTGTTTGTCAGTCCATCCATCCATCTATTTTTAATTTTTATTTAGAATTTTTATTTTTAATGCCATTTTCTGCAGACTTGTCTTCAGACACAAACTCAAGTCACCCAAAGTGTAGGTTTCATTTTTAATTTGAATGATTGTCTTGAATATTTACTTAACATTTACACAACAACAAAAAAAAAAACATAAACAGAATAGCTAAAATTCAGTCATTGCTCAGCGATGCTGTTTTGTAAATATACATTACTATTCAAATTTGTTTCAATTAAATTTGTTATGGTTCTTCTATAATTCTGTAGTGCTAATTATTATTATACTATTAATGTTTACGTAGTATCAATATTTTAGTAAATAGTTAGGTCAGGTAAATTTCAATCATTATGAAACATTGGTTTAGTACAGATAAGTTTTTGTATTAATTTGCACATTATTATTAAAGATATTTAGTTTTTTTTGCAAGGATGGGGACATTCAAGAATTTTCTGCAACATTATGAAATATTAATAATATTACAGTGCTTTCTGGAACATTCCAGAACATTGTGGAAATAAAGTCATAAAAGACAAAAATCATCCAAGGTACACTTGTGAAGTTTTGGACGACTCACTTTTGGTAACTGTTTAGAAACAGTAAAAATCCCCATTTAGAACACTTTTTTCTGCTTCTAGGTTTACAAATGCTATTAAATCCAGTTGTGGTAACTCTGCATGACTGAATTGAAATACTTTTGCTCAAATTTGGATGAAATGCATTAAAGATTTAAAGGGATAGTTCACCCAAAAATGAAAATTCTGTCATTAATTACTCACCCTCATGTTGTTCCAAACCTGTAAGACCTTCGCTCATCTTCAGAACACAAATTAAGATTTTTTTTGATGAAATCCGAGAGCTTTCTGATCCTGAATAGACAGCAACACAACTGACATGTTCAAGGCCCAGAAAGGCAGTAAGGACATTGTTAAAATAGTCCATGTGACATCAGTGGTTCAACCTTCGGATTTCATTAGAAATATCTTAATTTGTCTTCTGAAGATGAACAAATGTCTTGTGAGTTTAGAACAACATGGGGGTGAGTAATTAATGACAGCATTTTCATTTTTGGGTGAAATACCCCTTTAACATTGCTTGGAGATGCTGGGGATTGACCCTCTACCACATATTTTTTATTTAGTTTTAATGAGCACTGTTAATGATACACAAAAAGAAATTTGATTTTCGTATTCAACATGTCAAACTTGATAAATAAATATAAAAAAATAAAAGCGAACTATAAAAACTTGTTTCATGTGTTATTTTATATCGAAAACTACTGTATTTCTATACTTTTATCAAACAGTATAGTATATTTTTGACTGAGTCAAAATTATTAATTGCGATATAATGATATACAGAAAACTAATATGGATCAAATTTTTTAAGTTTTGAATTTAAACTGTTTTTTAACTTTATCTTAAGAGATATATGATAAGGGCATGAAATATACAGTAGGCCAGCGCATAGTAAGACTGACCACGAACATGAGTATGATGTATAAAAAATACACAAATCAATCAAAGAAGAAAGATGACTAAAAAATTGTCATTCCCCTGCAGACATAAAATGATACAATGAAAAATGTAAGAAGCGTACATGAGAGCGGTTAACAGCGGCAGTCACTGGAGACTCTGTGGCAGGAAGCAGTGCTGCGGGAGCTGATATGTGACCAGGAAACTGGCAGGAATCAAATAGTAAGCACGCAGAAACAGGAAGAACTGCTGGTCTCCTGTCTGCTGAGTGTTTGCTCAGTCCACCACCCGGTTCCCATGAGACCCACTAGAAAACAGCTAGAGTAATGACCACTTGCCTCTGAACCAGCATGCACTGGGTCTGAACCAGAACTCACAAATTTATTTTTGAGTTCCCGCTGGTACAGTGGTGAGCACGCAGAACTAAACACTTCTGCACAATGCTTCTTAATGACGTCCCAACGGCTGCTAAAATTACAGAATCAATCATGAGAGTCCTAATGGTGATTTTAATGAATGAACAGTATTGATGTCTGCTGCCATCAGTTTTATGTTTGAATGTAAGGTATTTCAAAGCTGTATAAAGCGGTACTCACAGAAATGGTATGTATGTCCCCTGTCGTCCAGCATGTAGTTTCATTCCCAGAAATGGTTATTTCAAGGAACTTTCACTGACAATAGAAGCGTTGTTGTATTACTTACAATTGTGTTTAAGTTGGAAGATTTTGAAACACATTTTTCTGTCTAAGAGCAACAGTTCCCTCTCATATGATATCTTATTATTTGCCGAACCCCCTGTAATGTTTTCAAACTGATAAGGTCTTTATACACAGAAATTCATGGCCACTGTATATTACAATAAATAATTCATTTTGTGCTGTTGGGCAATATACTCAAAAATGTAGATAGCTAAGTAAGCTACAAACTACTACTCACTCTAAAAAAAATGGTGCTATATTGCACTAAAAGTGGTTCTTGGCTCGTAATCATAGGGGAACCACTTTTGGTGCTATATAGCACCATATCTTTAAAGGTGCTATACAGCACCTTTGTCAAATGGTGCTATGTAGAACCATAAGAGGTGCCATATTGCATTGCATTTCTTCAATAAAAATGCTGCTAAACAGCACCAACAGTGGTTCTTTGGCTCGTAAAGAACCTTTAAAGGGGCTTAACAGGTTCTTTGTATGGCAATGGTGCTATATAGCACCTTAATCACCCCAAAGAACCACTGAAGAACCGCTGAAGAACCATACAGGAACTTAACAGGTTCTGTATATGTAGCGGCGCTATATAGCCCCTCAGTCATGCCAAAGAACCGGTGAAGAACCACTGAAGAACCACTGAAGCACCAAGATTTGGTGCAATACAGCACCAAAAGTGGTTCCCCTATGATTACGAGCCAAATAACCACTTTTAGTGCTCTATAGCACCATTTTGTTTTAGAGTGTACTACTACAAACTTTTTTATGTGTGATATGTTAATAACAGTAAGCTGTTATACCAAGGAACAATTGTCTGTGTAGCTTGGAGGAACTGACTAAATGATTCAGTTGAGTCAGAAAGACTCAACTGGCCAAGCAAAGGCCAAGCAAAACACTCTGGTGATAAAATCACAATTAACGTACCACTAGGACAAATTACTTTTCTTTCACAGGGAACTTGATTTTCAGCTGCCATTACCAAAGGAAATTAGTGTTTTGCAGATGCCAAAAGGGAGTGTGAGACCACCGAAGTGATCAGATGCATGGGCTTTCCCAGCTAAACAATAGGTCTGGTGCGTGAGATGCCTGGGTCATATCATATAACAAAAACATTGGGTGGATTTGGTGCAAATTATAGAGATTAGTAAACATGGAGAGAAGAGAAAAACAAATTAACTTACATTTGGCAGATGCTTTTATGTAGTGACTTACATTGCATTTAAGCTATATATTTGATCAGTTCATGCATTCCCTAGGAATTGACTGACCTTGGTGTTGCAAGCATTATGATCTACTGTTTGAGCTACAGGAATGTATAATAAATGCAGTAATTACAGACAGATTTATTCTGTGTGGTTGTGGTGAGGGTGGAGAGAAAGCCTGTAAGTAACAAAGAAAGTAAAAAAAAAAGGTTACATGCCAGATACTGACAGATGCTCTCATGCAAACAGCAATAACAGCAGTTTAAGTGCCAAACACGGACACCTTGACCATTTATATCTCCTATGAGACAAACTGTCCATTGTTGTGGAGCTCAGGTTGTTTTTTCCTGTTAAAGAGAGTGAAGCCATCACAGCTGTACTCATACTGTGCTGTGATTCTCTATCCGTCCTTTCCTCTTTGTTTTTTGTTTTTTTAACACATACCAAGTCCTTGTCTGTGGTCAGCAAAGAGTGAGTGTACAAATTAATGTAGATCATAGGTTGTCCATATAAATCAGAGCTAATAAATATCCCTTAAATAATTTGTCTAAATGTTTTTTGTTAGTGTTTGTTGAAATATTTTAATTTCTTAGCATTTGATTGTTTGTTTAAAACTTGAATTGCTAGTCCAAAAAACTGTTTGCCTTTTTGTCTCCTATAGCTTTAACAAATTTCAAGATATAGTTAAAATAGTTAAATTTAATTAAAATATAAATATTATAAATATGTATATTATATAAATATTAAAATCTAAAATATAGTTAAATAATTAAATTAAAATATAGTTAAATATCATATAATCAAATATAATTAAAAGTTATATAGTTATAGTTATACAACCCGAATTCCGGAAATGTTGGGACGTTTTATTTAAATTTGAATAAAATGAAAACTAAAAGACTTTCAAATCACACAAGCCAATATTTTATTCACAATAGAACATAGATAACATAACACATGTTTAAACTGAGAAATTGTACAATTTTATGCACAAAATTAGCTCGTTTTAAATTTGAAATATCTTTTTACGCACTCTTTCACAGATTGGAGAGCCTCTGCCCATCTTTACTTCTGAGAGACTCTAAGACATCCCTTTTTATAGCTAATCATGTTATAGACCTGATGTCAATTAACTTAATTAGTTGCTAGATGTTCTCCCAGCTGAATCTTTTCAAAATGTCTTGCTTTTTCAGCCCTTTGTTGCCCCCGTGCCAACTTTTTTGAGACCTGTAGCAGGCATCAAATTTGAAATGAGCTCATTTAGTGGATAAAAGTGTAAAATTTCTCCGTTTAAACATTTGTTATGTTCTCTATGTTCTATTGTGAATATAATATTGGCTCATGTGATTTGAAAGTCTTTTAGTTTTCATTTTATTCAAATTTAAAAAACGTCCCAACATTTCCGGAATTCGGGTTGTAGATTAAAAAGTAATAAAATGTGTTAAAATGTATATTACATGATATTTTGTGTCATCAGTTCAAATGTCAACTGCAAGGTGAAAAAGAAGTAGAGCTCCATTTGACATTCAGTTACAAATTAACTTTATCTGAGAATGACAAGCTAAAGACACACCTCCAGCAACCTTTGCACAACCTACCTGCCATTTCCTTAATCTTGGAAATGGCTAACAAAAATGAACCTGTCCATGTTAAAATGTGACGTCTGAGGAGAAAAACCATCAGTCTTAAGATATTCTAAATAACCAGAAGAGCCAAATCTCAGGTAAGTTGCCTCACAACATTTCTTTCTCTGTATTCTGATGCTTACATTCATCTCTATATAAGTATATGGGTAGTTGATGTATCTATGGTGTGACGAAAAAAATAAAAAACCCTCTAACACTGAATATAAACCTTTCTCATGCTATTTGTAACTCTAAGAATGAAGATACATTTTTTCTCATGTTATTTGTGTTAAGTTTTTTTTATATACATTTTTGCTGTCACACCATAGGACACAGTCCAATTTTTATTTGTCAACTACCCATATGTTTGTTAAATAGCTTTTTAACATGACAAAAGTAATGCAAAGCCCAACATGTGATCTCTTTGGCACATATGAGCAGGAAGACACCATCTTAATACATCATTCAAGGTTGCTAGTTTAATATTAAATGATCTCACATTTCCACCTGTCAACCCTCATGCCATTTTACATTCTGTTGTCGACCACAACAAGCCAACTGCTAGGGAAGGTAAAGTGAGCTATTATGGGAATCAACATAACCGCACACAGGCTACTAGCTAAGCTGACGGATAAGACCTAATAACATTGTCTAATGTATCACAGGAACATTTGAAAAGGTAGGCCTAACCCATTTCCTAATAAAAAACTAAATATTAATGATAAACGTAAACATATACGTTTTAATTTCTTACTAACTTTTCAAGAACTTCATGCAGGTAACAGTTTAAATTTGATTCACAACTCATAAATCAAAAGCTGTGTTATAGTTTTCAGATTTTTTTATATGCAAAGACAACAATGCAAAGTCCTTAGTGCCAATGTAATCAGTAACACACAACCTAGGAGTGAATGGGGGAGGGTGTGTATGTAGTGTATACTTGATCTTGAGGAGGTCAAGTGAAAGACTCCTTTCTGCGCCGTATTTCCGCAGTATGTTCGGACCCACACAGTGAGTCTGGGAAAGGATCTGGGGGCTGTTAGTTTGCAAGTAGCGTAAGAAGATAAAGATGAAGTCAGGATCCTATCAGTTTCTACCTCTACCACACCTTTTCTGAAGCTGTTTTTCTCACATTCATAATCATGCAGACAATTCCAAGTTGGCTGACTCTCAGATCCTGCAGGTATGCTGTTACAGGGGGAGTCCTGAGACAGGAAGAGATAAAAGCAGCTCCTAAGCAGTGTTTACAGCCTGAAATGAATAGTGGGAGAGGGAGGGAATGAGAGGAAGGGCCCCTATACAAAATATTGAACCCTCTATGAAATGTGGCCCCTGTGGAAGCCACAAGGAGATAAGCAGGAAATGCTAAAGCCTGTGAGATGGAACATTCAAACACTCTCTGTTTCATACACATGCACACATGTATTATTCCAACACATTCTCATGGCAATCTGTAACTATATTACAATATAATTAGCATGTTTTTGTGCAAAATATAGTTTAGAACACTTTTTTTACTCTGCTCTACTAACTTAAGATGGCAGTTAATCTTTCATTTTTAGTAAAATTGTTTTAAGATAACGGCAATGACAAGTATTATTAATTTATGATTCATTTTCATCTAATATATTTGCAATCATTAACAATCCAGAAGTTAATTTTTTAGGTTATTTATGGTCGTTTGAACAAGTTCTTTGAAATGCATTGTAGCAACACACATCAACTTTATTGTTTTGTATTGCACTTTTTGTACTTTATTACCCTTATTGTACCTTGTTATGTGACTCTCAGGAATCTTGGATTCTTATTGGTCAGTTTTAGCATTCTGTGGTTAAATATGTTTGCAGAATGATGACTAAACTACATAACTGACCATTGTCCCATGCAGGGAATTTCCTAAATACCTTGTTTCTGGTGGTTCATGCTTCTGGTATCACTCTTTCATCACATCAGTATTTCATGTCCATTTATTTATTTATTTGCTAAAAAGTTAAATTATGTATAAAATAAACACATTCAGGGTGATAAAAATCCTGGTGCTTTGTGTCAGGGTCCTGATCAGCCTTTCAGAGATTGTTTGGCCTTACCAACTGTACACTATTTCTTACATAGGCTACACTTAATTTATTGTTTCATTTGTGTGTTTTATATACATGAGGATGTTGTTTGCTGTAGGGTTATGCTGAGTCTTGTGGTGGATCACTGAATGTGTCAGCATGTTTACAGGAACCTATTGAATTTTAGATTTTTTTTTCAAATCTTTTGCAATTGATAATATGACACAAGGTCATATAGGTTTATATATGGAGTACTGAAAGAATAATAATAAATACAGTTATAGCCTACAAATATTTTAGTTTTTAGCAGTGTTTAATGAAGTATTCTATAAATGTGAACTTTCACATAGCTTCATTCAAGGGGTAACAAACTGTTTTTTTCAAAGTCAAAATTATAATTTAATATGATTGAATCAACCTGACTATATTAGGTTGCACCAACAAATGGAATTTTGTAAAAAGTTGTAAGTTTGTACCGTTTTTTTTTTTTAAATGTTGACAATACATATTTGCAAGTTACAATGTGTGTGGGATGTTTTCTATTCTTTCCATTTTACTGACAGTGTCAATAACTTGCCTTGATACCCAATAAAGCAAAGATTCATATGATGTTATATAGTTATGAAATGCACCAGAACTCAAGCTCTCGCAGTGCTGAAGGCCACTTCAGTGTATGTCATTTATCTTCCTTAATTGTGATTTCTGCAGGAAGCAGGAAAACATGGGGTCTGCTACACACACAGTGTGTCTGCTCCTGTGTTTTTGGGTCTCGGGATCATGCTACACACTCCAGACCGTGGGCCCATGTACGGTCAACAGAGAGACGGTGAGGAAAAACAACACACTCTCTGGCCTCTTTTGTTCCCTGAGCCAGAGCAAGTGCTGCTACATCAGGAGTATCCTGTTTGTAGGCACTTGTTTCCTGTTTTCGGTGACAGAGGTTTACCCAGTCTGTTAGTAGTTTATGTCGTGAGAAAATACATTTCTTGTTTCTTGTTTGAAACCGCAAGTGGGTAATCTGCCTTTTTTTTTTTACTTTTTTAAATCTTAATTGAACAGGGCAAAATTATAGTATATGTAAATGCATGTTTTTTTTTTTTTATCCTCATATGTCTAATAATATTTCAATTGACTGTTGCGGATTCCAGAAGTAAGTTTCATAACCATATACCTCTTTATTCTTTCTACAGGCTGCATTTGACTGCAGTGGGAAAAGACTTACATCTGTACCAAAGCACATCTGGATGAATGTAACCGAACTGGACCTGTCTGACAATCTGTTAGACTTAACCCACAGTAACAGCTTCAATCGCCTCAACCTCTTCAGCCACTTAGTCTCACTGAATCTATCAGGAAACTACCTCCCCCTACTGTTAACAGACCATCTCTACAGTCTTTCTTCTCTTAAAGTTCTTGACCTGAGTAGGTGTAAACTGGCCGCAGTGGAGGCAAACGCTCTGGTCAAGCTTTCCAGTTTACGGATGCTCCTCCTGGGGGACATTCAGTCGACTGCAGTCAAAGACCTGAGCTTGAGTCAGTTTGTGGAACTCAGAGGACAACAGAATAACAGACAGAAAGTGGGAGACAGAGGAATGATGATCAGAGAATCAAAGCGCATGGCACAGGATGACCACAATGATGGTATGAATACTTTTATCTCGTCTGTATTAGATTTTGTTTGTTACTTCGATTAGTGACGTATAGTGTTGGAGTGAAAAGGAGAAATCTTTTACAGATCTAGTTTCTGTTCCTTAGAAATGTATTATTTGGTTTCATATGGATTTGAAAAACTTTTATACCTTTTATTTCAAGACAAGATTTATTTGAGTGACTTTAAAAATGTCATGTGGCATCAAATAAAAAGTAATAAAATAATTTCCATTTTACAAATCTTAATCATTATTTAAAAAAACAAATATTGAATGATTGAATTCATGAATTATGACATTTAACAACCTAAACTAAACTTGTCTTGTTATAAAAAGTTACTGACATTGCCAGTCACGTAGCATTTCCTGTTACATGTTTTTTCCCTACATAACTTTTGTCAACAAAGTTTTTCTAATATTATTAAGCAGTGTAGCCGTTTTATTATTTTTCTTAAGAAATAACAATAGCCTACAACTACTACTAGCCTACTACTTTTAACTTTTTATGATATCAGGATAATTGAATCACCCTGACATTTTTGACTTTTTGCCCCCTCCAAAATAATAAAAAATAAATTAATTTGAATGCAGACATTTTAAACCTGTGCATCATAAAAGATGTGTATTCAAGTCAATGTATGAGTGAATTGCATTGTTTATGTATGTTGGAGAATTAGATGAGGACCAGCCATTTCTTTGTGACATTATTTTTCTCTGCATTAATTATATTTATGGAAAAATAAGCTATTTGTGGGCCACAACATATTCTGACATAACATCATCTTTTTTTGAGAAACACTATAATTTGAATATCATGTTTATCTAATGGCAGGATATTCTAAGGATGTCAGCTATGGAGCCCTCCTTCGTAAACTACTCACAGCGGAACCACCACTTACAAACAGTACAATTAATGGTCAACACCTTTTTTTCCCCTTTAATCTAGTGTTAATCTATTATTACCTGTGATTACCAACATTTACAATCATGCATACATCTGAAACTCAGCTAACCAATATAAATATCATTTTTAGGCACAAAAAAACAACAGAAGATGATCCCAAAACGTCTTCAGAAAGCTGGAAGGTCCTTGTGGCTGTTCTGGGGTCAGCTATCACCCTCTCTGTCCTTATTGCTTTGATGGCCAAATGCAAAGTCGTGCACAAGTATCTGGCGAGCTACAGACACTCCAGGCTCAGCGAAGTAGACGCCACGAGTCAGTGTGACCCTGCAAACTTTGAGGTGGGATTCTCGGCCCAGGGTGGCCCTGGGACTCGCGCAGCTGCACCTACTCATGACATTGAGGATGACGACGGGTTTATTGAAGATAACTATATTCAAGCAAGTGAGAGTGAGAGAGCCGCAAGAGCAGCAACACTGACTGAGGATGAGGATGAGGAGGAAGAGATCGAATTTAGTATTGGTTAGCACTATTAAGTCTAATGTTGTTAAATCTTACGCTTAAGCTTAATACACACACACACACACACACACACACTCACACACACTCTCACTCACACACTCTCTCTCTCTCTTGCTCTCTCTCTCTCTCTCTCTCTCTCTCACTCACTCTTTTTTTTTAATCATTAGAAAATATGTGAATCAAAGTTGAATGACAATTGAATGTACTGTAGGTCTTGTAAAATAATAATCTGTTATCATTTTATACAATGTTAACATTGTTATATTTTTTTTTTCAAATGGTAATATTAATAATCAATAACATTTAAAGATTTGTCTTTTTAGAATTTGCATTTACATTTACTTTTAATTGCGTTCTGAACCATATACATTTTGTCTTTTGTATGTTTGTATGTTTCACTTCATTTCTAAATTATTATTTTTCTCTTCTTTTTTTGTTGTTGAGAAAACGCTATTCTTTCATTGACCACCGGGCGTCGCCTTTGTGCACTTTAGTCTAGAAATAAATATGACAATTTCCTACTGATATTATTATATATTTTTGACATTGTTTATACATGTTATATAATATTAACACAAATTAAACATCATATGGCATTCACGTCATCCTAAACGAATGCCGTGTTAGGCTTTTTTGTTTGTATCTACTTTTTAATAAAGGATTGTCACCTGAAAGTATTTGAAGTTACGTCACACTGCTTCTACATTGCAACAGAGCGACGCGACGAAACCGCGTAGAACGCTTGGGTTATTATAATGGCAGCGTTCTAGTTTTGACGCGTCGCGTCTCTCGTAGTTTACAGCACAGCAACAAGCTCGAGCTGCACAACCGGTTAGACGCCTCCAAACCCGGAAGACGCGCGTAAGGGATGGGGAAGATCTCTCATTTCACTTGATCAAACTTTACCAAAATTCACAAAACTTCGACTCCTGTCAGTCACTTCTGGTCATACAACAGCTTTGATCAGGATGGCAGCGTCCGCGATCTTCATCCTGGACCTTAAAGGCAAGGTAAGAGCGCGTGCACCTGTCAGAGAAAGGTCGTACAGTTTATACTCTCAGTATAGACAGCGACACTTTATTTGAAACCTATGTGCTACAGATAATCGATGTTTATAAATCAGTTGCCAAAGTAAATTGTGTGTATTTACTCACTTGAAGGTTTCTAAAACAATGAATGGTGTAAATATGGCACAAGACAGATACACTAAAGTTAACAGCACTTTCACTGAAGGCAACTGCAATGTTAATGTTTCACATATTGCGTTTAAAAGTTATATTTAAAAAGTTATTCCTGCTAACAACAAAAAAAGTTCTTTTGTGGACATGGTAAAAAAAGCACCTCTGATGCTTCACATCAGTTCTTATAATTTGAAATATTATTACAATTTAAAACTGTACTGTTTTATATATTAAAATATTTTGAAGTGTGATTTATTCCTGTGATGGTGAAGATGAATTTCTTCAGTGTCACATGATCCTTCAGAAATCATTCAGATTAACATATTATTGTCAATGTTGAAACAAAGGGCTGCTTAAGCTTTTTTTGTGGAAACTGATCATTTTTGATTCTTTTATGAATAGAAAGTTTAAAAGAGCATAGATTTGAAATCTTTTGTAACATTATAAATGTCTTTACAGCCATTTTTCAGTCAATGTAATGCATCCTTGCTGAATAAAAGTACTAATTTCTTTCTTTTGCATGATAGTGTATCACAGTTTCCACAGAAATATTAAGCACCAAAAAATAAATGAATAAAATAATGAAAAATATTTATTGAGCGCCAAATAATACTGGAATAAATTCTGAAGGATCACGTGACACTAAGGACCTGGAGTAATGGCTCCAGGCAAAATTAAAAGCAGTCATTCTAAATTGTAATAATATTTCACAATATTACTATTGTTTAATTTTTGATTAAATAAATGCAGCCTTGGTGAGTATAAGAGACTTTAAAAAATATAAAAAAATAAATTATATATCAAGAGGTGTAAATATAAAGAGAAGCTCTGAACACATTTGTAAAATGTTGAAAGTAGTAGTGGGTGGATGGGAGTGTTTTCATGAAAACAGAGCCTCAGGGTCTCAGTGGAATGGATTACCCTCCAATATACCCCTGGATTTTGACAGTGCTGATGAAAGCGGTCTTGTCTGTGCCCTAGAGCAATCCAATATCTCCATCTGAAGGAATACCTCAACACCAGCCACGTTAAAGTCAGACTTCACTGATCTTTAAGTTTCACCCTACTATACACCCTGAATGTATCTGTCAGTGAAAAAGTGACCAGGACTTAAAACTTTTGATTGTATCTTGAAATGATTAATAGAAGTATTTGTGTAGATATTGTTTCATAGATCATACTGATTGAGCTGTTAACATATTCTCAGGCTGGTTCGAGTCAATGAAAACAAACCTTTCCTTTTGGCCTGAGAATTTATTACAAGTGTTTACTGCTTTTGAGGCCGTAAGGAATCAATTTCGCATGATGACTGGGGCCAAAACATCTCTAAGAAAAATAAAAGATTCTCTCTATTTACTGAGAGAACCTCAAGGTTTTCCAGAGTTTTTAAATGACCTTTTGTTTGTCGTATTAATATAGAACATGCCTTTATATGGATTCCACTCATGTAAAGGAAGTGATGCAGTGGTGACAGAGCAGAATTGGGATACTCTGTTTAATGATAATCTTGTGCTTTCAACTTTGTTTCCATCTCTAAGGTGCTCATATGTCGAAACTACATGGGCAATGTGAACACGAATGAGATTGACAACTTTATGCCCATAATGATGAAGGGAGAGGAAGATGCAGATTTGTCACCAGTGGTCATTCACGGCTCTACACACTTCCTCTGGATCAAGCACAGCAACCTCTACTGTATCCTCCATATGCTTACATCTAAATGTAAAAGTATAACCTTTATTTGTCTTTATTAAAACATCACTTTATTTGTGAATATTTGTACTATTGTTGTTACAGGAACAGCTCTGCAAATGAGTAGCGTATTTACTACTTAACAGATTTTACTCAGTGGTTGCAATAACAAAGAAGAATACCAATGCTGCTCTTGTATACTCCTTCCTGTACAAATTAGTGGAGGTAACTGTGTTTTATATATATATCACCATGACAACACCTTCCATAAAACCTTACACAGCACTGTTGGCTGTGTAAACATCAACATTTCCTCATTATAATATATCCTTACCAAATTTGTGTACATTTAATGTAGTAGTCTTGTATTAACCATTTGTTTGCAGGTGTTCACTGAATATTTCAAGTCACTGGAAGAAGAGAGTATTCGAGACAATTTTGTGACAGTATATGAGCTAATGGATGAAGTCATGGACTATGGATTCCCTCAGACCACTGATAGCAAGATCTTACTAGAGTAAGTTCTGACAGACTTACCATTCTGCTCGGAGAACAATGTTCATCACTCACTAACAGTGCTATGAGGGGTCATCATTCACTATTCAAGCTCAGAGCTATTCATAAGTCACTGTATATGCTTTGTGCAGAGGGCAGAGTTTGACAAAATGCTGTTATTTGTGTTTTATAATACTCATAGAGATGATTGGACCAGAGAAGTGCAATATACTGTCGTATCTAAGCATAAAGAGACATTTTTTTATGGCAAATTTGTTGAAAATTCATATTGAATAGCAATAACTTAAATATTAATGGCTGATAAATGATCCCTTTAAGCAGATGACAGCACTGTCTGATCATTTAACTATTTAGAAGATTTGAAAATATTCAGAACATAAAATTCTAACTCATTTAGCTAATTAAAAATGTTTTACCCTTAAAGAAACGGAGAGTACAAATATAAAAGTAGAACATTCTAACTAAAGAATATAACAAAAGCACAACAGGCTATTTCTTGTGTGGCAAAACCCCCCCAAAAAACAGGACAATCATATGTAAGTCAGTTCATAAACATCTTTCAGGTTTATAAGTGCTTCTCAGTGTGTTGGCAACCACTTAGCGGATAGCTAATTATTGCTAGCTCTCACTGACAGCAACACAATACCCTGTCAGCTGGAGAAACTTGAGGTTAGAGCGCACACACATACACATCTACACTTCTCAGATCTTGTTCTGAAAACAACATTCTCGCAGAATCAATTTGGAAGGAATTAGGAAAGTTATTTAATGAATATTTAGGGGTTTGTTTTGGTGTATTTACTCCGATATTATAGTATGTGTGTAATGTTAGCGTTCACATTCATTTCTATTCGCAGTTGTATGTATGATAGATGAAGGATTTGTGGTAAGGTAAACATTGCAGATATATAACTGATGGAAATACAAAAAAAGAAAAACAAGGTTAGGTGTTTGTCAGTCTATCTGTCCCAAGGGGCAGCCATGTTCTTCCCATGAGTTCTAATAAGCACCAGAGATCTGTTTACATACTCACTGAAGTTACTTGCTTCACTGACTAGTGACAAATAATGATGCTGCTCATCATATTGATAATGGCTGACATGCACTGGTGGGCTCATATAATATTTAATATTTTTATGATAATTGTCATTTTCTTATGTTAGCGTGTCCTGATGGCCTTCTTTCACTTCCACACCAGGTACATCACCCAACAGGGGCATAAGCTGGAGGTGGGAGCGCCACGGCCCCCAGCTACAGTAACCAATGCTGTGTCTTGGAGGTCAGAGGGCATCAAATACAGGAAAAATGAAGTCTTCATGGATGTCATTGAGTCTGTCAACCTATTGGTGAGATGATTTAAATATACCGTAGTGACTGACAACATTCCTCAATCAGCCAATCAAATTATTTGGATAGGGCTAGGGCTTCAACATCATTCTTTTAAACCTATGATTTTCTGATGACTTGAGGGTTTTTTAATGTTTTTAGAGGTTTTAGGACCAACAAAAGATGCTAATTCAGGAATACATTCTAATTGGTAAAATCAGTCATTGTAGATGTGCCTCATATTAATGTTAATTATTATATAATGCATCTATGCAATTAATTACTCTTGAGCGATTAGTCCTTATCGAATTTACGATCGAAATTTGGGGTCAGTAATTAAAAAAAAAGAAATTAATATTTTATTCAGCAAGAATGATGTAATAAATTTATCAAAATTGAGAGTAACGACTTCTACATTGTTTCAAATGATTTCTATAACATTCTATCATTAAGATTTTTAGATTAGGAGTTTAGATTAGAAGCAGTTCTTTTGGACACTCTACTCATCAAAGTGTCCTGAAAAAAATGTATCACAGTTTCCACAAAAATTAATGATAAGAGTAATGGCTAATGAAAGTTTAGTTAATTAAACTTTAAAATACATTAAAACCAAAAACAGTTCTTTTAAATTGGATAATATTTCTATTTTTGAATTGTATAATGCTATTTCACAATACTACTGTTTTTACTGTATCTTTGATCATGAAAAAATAACAGTTTAAGTAAATAAATTGCAATAAATAACAATAGCGTAACATGCATTTCCTATTTGAAGAAGTAAAAAGTAACTTATATTATAGCGTAATATAAAAATGAGCATATTACTTTCTTTGTTGTGGAAAAAAAACACTTTCCACATACTGGATCAGTTTTGCGTATTCAGTGCAGACATCAAACAGCCCACACTATCGCTCCATCGATCCTACTGTACCTTAGCCGACCTCCTTCATGTTCTCCAGGGTCAAGGGTTAGGTCTCCAGACTTCCTTAGATTGAGAGAGGGAGGAAGCAGCTGCCATCTTTAAGTTCTTGTTGCCTTTCTTTTCTGCATCTTAACTCTCAGCCCCCCGACTGGACTGGCTTTTGATAGATTCATTAGCGCTCCTCAGGGTCGGGGGGGTCTAAACGCTGGCAGACAGTAGCGCTGAGCAGCACCACTCTTCTGATTAAGAGCTAAATCACGTCTCATTGCTTTCTAATTCTGCATTGCTATTCATCCGTGCAGCTTTCTCGCTCTGGCTTTTTCTGGCTCTTGTATCTGAGAGCCCTCAGAGGTATTGAATCGATGTGGACTTTTTGAGGTTTAGATCTACCTTCTGAGTCCAGCTTGTATGCTTTTAATATTTTACCATAATATAATATATTACATTCTCATATCCATAGTTATCGCAGCATATTCAACCCTCTCTTTCCAAGAGCATTATGGCACAAATCACACGGTTACTGCCTTGCTCGACAGAGCGTAATAAATTGTAGATGGCAGTAATGGTGATGATGCAATATCACACCTTGCCACTCTTGATTGTGCTTTGCATTTATCTTCTCTGTTTTTGTCCGTTATAGGTCAGTGCTACAGGCACTGTTCTGCGTAGCGAGATTCTGGGCTGTGTCAAACTCAAAGTCGTTCTGACAGGCATGCCTGAGTTAAGACTCGGACTCAATGACAAAGTTCTCTTCGATATCACAGGCCGTGAGTATACCTATCCATCTAAAAAAACTGAAATGTCACTTTTTGAAACAAAACAAATAAGAATGATAAGAATGTCAAAAGATAGAAATAAAGTTAAAAATAGTGCAAATAGTAACAAATCTTATTTTTCAAACTTAAAAGGCTTATTTTCCCAATATGTAGATTTTTAAGTATACCTAAGTATAGTAGATTAATTATATAGGACTATAAATGAAAGCATGTTTCTGCATGTAAACCACAAAATTTACAAAATATATCAATATCACAATTAAATTTGTTTACAAGATTCCAAGGTTAATATTGAACTGTTTTTCTGTCATTATCTCTCCATTTGCTTTTGGTGACACAAATGGTGACCAAAATGCTACATTTCAGTCTTAAATTGACCTTGGAATTATTATTATTATTTTTTATTTTTTTCAAGTAGTGCAGAAAGAGACTCAATTTCAAGGCCTGCTAGTCAAGCAGTCAGTCGATTGTCTTAACCTATTTTATAGTAAGCCTCTCTCTCATTTGCACTTGTTAGGTGAATTCCATTATTCCGATTCTCTTGGTTAATCCCCCCCCAGGCCTAACCCAGCGGGTGTTAGTTTCACAGCAGGCCAGATCTCAGTTATGTATTCTGCATGTGCGGTATAAATGCACCTTGCATTTTAGAACAGAGGCGCTCTGGATATACTCTACTACTGAAAGGAATCAATATCAAATTAATTGAGTGATGATCTTCTGTTCAAAATAAATAAATATCAGTTTCATCCTTATAATTAGATTAATCTATTAATCAAGCTGTGCTGTGGTAGCTGATGACCTCCCCGACATTTTATAGACATTACAAGCTACCCTTTCAGTTTACTTCTACAGGAAACTGTTTTATCAGATATGGTTTCAGGGAAGTGAAAAAGATCTGGTTGTTTCCTGTGCCACTTCCCACTATAAAACTGAACTATGGCGCAAATTATTGTAAACACAGTTGAAGGTAGAATGTGACATACTGTTATTGCATCAGATGAAGAAATATCTCTTCTCAGCTCAGCAGTAGAATGAGAGTTAGACAAGTGAAACACTGCCCTCCACAGACTCAAGATTGAAAATGCAAGTTTTTATTATGGTGAAGATTCAGTTATCGGACATTAAGAGGACAACATAAATAGTCTTTTCTGTAATAATTTTAATGTTGATATGACATATTTTCACATTATAAAGTGATCAGTTACATTTTCTTTCATTCATTCATTCATTTCAAACCTGTGATGCATGGATTTTAAGTCACAAATGGAAGATTTGTGGAGTATTTTAATCTGCTATTTTAATATTTATTAATATAATTTATTAATATAATATTTTGAACTAGCATTTGTTTTGTATTTTCAGTTTCATTTCATTATTGTATGTTTTGTAGTTTGGGTCATTTTAGTTTAAGTTATAATAATTTTGTTATTTGGTTATTTCATGTTTATTTTTATTAAATAGATTTTTATTCATATATACTGCCCTCCAAAAGTTTGGAAACACCCTGGCAAAGTGTGGTTTTGGACGATATCAGCATAAACCCTTATCATTTTTTGGTGCAAATACTGTACATTAAAGCAACTTGACATTATCATTGAAGACCAGCAATATATACATGTCAAAGTCAGACATGCCCCTTTGCCAGCTGTGATGCCTGGTTACTGGTTTAAACTTGGCCCAGGTTTTTAAAAGATTTTTGGGTCAGCACACCTTAATAGCTTCAACAATTGATTGCCAATTAAGTTTAGAATACAATGAACCAATTAGAACACAATATAGGTCAGATAGTTTACAAATATTACATTTAAAATTTAAGTTTTTTCTATGTATAAACTGTTTATGTAATAAAATATGTTTTCGTAGTTTGTGTTGTCCCTTATCAGTGCAAAATTATCACAAATTAAAAAGGATTCATGCCAATATTGTCCAAAACCCCACTTTTCTAGGGCGTTTCCAAACTTTTGGAGGGCAGTGTGTATATATATATATATATATATATATATATATATATATATACAAACCTGCTATCTTTAGATCACTTTTACAGCCGAGTCAAACGATGTGTACCTAGTGTACATCTGCTTCTGAACACCAACCACTTTCCCTGAAGCCTCTGCTTGTGGGCCCTGGGGAGCCAATCAGAGAGCTATAAGAGAGCATCCTAACCCCTCTCCGACCTTTAGTCCCCGCGGTTGATGTCATCAGTAGGTGCTGCAGCGGCTCCCAGCAGGTCTCATCTGCGGCAGAGGACACAGACACCCAGAGCTTCTGATCTGACCTCTGTGTTCCAGCTCAAACCTCTGAGAGCTCTTTCATGTCTGACTGTAAATGTCACTCCTGGATGGAGTGGAATACATTCATAAATATAAAGGGAGGCTCACACACGCACATTGCTGCTATGAGTGTGCTGCTGAAATCCCACAGCTCTCTGGTATTAGTGAGTTCTGTGGCTCAGAGGCCCTGAGTCATTAAGAAGCTCTTCTGTAGTCACTGCCTTTCCCTTTGCTGAGGTCAAACAAATAAACTACCTCCACACTTACCTGGGTGCACAGAAGTGCTATTGTTTGCAATTTCCAGGAAACACATTAAGCTTTGTGTGTGAATATGTGATGTGTGTGTGCAGCTTTCAACTTGATTAACTAGCTTTACACATATTATAATCATCAGTGACCACTTTTCTTATATTAGAATTCACCCCGCTCTCACTGGGCTTCTGTTTCGCTTTCTCTCAGGAGAGAAGAGCAAGTCTGTGGAGCTGGAAGATGTGAAATTTCATCAGTGTGTGCGTCTCTCTCGCTTTGAGAACGACAGGACTATCTCTTTCATCCCACCTGATGGAGAATGTGAACTAATGTCTTACAGACTCAACACCACGGTCAGTGCTGCATGTATACATCTCTCCGATCAATGAGTTTAGACATATTTTATCAAAGGTGTCTTATTAATGCGTAGTAATTTAAAACAAAGTTTATGTAATTAATTCATGTGTTTATTGACTGATTGATTTGTAACATAGTTAAGTATTTTTTATTTTTTTGTGCCGTTGTAATGATGGGGTCTCTGTGAGCTTTGTTTAAATAAAAACATAGAAGAATCAAAGAACGTGGATATGATGAGAAAACAAGACAAGAACTTCAAAGTAGAAAATATACAAAGAATTTGAAATGAAAAGAATTTGAAATTAAAAGACAAAAACAAGAAACAAAGGTTATGTTTTGAATAGCACTAGCATACTGTATTACTTTTATTATTTCTGTAGTATATACTGTAAAAAGCATTTAAATTTATGTTCCACTTCCAGTGTGAGGAAATGAATTGGAAGTAGTTACATCATTTTTTTTTTTTTTTTTTTTTGACTAATAAATACTTATTTTTTTGTTTAATGTGAAAGATATATGATAATATATACACCACCTTTCAAAAGTTTGGGGTCATTAAGATTTTTAATGTTTTGAAGGAAGTTTTTTTTACTCTCAAGGGCTGCATTTATTTGATCAGAAATACAGTTAAATCAGTAATATTGTGAAATATTACTACATTATTTTATGTTATTATTTTTTGATGAATTGAAAGTTCAGAAGAACAACATTTATTTGAAATGGAAGTGTTTTGTAACATCATACTGTACATCCTTGACAAAAATAATTAATTTCTATTAAGTATTAATAAACAAAACTATGAATTTCTTTCAAAACAATATAAATAAAATATAATTTTACTGACCCCAGGCTGTAGAATGGAATAATTGAAATGCATTTTTAACATTATAATTATTTTTACTGTCACTTTCAAACATAAATTCATATATATATACAGTGCCCTCCACTAATGTTGGCACCCTTGATAAATATGAGCAAAGGCAGCTGTGAAAATAAATCTGCATTGTTTATCCTTTTGATCTTTCCCTCAAAAAATTTACAAAATTCCAACCTATCATTGAAGTAAAACAATTGAAAGTGGGGAGAAAATCTCATGATGAAATAAATGTTTTTCTCCAATGAATGTTGGCCACAATTATTGGCACCCCTAGAAATTCTTGTGAGTAAAATATCTCTGAAGTATATTCCATTCATATTTAATTTTTTTAGCACACCAGGGTGACTAGGAGCATGAAATTGTCCAGCCATGACTTCCTGTTCCACAGGATTATAAATATGAGGAACACACAGACCAAATTCCCTTAATCATCCATCACAAGGAGAAAAACCAAAGAATATATTTCTGATGTGCAGCAAAAGATAATTGAGCTTCACAAATTAGTGAAGTGTCTTTAAGAAAAGAGCTAGAGCAGTGAAAAATCCCATTTCCACCATCAGGGCAATAATTAAGAATTTCCAATCAACAGAAAATGTTACGAAACTGCCTGGAAGAGGACATGTGTCTATATCGTCCTAATGCACGGTGAGGAAGAGAGTTTGAGTGGCTAAAGACTCTCCAAGGATCACAGCTGTAGAATTGCAGAATATAGTTGAGTCTCGGGGTCAGAAAACATTAGAAAAAAATTGTCAAACAGTCCCTATATCACCACATGTTGTTTGGGAGGGTTTCAAGAAAAATTATCCTAGCTCATCCAAAAACAAACTCCAGCATATTCAGTTATCAGACATGACTGTAACTTCAAATGGGACTGGCTTCTATGATCAGATGAAACTAAAAAATGAGCTTTTTAGCAGCAAACACTCAAGATGGGTTTGGTGCACACAGGGATAAAAAAGTACCCCATGTGTACAATGAAATATACTGCTGTATTTTTTATTATTTTTCTGCTGGAGGTCCTGAACATCTTGTTTAGACACATGGCATCATGGATTCTATTAAATACCAACATATAAAAAATCAATAAGTGACTGACCCTGTTAGAAATCTTATAATGGGCCATGTTTGGATCTTCCAACCGGACAATAATCCAAACACAAACCTCAAAAACAACACAAAAATGGGTCACTGAGCACAAAACCAAGCTTCTGCTATGGCCATTCCCGTCCTCTGACCTGAACCCTATAGAACTGAAGAGAAGAAGCACCGTCATGGAGCTGTGAATCTGAAGGATCTGGAGAGATTCTGGATGAAGGAATGGTCTCTGATCTCTTATCAGGTGTTCTCCAAACTCTTCAGGCATTATAGGAGAAAACTCAGAGCTGTTGTGCTGGGAAAAGGACGTTGCAATAATTGGGTGCCAATAATTGTGGCCAACATGAACTAGAGAAAGTATTTCTTACACAATGAGATTTCCCCCCACTTTCAATTGTTTTACTTCAATGATAGGTTGGAATTTTGTGAATTTTTGGAATGAAAGATAAAAAGGATAAACAATGCAGATTTATTTTCACAGCCGCCTTTGGTCATATTTACCAAGGGTGCCAATATTAGTGGAGGGCACTGTGTATATATATATATATGTGCTGTCAAATGATTAATCACATCCAAAATAAAACTTTTTGTTTGAATAATATATGTGTGTGTTCTGTGTATATTTATTATGTATATATAAATACACACACATACAGTTTATATTTTTTAAATATTTACATGTATTTACATGTCTATATTTATATTCATATAATTTATATTATAAATAAATATATTTAATATATAAAAATAAAATATTTTTCTGAAATTTGTATTACATAAGTATTTATATTATGTAAACAAAAACTTTTATTTTGGATGTACATGTACATATACACACACACACACACATACACACACATATATATTATATTGTAATATTACAAAAAGGCAAGTCAGTGGCTCAATAAGTGGCAGCAGACTTACTGCTCTATTCTTTTCTCTGTCACTCCTGTGTTCTGACAGGTGAAGCCTCTAATATGGATTGAGAGCGTAATAGAGAAGTTCTCTCACAGTCGAGTAGAGATCAAGGTTAAGGTAGAGCTGCACATATATACACAATCTACACACTCCACTGATTCTTGCTTTGCCTCCTCCAGCACACTCCCTGCTTTCAGTAATTAGCTTTCAGGCTTCTGTCCTGGGGAATGGCTGGAAGTTTACCTGAGCTGTGTCCAAAGACTTGTCAGATTCTGACATAAACATGCTTTGTCCTATTGTCCTTGCCACACTAAAACTTTAGTTTCTGAAAGTGTAGCTTTGGAAGTTTTACTTGGTGTGCGAAGTTGTGCTATAGTTCCTCCATCTGTTCTCCAGGCCCGCAGTCAGTTCAAGAGCCGCTCCACTGCCAACAATGTGTCCATCTTAGTTCCTGTTCCCAGTGACGCTGACTCCCCCAAATTTAAGACCACCACGGGCCAGGCTAAATGGGTTCCTGAGAAGAGTGCTGTAGAATGGAACATCAAGTCCTTCCCTGTACGTACCATGCATGCTTTACTTATGTTTTTCAAGATGTTTGAGATCTTTGTGGCAAATAACTAACATTCAGATTTCTGAAAATCCTATTTTGAAATTTAAAAAACAACAAGAAATCAACCAAATTGTTTCACAGAGACAACATAAATGTAAGTCCACTTCGCACTTTTAAGAGCCTTCCAAAAATATTGCTATTACTGGCAATAAAATATTTACTGTTTAAATATTTATTGCAATTTTGTTGTTGTTCTTGTTGTATATTAAACACTGTATTTTTATTTATTTTGTTTTTATTTTATTAGTTTTATTGATTCAGTTTATATATTGCTTGCAATTTTTTGTGTATATTTTTATTTAATTTTTTCAGTTTATATATTGCTTGTGAAGTTTTATTTAACATTTTAATATATTTTTTTATTTTAGTAATTTTATATTTCTTTTGTCTTGTTTTTAATTTATTTTGTTTATTACTTTCCCTTTTCCTCTACATTCAGTTTTTTCTTTTTAATAAATTTACAGACATTTCTATAATTCTGTTTTCACTTTGTCATTACGAGGTACGGAGTGTAGATCAATGAGAAAAAAAAAAGAATTTAAACAATTGTATCAGGCTGCAACGTAACAAAATTGAAAAGCGAAGGGGGTCTGAATACTTTCTGAATGCACTGTATAATTCCATGCCTTATTACGTATAGTTAGTGGCAAAACCAGCTTTTTAAAAAATCTAAATATAAGAATACAGACATTTAGTCAAGAATGTATTTCCAATCCTGATGATGTCATGGGCGTTTCAGGCTTGAAAGGCCGTGAATCGGTTCTGGAGTGTTGTGCTGTTGCAAGCCTTGTAGAGACAGGAAAGTTTGTATCACCCACTTAGGAATATGACTCACAAGACTCATTTAGAACTGAACTGTTAATTAGGATTTACGACTGAAGTGATGACTGTTGCAGTGTTAATTAGACAGTTAGATGTGTCAGAAACTAATGATGTGTCTTTACTTGTTGAAGGGTGGGAAAGAGTTCATGATGCGAGCTCATTTTGGACTGCCAAGTGTGGAAAGTGGTGAACTCGAGGCCAAGCGACCAATCACAGTGAAGTTTGAGATTCCTTACTTCACAGTGTCAGGCATTCAGGTGCGGCAAAACACATATTCGCCTCAAAATATTCTTTGATAATGGTCATGATACAGTTTTTTTTGTAATTCATTTTGTTGGTTTGTGGTTACAAACACAGGTGCGATACTTGAAGATTATCGAGAAGAGCGGATACCATGCATTACCGTGGGTGCGTTATATTACTCAGAGTGGAGGTGAGACATATTCAGAAATTCCCTCACGCTTACTCAAATATCATTCTGATATAAAGTTTACCTTCAACCTGCATTAAAAGTTCAGTGAACATGAGCCTTACTCTGCCACACACACACACACACACACACACACACACACACACACACACACACACACACAGTTTGAAATAGTGTAGACTATCAGTTTTCCATTTGCATCAGCGGCACCAGAGGAGAGAGAGTCACTCTAATCCCTCAGCCCTGTTCACTTATTCATAAGAAATGCAAAGCAGACATCAAATCTTAAACCACAATGGAATTCTTCAGATATATCCAAGCATCCAAATGTCAATAACATATTCAAATGCCTTCAGTTAAACTTTCATGCACTCGTTATTTTATATATACATTTTATTAGTTGTACTTTCTAACTTTGCTTGAACATTTTTGACAGATTATCAACTGAGGACCAACTGAGAGAGGACAGCGCCTGTGTATGTTGTGTGTTCTGTCTGTGCTTTTTCATCTGTGAGACGGCTACTGCTTTTCACACAGCAGTTGGACTGCTATTGCTTTTATCTGAGATCAGGTTTTACAAATTAAACAAGGAAGTCAGACCGCAAAGTTACTGAGAAACCCCTATGAAACAATTGATTTTGGATTATAATCCAAAGGTTGTGTTACAGAAACATCCTAAAATCTAACCTTTATATGTTCTATTTAAAAAGATCTTTTCATCCTCATGTTGTTCCAAGCCTGTATGCATTCATTTCTTTTATTTAAACACAAAAGAATCCATCCATACCATGAAATTCAGTATGATTTAATGTTGTTATTGTTTTGGACCCCATTTACTTTCATTGTATGGACAAAAGTGGTTGAAACTATTAAAATAACATATTTTATATTCCACAAAAGAAAAAAAGACAAAACAGACAAGTTCAGGGTTTTTAGCATTAACTAAATTTAGAACTATAATCATAAAAACTGCATTACTTGAAATAAAGTAAAACATTAACTGATATAAAATAAAACAATAAAATAAAATAAAAACATATTTTATTTTAGGAAGTTTAAGTTGAAGTACTAAAATAACTAAAATTAAATAAACTGATACTTAATAAAAATATGACAAAAACACACAACAAAATTAGTAAAACTAACTAAAATTCAAATAAAAACAAATAAATAAAATGGAAAAATTAATTCAAAATATTAAAACTATAATAGTATATCAATGACTACATTTATATCCACCTTCATATGAGATTTAAACAATATTGTGATTAATCTTCACTTGATGTAAACACAATACTTTGATCAAATTGATTAAGCTCATAATTGTAGCAACAATAATTGGGTCCTACTTTATATTAGGTGGCCTTAACTACTATGTCCTTACATTTTAAATTAATCGTGATACAGTGCGCATACATGTTTTTACATTGTAGTTAATTTTTTTTAAATACCTGCATGTAATTGCATCTGTAATTAATTTCTGTAATTACATTTATAGTTAAACTGTTGACCCATCCCTTATACCTTAACCTACTCTTAAACCTACCCATACCACCAAACCTGTCCCTAACCTTACCCATATCCCACCTCAATAGCAGCAAAAGTGTTTTGCAATACAGTATGAACACAATAAGTACATTATACTTATTTTTTTAATGCAAGTACATAGTAGTTAAGGCCACCTAATATAAAGTGGGACCTTGGAAATAATCACATTTTTGGTGCACATGTAAATGTAGTCAGTGATACTTAAACAACACTGTGCAGATTTGGAACGACATAAGAGTGTTTTTCTTTTTTTAATTTTTCATTTTTATTCGAATTATCTCTTTAACTTGTCAGATGTTCACTTAAGCTGCTTATTTTAATTTCTGCTGTAGGTGGCGGGACTATCTCTCAGTGTAATATTATGATCTTATGTCTGTAGAGCTGTAAACATAACCACAGGCCCAATGAAATGAATACCTTGTGCTCAAAATCAATGATTAATAAGGCAGCGTACTGTTAGGACACCACTGTAACACTATATTTTCACCAGAGTGGCCCGTATCTTTGTCTTTGGTTTGGTTTGTTTGTGCTCACTCAAAATACCCCGAATGCCTACACACTTTTAGAGGTAGAATGAAAAGTGCAAATGCTTAATGACATTACCATGAATCGTTCAGCAAATAACTCAGCTGCATGTTGATGCTGTATTAATTATGATTGCGTTTGTTTCTTTAATCCACAGAGGTCAACACATCTGATCACACATAATTTTTTGTATGTCATTGTAAGTGTTCACACTGGGAAAATCCTCTCAGATTTTCTTTCATTCAGCATGCATTGCACCACTTGTTTTATCAGTGCGACAGTTGTGTGTGTGTGTGTGTGTGTGTGTGTGTGTGTGGAATACTGTCTGCCACCTCTGCAGAGGCAGCAGAATTATTTGTCACGTCAAAACTGCTTCCTGCCTCATTTATTTACCAAAGGTCAATGGCGTGACAACATCTGATATTTATTTCACACTGAATATGAAATATGTATTTTTGATCTTTTTTTATTGACAACTTTTTTGCTCAATACTACACTAAAGGTCATTGTGAGAAAATAAATAGATTTTTGTTTTGGCAAGTGTTTTTGTGATTATTTTCTGTGCTGTATGGAAAGGCTTATTTTTTGTTTATTTACCTATGAATATCCGAGCTATTGAAATAAATTGCTGTTTTATGCAGGGGTATGAGTAAATGGATCAAATATTTTCTTTTTCAATCATCCATGAATATGGGTGTTGTATGCATTGCTATTTTTGCTCGCCTTCATTCTTATCAGTCTTAACACATGATGGGTGACAATGGGTCACAGAGTCAGCTATTGTTTGCGTGGTGACTGAGCAGCTGTTGCACAATAGCTAGCTTGTTGTGGGTGAGAACAGGCATTGCACAACACCACCCAGCCCATGATAACGGTCCCTCAGCCCATTACTGGCCCTTTCAGAAATGACTTCTGTCTTCACAGGACGGGCTATGGATGAATGACTCAGCTGCACGGTTTCTCAAACACGATTTCTCACACATGCAAAAAGGACCAAACTGAAACATTTTAACCAGCCAGTAGCTTTCTGTTATTTCTAGATTCTTTTTTTTAACCAAAAAATAATACTTAGTAGTGTTTTGGAAGATCTAATTATTGCATTGCAAAAAGAGCACACAAAGAATTTTACTTCGTGATGACTCTTTAAACTAAAACCAGTTAAAAAAAGTATTTGGACACCTAATGCATGAATGTCAGTGCATATAAAACTAATAACAAAAGTAGCATATGCAATCAATTGTCCTTGACCTTTTCCTCAGAAGTTCTTATCTTAGCCACGTTTGCAATGACTTGTAACCATTTTGTTCCAGGATCATTTTTAGTGGATGTTGAAGTCAGAGTACGTCCACAATAGTTTTTAAGCATTTTCCAGAAGTTACTGAAACATATGTAAATCCTTAAATCACCTTGCTGCATGGGCTTAAAATGTAATTTACACTCACTGAGAAGATACAGAGAGACCAGATATAATAAGATACAATTATCATGCTATTCTTCACACAATCATTGTATCCAAAATATCCCACCATTCACTGGTGCATGCAGGTTACACTTAAAATAGCCATTTAATGTATGGCCTAAAATGCAACTGTCATCAGATGTTTTGCTAGAGGACAGCAATTGCAAGTATATATTCTCTCTTCTTTGCAGGAGAAGATTGTACAAAGTAACATTTATGTTTTGTATCACTATGAAATTGAATAGCATGCACAACAATGCCAGCAGGACCTTATATAAAGGTACATATAAAGGTACAGAGAAAAAAACGTGTTTTTAAATTTAGCTTCTCAATTGAAGGTTGTTTTGGATAAAAGTGTCTGCTAAATGTAAGTAAATGTAAATCCAGATGAATTTGGACGTAGCCTCAGTTCCCTTTAAGTTCACACAGGTGTCCTACCAGAGTAACCACAGGTGTAGCTCATTGCATTTACTGGGAACATAGTCTGCTAAGGTAAGTGTCACAATACCTTTTTTAATAATTTTATTTTATAATTTAAAACCTTCTAAAACTCTTTTGGCTAAGTGATTTGTGTGAAAAGTGTGATTGAGATGTTTTCAAATGCCACTTGGTTTGATATTCAGCTATGAAATATACTGACATTCACATATATATTAAATGCATCCAAAGTTTTAAGTTGCTGCCTGCTTTTCCAAAGTAATTTCTCCAAAGTTGTCAAGGCAGAGCCTGAATGTTTGTTTATTATGCGTACAAATTGAAATAGATTTCCACTAAATGGCTACAACCTGCCATCTGTTTATCTCCATCTGTTTGTGAATGTTTTTCATAAGCTCTCCAGAACAAAATACTGATAATTTGCATCAAAGTGTAGATCAGCTTCCCTGTTTCTACAAAGAAAAATATCCCTCTTTTCATTCGAAACATTTACAAAAAAAACACACACCCCAATAAATTCAAAATGTGTTCACATCCTGCAGATTGACATTCTGATCCTTTATTTGATCCATAGAATTGCCTGCGCAGGTTGTAGTATAAATTCACACACAGGTGAATTCAACTGACACAGTCGGTCAATGTGCACATACATCAAAGCTTCTGAAAATCTGAAGACATCCCAAAATGGACAATCACTTGGTATGCTCACCATTGCCCACATAAATAAAGCAGTCAAGGACACACACATATTGTCCAATAGCGTTGGAGATAAAGCAGCAGGTTTTACCTAAAATCAATTATAGATCAAACTTTAAATTGCTTTTGTGCTTTTTCAGTACTTTTAACTGTACTTTATTGGAGTGACGCATGTAAAAGCTGAATGTTTGTGCTTAAATGTTTAATGCCTGGATCCTTGAGCCAAAATGTAATTGTAAATGTCACATATGATTTGTGACTAGTTTAATGGGTGTAAAGTATCACTGAGGGTATTGTTTTTTTTCATCTCAGGTTCCTGTTGAGTAAAAGAATGGCATTTTTTTATGTAGTCATAGTTATATCAGACGAGCCAGACTTGAAGCAGTCTCTCTTCTTGCCTGCATCTGGCCTGAAATGCTGAAGATTCCCACTGTCCTCTCCCACCGTCTCTGTCCCGGTCCTGACCTCTCTGAGAGGAAAACTACTGCGGCGTAAATCCCGACCACTAACACTGTAAAACTCCCACCAACCAGCATCACCACCCCGGATATATACATGTCATTCAGTGCTTTCCCAGGTTTGGGCATGTGGTAGGACAGGGCCACATCCAGCAGGACAGCTCCACAAATGAGCAGAGAGATCCCCGTAATCAACATGATGAGGATGTCAGATAAACCGCCGCTTTTTAGCATGTTGATTCGCCGCCTGCTGCGCACGCAATTCATGTCCTGGACAGCAGAACTCAGCAATTGCTTGAGGAGGACGGCCAGAGCGAGAAGGCAAAGAGTAGTTCCGGCGCCCAGTCGCCACTCGCTGGAAAGGCTGGTGGTGGTGGAAAGGAGGGCTACGCCGCCCAGGCCGCAGCCTAAGATCAAGGCCACTGAAGCACAGTAGCATAATAAGGATTTGCGTGGCTCGCTGAACCACCAGAGCTCCACCTGCTCCTCCAGGAGGTTCTGCTGGATGCGAGCCGGGTCAGGATGAAGGTGGCCCCGAGGAGGGGAATAGTCCTCTAGCTCTGACATGATGTTCACTGCTAATGGTGCTCAAGACAGGCTCCAGTTGTGAGAGGACACTTGTTTAGAGTTCCTGGAGAAAACAAGTTGGAAATTAGGTAAGAAGATGCCATGTGTGCAGATGAAAAAAATATACATTTTAAAAAATCATGTTACATTCATATTAAATTCATGATTTAAAAAAGGCAGATGTGGCCACCAGAAATTCACATTAAAAATATATTTATAAATATATGTTTATTTCACAGTCTATAACTGAATATTTCATTATTTGTATCACTTATATACTATAATATACCAATGCAAAATACTTGAACATATAAATCTGCTTTTGTACCCTAAAATACATAACGATAACCAAAATAAAAATATGAAAAAGTAGTCAAATAAAATAAATGGCCACATGATGGATTAAATCAAATGTCATCAGGATTAGCCATGCTATGAGGATAATACATATCACCAAAATAAAGCATTATCTAAATAACATACATTTTATAACATTAAAATACTTTTGTGTACACAACTTATTATGAAAGTAATAATAAAATATTTATAATTATTTACACTGCCCTCCAAAAGTTTGGAAACGCCCTAGAAAAGTGGGGTTTTGGACAATATGGCATGAATCCTTTTTAATTTGTGATAATTTTGTACTGATAAGGGAAAACACAAACTACGAAAACATATTTTATTACATAAACAGTTTATACATAGAAAAAGCTTAAATTTTCGATTCATCAAAATATCCACCATTAGCAGCTATTACAGCTCTGCATAATCTGGGCATCCGAGCTGTCAGTTTATTCAAACATTGACTATATTACTCCAAGCCTCCTGAAGGATTGCCCAAAGATGATTCACACTGCTGGACACTTCTTACGGACATCACGGTCCAGTTCCTAGTAGCTCAATTGGGTTGAGGTCGGGTGATTGGGGAGGCCATTCCATGACAGACATGATGCCAGCTGACTGTTTCCTCTTCAAACAGGATTTGCACAGCTTGGAAGTGTGCTTGGGGTCAAGCTTGGAAGTGTGCTTGGGGTCAAGCTTGGAAGTGTGCTTGTGGTCAAGCTTGGAAGTGTGCTTGGAAGTGTGATATCGTCCAAAACCCCACTTTTCTAGGGCGTTTCCAAACTTTTGGAGGGCAGTGTATATAAAAATGGCACATCACACAGGGACTCGCATGTCTTTTTACTTTTTGTTTTAAACCATGAATTTAATATCGTAATTCATACTTTTTACTTCTATGAAGTAACTTATATATAAATACATACATTTTGGTTTTAGGTTTTAAATGAAAAACAAATCATCTGTGACTCGACTGGACTGACCAAATCATTATCAAAGATGCATTTTAGAAGTTCCATCCAAAATTAGATAAATGTCAAATACCATAAATGTCACCAAACAAAACAGGAAAATAAGGTATGTTAATCTGCACATCACTCTCCCCACTCCCCAAAATATGCAAAGTTTAACAAAATGTTGCAAATATTATGTAAATTATGCAGTAGGGTTTTGGAGTCAGACCAAGCTGCTTAATGGCTAAAACACCGCTTTATGTATTAAAATCAATTTATAATGTGGTCAAACAATGAACACAAGGTTTAATTGAAACACTTGTTTAATCTAAAGCTGGTTAATGTGGCTGGGGACGATCATGTGGATGTGTGTGGAGAGAGAATAAAGATTTTAAGTAGTGTGAGAAGACAATTTCCCTTCTGCTCAGGGGCTCAGGCATTAATTCCTTTACAAATGGCCTGTCTCTGTGGTCCCTGTGACCCTCAAGGTTGCAGGACAGACAGCTTGTCTTTACAATCCCGTAAGTGGCTTTGCCTTCACAGTCAGCACTGCTGCACCAGCAAACTGCATCTGCTCCTCAACTACATTGCATACATTATAATCAAGGACCAAGGCGAACTGTTTTGCTTTTTATCAAGGACCAGTGACATTATTTTGCACTGTTTGTTCTATGTCAGTCACTGGCACACGTGTGGCCGTAGGGGTTGTGTACATGTACGTTTGTGAAGCTTTGATAATTAAGTCCCTGTAGACCTGAGTCTCATATCACTGTCATACTGCTTCCCTGTGACTGAGGCGAGGCATGAAGAGGGAAAAATGAAAACAAGCAAGCCCATGAAAGCAAAAACACCAAAGTCCATGCTAAGATTACAATGTTGTAAATGGATAGTTTGCAAAATGAAAATTCTGTTGTTATTTACTCACCCTCATGTTATTCCAAACCCATAAGGGTCATTGTTTGAAAAAAAGAAAATAAAAAAAGAGACATTTTAAAGAATAACATTAGTTACTTTCTTCCAATGCCATTACAATGAAAAGGGACTTTCAAGCTTCAAAAAGGAAGCAAAATAACCATAAATGTATCATCATAAAAGTAGCATTGTGGTACATAAGATTAGTGTATAATAGCTTCTGAATCCCATCCTAGTTCTTCTTGAAACCTCTATTGATCTATTGAACCAGTCTGAAAGATTTGTCCACTATTCAGATTGATTCACTTCACTGACTCACTGATTCTTTCACAGTGTTTGCCTTTACTCGAATAGATGATCAGTGAGTAACAATTTATTTTTTCTCACACAAGTTCTCATATGACTTAAGAAGACTTAGAATATAGTGTACATGTAATATGAACCACATTTTATAGTGTTTTTGTAGCTTGAAAGTTGCTTTATGAATGTCCATTTTGTGTTTCATACTAGAGTATAAAGGGTGAGTAAATGCTGACAGAATGTTCATTTTGGGGTGAACTATCCCAATAAAAATTAATAAGAATTGTTAATGCTTCTTTTACTGCAAGCCAGAAAGCAAAGGACATAAAATAACGAACACAGCACTGATTTTCACATGTTTTGCACGATTTCTGCACCCCCTTCATTCCCCAATTATGTTATAGAGTATACTGTATTTAAGATTACTTGGTATGAGTGCTCTTCAATCCTATTGAAACATCAGATCAGCCTTTTGAATCTTAGAACTTTTATGAAAATATCATGAATGTGATCTTAGATGGTTGCCTTGTGTTACATTGGAGGTTAACCTTAAAGAGTTAGAAAGTGTCTGAGATGAGAGTGTTTCTCCATATGGCAGTTTATCATTCACTGTTGCGTTTACTTTCAGTTATTTCCGCGGAGAGAGAAAGGACAGCAAGGAAATATTCTATATCACCTCAGGGTTGGGACTTGATTTGAGCTTATTATTTGTGTCCTTCACCTTAGCTTATAATTAAAAATAATTTCTAAAAATATACTGACTTTTGGTTTTGATTCGCAATGGCTCCTTGGAAAGTTCTCCTCTTTAGTTTTGTGATGTCACTGACAGGTGCAGTCCAGACTCCGAAGTGTATTTATAACACAACCAGGCCGACCAGACAGCTGAAAGTGTGTAAGATGTAATTCTTAGTTTTAAAGCATTTATAATTATTAGTAGTCAGATTCCTTTAGGCTGACATGAAAAAAACTTCTAAATGGCTGATCTGTCAGTGTAGCAGCCTTGGGACTGGACAGCCATCCAACTTAGCCCTCAATTTAAAAAACAGTCCACAGTCAGTTTGCCTGCAAGGTCTCTCTGGGGTTATTTCATAGGCAAAATGTCCCTGGCTGTCAGTGCATGAGTGATCCACAAACCAGGACAGAGGTGTTCAGGTTTAGGAGCATTCTGACAGTGTACCTCCTCCTCTTTCTTGGATCATGTTGCTGCTGGCTATTGAAGTTTGGTGGTTTTCTTGAAGATTTAGAGCAAACGGCATCTTTCCCGACAGGTGTGAATGCTGAGCATTGTGGCAGGCCAAGCGCACCATTCATTCTCTAGTCAAGCGGTACGCTGTTGTATCTCTGACTGCAGGTCTCTGATGTATCTGAAAAAGAAGCATTCATAAAGCAGGCTCTTGTCTTGTCTCCGGTCACCATACAACAGCTGATGCCTTGTCTAGCATACTCTTCTCTGCCTGGTTGCTAGACACAGACAATGGAGCAAGTCTCTGAGTTCTTCTCTTGGCTAGGATGAGACAGGTCACTATCTGTATGGAGACAAAGGAAGCAAAGAATTGACAGTTAGATGTGAAGGGGATGTGTAAAGGATATGCAGTACATCTAATTCATCAGGGTTTAATGAATTGCTTTTGGTTGTTAAGGAAGGAAACTGCTGTGAAGGGAGATCTGAGCAGGGGCGGAGATTTTCTTTTAAATATCAAGGGTTCAGGTGAGAGAAACCTTTGTGGCAAGGTGGAAATGGATGGAAAATCTGATTGAAAATTCCAAAATCAATCACTTAAAAGTTTACATATTTGTCAGGATTGTTAAGTAGCTGCCTATGTGTAGTGTGCTAGATTGTGGAACAGACCACATTTTAGCAAGTATTTTTCTTGCTCAAATGTTAAGACATGTTCCCTGAAGATTAATACAGACAATGCTCATGGAATCACAAACACACAACAGGCTAAACTCTATATTATACTCATTAGTATTAAATGAGTTATGTTGTGATGTACCTGAAAGAGAAGAAATGAATCACAAACTATTTTGTATAAGATTTGGGTCCTGGTGGGCCAAGAGTAAGTTGTTGTGGTCATGCTACTTGCTGCCCCTCTCTCCTTCCTGCTTAATCCACATTTTATCAGCCTGCACACATGGCTCAAGTTACTGTCAGGCATATCCTCAGGAACAAACCGCAAACAGCAGCTGGCCTGGACCCTGCCTTCCGAGCTGCATAAACCACTCTTGATTTTTTCACCCTTAATCTCTTGCTATTTCAACTGAGAAATGCTCACTGTTTCTCTGTTTCTGACTCAATATCTGCATCTATCTTATCTGTCTCTTTTTTTTTTCCTATGTTGCACTGCCGTTCTGTTGGCTGGGGAGGGATAGCCTTTTTGAAAATCACAGCTCCCGTTCCCAGTGCTCTTTCTTTTCATCATAAAAGTTAACATATGCCACGTACCTTATTCCATCATTTCACTTCAAGACTCAGTGGTGTCATTACATCCTCTCCTTCCATCAGTATACTTTCCTCTAAAGAACACTCTTTCATTCCAACCCTTCACTGCAGTTTACCACTACATTTGTAGGAGTAAACAGAACACAAAATGACATTATAAAGACAGATTACTCAATCTTACTCTGTGCAAAATCTCAGTGTTCTCTATGTATGATTAACTCAACAACAATAGACCTGGTATGGCTTTTATGGGTGTGCAAATAGTGCAGAAACATGACTCATATCTCTCTAGAAACCTTCATGCATGCCAATAAAGTCTAAAAATATACAACGCGACTTTTTCCGCAATCTGCAGTCTGAACGCGTCAACGTTAGTTGTCGAAAGTCAGAGCCAATCTGTAGATTTTTGGTATAAAGGATGGAATACACTACACGACTTTTAAAATTGAAACACAAGGCATCAAACACTTGCCTGCTGAGGGCCACACACTACTTGTGCCTTGGCTTGGGCTCAGTGAGGGCTCAAATCGGCTCAAAATATTGAATATGTTTGATATGTTTCAAATGCCCAAAATCCAAATGCTGGATCAAAATCTGGGCGCTGTCGGAAACTAGCGTCCAATCTAAAGCTAGATTTCTAGCTTTCTAGCTTCTTCAGATAAATAGATATTAAACACGGGTTCTATTTTTTTAACGCATCTCCTATGCATGTTTCAACAATGTGAAAGGCTGGAATTCATTTAGAATATGAAAGTGAAAGTGACATGTGGCCAAGTATAGTGACCCATACTCGGAATTTGTGCTATGCATTTAACCCATCCAACGTGCACACACTCAGCAGTGAACACACACACACTGTGAACACGCACCCAGAGCAGTGGGCAGCCATTTATGCTGCGGTGCCCGGGGAGCAGTTGGGGGTTCGGTGCCTTGCTCAAGGGCACCTCAGTCGTGGTACTGAAGGTGGAAGAGAGCACTGTAGATTCATTCCCCCCACCGACAATTCCTGCCGTACCTGGGACTCGAACTCGCAGCCTTTGGGTTACGAGTCCGACTCTCTAACCATTAGGCCACGACTGCCCCAAAACATGGCCAGTATCCGAATATGATGGCCAGTACCCATTTTGGCAAGTGTATGATGCCTAATGTTCTCAGATCTGTTCAGATGTAGTGTGTTTCAGCCTTAAGGGTGCTATTTTGTCTGGTAAGCTCTACGATGTTCTGTATTCACTGTTGTTCGGTGCTTGATTTTCCTGTTTTGGGCACAGCTGCAATATTAAGCACTAATTAAATAACCAATTAACAGGCCGTCCACCCAGCTCCACTGCTGACAAAAGGAAAAAAAACGTTTACCTCTCTTCCTGCCTATCTCTCTCCCCCTTTCATTCTCAAAACAGTGACAGCATCCAGAATATTCTGGCCTAGAGGACAGCAGAAATGTGAACATAATACATATGCAATACAAAAAAAGGGCAACTATCCAGCTTGGCCACTGAGCTCCATTTATAACCTCCATCTGTGACATAGACACCAACCCGGTTAAGACACCTGGACCTTCTTCTTCACTCTTAGGGCACGGTTTCATTCTCACTGGCTGTCTCTGTGTCTGTCACAGATTATTCTGAAATATACACTTTTGGGATGTTTGGATGTTACTGAGTGCTGTCATGCACCTGTCGTTTTTAAGATCTGTGTGCTTATAAGGGATCTTAGAGGAAAGGATGAGGTAGGAGCCCAGAGTTTTTTGGTTTGTTTGGCACCTGGAAGCATAAATTTGAGATTCCTTTCATTCCGTGCAGATGCATTTGTCAAAACTCTCTATCAGATCTCCAAATAAGTTTGTTACTTCTTTATATATAAAAAAAGTACTGGTGATACCATTTTACAGTAATGATATCAGATGGTGTTACCATGGAACTGAAAGACCATATTCACCTACCTTTGTATTTATGTGGCACTCCAAGATACTTTAGAGAATAGCTTGGCAATCAAATCATGGTACATTTGGTACTTTTTCTAGAACTATTTGACATTTATCTATTTGTTTGTGCTTTTTGCTTTGTCCTTTTTGTCTTGGCTACAGTATGGCTACTGTTATAATGTATCATTGTAGGTGTGTTTATGGCCATGCCCAACAATAAAGTAATAAAATGTCATAAGACTGCTTAAATTTGATTTTATATCCATGATGTGACATTTTGTCAACACCTCCAATGTAGCCAAAATTCCATAATTAACAAAGGTTTAATGGTAGAGAGAGGGCAACCATGATTAATTACTATCTTTTTTTCCTCTAAACTATTACACTGTCACTGTAAAGCACTGTTCACACTGAATCGCATTGAAAGGGCACCTACGGCATTAAAATAATTTTCTTCCCTTTTATTTTATGATACAGAATAAGATTAACTATTCAGAAGGGAGGCATTACCTTTCTTTCACTATAGGCTGTTATAGAACTGTTACAGTTCTGCAGCTCCTCTTTAGTATTTTGTATTCATTTGACTATATGAGTTACTCTTTAAACCACAATATGTTTGACACGGACATCACAGCGTCCACAAAGTGTTATCTGATAATTATATAAAATCCTCATTCCAAATGCCTAAATTCTATATAAATTTGTTTAAGATTATATATGCGTGTCCTCAAAACTCAGAACAGAACAAGAAGGTTTATTTATTTATTTATTTTTTTGGCCAGCTCAGAAATAAAATCAGAAATGGCATCATGTGAGAATGATACTCCACACCTCTGACACCAAATATGTAGTACTACTTTGTTTTTATCTGAAATATCTTTGTGCATTTGCCATAATATTACTGTTATAAGATGTGAAAAAAGAAAGAAATGGTAAGTGTACTGGATGTTTGTTTGCATAATTACAAAAGGACTAACAGTAAGTGTGTGACCTGCTCCAGGAAATAAATGAATAAATGTTGTTCATTAGTATTACTCACAATTTTTCTTAAGTAATTAGATTATAATGTTAAAAAGGTATAAATACATTATTAATTATAGAAGGTAGGGTACGTAATTATTAATATTTTATCTGATAAAGTTGTTGACATGCAGTATATACAGGAAATGAGCTGTACTGGCTTTTATTTTGTAACACTGGTGAAACATTACACACAGTATATGATGATAATATATTTAGAAAGTCCAAAATTCCATACACAGAACAGAACAGTTATACAGGCCTCTTGTTTTAGGAGTGATGTTATTCTGTATAACAGCACTGCTAACATCACTCAGCTTGACTGTATTTGAGCCACTTCTGTGACATGAATTTGTAAACTATTTTAATTGGCAGAGAAAAAAAAAAGATGTGAACTAGCTAAATTTTGCCTATGATATTGAACAGCATATCTCGGTCCCAGTACTAAGTATTCAGAACATGTTCATACTGAGTACAATTGTTTGTGTGATATTGCTTAATTTATAATTTTATGATTCCCTGCCAGAGAATAAGTTAATTTTACTATCTGATATATAGCAATAAATATTGTATGTTTATAAAGTTCCCCATTTTAGGATGCTATGAAAAGATTTAAATACTTACCTTCCCCTGCTTTTACACATCAGTGTAGCCTACAATTCCAGAAGTGAAAGGCAAAGGCTACATAACCCTTACATAAGGAAGTCCTAAAACTCCAGTACAAAGTTTACATGTCCTGCGGTGCTCTATCAAGGTGTGGATCATCTTATCTGTCTTATACTTTTATAACTCATAATAAATCCATTTCTATTTAAACTTAAAAGAATACGAAGACGTGCTATGAGAACGTTTCTGTTCTTACCTGTGATGCGCTGGCAGGCAGCACACCATCCCGAACACACCAGCCACAAATACACACAGCAAGAAAAATACAACCAATCCGTCTGAGAGGTGAAACGCGCTCAGCTAAAAGAGATCTCAAGTTTAATGTAAGTCTCGCACAGTAATCCCGACCATATCAGGTTGTCATTGCGAATGGCGTTGCAGGTGCACTACTCGTTCAGTCCGGACTTTTGCCCTCCGCTCGGAGGTGTGGTCTCTCCTCTCATTGCTACTCTGATCGCGGAGCGTGTAGTTCAGCTGTGTGTGTGTGTGTGTGTGTGTGTGTGTGTGTGTGTGTGTGTGTGTGTGTGTGTGTGACCTCGCCGCTCCTCTCCAGCGGGACACCTGCAGCGATAAGAAGCTTCTAGTCCAAAGGTCTGACGTTAAATAACGACAAATGGAAACACCAAACATCTTTCTATATGTTCGTTCATTCTGCTTCGCGTTTCAAGCAATGCACGACAAAATGTTCCTACCTGGAAATCATCGCGGAGATACTTGCTCTGTCTGACCGGGAAAGCTATAACTAGCATGACCAGTGTTTATGAATAGATCACTCAGGCTACTGCACGAATTGTGTTATTGAGGTGATTTTTATTCGCTTGGGAGTATTCACAAGTTATGGTGATTTCAGAACTTGACGTAGGCTATTTATCTCTAAACAAATAGGCTAATCAAGAAGTTTATTTTCAGTTGACTATTTTATTATATAGTCTATCATATATAGGCCTACAGTACAGTAAGCATTATTCATGATAAATATATTTAAAAAATACTAAGAATTTCCCATTTTATTTCAGAAGGCTATGTATTCGAATATCCTCCTGAGACCCATGGCATGCTATGGAGTTTTTGCCTCTGTAGTGGACATTATATTTTAGTGTATTTCTCTGAGACCTCACATGTCACATGTCATGTCTGGATGTCCTGTACAGAGCACATTCAGGGCTTTATAGAGATACTAAATGATTGGATGTTTCACCATGACCACACCCTCTCCTAAGTCTTTAAAGATGGCTAAATTTAATTTAGTGAAAAATGTTACATCCTTATGGAAATATGATTATATTTTGTAATTGTCATTTAAATCTGAATAATTTTCAAATTGTTTGTCATAAAGCAACATCTCAGGAAAATGTTATGTGTTTTCAAATTCAAATATGACTTCCTGTTATGAAACAGGACATAATTTCATACATGTCCACTGTATAGGACACCAGGACTAAAAGCATGTTTATTATGCATTTTGGGAGACATAACAATTGAATAGGAATTAAATTATGTATTTATTTTGTTATGAAATATTAGATATTATTATGAAAATCTGGCCAATTATTACTCCCATTATGACAATTCTTTTTTCAACATGCTGTCCCAACAGCAACACATTAATATGCAAATTAGATACAGTGTATAGATACACTGTGTTTAATGGGAAAACCAGTTAATGGAAATTTTTACACACATATTGCATAAAACAAAATGGTATATCAAATCATTTTGTTATATATTTTATAACATAGTTGAGAATCATCCTTTAAACAAGGTTTAGTATAAAAAAAACTAAAAATTGATTGGTGATTTAAAAATGAATCCCATTGTTTTTGCCTCTTTGATGTCTATTCATGCCATTTTATTTTTTTGAAAAACTGAGTATATGACCTAGTGTCCTCTATACAGAGGACGTAGAATAAAATATGAATAAAATATATTTTTCCAAAAATGTTATTTTTCCATTTTTTTTCTTATGTTCTAAACAATGTAATGACATGAAAAAATACTAAATTCAGGTGGATATTCAATGAGGAAAACGGGGCGGGGCTTAATTTAATCCACAGAGAATTAATTCCATCATAAATTGACGGTTTTGACGGACGGTAGGGGCTTGGTGATGCAGTGAAAAAGGAAAGTTGTTTCAGATGCAGAGCAAGTCATTACATTTTGATTATTTTTTTAATGCAAATCACAAGAAGATCAGGAAGCATATATTAATAAAGTGAATAGGCTTATTCTGATTTCATGTTGACTGTAAAGTAATTGCCTCTCGTAATTGCATTAACATAAAAGTTGTACTTTGCACTTTATCTGTTCTCATTAATTTTAATACATTTTACTATTAATTAATCAAGTTGATCTTAATGATTAATCAACAAATCATTTCATATGTGTATAGATTTTCAATTTATTTGATTATTTATACACACAGCAGGGGCTGTAATAGAGCATAACTTGTGTTTTCCCATGCTAGAACATTTTTAAAAACAATATTAGTATTTCTTCAGAAAAAAAATACTGACATAAATTTCATTTTCCACCAAGGTTGGCACAGGTAGTAGCACTAAATATTGCTTATCTGAAAATGGTGACACCCAGTGGTTCGGTAAGGTGACACCTTACACAAGCATCAGTCAATGTATAGTCTATTACAGGACATGCAAGACCACAAACCACAGAAGTCTGATTTTCTAGAATATTTGCAGTGACACACAGATTGTGTGACATCTTTCTCCCTGTGGATCTGAAACGTACAGTCAGTGAATACTGAAATACAGTCAGTGAATACTGTAATACTCAATGTAGTAAAATGAACTAGTTTGAGTGACTTCTTGATTTATCAGTACCTTTTATTAGAATAATAATGCATATTTGACAAAAAATGTCACACTTACTATGCAACCATATTAAAATGTAACTATTTCTACAGAGTCAGACACAGCAAAACATTGCAGCCAAGGAACACACACTCTTTTAGATAAAATTGTCTATTTTTTCTGTCTTATGACAAATGTGGGCTTCACCATCTCATGCCTGATGTAATGGACTTTTGGATCTTTGATGTTGTCCCTTAGTCTCTTGGGCTCTTGGGATGAAACTTACATATTTATGAAGGTCATTCATGAACTTGTGCACCAGTCCCTCTTCATCACTCTCCTGTCAAGGGAAGGAAAAAAGACACACAGCATACTTTGTGCATCATCGGTGACGTGAAGTTTGGGCTTGATTTGACTGATGGTCTGCTCTTGGTGAGCCTTTCTGCTGTGGAAAGTGTCCAGTTCTTGCTCCATCCACCCAGAGGAAAGCAGCCCAAGCATCAATATTTTCTTCAGCCATTAGTGCTGATCTATTCCCCCTCTGCCTCATCCTGGGTTCATTTGTATTCTAATTGCCAGGCCTTGAAGTGACATGCTACATTTCGTACAAGGCTGTTTTCTGTCAATGCTGTGCCAATACTAGTGTAGTGCTGTCTTCAGCTATGCTTTGATGTTTAATGTGGCATTTAAGCCTCAAGGAGGTCACATATATGTGTGTCTATACTGGTTGTTTTGTAGGACGTTCATTAGGACATAAGTTAAGATTGAAATCTTTTCTATATGTGTGTTCACACTTAAAGACACCAGAGTTTGTGAGATCTGTGGTTAACCTCAGTGATCCATTCTAGCTATACTTTGATGTCTTTTTTTTGTTTACTTTTCTCTTTTAAAATGTAAGACCATCAAGTTAACTGAGACAGATTTTACACTTAATCAGAACTTCCACATCAGTCCACATCATGATATGAAATAGAATTGTGCAGCATTTGTGCAATTTTTTTTTAAACGGTCATGAAATCATTACTTCAGTTTTACTTCAGTTATCACTCCAATAATCTTACATTCATTTATTCATTTTTCCTGAACATTGCTTTGCAAATTCTAATGATGTAAATATGTTACCAAAGTAACATTATCTAGCTGGTTAACATAAATTATTTTTGTTGAAATCACAAGGGTGATGTAGTCGTAAGTATCACTTAGTATGGGTTAAAATGATAAATAATAATGATATGCATTGTTAAATTATAGCAGTACAATTTCTGGTTATTAGCACATTTTGAAAGAATATATACAGTATATAACTTTAAATTTAGCTAAAGATGTTTTGTTGTTTTGTATTTTGTTTATTTTTTGTTTTTTCTTGACTTGTTTTTAACTCATTTTGTCTTGTTTTTTGTTGAATTTTGTTTAGTCCTGTTTTTTTGTTTTGTTTAGTTCTGTTTTTTGTTTTAGTTTTGTTTTTCTGTTTTAGTTAGTTCCTGTTTTTTTAGTTTTCTGTTTTTGTTTGTTTAGTTCTGTTTTTTGTTTTTAGTTCTGTTTTTTGTTTTGTTTAGTTTAGTTCTGTTTTTTGTTTTGTTTAGTCCTGTTTTTTGTTTTGTTTAGTTCTGTTTTTTTTTTTTTAGTTTTGTTTTGTTTTGTTTAGTTCTGTTTTTTGTTTTGTTTAGTCTAGTTCTGTTTTTTTTTTTGTTTTGTTTAGTTGTGTTTTGTTTTGTTTAGTTCTGTTTTTTGTTTTGTTTTGTTTAGTTCTGTTTTTTGTTTTGTTTAGTTCTGTTTTTTGTTTTGTTTTTGTTTTGTTTGTTTTGTTTAGTCCTGTTTTTTGTTTTGTTTAGTTCTGTTTTTTGTTTTGTTTTGTTTAGTCCTGTTTTTTGTTTTGTTTAGTCCTGTTTTTTTGTTTTGTTTTTGTTTTGTTTGTTTAGTCCTGTTTTTTTTTTGTTTAGTTCAGTTTTTTATTCTGTTTTGTTTGTTTGTTTTGTTTAGTCCTGTTGTTTGTTGTTGTTAGTTCTGTTTTTGTTTTGTTTTGTTTTGTTTTGTCCAAAATGTTGGCAGGTCAAGTAATAATCTGAACTACTTGGCCAAACTGGGCCACCAGAAAAAAAAATCTCTACTGTTGTGCCTCATTTTTTAATTTATTAATTATTGTCCATGACATTGGATTTCTGTCTTTGATTATTGGCCTAATTTTATAGCCAATTATGTTTGTAGCTTTCTTCACTCAATCCAATTTCTTCCCAAAGACGATAAAGCCCAGTCCAAGTCTGTGACATTTAAAAGACAAAGTAAACTCTCAATTTAGTCTGTGTGACACTGAGCACAGAGTGCATTCTCTCTTCCCTTTCATAATGCTTATGATAAAATATGGCCCATCTTTTTAGGCAAGAATAGATGCATGCAGAGTGTCACACATCAGTTGCGACACATCAACAAGCTTGTGTTGGCAGTTATTATTCATGGACAGTGCTGTGGTTGATGTTGGAGGCTTTGAGGAAGGAATAAAAGACAGGTAATAGATGTGCTCTGTCAAATGCTTTGCGAGGGAGATACGCAGAGACAGCAGAGAAGTTACTGTTATCTTAAAATGAGTGTATGTGTGTGAGAGCGAGGACAAGAGATTATTAAAACAGGTGTGTGTCTCCACATGCTGATGGTGTGTGATTATTCATTACTTGCAGGCTTGCTGCTGGCTCTCTGCTGAGAGCAAGTCCCAGAGTCACCTTGACTGAGCCTCATATAGAAATATCACACTTATTACAACTGCTGCCATGGCCCAACCTGTCCGACCCATGAGTAACATGAGGATTCTGTACTTAATATTTGATTTAAACCAAACTATATGGTTGCATGCAATGCACATGTACTGTATGCTTATACTGTATATCTATATAGCCCTAAAAGCTTTGTATATTTTTATGTAGCTATATAACTTAAAAAATATTTTGTTTTATTTTGGGTAACACTTTATTTTAAGGTGTCCTTGTTACACGTTACATGTACATACTATTATAATAACAATAAATTATTACATATTTACATGCAAGTAACCCTAACCCAAACCCTAATCCTAACCCATATAGTAAGTAAATGTAATTAACTAATATTACTCAGTACTTAAATGTATAATTACACTTTAACAAGGACACCTTAAAATAAAGTGTAACTGTTTTGTTTGGACCAATCTTTATAGTTGTGCCCTATTTATGTTTTTAGAATTTATCAGTTATGTCCAACCAATGAAAGACATGATGATTCAGTACTTGATATACTGTATGATTTAAAGCAACTATATTTGCTTTAAATACCAGTCATAAGTCACATGGGTATATTTGTAGCAATAACCAACAATACATTGTATGGGTCAAAATTATTAATTTTTCTTTTATGCCAAAATATCATTAGGATATTAAGTAAAGATCATGTTCCATGAAGATATTTTGTAAATTTCCTACCGTAAATATATCAAAACTTAATTTTTGATTAGTGATGTGCATTGCTAAGAACTTCATTTCGACAACTTAATGTCAATTTTCTCAATATTTTGATTTTTTTGCACCCTCAGATTCCAGATTTTAAAATAGTTGTATCTCAGCCATATGTTCTATTCTAACAAACCATACATCAATGGAAAGCTTATTTATTCAGCTTTTAGATTATGTATAAATCTCAATTTCAAAAAAATTGACCCTTATGACAGGTTTTGTGGTCCAGGGTCACATATGGTTTCATGCAATGCACATGTGTGTTTATATTTGTATATGCTGCCATAAAAGGTCTTTTATCTCTGTCTGGGTGAGGATGCCTGCAGCTTCTGCTGGTCATACTTCACATGCTCAGTCCCCACATTCGCATCACTGATCCCTTTTTATGAGCAGCTGAACCAAAGAAAGAGAGAGAAAATAGAGAAAACAGTCTATATAGGATGAGACGCTATGCTGGTTCGCAGACCATTTATCTCTAAAATTTTAATTATAGTAAATATTACCATCCAGGGACTTGGAAGCAGCTATTGTATATGACAGAAGGACAATGATAAATGGGGCTGTAAAATCCATGTAACTAGATTTTTCTGTGGGTTGCTCACAGTGCTTTATGCAATGCATACATTGATCCTTTCTAGATACTGTCCCACTGCTGCAGCTCAAAAATCTGAATTTATAGTCTTCCAGAATTAAAATTCACACTGTGCGCTCTGGTCCCAGATGAACTGTGTTCTTGGTCAGCAGATATGTAGCAGAAACCCCTTACTCGAATACTTTGAAATGAGCTGCTTCTTTTCAACAAGAACATGTTCTTCTATAAGTCCTCCTCAAACTGAAGATCTGCTATACTACAACAATATGTCTCTCTCTCTCTCTCTTTTTTTTTTTTTTTTGCGGAAATTACATCATGGAAACATCAGTAAGAATGCATTGATAATGATAAACAATATATATTTTTTATTTATAGCAGTACAATTTCCTCCTAGTAGCAAAATGTAATCAGTTTTTTACTTGCTAAATGCTTTTGCTAAAAATGTTTGAGCACATTTTTTATTTTAATTTTTATAAGTATAAAAAATTATAATTTATTTTTAATTTTTATTTTCCTTTTTTTTATCGCTGTGCATCTATTGCATAGCTAAACTGAGAATTTTTTCTTATTTTCAGCATGAATCTCTGCCTTGTAATATTTGAAGCATAAAATATTGATAAGTGTAAGAAAGTGTAAACACCTGCAGGCCAAGATATATTGAAAACTGTTATACCCATAATGTTATCGAAAATTATAGGATATTTATTGATATTTATTGTAAGCTTGCTGCAGTTATATCATCTGCTACTTCAAATGCAAGAGCTCTTTAAAGCAGGATGAATTCTGATTGGCTGTCAATGTTTTTTGTCGTTCATCTGAAAGTGATTCCAATGAAATCATTCCTGCCTATCGTTATATATGTGGTGTGGATTCTGCTATCTGTTTACATTTAGAACAATCTTTATCATTATTGTTATAGTTTTCAATGAACAGGGCTTAAATTTGGACTGTCAATACTTGCTGTGCACTGGAAATACATTTGATCTAAAATAGGGGGCGGGGCTTAAAGAAGGGTCAGTTCAGGGTCCTGAGCGGCAAAACAGGACCTCAGTAAAGTCAAAGAATGTAGTACAACAACTTCAAAACATCAAGGGAAATTGTATTTCCTTTTAACACATTCAAGATGATGAATGATCATATTTAAGATCTCTCTGTCAGTCCTCAGGCTGGTCTGTATCTCAGCTGATATGTATGTCCTAAATCTGTCTGTCTTCCATCTCCTCCATCTGCCTCTTTAACAACTCAAACTCCCTACCTGGATGCATGGTCTTCCTGACAGTGTGTTTGATTGATTGTGTGTGTGTGTGTGTGTGTGTGTGTGTGTGTGTGTGTGTGTGTGTGAACGAATAAGGGGGTGTGAGAAAGACTGCATGCTCCATTACTGCACAAAGCCCGTAGGAAACGGGGATGAAGAAAAGAAAATGATGATAATATTGAAGGTAGGAAGAAAACAAGAAACAACTACGCAAGCAGAAAACTAGAAGGATAATGAAAAAAAGTGAAGAAATGGGAAAGCGTGCGAGAAAAGTCCAATATAGACAGAGGCGAATCAAACACTGGCAGTGCACTGACAGAGGGTAGAGTTCATATCGAGGACAGCTCATCCATAAACTGGACACTCTTGTAAATCCTCGTGTTTTTCTCTTAAGCCACTATCTCGAAGTCTAAGACAGCCTCCTTCGTGCAGAGTGGTATCACTTGCATCAGGGAATAATAAGATTAATTTTGCAGGAGCTGGAGAGTAAAATAACAGTGATTATAGCCAGGCTTTCATCACTCTTGTCTTTCATCCCACCGCTCTCTCTAGCCCCTCCGGATTGATCGCATTTCCTTCACGATTGTGGTGATGTCCTCGACGAAATGCCAGCGTTCTCTTGATTAATCTGCCTGCTCTGTTCCAATCAGTGTCACAGCGGGAGAGAAATGCCATGTGTTTTAAATGGCCAGCTTTAGCACATGGGCTGGTTTTATGAGCTCGGCCTCCCGTGGACTTGCACAAACACTGTTTCCTTTTGGTGGGACAGCTTGGGTGTGAAAAACAAAAATGATGATGGAAGATTACAAGGTATGGCAGCAGCCTGTCAAAGCATATTATAAATAGGTACTTTCAATACGTGTGTGACCATCTTTTGTATTTCAAACCAGATTTGACATTTAGAATTTATACATTATGTTAAAAAATGTCCAAGTTGTAAAAAACGTTTTCTCCTTTCTATCTGTTGGAGTGTGAGATCCTGCTATTTATTATTATTAACTGCTATTTTCTTTAAATGTTAGTCTATTAAATATTAAATGTAAATTTATGCATTTTGGCAGTTAATTTTTTTTTATTAGACAGAAAAATCTAATAAATAATAGAATCCCAGTCAAAATGGGACCTACACCTGGCCATATATGATAAAAATATTTCCAAAAATAATAAGCACAAATGTTTTCAACAACGATACCTTGATAATAAATGTTTCTTGAGCATCAAATCAGCATATTAGAAGGTATTCATTCTGTCATCACTTACTCATCCTCAAGTTGTTGCAAACCTGTATGAAGTTCTCTCTGTTGAACACCAAAGAAGATATTCTGAAGGATGTTGGTAAACAGTTGACAGTAGCCATTGACTCCATATTATGCTTTTTTTTTAAAAATACTATGGAAGTAAATGGCTGCTGTCAACTGTTTGGTTACCAACATTATTCAAAATATCTTCTTTAGTGTAACAGCAGAATAAAGAAATGTGTACAGGTTTGGAACAAGTAGAGGGTGAGTAAATGATGACAGAATTTTCATTTTTTGGTGAATTTAAGGATCATGTGACACTGAAGACTGGAGTAATGGCTGCTGAAAATTCAGCTCATTACAGGAATAACCCACATTTTAAATAAAAATCTGACATCATTATAATTTCTTATTTGAAATGTAATATATTTTCAAATCTAAATTTGTTATTGTGTCCACAAACACTCCATGTGTGACTGCAAATAATGCTTTTCTACTGTGGCATTGATAACTTTTATTGCTTTGTCATCACTGGACAGAACAACATAAAAACAATTACTGAAAAACTGAGTCAAGAACCTATTAAAACCTATAAATTTCACATCAAAAACTTTTTTTAATCTCCAAAGAACCAATTATCCAACTAAAATCTTGCCAACTAAGTAAAGTAGGATGAATGTAAGATAATCTAATGGCCTAAGGTGACATTTGAAGTCATTTGAGTGCTATATCGCTGGTGAAAGTCCATCAATGTGTTTAGTCTGTCTTCACAAAATTAGTTCCCAGGCCAGTCATGAGCCTTCTTCAATGCTGACTCATCAACTTGCACAGCTGTACCAGCAGTGGTAACTCAACACCATTCTGCCCAAACACATACACAAACAAAAGAGGAAAAAAACATAAATTGGTTCCTACGCTCAACTGACAGTCCTGGGTCTTTGTAATTTCAGAAAGCTGTCTTCACCCCACAGCAAACATACATTTCGGTTCTGATGAGACAGCGGGTCCTGTGTAACTACAGAGCTTAGCCATGCTCTCTGCCTCTGCTGCTGGAGAGGATGTTCCACGCAAAACCAATCAACAGAAGACAAGCTTTATCCAAACTCTATGCTACAGCATGCACATACGGCAATAGAAGCACTTCCGTAGAATATAACTCACCTATTAACAATTTTATGTTCCAGGAACATTCCAATTAAAGGGTTAGTTCACCCAAAAAATGAAAATTCGGTCAATAATTACTCACCTTCATGTCGTTCAAAACCCATAAGGCCTTCGCATTGCTGCTGAGGTAGAACACGCATGTGTTTCACCTTGTTTACAAGCAGAGGAAAGCAATACACATATGCATGCGTCGATAATGGCGGAGGATTTCCCTGGAAGAGAAGAAATCTTTGAATCAAGTCGTTATTTTTGTTTTCTTTGTGCACAAAAAGTTTTCTCGTAGCTTCATAAATTTACGGTTGAACCACTGATGTCACATGGACTATTTTAACGATGTCCTTTTGTCCTTACTGTTTCTGTGCCTTTATCGTGGTAGTTCTCTTGCTGTAGGGAGGGTCAGAGAGCTCTCGATTTTCATCAAAAATATCTTAATTTGTGTTCCGAAGAAACAAGAAGTCTTACGGGTTTCGAACGACATGAGGGTGAGTAATTATTGACAGAATTTTCTTTTTTTGGGTGAACTAACCCTTTAAGTTATGGAACTTTTAATGTTTTTTTCCCCTGAAAGGTCTATGAACGATCAACATTTTTAGTGTTTGAGGAACATTATTCTTGATTATACTGTAAAAATGTGCTATATATACAGTATATATATATATATATATATATACAGTATATATATATATAGCACATTTTGTCTTTAAACAAGCATATATATATATATATACAGTATATATATATATATATATATGCATACATACATTATTTTTTCACACACATATATATATATATATATATATATATACTGTATATATATATATATAATATACAGTATATATATATATATATATATATACAGGTGCATCTCAATAAATTAGAATGTCGTGGAAAAGTTCATTTATTTCAGTAATTCAACTCAAATTGTGAAACTCGTGTATTAAATAAATTCAGTGCACACAGACTGAAGTAGTTTAAGTCTTTGGTTCTTTTAATTGTGATGATTTAGGCTCACATTTAACAAAAACCCACCAATTCACTAGGTGCGTTTACATGGAGCATTGTAATCGGTTTAAAAGTCCAATCCGAATGAAAATGCTCCATATAAACACCTCAATCGGAATAAAAATGCCCAAACCGAATGAAATTGTAATCGGTTTGAGAGGGGTGGGATAAACCTTTCTATTATCCGAACAAAATAAAAATTCTTCCATGTAAACGCGTTAAACCGATTACTTTGCATCTACGTCATCACGTCAAGAGGTCGGGTCGTCAGAACGTGAACGTGATGTCGGCAACGCAGTACTTTCTGTGATTTGTGGACACCGATAGTGAAGGTATAAAGTTACATTTTTAATTATACAGTTAAAAACACATTAGAATGGAGAACGCTTGCTGTGTTATGAACTATCTGCTCTCATGTCCGGAGTGAAAAACGGATCTGAAATGAAGCGCAATTTTCTGCTTTTCAGCTTAGAAACAACACATTGATGATAGTGAAAGTATAGCTCAATGAAAATAAACAACTCGATCAAAATTTGCCTTTGTCATTTGTACTATATATTACAGATTCATAATTTCCGAATCTGCTCGAATTTATACATGCTCACGCCATAAATATTGTACCAAAACACATTTGTTATGTGTGATTATAGCTCATTGCGATCACTCCCTGTGTTCATAAAGCAACGCTCCTTTGATTCATTGTTCAGCAACTCTTAAGTACAGTAACACTTTGTAGTATTAGAGTACAATTAATTAACAGAGGGTCGTATGATTTCTATGATCGCGTTCTGGCCATATGACTGAGCGCTCGAATAAACGCAAGGGATTCAAATATTAACCGTTTATTCTAAGCAAGTGCAAGCAGCTATTAAAAATATGAATGTAAATATGGGCGTTTTTTCCTCTGGTGACTTATTTTTGTTGTCACTCTGTAGGCTATTAGCGTATCCTAAAATCAAAAGCACATGCACATGTAAACACCATATCGGATTAGATAACGTCTCATGTAAACAGTCCACCAAATCTTTCAATCGGAATGATTTTAATCGGAATGACAAAAAAGTGTACATGTAAACGTGGCTACTATCTCAACAAATTAGAATATGGTGACATGCCAATCAGCTAATCAACTCAAAACACCTGCAAAGGTTTCCTGAGCCTTCAAAATGGTCTCTCAGTTTGGTTCACTAGGCTACACAGTCATGGGGAAGACTGCTGATCTGACAGTTGTCCAGAAGACAATCATTGACACCCTTCACAAGGAGGGTAAGCTACAAACATTCATTGACAAAGAAGCTGGCTGTTCACAGAGTGCTGTACCAAGCATGTTAACAGAAAGTTTAGTGGAAAGAAAAAGTGTGGAAGAAAAAGATGCACAAGCAACCGAGAGAACCGCAGCCTTATGAGGATTGTCAAGCAAAATCGATTCAAGAATTTGGGTGAACTTCACAAGGAATGGACTGAGGCTGGGGTCAAGGCATCAAGAGCCACCACACACAGACGTGTCAAGGAATTTGGCTACAGTTGTCGTATTCCTCTTGTTAAGCCACTCCTGAACCACAGACAACGTCAGAGGCGTCTTACCTGGGCTAAGGAGAAGAAGAACTGGACTGTTGCCCAGTGGTCCAAAGTCCTCTTTTCAGATGAGAGCAAGATTTGTATTTCATTTGGAAACCAAGGTCCTAGAGTCTGGAGGAAGGGTGGAGAAGCTCATAGCCCAAGTTGCATGAAGTCCAGTGTTAAGTTTCCACAGTCTGTGATGATTTGGGGTGCAATGTCATCTGCTGGTGTTGGTCCAATGTGTTTTTTGAAAACCAACGTCACTGCACCCGTTTACCAAGAAATTTTGGAGCACTTCATGCTTCCTTCTGCTGACCAGCTTTTTAAAGATGCTGATTTAATTTTCCAGCAGGATTTGGCACCTGCCCACACTGCCAAAAGCACCAAAAGTTGGTTAAATGACCATGGTGTTGGTGTGCTTGACTGGCCAGCAAAATCACCAGACCTGAACCCCATAGAGAATCTATGGGGTACTGTCAAGAGGAAAATGAGAAACAAGAGACCAAAAAATTCAGATGAGCTTAAGGCCACTGTCAAACAAACCTGGGCTTCCATACCACCTCAGCAGTGCCACAAACTGATCACCTCCATGCCACGCCGAATTGAGGCAGTAATTAAAGCAAAAGGAGCCCCTACCAAGTATTGAGTACATATACAGTAAATTAACATACTTTCCAGAAGGCCAACAATTCACTAAAAATTATTTTTTTATTGGTCTTATGAAGTATTCTAATTTGTTGAGATAGTGAATTGGTGGGTTTTTGTTAAATGTGAGCCTAAATCATCACAATTAAAAGAACCAAAGCCTTAAACTACTTCAGTCTGTGTGCATTGCATTTATTTAATACACGAATTTCACAATTTGAGTTGAATTACTGAAATAAATTAACTTTTCCACGACATTCTAATTTATTGAGATGCACCTGTATATATATAGCCTATATATATATATATATATATATATATATATATATTATATATAGAGAGAGAGGTTGTTTAAAGAAAAAAATATTCCCATTAAAGGGGTAATTCACCGCTGTCAAGATGGGGTTTTAACAAAAGTTGGCTGTCTATGCAGTAGAAAGGCAAAAATGGTGCTAGGAGTTTCTGACTTTTTTCAGATATATATATATATATATTTTTTAATTATGACTTTACATTTTGGAATTCTGTTTTTTGTTTCCACCACAAATAAAAAAAATATTTTGAATTTTTATCTCACAATTCTGACTTTTTTTTAATCGAAATTCTGAATTGTTTGAGAAAAAAGTCTTGAAGAATTGTGAGATATAAACTTAAAATTTTGAGTTGTTTTACGAGTTGTTGTTTTTTATCCCATGGCGGAAACACGCTTCCATAGAAAACAAACAGGTATAAGAAAACTTCAACACCTATAAAGCACTGGACTACAAACATACGATCTGTAGTTTTTACAAAAGCCCTGAACCTGTCAAAAGTTTTTTTTTTTTTTTTTTGGACAACTTTAGGATTTTTGCAGACAAAAATCTGAGATATCTTGGTGCAGGTAACACAGAAAAATTATATAAATTGTTCATGTATTATGCTACTGACATTGTAACAATACAAAACTGGTTAACAATCTGTGAATCTACCTTTTAAATTAATTTAAGTTAAAAACCTAATTGTTTTATGAACATTTTTATACAAACATTGAAAAACAATGTTTGTTTTTCATTAGCAGAATGTTCCCATTTTTCTATCAGAGAATGGCTCAAAACATCAGACTGCAACTGTGATAATGAACAAAATATAGGTTTAAAGGATTAGAATAGTCCTTCTTTTAACTGCATAATCATCTAAAGCTGGTCTTCAGGCACCGGTTTAGTGTGTCATTCTGGCCACAGTTACAGGACATTAGCTTTCAGGTACAGTCGGCATCCCTCACCTTTGCAATTTCCATCCAGACAGAGATGATGCCATACAGCCAGACTCTGTCAGTGCTTGCTGACCAGAGTCACGTAAGATGAACTAATCATCCCAGACACGATCTGATGCTGCTCAGCCTGACTGAGTTCATAATACAGTGGGACATGGGGATCTGTGTCAGTTGCTCAGAGGCACAGATACGCATCAGAGTACAGAAACATGCCAGCTTTTAAGACATTTGTATTATAAATCCTTTTTTCACATTTAAAAAGAAACAAGCTCATAGTGAGAAGAAAAACAAAAACACCCAGTGGTATAAAGTTGTATTGTTGTAAAGCAGCAAATGTCCCAGTGTGTAAATATACAATCTGATATGTTGAAAGATAGGCTTACACATATTTTTTCCCTGTCCTTGTCATCAGATTTCTCATATCAACAAAGCCCAGTGAGAATGCTGTGATGTTTGTAACCAGCAACTGAATTTGAGTCTGTGCCACACTTCAAGCTGTGAGAACATTTTTCTTAACACAAGCACACAAATGTTACAATGACTCCGTTAAGCTGATTTATTTTTAAGGCCTCTTCAGATAAAAAGGAAATGTGGCTCATTGAAAGTGCACTAGATTATGGATCAACTGGTGGGTCGTGACTCAGAAATGGACAGCAGGGAAAAACAATGCTAAATGCACTTAAAATAATAAGAGTTTTCAAACTTTCTGATGTCAAAACCCCTAAATATGTTGATATCTGGATACCTGATGATATTCACATTTGGCCAACAACAGAGAAAGATCATTTTTATGTGCAATTGATGTAGTTATGACATGTACCAGCAGAGTGTAACATACTGTAAGCCAACCCTGGACCCCTTGTAATTGTGAAGAAGAAATTTTACAATTCTATTTCTTTATCCACCTTAATATTCCTGTAAGAGCAAAAAAAGGCCATTTGCAAATTTTATGTGACTGGCTTCCGGTGTCATTTGGTTCTAGCTATTTTTAGCTGTACAAAACAGCTTGTTTTGCTGATCAACATTTTTTATTTTATTTTTTCACACACAACAGCACAACATAACATCCACTCAAAACAAACAAAACAAAACAACAGACACATACTCCATGTTTTAAAGGTCCAATCAAAGGGGAGAGAGAGAGGGAGGGAAAAAGTAACCAAAACAGGTCTTCCTTTATATTCACATAGAAAAAAAATATAGAAATGTAATAATAATATGCAATGGCGGCAGCGCGCGGCTCTCCGCACACGTGCAGCTCACACCAGTTCTACATCATCGTCCTCCTCGCAGCCGCAAAACCAGCAAACAGCCTTCTCCTTTGCATTAAGCTTCAAGAAGACACACACTTGTATCAGCAAAGCTATCAGTCCGCAGTGAGGAAGACAAAACCAGGTCTACATGTGTCCACAGATCCATGACAACAGGACACTCCCAAAACACATGAAGAAAGATACCCGATGACGCAGTGTTACATATCAGGGCACCAGAAATAGATTTACGGTGTAAATATTCTAACACACAGGTTCGTTTAACAGCAGAATTTAAGCCCGTCACATTCAGAAATAAAATATTTAGAGTATACATTAAATATTCATAATCTCAAAATTGTATTCAACAAATGAAGAGAAACAAAAGCACTCCCATTCTGTAAATGGCATGTAAACGTTAGTGTGCGTTCTCAAACCACCTAGATGAAAAATCCCCTTAAAAACAAGGTAAAGTAAATAAAAGCATGAATATCTGTTGTAAAAAATAAAAGCAACACAGACAGAGATGACCAACAACTATAGAAAAAAACAATTCAGGCCGCACATTACCGAGAACATAGGTCTGATTAAACAACAAAAAGCCCACAACGAGCCTCCCAAAAGGCTCACATAACCAAAACATTATTGTAATGAAACCTACTCTCCATTAGTCCCCTCCAGAAAAAAAGAAAGAAAAAAAGGGGGGGTTAGTCTTCCCAGCAAGGGGACAATTGTATCGAATAAAATATAAATACTATCACAGGAGGAGAGAGGAAAGAAGAAAAAAGAAAAAAAGAGAGATCTAGCAATCATCCATATCCCTCCCGCCACCATCTCCTCCATTCCGACCACCAAGCCCCTCCCGTGGTCAAAGAAAGGGCAGCTGCCCTGTGGATCCGCAGCAAACGTCCCACTCTGTGACAGGGAGCCGACAAAATCCTCCGCTTTCCGAAGAGAATCGAAGCATCTCTGTTTACCCCCGTGCCGTAGTTTAATTACCGCCGGATAAGCGAGGAAAGGCTGGAGACCAAGCGCCGTCATCGACCTCAAAACCAGAACCAAGCTTTTTCTCTTGGCAGCTGTAACTGGACTAAAGTCAGGAAAAAATAATAGCGTGACATTGTCCTGCGTGCATTTCACCGGATAAGCCTGCCAAGCACCTTTCAGAATCTCCAATCTGTCATGCCATCTTAGCACACGGAAGATGAGAGTACGCGGCCGATCTGAGTTTTTCCTTCCATCATACACGCGGTGTGCCCGGTCAATCTCGATGTTACGACCTTTCAGGGAAGGAATACACTTGGAAAGATTAACTCTGAGGAAACCAGTCACATCGGAGCCCTCCATCCCCTCTGGTAACCCCACCAGTTGTACGTTATTTCTCCTGCTTTTATCCTCCATATCCGTCATCTTCTCGGTGAGTCGCTCTAGCTGATTTCTTAAGTCCGTGACTGCATTCCTATCCTCACGTGCAGTTGCCTGAACAGAATCAACGTGGTCACGTGTCTGCTTCGCCGCGGCAGCCATGGCTAAACTGAGAGAACTTAAACTCCTCTCTTAGCTCTTTAACATCATCATGACTTCACTTACTAATCACTCACAATCAGTAAATATATCCACACATCTCTTACTGCCGAAGTCATAACCGAATCCAAAGTGCTTTGCTGCTCTTTAAATGCAAGCTTGATACCGTTAGCAATAGCCTCGTCGATATCCTCTCTGGAGATGGTGGAATCTTTGAATTTTTTCTTTATTAGCGATTGCCCAAACTCTCTTTTCCGATCGCCTTTGACTGGTGAAACATTCATGATGAGTCTGATGCAAAATGGTTCGAAATTTACTGACAGGATAATAAAATATTTGACAAAGTTCAGCAGAGCGAAAGACTACGCGTGCATGCACACGTTCTTTTACCATATTTTTTTAATGTATTATCTTAATTATGCACACTGGTTTGTAGTGCAAACAGTTTAGCACTGTCTGGAGCGGCCCGACTTCTTCTCGTTACAATTCCCTACAGCGGCTAATGAACCAGAAGTCTTGCAAATTCATTGAAAACGGCTTACTTCGGTGTTGAAGAATTAAACTGGATACCATTCAAAAATTTGGGCTTGATAAGACTATTTATTATTTTTGAAAAAATTATCTTGTGTTCACCAAGGCTGCATTTATTTGATCAAAAACACAGTAAAATAAATAGTAATATTACTAAAATTTAAATATAACTGTTTTCCATTTTTATGTTTTAAAATGTAGTTTATTCCTGTGATGGTGAAGCTGAATTCTCAGCAGACATTACTCCAGTTTTCAGTGTCACTTGATCCTTCAGAAATCATTATAATAAACTAAATTTGTGCTTGAGAAACATTTCTTATCATTATGAATGCTGAAACAATTGGTTAATATTTTGTGTATTAAAAACGTGGGGAAAAATGTGATGCATTTCTTTCAGGGTTCTTTGATGAATGAAACTGTTGCTTAATAGTTTTGTGGAAACCGTAATACATTTATTTCAGGATTCTTTGATGAATATAAAGTTAACAAGAATAGCATGTATTTGAAACAGAAATCTTTTGTAAAATTGGGCTATAAATGTCTTTTGATTAATTCACTCTTGATGAAATTAAATTAATTTGAATTCAATGAATCTATGCTGAATAAAAGTAATTTCTTCAGAATTTTTTTTTACTGACTCCAATGTTTTGGATGTTAGGGTATATTATCCTACATTTTATACACATTTCATCTGGTGTGGATTTCCATTTGTTTGCAGTTACTAATTCCTGAAATGAATAGATTCAAACAATTATACTTGCACTAGTAATGATTTGTACAAACAAATAATGATTAATGTCCCCAATAAGTAAAAAACAACAGCAAAACATTCCGAGACTGGAATGTGACTCACCGGATGATTCAGCATTTTTCATGCCCTATTCCACCATCGAGAAAGACCACTTTGTGTCACATAGTACACAGTTATAGCTAGTAAAATTATCCAGCCAATGAATCACACCAGCAGTTGCTCTCAGCGTACAGATGTTATGCTAGTTTGCTTGTGAGCATGTTTCACAAGCTCTCACACACAGCAACATCTATGCAGTGAAACCAATATTTTTAAATTCCCTAATATTTACGAGTTTTGGGATTTGTGTTATTTGTCTGTACATCACTAAATCACTAAAAGGCTGAATTTAAATGTTATTCTGTACCTGCTAACAATTCAGTTGGGATATGTTACTACAAAATAGGTATCTGTCCCTTCTAAATGCAGTTTAACATGCAACTGGTGTTCCTAGTTGACGATCTAATTTGACACAGTTAGATGCACACAAGCAGAAAAAAGAACAAGAGAAGAGTGATAAAAGGAGTTTGTTGTGTGTTCACTGAAGTTCTACACAGTGTATAGGCCTATAGAGGCTCAAGATGAAAGAGGTGTTAGTACTACACACTTCAATAAACCACATCAAATCCTGCAACTGCGCTGCCATCAAGGGGCAAAATAACTTTTCTGATCATTTGGATCAGAAAGAGTGAAAACTAGGAAGAATTCTAATTAACCTTTTAAGACCTTATTGAGCGTCTAAATGTTGCAGTGAAACACATTTCCTTGTTGGATACAGCATATTGGTGCTGACTTGAGATATCAGTTTAGACAGTCGCCCCCTCCTACCCTTTGCTGACAAATTGATTGAGGCTCAGAGAAAATGTTAAGACCTCAGCGTCTCTCACCTTGATGCTGAGTGGACTCTTTAACTTCTTACAGATACAAATTATTTGATTATCTTAATATGAAAAGAAAAGATGGAAAACTTTGCAAGTAGAAAACCTAATTTGATGTGGCACAACCTTTTTGGATGATGTTTTGATATCTAGGAGTCACACACTTGCAGAGTTGTGATGTTCATATCATATAAAAAAGATGAACTGATATGACATTACGTGTCACATTATACTGTTAAGCTGGTATGTATGTGTGCTTTTAGCTTTCTTTAAGGTTTAGGAGGGCTGCATGAACACTAATTGTAAGTAATGCTCACCTCAGCTAAATACTTAATACAATGGCTAATGTACACTAATAAGATCACAAATTATTAGACATTCAAAGGAGAGGAAAGACGTTTTGATGACTCAGATAATGATTATTTAGAGACTATAATCGAATGAGACTTTTGGCTAGAAAGTAGTTGAATTCTCTAGAGAGGGATGAGAGAGAAGGTCTTGAATTCATAATGATCTCCAATGACCAAACTTACAGAAATACAGAACCTAATATAATATAATATAATAGTAAAGCATTAACTTCTGCTTTAGGTTAAATCTCTTGAAACATTATCTTTAAAAAATGTGTCAGACCACACAGTGAGCACTTTAATTGTTTTATTAATTAATAAAAAATATTTTAAAAAGCTCTACTTTGAGATGTTTTTATTGTACATTTTTGGTTATCCAGGATACATCCTTCCATTCCTCTATTACAGGGATACTCAAATCTGGCTCGCGAGATCCACTTTCCTGCAGAGTTTAGCTCTAACCCTGATCAACACACCTGAGCATGCTAATCAATGTCTTCAGGATCATTAGACAATCACAGGTAGGTGAGTTTGATCAGGGTGGGAGCTAAACTCTGCAGGAAAGTGGATCTCACGAGCCAGATTTGAGGATCACTGCTCTATAACATTAAAGTGATAGTCCACCCAAAAATGAACATTCTGTCATCATTTACTTACTCTCATGTTGTTGCAAATCTGTATGACTTTCTGTCTTCTGTTGAACACAAAATAAAATATTTAGAAAAATGTTGGTAACCAAACAGTTGCTGGTAGCCATTGGCTTCCATTGTATGGGGGAAAATACTATGAAAGTCAATGGCTATCAGCACCTGTTTACATTGCAAAAAATGCTTTTCTTACTTTTGTCTTGTTTCAAGCCAAAATATCTAAAAATTCTTACATCATGAAGGATTTTCTAGACAAGTAAAAATTATTGTCTTGTTTTCAGAAAAAACAAGACAATAAGTGAGTTTTTGCTCGAAACAAGCGAAATAATCTGCCAATGGGGTAAGCAAAATAATCTTGTTTTCTGTTTGAAATAAGATTATTTTTCTTACCCCATTGGCAGATTATTTTGCTTGTTTCAAAATAAATATATCATCTTTTGAGTTCAGCACAAGAAGAAACTCAATGCAGGTTTGGAACAACATGAGGGTAAATAAATTATGACAGAATTTTTATTTTAGTGTGAACGAAGTCCTGATTTTATTTGAAAAAACTGAGTACATGAGATTTCAGTGCATTTCTGTAAGAAAAAAACAACAAAAATATTACTGTATCTTCATATAAAGGGAATTTCTTTTGGGGGAAGTAATGCAATAAATCTTGACCTGAGTGGCCGATACATTATGTGTAATATGTTCTAATAAACCACCAGTGGATTATGGTCACAGTTATGGATTTTTCTTGTGAAAAAGGCACATTTGCAAAACAAGCTGTGTGAATCCTATTTCTGTATATGACATTATCTAAGATCCAGGGCCGTGCAGAGACCTTTGGGGGGCAGGCAGGTGCTCAAAGTATAAAAGGGGCACATGAACAGCTTTTAATAGGGCTGTGCTTTGATGTGTATCGAAATAGATGCTTCTGTATTGATACAGCAGCAAATGCCATGACGCAGACCTTAATTACTCTGGAATGATATTATATTATTATTATTATTGTTTTTGTTGTTGTGTAAGTGTTTACGCAGGTGTTATTAGGTTTACACTACTGTTGCAGTTGTAGAAAAAATATTTCAGGAATAGCAGAAAAAAATATTCACATTCAGAAAATATTCATTTTGTGATGTTTTGAACATTACATTTTTTAAATAAATACTGGTGGCGGAGGAATATCATTTAGCCCAAGAACACAACACCTTTGTTTTTTATTGCTGTGCGTAGAAGTACTGTATAGTCAAAGTTGTCCCCCCACACTATTCAAGCATACATAGAGGTTTCAGATTAAATCTAATTAAACATGACTGACGTTTTTGAATCGTAAAATACACCCCGACGCTGTGTCATTAAAAATCGAATGACCTGATTGCCTCAAGCTTCATGAAATTTTGGTAAAAAAACACTGTCTAGTGTGGGCAGTGCTTATAAACATGGGATTTTGAGTACAGTGCTGCTAGCTTCTGTGCAAACCCAACCTTACCATATCTGTGTTAGTGAGTGTTCTCTAAAATATATTTGTACTTGTGCAGTTTATTTATGATAATAAAGAATGGCCATTTTTGCAATTCTCACAGATGATAACTAGACTTATTTATCTGCTTTAGTGCACACAGTTTATATGGCATTAGGAACATATAACATAAACTGTCATCACAAATTTTGTGTTTGCTCCTTCAACCGCCAAGCAGCGTCCATGTATTTAGTGATTTCAGAGTTCTGCCGTGGAAAATTTAACCTTCTGTCACTGCGATCTGAGGCAATCTGAAATAATGCACAGAAGACATGATTTGGATGATTATGGAAGACATCCAACATCTTTTTTTTCTTTTTTTTTTACTAGTGATGGTTAAGAATATGCACAGTAATCTGGGATACTATAATACTTAAATTGGGAATGAATCCACTAAAATCTAAATAGAACATTAGTGACTCCCATATTGTTATCCTTTTCTTTCATTCAGTCACTCATAATTAAATAAATACATACATACATAAGAACTTACTAAAGGACTTGTTATCCATCCTATCTCTTGTGCTTCAGTCTGAGGGTGAGAGTACTTTTTTGTGGGCTCCAGTTGGGCTCTGTTTATAGCCTGGACAAAAGCAGCTGTACAAAAACATTTTGTTATTACATTTTACATAATAGGCCTATATTAAATTTACATTAAACCCAGACACCCAAACAGCAAATATAGTTAATGGTAAATAATAATTACTTTATCACCACTAACATAAAAAGAACCAATTAAAATATTTAACATATAGATTTATATATTTTGTGGATTTAACAAATGTTGTTTTGACGGAAACTATGGTAGAACTGTGTTAAATCAAACGTAAGTTAGTGGAAATACTTACGGTCCTCCTCTTCTTTTCTGTAGGCGATGTTGGACATGGGCTTGTCAGTCAGAATATGCACTGAAAATCAAAGAGGATCTTTTACATATTTAACCAAACACAGAGACATACTGTAAACAAGTGAAGCTCTGCACTCACGTTTCTTGAAGGGGTTGATGTTAAACTCAGTGTAAAGCTTCTGGTGTCTCAGCTCCTTCATTATTGTCTCGACATGAATAGCATTCTGGTGAACTATGTCCACAGGGTCTTTTTCTTTAGGGTTTGCCATATCTAGTGTTATCAAATATGTTTTAGTTGCTAATGTTTGATCACAGAATCACTTCCAGCAGCAATGGCCAACACGTCGGGTTTCTCTACGAATCTTGTTGCTTGGCAACTGTAAACAGAGCGCTAAACCGGTTTAATCCACACGAGGGCGCCAAAGTCCACTAATTCGTTTGCATCAGAAATTCGTCTGGTATTTTCTCCTAATGCATGCCAATAGTGGGCTCTGTGAGCCTATATTACTCCAGCAGGAACTAGTATCTGCTTGTGTGTGTGTGAATGAATAATCAAAACATAATTGATATAGAAACTGTTGTATTGTGACATGGAAGCATTTGCTGTGGTTTAAAAACCAAGAAAATCTAAAATTACTCATTTTTAGTAAGAAAATTATTTATTTATTTTGTAGAAAATAAATAAATTAATCAGCCAACAAACATATATTTATTTATCATGGAAAGTGCTGTGTTAAAGTCGCTGAACTATATATAATCTCTATTATAGATCAGTGGTTAAAGTGCAATATTTGTCGTGGTTTAAGAACTAGGAATATCCTAAATTAAGCTACTTATTTTGTCAATAACAAACAAACAAACACAGTAAGTGTTGTGTTAAAATATTTTCTGTGGTTTAAGAAACACAAAAATTACCCATATTTTGTAGCAAGCAAGCAAACAAACAAACAAACAAACAGTAGTAATAAGTAAGTAAATAAATAAATAAATTTCTGTGTGAAAGTGTGTGAAATTAAATATTTTTGTGGTTTAAGGACCAGGAACATCCGAAATGATTAGTATTTTGTAGAATATGTTTATGATAGTCTATATGCAACAGAATATTTGAAGTCAAAAGAACTGGATAAGTCTTTCTTATGGAGGCTAATTTAGTCTTAAATTGAACTTGTAATGCATTATATTTATTTCTATATTATTTATATAATGTCTGTGTTTGTTGTCAGATCTCAGTTGTTAAACAGTTTTGTGTTTTAATAGTTTTAAAATGATTATTAATTACAGGTTTTATGTTATTTTCCCATGTTAGCTCTGCCCCCTGTACCTAATTAAGCTGCATAAAACTGTGCAATTATTAGCATTTTGCTCTTTGATATTACGTCTCTTGGAGGATTAAATTTCATTAGTACAGTCAAAACACGAAGTAATTTTGTACTGCACACAACAACTACATGTAGTGTATCATTTTTATTTATTCATATTTATCTTGTTAACAATTCTTTGTTTTACACCAAAGTTTTGCATTATTTTAAGAATGCCTGCTGGACTGTTGCTATACATCCGTAAAAAGAACGTGAGAAAGTTTTGAGTCCATGCTATGTCTGTGACTAGCAGTCATCCATGACCACAATCTGTGCCGAAACACAAACACACACTCGCTCAAGGCCTATTGTCTACACGCACACCACGATAATTCTCTATCTCACACACAAAGGGACAATGTGAATGTGAATGTGTGTGTTTGTTTAGGTGTGAGTAAGTGTATGTTGAGGTTCAGATAAATGCACCTACCATCATTCTTTGAAATCAGCAGAAATGATGCTTTATTTTCTCAGTCACAAAATCTGTATCTAGTAGATAAACCCCAGGAGTCATACAGCACTGATGGCACTGATTGTACTGAATACACTCGCCATCACTGAGGCCCAATGGAGACGCCACCTGGTCATGGGAAACTCTCTTGAAAAATCAGATTGGCACTGCTTTTTAAGTGTTCCCTCAGTCTCAGCATGTTCTCTGTTAATAGGACTGTGTAAAGGATTCCGTGTACCAAAATGAGACCATGTACCCAACCCTGAGAGTCCAAGTCTGTTCTAAATCTCCTGTGTTTAGTCTTTGTAATGAAATTGGGTGTTCCTAGACTGGTTGATATAAGGTCATAATACAGGCTAAGCATTGGCGGTATTGAATTCACCTTGAGTTTGTTCCCAAATCAGATCTAATCACTCAGGATTTATTTCGAGTTATTTCCACAAACCAGATCACTTCCTAATTCGGTCTCAATGCATGTAAAGTGAGCTTAATAAAATGTTTTAAAAGTAACACATCAAATAACTTGGAATAATAGCTTGAAATTGTAAATAGCTTGAAAATCACTTAAATAGATTGAGTCAGATCGTTCTTAAATGTGATAAGAGCAACATCAATTGAGGAGTTGACTGTCCTGAAAATTACCTGCCTGAAGAGAAATACTGATTGTCTCATTATCTGGCTGTTAGCATGGAACAATTGTAAGGAATATACAAGGCAGGCCAAAGTTTACAGATGTTTTTAATAGATTTTGAATCCTCAAACTGACACACTTTGTATTCAGCTATAAGCTTTAATCATAATTATGCTTGTGTGTATCTATCTGTCTATCTATCTATCTATCTATCTATCTATCTATCTATCTGTCTGTCTGTCTGTCTGTCTGTCTATCTATCTAAGTAGTAAATGAAAAAAGATTATTGGAATATGTTTTACAAGAAAATAAATACTAATATTTCAGTTATTCTATTTCAAAATTTCAGGTAAATTCAGTGTTACTTATTGTTTCCTTGCAATTATTTGTGAAATTTAGCATATAGAATACAATTTAGCATATAGAAAATATGCTTTTTAAGTAAATAATATAATAATAATGATATAATATAATATAAAAATATATAGAATATCTTACATGCATCTAATCACTGATACCCCAGAATGCTTCCAAAGGAGATGCAGACAAATGCTTTGAGTAACTCCATCCATCCATCCATGTCTCCATAAGGAGAAGTTTGTCTTGAGCAATCAAGAGAGCAGGTCAACTGTACAATTCTTTTTTACAACAACAAAAAAATCAACAATTTCACAATAATAATATTTCACTTACATACACTAAATAATTTCACAATAATAATATTTCACTTACATACACTAAATACATTCAACCTTTGCAAAACTTGTAAACATGTCTTATGCAACTTTTATTTATTTTTATTTTGTTATTTTTGTCTAATAAAAATCTATACAATATTTCTATTGTCACATAGCTTGCTTTGCTTAATATTTGCTAACACCATGACTCATATCAAAGTTTACTTATTAATATATATATAGAGTAAGCGTGGCATGTGTGTGGCGGCCGGGGGTGGGACTTTAGGCCCTGTGCCCCGCAGCACCTCTCCTTGATGGCCCGTCATAGGTCTAACTTATGCCGTGCTCACGGAGGGCCCAGAGGAAGCCTTACAATATCTTACTATTTATAGCTTTATTATTATTATTAACATTGTTGTTGTTGTCGTTATTACTACTACTACTACCATTATTATTATTATTACTATTTGTCCTCTAACTGATCCTCCAACCTCCCCCCTGTCTCTGATGAATAAGTTTATTATTAATATTGCTATTGTTGCTACTATTACTAATTACTAATTAATACTATTATTATTGCTATTTGTCATCTTCCTCACCCTCCAACTTTCCCCTCATTTCATATGAATTGAGTTCATTACTATTATTAGTATAATTATTATTATTTATTTATTTATTATTTTTATTAATATTATTGCTACTACTATTACTTATCACCTTCCTCATCCTCCCAATTTTGTTGTTAATGCTATTATTATTATCATTATTATTACTGTTATCATTACTATTATGATTTTCTACTATTGTTATGTCTTTTGTACTTTTCTACATGTTCCTTTGTTTATATACTTTCACCCCCCACACCCAGTCACACCTACACTAGTCTCGCGTAGCTGGAATAGATGGCATTCCATGAGGCCATTTGACTGACATGTCAAACAACCAATCACAGTTTGTTTCGTTCAGCGTCACGTTTCGGTGCGTGGAAATGTCACCACAATAACAGACCGGTGTATGAAACTCTCGGACATATTTTAAAGATTCTATGCCGCAAACTTTAAATATTTCACATACTTTTGAAAATCCAGCGTTTAGTTGATCCTGATAAGCGCTCGTCGTCACATTTGTAAACTCGACGGCTTTCTTCTTTCGTGAGGGGGTTTGGCATCACGGCATCTTTGTTTCCAGGTGGAACGTTAAAGAACGCGACACACACGTCTCCCGGAAATCCTGTATAATTCAACCAATCCGATGACGACTTCGACACTCCTGAAGTGTTTCCAGATAAGTGTGCCATATGCATCAGACGTTTAGCCAACGGTCGGTGGGCATGACGTCTGAGGCTGAGACTACACCTACACCTACAGACACAAACACACACACACACACACACACACACACAAAATCATGTTGGCTGTCATGTATGTTTTGTTGACCTTGGTTATTTTGTATTTGATTTGTCACCTGTAAATAGAATGTCTGTTTGCATAATAAATAAATAAAAAGTTTACTTATTAGATTTTCTTCAGGCATTCAGTTATGTTGAGTCAGGTCTGTTGTTTAATGAGTACTAAAAAAAAAATCATTTTACAAGAACTTCAACAAGAACATCTTCATGTTAGATTCTTCTAAAATGAAAATGAACTAACACACTTCATGCAAGTTCAAGTTTGTTTTGTAACAGGACCGCCTGCAGTTATTAGTTTGACATTTGTTAAATGAATTGCATTAACTTACACTGGCACTTGATGTGTTCTGTTATCTGATTGGCGAAAATACTGTCTGGTCTTCACAAGCTTATCAAGTGACTTCTCTTCTGTCATCACACACAGACAGCTAAACATAGAAACACACACACTTCTCTTTGTTGCCTCTGCTAATAGCAATTTCAGCGAGTATGTCACATAAAACATGTGTTCCTGCTTTTCCTCTATCCCCTTGGCCTTATATAACAAGTGTTATTACTGTAACTGTCACTTAGTTCATTCCTAAGAGGATGTCCAGAGGAATAAAGAGAGCGTAAGACAAATACAGAAACAGCTTGCTGCTTGCCTCACATTCTTTTCTCGAGTGGCTTTTGTTTGGGAAAAGGATCTATCACATGGGGATCCACAATGGAATTCATCATGAGTGGGATCTGAGCAGTTCTGACAGGTGAGAGAGAGGAAAGAACTGCAGACTGAGTTACTTTGATTACTTAAAGAGCATTTGATCAACTATAGCTGGCTCTCTGTGGCCGCTGTGCTCTGTCTTCTGCGTGAGAGCGTTTCCAAAGTTCACTCATTAAGACTCCTTATCAGACAGCAGTGTCTTAATGGGATTTTGATGGTGGTAAATGTCAGTGGACACAGTATATGGCAGACTAAGCATGATCATAGTGACTGTAGTTTTATTAGTAATTTTAATAGGAAGCTTTGACATCAGTTGTCAGTCATTCGTATACTGTAAAAAATATTTTAAGTTTTAAATAAAACAAAGAGCATTGTCTATACTGTTATATCATATGAATACCCTATTTAGACACAGGGTTGTGTCTGAGGCAAATTTTTTGCTCACAGCAAAAAAGTCACAACAGATCCATAAAGTTTTAAGAATATAAATATTAGTACTGACAAAAATGTATCCAAAAATAGTATGTTCTATTGCTGAAATGAATACAAACAAAATGTAAAAAAGTAGAAAAATGTAGTAAAACAAAAGTTTTTCAAAGTAATAAATGAAAAAGATTACTGAAATACGCTACCATTATTTAAATTACAATATTTATACATTTTAAAATTTCATGTGTAATTTAATGTAACTTGCTGTTTTCTCTATATTTTGATCTATCTATCTATCTATCTATCTATCTACACTTTAAAAAAAACAAATTTAATAGTACTGTAAATGATAAAGATCATTGAAATACATTGCAAGAAAATACTGTTATTTAAATACTAATATTTAAGTTGTTCTAGTTCAAAATGTAATGTTTAATTCAATGTTACTTGCTGTTACCTTGGAAAAAAATAGTAACATTTATTTGCAATTTCTGAATGAAAATTTATTAAAAAGTACACTATACACTACTTTTTTTTCAGTGTATCTTATCTCAATTTTTTTATATATATATTTTAAAGATTAATTCCCTTGGAATAAGACCAGGCTATGTTAAATAAACCGCCTCATCTGTCTTAAGGAAAAGCAGAAATCAGAACAGGCGGTCCCTCCTTCACAAGCTGATGAGCCAGCTAAATGTCAGATCTGTCTTCAACTACCACTTACTACTTGGCGACAAAAGAGGGATTGGATTTCTTCAGAGAGCCCAGGTTGTGTTTGCGAAGTATCATTTGGGAGTTGGGCCTGTTTGGGCTTATGTCCAGAGTAGGTGGTGTGAGTAAAGAGGCTGTGTTTGGGTGTCCTGTGAGTATGACAGATATTGAGGAGGAACCAGTCCAAAGCCCAGGATCAATGTTATCATCAGGCCATTTTTCCACTTGTTTCTCTGGAATGCAGGAAGTGGCTGAAAATTCTTAACTGACAAAATGAAAAATTCTATACAATCAACTACACAACAGACAACACATAACAAAATAGTAAAATAAAATATATAAAACATTACTAATATAACAACACATAACAAAACATAAACGAAAAAAATAATAATATATATATATATATATATATATATATATATATATATATATATACAGGATATATTCTCTGAAAACAAGTACATTGATATTGTCAGTGCTTAGATATTTTTACTGGAAAACAAGACAAAAACTTTTTACTTGAAATTGTACAACTGGCAATCACTACTCAAAAGACTGTTTTTGTTTCTCGAAAAATCTGATAATTTTATATTATCTTAACATAATGAGTCAAATACAAGAGGACCACTGAAAGCACTTACTGTAGCACAGTAGCTGTCATCCATCAAATTGAGACGGATGGACTCATTAAGTTCAAAGAGACTCATAGACATCCCATTAAACCTTTACAACGAACTCTTTACTTCAGAGGCTAAATGTGTCCCAGACAGCTATGGCCTGTCCATCATATTAATCAGAATAAATCATACATCTTTAATCCCTTTATCATACATGGCAATCTAAAAGAGACGGGGTGAAAGGAGGAGATTTTAAAGTCATTTTGTTAATGTAATCAGTTGCCATGAGTTGAATGATGGAGGATTGAAACTAGGTGAAAGCTCAACAACTAGTTCAGTACCAGTTTCATTTGCAGACGGCTCCCTGGGTTTTACAGGGAAATTCCACACCGACATATGAGCAACAGAGCTATAATGTCACTGAATTATGACATATCCTTTCATCACAGGCTAAATAATGCTATTTAGAAAATTCAAGGTTTTCTGGTGCTAATTTGTTAGGAAAAGAACAGTCAAATAACACAACACATAGTTTTCATATATATGAGAGACTACTTTATTTTGTGTCTCAATTTTAGAAATAAATTCAGTGTGTTGGTTTGCTGACTAGCTCTTTCCAGGCCCCCAAAGGAGTATGCTGAAATGTCATTAGAAAGCGTTAGAATGAGCTCTGGTCCTTGGCCAGTTTCTGCCAGTTTGCTAGTATATAATTATCACACTTCACACCTGGCAGTGCTGCTAACACTTTACTCTCTGTCTGGCAATTACATTGAAATGGGATCGGTTCATTTTTGGTAGTCTCTTACATAATAATCATAATAATAATATTTTTTTCCCCCTGGCTAACTCAATTTATTTCAATGAACAGTATAGGTGAGTGTGTGTGGGAATAGAAATTGAGAATATTGAAATATTAAAAAAAAAATTCTTACAGCAATCTTTCTATTTTTTATTATATATATGCAGCCTTGGTGAGCATAAGAGACTCTTTAAAAAATATTTTGAAATGCTTTATACTTTATATACAAAGTATATGAACAATACAATGTCAGTTTGTAAGTAATATACTCATAAAATAGCTTACTATTGCAATTTCGGTAATCTGGGGCATGCCACTAAAGTTTTTCAGTAATGTTCAGTAATGGCTTTTTTAAGCCAAAACTGTGCATATAAAATAATAAAATAAAATAAAATAAAATAATAATTTGGATAATATTAAACATAAATATGGACTGGAGTACAAAGTGTAACAGTGCTTTAAAAACTCATTTATTTTCCTTAGTTTTTAATAATGTATTGTAAATTGTATTTGTATTAGTTGTGTTTTGACCTGATGCAGGTGATTATTTGTATGTACAACACTATGGTACCTGATACCACTGTGACTTTTTAAAGTGCTCTAGAAGTAAAGCTGAGTTGAGATGGGATAAAAAGTGCAACAGCTAGCCCCAATCTATCTCCTATATGCTTTTAAACACAAGTACTAATGAGATGCTCCTCTAAGTGATTACCGATCATCAGTGTTTAGGGTCTCTCTTCAAACCCTTACCATGCTGTTTCCAGGGTCAGCTGCAGTATAAAACAATTCAGACCTATGCATGCCCAGGCATGAACCACGCTGTGAACATGTTACTAGCGTGAACGTGTGAGGTTGTTCTGGTCTGCTCTCAGAAGGAGCTACAGCTAGAGACACAGCTAGACTGATCCCAAACTGAGGTGGCGACTCCACATGCAGTATGCACAGATAAGAGCACAAAGGCTCCTCTCCTCTGTCCTTATCCAGTGTTAAAACAGCAACGTCTGCACCACAGAGGTGATGCCAATCACTGCCTGTCATTCCCATGGAGCCCAAATGGTGATCAGGTTACGCTAAGTGAAGCCTCCACTTATTGAAACACTTTGCTCAAGTGCCTCTGGTTTGTTCAGACATGTTGACTACCACCTTACACTTCTTCATACTCAGAGTGGGGTCTTGGTGGTGTGTTTATCTTAGTCGTTGTGCCTGTGCTCAAAACAAAGTCAATGGCTTCGAGGTAAAGGGGACGTGTGGTCTGGCATGATGTAGAGGTTCTTGTGTAAAGTGGATCACTCTTGAAACTTTTCTCAAGTCCTTTGTACTCCTTAGTAGCAGGACCTCCTGCAGTGGTGGTCCATCAGAAGAGGCTGAGCCACCTCAAAAATGTTTTCTAAATGAAACAACTCTGAAGTAAGAAAATTAACTGTTATTTGTTTTATTTGATTTACCTATAAATTATAAATTACTGGACAAATTCAAGAGGACGCGGACTGCTGGCTTATCTCATTAGTAAAATGACTGGATTGATATTTAAATGACGCAATGTATTGAAATTCTCAGGAAAGAAACTATGCTTTTCAGTATTTAAAAAGAAGTAATACATTATTTTTAATCAATCTTGCCCTCAAAAAAAAAAAAATAAAAATAAAACACAGAAAGCTATTCAGATTGTACATGTATTTTCTTTCATCTTGTTGTGCAATATTATTTATTTCCCCTAGCAAAGACATGTATTTTCTTTCATGTCTTTGTATAATATAATTTATTCCTCCTAGCAAATGTATATTTGTCTATGCATTAGCGGTGGGGATTTTTCAATGGATTTTTCTGCAGATTACATAGTTACAGGGGGTGGCAGCAAATGAGACACCAGCACATTCATTTATTTGATTTGTTCAAAAAATTATTTCAGGAACAAAACAAGTGATTTGTCTTCATTAGTGAGTCATTGAATCATTCACTCAACCAATTAATAAAAAAACAAAACAATACTGTGTCTGAATATGCCTACTTCCCTACTATATACAATGTGAAAAAGTAGTATGTCTGAATTCACTTACAAAACAATAAGCATAAAGTATCCGGATGACTTGTTACTTCTGCCGAGATTTAAAAGTGCGTACTGGATGGACGACAGGAGAGGATTTATAAATGTGAAGCAACAAATTTTATTCACACTGCCCATATTTATACTTTATAGAACATGCTTTTTAATGGTTGTGAAGTAAGTTTAAAACCAAATATAGTCCCTACTAGACAGTATGTAGTTTCAGACGCAGTGCAAGAGTCTCTTTATAAGTGAGTCACTGAATCATTCACTCGACTGATTCGTTCAAAAACACTGACTTATAGACTTTGTTTAGCTCCGCCTCTTTTCAGCACTGCACTCATTGTTTTCTGGTTTGTATGTCCACAGCATAAAGTTAAAGGTGTACAAATTAATGAATGAACTACTCATTTTAAAATCTTCCTGGTCGAATGATATTTGTTGACATCTGCTTCAAAAATTACGATGCACATTGAATCCTCTTGTGAATCCAATTACAGTCTTTTTGCTCATCTGCCCAACAAAGCTCTTAGGGGATTTCTTTGGCTTTTGTGGTTCTTTTCACTCCCATCAATGTGCTAGCTTCCACACTAATGCAAACTAAAGCTAACTGGTTTCATACTAATTGCAGGTCTTCGTGGTACATGCTGATGCAATTTGACATTCCCTCTGGCAGTATTAGGCACTTATGAAACACAGAGCTCCCTTATGTCGTCACTCCAGACTCCTCTACTTTCCACTGCCACCCTGAGGAACTGATCAGCACTTACATGAATGTGTGTGAGAGAGACTGAGCTGGTAAGTGGGTGCACATACATGTTTAAGATCATAAATGACTCACACTAAAGCTCTGATGGTTTGCATGAATGAAAATAACCTTGCAAAAAATATTCAAGTAATCTATATAATCTACTGAAGATTGTGTCTTTCAAATGAGCACAATATCACAAGTTTGCTGATATTTCCCTTGATGAATTTGGAACATGCCACCATAAAATTCTAAAATATAGGATGCCAGTGCAAACTAGAAAACTGTAATGTGATTAAACATGGCAAAAACATTTTTTTAATTGTGATGTAATAAAGTTGTGATGTCTTATAAAACAGTCGTGACAATTTAACTTGCAGTTTAGAGAATATTAAAAGAATATTAAGCGATTGAAAAACATTATGTATTAATTTATTTATTTTCTACTATTGATGGTTATGTCATTTTATATTTATTTTTTCTTATACAAGTTAACATAGTCCTGAACACAGTGTGGCTTGGTCTACATAGACTTCAGTTCAACAGATATCATGATTTCCGAAAAAAAAAAAAAAAAACTTTTGCCTATTTCCTCTGAACCAAATGAAAGTTTAGAGCAACCATTGTTACATATCTTTTCACTTTGTGGAGATGTGAGGTTTTCTTCTCTTTGGGAGATTTACTCTGATAACATCAACACACATCAACGGGTGGAAAGATCTTGTATTCCAAACAAAGACACACATCAGTCAATGTAGGACTAGAGCAGTGACGAAACAGAGACAAATGCTCAGTTCTATGTGTGTGTGTAGACGTCGAAGCTGACACGCATACTGACAATCAGGGTGTCATCAACACGAGGGCCCCCTCACAGAGTGAAGCATTGAGAAACACTAGATTAGATTCCATTTGTGAGAGTCTGATAAACCAGCCAACATCCAGGAACGAGTCCATACAATATTCTCCATATCAGCAAAGCCAAAGATTAATTTAGGTCCAACAGATACGGAACAAACAATCCCATTTAATCACTTGTACAATTCTGTTTTGCCACAGGCTTGGTTTTACAAGCTTATGGAGTCAATAACAAATAATTGTTTTAATTTTCCGCTTGCTTTATTTCCAATTTTTATTTTAGATTAAAAAATGCAATGCATTTCTCAACACATGGCAAGTTGAAATGGTCTAGAGTTATTGACATTGTCGATGCTTAAGTTAATAAAACCAATGCTAGTTTTAGCTTGAGGGCAAAACCCCTGGAGAAAAATATATAAATGCACATGCATAAAGCAAAGCACACACACACACACACACAGACTGTGTGTCATGGGAATGGAGTACTAGTGTGTCAACCATATTGATTACACGGCAGCAACTGTGATTGTGTGATACCATAACTGCATTCTGACAGGAGGGGTCTATGAGCGATGTGAATGATATCAAACAGCCCTTAATCTCTGTCATTTTTATCTTCTATAAAAAGAGAAATCCAATCTGTGATTTTATTCAGCACTACCGCTTAGTAATCATGTTTTAATTGATGATATCAATAGGACTGTGTAAAGCATTGTGTAAGAATTATCAGAGTTGGAAATAAAAGCTTCTTAAGTCACCCCCATTTTTGAACATACGAGTGCAGTGCACTCCCATGAATGCTTTGGAATACATATAAGTTTGGTCTCTGAAGAAGACAATCAGCAGATTACTGTAAATGGAATTATTTTAAAAATGCAAGAAAATGTAATAGAAACATAACAGGTAATTACTCAAGCCTATCGTTAAAATTGATGTAAATGAGTTTGAAAAAATTTCTTCGTCATCTGAAAAAAATTTCTAAATTCTCTGGAATCCTGATGCAATTTCTAGAAACTCTGATTTTACTTACATTGTAGAATTTTGAAATTTGTGACCGTCACTTGCACAGTGAATGGGTTTAAGCCAAATGATATATATTTATGATGATTACTAAATATTTGATAGGGAAAAAGACAAAAAAAGAAAAGATCCACAGAGACAGTTCTCCCGAAACAGATAAAATTAGCTGCCATGAAAAAATGAGTTTGTTTTTCATCACAAAAATTTAGTGTTATGTTTGTAAGAAATAGACCATTAATAAGGTATTTTAACTTTAAACCATTGCTTCTGGCCAAAATACCAGTCCATAATAGATAATGATGCTTACTGCACTTAAAGTGTATACCCTGTTGTCCTCTCATACCAAAATACACACACATATTTGTTTAAAACCGTTTTGAACTGTTTGCTCTGCACATATTTCTCTCTTGATTCAGACAAGATGACTTTTTCACAAGGAGAAAGCAATAATATGGATATAAAGGACTTGTTTGACATTAAAATGTCTTGATGGATTTATTACAAATACACAGCTCTTTGCTTCACAAAACATTAATTGATGGACTTGAGTCGTGAGGATTACTTGTGGATTATTGTGATGTTTTTAGCAGCTATTTGGATTCATTGGTGAATGTGATATAATGATACATTCTTTCAAACCTGTTCCAATTAAGAAACAAACTCATCTACATCTTGGATGTCTTGAAGGTGAGAAAATTCACAAGTTTTCATTTTTAGGTGAACTGTTCCTTTAAGTTCTCTGTCAAAATGCTATACATCTAATGGTATAATGGAAGTCAGGGGACTAAACCTGTCCAATTCATTGTAAAGGAAACTAAAAATAAACACCTCGCCACTCGTTTGAACTCATCTCAAGTGCCAAAAGCAAACAGCAGAGAAGTGCAAAATGAGCTGCCTCAGGAAATCAAAATAATCACGCATATAAAAATGATAGCTTGGCCAAGCCACGGCAATGTTGGACACCATCATTTTTTCAACCACTGATGGTGGAATGTTGGTCTGTGTAAAGCCTCTGAAAATAAACTTCAATAAAACCACTATTTGACAGAAGTGTAAGAGTTTGTGCTCACTAAGACTTCACTTCCTCTCCTCTGGGCATCCCTGTGCGCTCACAGGCCAAGCTCTTTTCAGAAACCATGTCTTAGACTTGATATTTTTCCTGAATATATTTTGGTCTTTTTTTTTATTACATCTGATATGCACACTGAGTGCAAGTCCATGCCAAAGATGAAAGGGATTGCAAATACTTCCTGAAAGGATACACAAACAAGCATTATTTCATCATCAACATATTTTGCTGTTCAAATGTCTCTGAAATATCTCTCAGAGATTGCTAGAATTTTTTCTTATTCTTTCTTTCTGTGTAACCGATGGCATGTTGAGCCTGGGTAATTCCCAGGCTTTTATAATGTCCCTGACCAAAACAAATTACAGTTAAGTGTTTGAGAGCTTGACTGAGTGAGAGCTGCATGGATGGAACCAGTGAAGGAGAAAAATAATGGTGCTCAGACCTTCAGGGTCTCTATCAAATGATGACATGTCTACTTAGGCTGCATGAATGTGTAAGCAAAACCATCCATTATTTTTACACGGAAAAGTGTTCATCCGGAAATGGGAGCAGTCGTTGTCAACAGGTTCATCTCTTGGAATGTTAATGGTGTGAGACTAAACATTTGAAGGAAATATTTTAAAAACTGTTGTGCTTAAATTAGTAATCATTTACATCATTTCAAGGATGAAGATCTTCAGCAGCCTACATGAGTTGTTTTGTCTCTTTATAAGAAAATAACGATGACATAATTCACATTCAAAACTTTTACTTTAAATTGCAGTAAATGACAGTTGCGCAAGCAGCCAGTGTCCACAAAGAATGCATGATTATTTTTGACTGAGTACCTTAGCTCTATATAGCACACATCATACGCTTATCAGAATACCATGCGTGGCTGATTTGTGCTGGTTCACTGCCTGGTCAGAGGGTGGTAGCTACATTGGGGAAACCTTGTAATGAGACCTTGATCCCTGCACAATGCGCTGAAGAGGCAGATGCAGATCAAGTGGGCTTGGCCTTCTTTCATAGCAGCTAAGCCCTGCTACATGGTCACATCAAGTTCTAAAACCCACATACTGTATGAGAATCCAAAATATAGCTTACAATAGGGCTTTAGCCACTGTGACACATTCACACATACTTGCTTTTCAACCTCTCTCTATCTCTTTTTATTTTGTATATCTGATCACAATTTATTTATTCTAATATAATAATGTCAACTTGAACAATATGTTATTTTATTTATTTGAAAGTAGCCATGTAATAAGCAGGATTCTTTCAGATTTACTGTAATCAAGGTTAAAAGTTTAAAATTAAGGGTCTACTTATTATTAATGGTTATTTTATTTGACCTATTTTCTATGAAAATGTGATTTTTTTTTTTCATGTGATGGCAAAACTGAATTTTCAGCAGCCATTTCTTCATTCTTCAGTGTCACATGATCCTTCAGAAATCATTAAATGCTGATTTGGTGGTCAAGAAACATTTATTATTATTGATTTTGAAAACAATTTTGCTGCTCTTTTTTGGGGTGGGGGTGGGGGGCTGTTACATTTTCATTATACTTTTATGAATAGAAAGCATTTCAATTTAAATTTTTATCTGAGAATTTCCTCACATGAAAATACACTGGAACACAAAAATCTCCCATCAATCTACTACATAGTACTAAAGTCATTGTGTGTGTCTGAATACTTGTTAGCCCAAATAATGACATTTTGACTGAATGCTTAAACAAACAAGGTTCCATTTGTGTGGAAATGATCCATCTAAGAAACAGATTTGGTTATACTCAAGTTCCCCTCACATATATCTGTCAGCACACACGGGTCAAGAGAGCAGATTTCCTCAATGGTCAAGAGAAACATTTCCTCAATGTGTTTCTGTGATGTATGCACATTCAAATGGCAACATATTGTTTTTGTAATTTACATATACAAGATTCTAGTAGTTATTTGTAACCCTGGACCACAAAACCAGTCTTAAGTCGCATGGGCATATTTGTAGCAATAGCCAAAAATACATTGTATGGGTCAACATTATAGATTTTTCATGTTACATGGAGATAGTTTGTAAATTTCCTACTGTAAATATATTAAAACTTAATTTTTGATTAGTAATATGCATTGCTAAGAAATACATTTGGACAAATCTAATGGCAATTTTCTCAATATTTTGATTTTTTTTTGCACTCTCAGATTCCAGATTATTAAATAATTGTATCTCGGCCAAATATTGTCCTATCCTAACAAACCATGCATCAATAGTAAGCTTATTTATTCAGCTTTCAGATGATATATACATCTCAATTTCAAAAAAATTACCCTTATGACTGGTTTTGTGGTCTAGGGTCACATTTGATTCTTTTATTCTGTATTATTGACAGAATAGCCCATTTTAATATGCAAATTGGTTGGGGTTTTAATATTTTTTCCTTCACTGAAATCAGATACAGTGTCATAAATGTCACAATGGCATCAATTCTTTCACCATAGATAAGAGCCTGACTTGTCGCACCTGTCAACAATCCAGTCATGACCAGAATGTTTTAGGCTTCGTAACAGTGAAACAAGATAGACCCATGTGTAAGAGCATGTTCAAAGCAAGTACTTTGGTCTAAGATTTCAAACATTTGGCAGTACCCCAGTGCATGAAACCTGGTAAAGTTGTGTTGGTCAGAGCTGCTAGGAGCACAGTAAACTTCCATGTGCCACATGGGACAGGGAGGGTAAAATCTTTCCTATCCCGACTTAGAGAACGCTCTCTTCTCATTTCTGCCATTCCATCTCTATTCATTTCATCACCTTCCCTTGTGGCAAATAGACCGTCCCCCAGGTGCCTGTTTCCATGTTGTTAATGTTTTGTTATTCAGCTTCTGCAAACATTATGTGGAATTGCTGGTGCAAATTGCTCCACTCATTGATTTATGTTCTGTTTGGCTGGCTGGAACAGTTCAGGGTTTGACGTGCCGAGAGCATCTGGTGGCGCAGGTTAATTGAGGGCGATTAAGGTGATTAATAGCTTTGTTTGAAGTAAAAACACAAGACAGAAGGGTTTGTGTTACAGGCAAAATGGTAGAAGCCACCAACAGCCTGAGGGGAGAGGAAGCCACAGTCGTAACAAATGTGAAGGGAGGGCAATGGTGAGGTTGTTGAGTATAGCCTGAGGTACGAGATACAGGTGAAAGCTCCAGGCCAAATGTTAGCTAGTAATGGAGGCTAGTGCGTGAGCTGCGGAGGAAAAGGCAATATTGACTCGAAGGCTCATTCATATAAAGAGACTCTGTTTTGACTCTATTCCATTATTATCTCATGAACCAGCAGCAGCTCTGGCAGAGTATGTGCTTTTCACTAGTTTTACAGTGATTTGACACAGTTAATGAATGTAGAGTGGTCTTTGAATGATTGGTATGTAGTAGGAAAGTTTGACTTATTTAATTTAAGGATTATTTATACTAAGCCACTGCACACATTTTTACTAATCAGCTGTCCATTCATGAAACAACCCAATTTAAATGCCCTCCAAGACACATTTGAGACAGATCACCTGGTGGTTTGAGACGCAGGCCTACAAGGAAAGTGTAAAGGTACACTCAAAATAATATTTAGTTTTTAAGATCTATGTATTTAAAATGCTTATAACATTTCCATTCATTTGGATTATACCGTTTCAAACAAAACAGGTAAAAAATGTGGCACAGTTATTGCATCTATTTGATATTTGTAATTAAAAGATGACAGTATTGCTGTGGAGCAAGCAATATTCATTTAAAATGTATAAGATTAAAACAAATTTGATTTATTATTGATATAAACCTTGTTATTGTATATTTAACACACATTCAGGATATTACTATTACAGAAATCTGACCTGTTTCATGTATGTAGCTACGCATCACATAACAAGTGTGTTTATTTAGGTTAAAACTGTGTAATCCAAATGGATAGAAATGTTGTATGTAGTTCAAATACATAAACCTTAAATTTAGGCCTAAATATTATTTTGAGTGATATGTGTAAATGCTGTTGTTCTTCAAGCCACATGTAAATTTTACTTGGAACTATCAGAATGTGAAAGTTTGGTATAGCCACTTTTTTATCATGGATAATTTTGTCCCTATTGCTTTATTAATTCATTAATTTTTACAGTAATTTTTTAAGTTTAGTGTTATCTTTTGCTGTCATGTTTATCATTGGCAGAAAGTAACCCGCATGCTTTGATATTCATCTTCTTCGTCCGTTCATTCAGAGTAACATGACAATAGGTTCATAAGAAAATGTTTTGTTTTCTTTTTAATTCAGTTTTTACTTATATTGGGATCAGAGGTATGTGGGTGGGCAAGCCATGTAATGCCAGAGTAAATTAATGCCACAACTTAAACATCGGTCTTCTCCTGACAAAATCAATGAAATGGCAATATTTTCAGCCACTAAATGTACGCTTTTCTATATTCCAAGCTTGCCTGCTGCACTGGTGACTTCATGTGCCTGTGCAAGTCATGAAATTTATGAAAATATATCTAGGAATTATTGGATTGTTGAACTTCAAAACAGTAGGGGTTGAGACATCAAATATAACTATGTTTTATGTAACTAGCTGTTTTATGGATGGTAACTGTAATATTATTACTGAAACTGTATTAGTAATTAGTTACACCACTAGTTACTGCAAAAAGTAATATTATTACTGTAACTAGTTACTGCCCAACACTAGTAAAGAAACAATTCACCGGCGGTGTGAGCTTGCAGTTTGAATCGAACGTGATGGAATAAAAAGATGCAAAATAATGGTAAGAAAACATGTCTTACTATTATGCCTAAGTTGTTCTCGCGGGCTGCACGCAAAACAAACAAGGACAAATACAACAGGTGTGTCCCAATTCACAAACAAATGATATGTACCTGTATGAACCGTTTCTTTTTAGTGCTTGTTTATGAACAAACCATTCTTATAAAATTGGTTTGACTTTGAGCGGTTACTGAATCAACATTTGATTCACTTAATAAACTCAAAGTAACATTAGAGATTTTTATATGTATAAACTAAACCATAATTCCCATTACAAATCCACAATTTCATAGAGCAACCATGCCAGAAACGGGTAAAAAATAAGAAATAATTTAACAAAAAAATGACATTGCTTGATTGTAATGACACTTTCATTACAATCAAGCAATGTAATTTTTTGTTTCATTATTTTTTATTTTTTATGCAACTGTATACTTTACAGATTATATTAAAGAGAGGGCCTATATTAATTATGAGTAATACTTTATGCACAAACCTGTTAATGTAATGTAGTGCCTTTAACATACAAGATTTTATATATCTGCATTACATTTATTTGGTCTGATTTGTTGGTTTAACATTTTCTCTTTTGATGAGTTTATAAATAAACATTTAGAGAAAAAATGTGTGACTGTGTGATTGGATTCCATAACTATATGCCGTAAACACCAGACATTGCTATATAAGATTGCAATATATATCCAGAACTATTAGAATGAATCGCATCCCTTAATCCACCCTGTGGTTTCCATTACTCTCAGAATTCACAGCATGGATTGTGGTGTCTGTAATAGTAATCCAGTTAGAATAAATAGCCCTTAAACATGGTGTTGTTCTTGGCAGGTGAGCCATCTGTACAGCTGCAGTGAATACAGGGTTTCTCTGCTTTATCACACCATCTCTCCGCTCCTTCAATCTGCCAACTCAACACAGCTCTCACTCACTGTCTGTCTATCCATCTGTTGCCTTCTCAGTCTGTCTCTTGCTGTCTTTCTTGCTCTGTCTCTCTCTCCACATGTACGTTCATTCCTCTAACTGCCTCTTGGTTTTCTCACTCTTTCTTTGTGCCAAACCGCTGTCATTTCTCAACCTCCCACATCCTTCTGCTGCCCACATTTTTACCCAGCATCATCAGTAAAGGTTTATGTGTAGATAACCCTTCCTCTCCTCCACCGGAGTCCGATGCTGGTGCAATTAATCATGTATAAGTAGGTGCCAATACTTCTGAATGCCATTTTTATGGTGCAGTGACCACATAATACGCAGGGGTGGATTGGCTTTCCTGGGTTCTGGGGTATTACGGCCGTCCAGTGGTTTAGTTTATATACTTAAAGGTCAACCAGAAATAAGGAGGGTAAATAGCATGTTAATGGTTTCACAGGGTTGGGATTACGGTTGTTTTCATCTGTTTATTACTACTTACTGCATTAAACCCCCAAGGTGTTGATGCAAGTGTATTCTTGAAGGAGGGCAGTTGAGACTGGGATATAAGTTATCTGCTAAAACACTTAACCGGCACATGGACACTTCGCTATTTGTGAGCCTAGAACAGACCACAAATGTTTGAAACAATCAACATGAATAAGAATGCATAATAAAAAAATGAAATAATGAATATATTTTCAGAAATAATGTTATACCAATTCAATTGATTGCATCAATGTAGCCTTAAAAAGCGCCATGTTAATTTGAGGAGTAGTTAAGTTCAAATTATTATTTTAATTTCTTATCATAATCATGAATGCACTTTGTTATTCTTAGTTATATACCAATAGTTGTTAATAAATCAGAAGTCTGTCACATTTTTAAAAAAAACTTCCACATTGCAAAATTAGGTATGAATTTCTAGTTTTAGGTCTAAATCCTGGCCACTCTTTTTCATGTAATGAAAGTGAATGACATCTAGAATTGAAACAAAAAATAGCACCATATCATGTTTATTGGACCACTTTTATAATAGTTTCACAATCCCATTCCTAATTGTTTTCCATCGTATGGAACAGAGAGGCCAGGAAAACTTAACAATTCACCCTTTGTATTTGAGTTGGGAATGACATAAGTAAATAATAATAAAAACATTAATTTCAATTAATCTAATGTTGTTTTAATGCTACAGTATTGATTTAAATGTTTTTTAGTTTTTTGTTTTTTTTGAAGAAAATTTTAAATAAAAAAATTATTTGGTAACATTTTGAGCAGCTTTCTTTTAACTATTCTTTGGACTGGTTCCAGTAGAAGACATAATGAAGAAATACAGAAACAATGGTGCAGTGATTTGTCACCAAACATTTACCCAATATTAGCTCCATAATTCTTTTTTCAATGTCTTCCAGTGGTTAATTTGAATTTCTAATTTCTGCTTCCACTTATTCCACATTTTTCAATGCATGACAAATTGTTTTAACCTGAAGAGTTGGGAGAGTTTGAATGGAGGCTAATGGACAGAGCATTTTGAATCATGCAGAGTAATGGCTCTGGCAGTTTAGCATTCAAGAGAGTCTGTGCTTTGTGTTGAATTGGAAAGGTGGATTTTAGGAACTGAGCGGCCCAGGAGAATGTAACAGTATAGCTACACAGCTGCTGCAGTCAGCACAGGTTCTGCGTTGGCTCCAGCTGAATGCCACAAAACGAGAGAAAAAACTTACTCCTATGATGGAAGTGGAGGGACCCTTTTCACCCAACAGTAATGCTTTAAGTGTGTAAAATTTCAATCCCACAGTTGTGCTCTGAAAAAAAAGCATGTCTGAACATATATATGTGCTGAGAGATTGGTTTTTGAATTTACAGAGACAACATTTTGATTGTAAGAGAGCTCAGATTTTCTTGTTAATAAATCAGTTTGTATCATATTGCTGGCAGATCGCTTATTCTGCAAATTATCTCTGAACAGGTTTCGAGAGATTCTGTTTTCAGCTAAACAGTCAGAATAGCGTAAAAAGATCCTCTCGAAAATCTGTTACTTCTGCATTTGTTACCGCAAAGACCTGAGAAAAAGCAAAACAGATTTTAACAAGCTGGAACGGCTTGAAATATTCAGTATTTTGTGTATTATTAAATGCATATCCCAAGCTGAGATGTACTTTGAAACTGCTTAGGTAGTTTTGCAGATTCCTCCATGCTGGAAACAAAGTCTTACCTGATATTTTATAGAGAAATCGAGAGAATATATATTAGACATCTTTAAATACATTAAAACTGTGTGTAAGCTTTTTGGCATTCTTCATAGTTACCCACAACAAAGACTTACTTGGAAATCAAGACTGTAAATGTTGTGCCTTGTGGAAACTGTCTGTTTATCCCAAGGCCAAAGACACATGACACAAGAGAGTTTTTTATTGGACGCAGCAGGTGAGCGGCTGAGGGCCAGCCCACCCACTCTGAAAGAGACACCCCTGTTTGGAGGAAGCGGGGAGCCGTGTAACCCAAGAGCAGTGGAGTATGCAGGGGTTTTTCAGGGTTATGCATGCCAAGCCCAGGGTCTCAATCTGGCAAATTCTGCTTGAGTTGGGAGCTGGCACTAGGATCAAAGCAACTCCCTTGGACCTTGATACTAAATGTTGTCGATACCATGTCAGGAGAAAGAATATGCTGATATCTCGAATTACACAAACAAGTTAGGGTGACTTCATGCTAGAGCAGACTGTGAGAATAAATAAACCTAGAATGAAAGGGGTTCAGGGGTGCTGCCTTAGAATAACAATTTTGCCCACTGGTAAACTGTAATGTTGTATGCAATATAGCATGCTAGCAGCGCTACATAAAACATGCATTCCCCTTTTATAATGCCATGCCCAAAAGTTCATGTATCTGGGGTGTATTTCTGTGTTTGTGTGTGTGTGCGTACACCCCAGATTTGGGCATAGACATTGTTGTTTATTTCACGATGAGAGTGGAATGCATACATACTTCATGTAGTGTTACATTATAATACATATTAAAATCTGCACTCTTCTATATTTAGTTATTTGTTATTAAAATTTAATTACATTCTAATTCAGACAAATGCTGTATCCTAGTTCCTATACCTACTTGTGCCTCCTATATCTACTTAAAGTAGCTGGTCAAATGTAAAAACTGTAACTTGAATGCAATGAAAGTCGCTTTGGATAAAAGCATCTGCTAAATGCATAAATGTAAATGTAAATGTAAGTATACAAAACTGTTCAAATATTGGGGTCAGTAAGATTTTTAAAAAAAAAAAACATAAATTAAAACTATTTTATCCAGCAAGGATGCATTAAATTAAAAATATTTATAATGTTAGAAAATATTTCTATTTTAAATATATGCTTTCTATTCATCAAAGAATCCTGAAAAAAAATCTGTTTTCACAAAAATATTAATATTGATAATAATAAGCACCAAATCAGCATATTAGAACAATTTCTAAAGGATTACGTGAGTGACACTGAAGACTGACATGTCTGCTGAAAATTATTTGTAATTATTCTTTAAATATATTAAAACAAAAAACAGTTCTTAAATTGTATTTTAAAAATCACAATATTACTGTTTTAGTGGTGCAATTTTTGTCAAATAAATGCAGCCTTGTTGAGCATAAGAGACTTCTTTCAAAACAATAAAAACCATACCAACCCCAAACTTATAATCTTGTGTATTTTGTGTATATACTAAGCAACTAAACTACATTTACATTGTTTTAAGTAAATATATTTTGTGGCAAAAAAAGATTAATACTGTATGCCATTGTTTGGAAGCACTCTTCACAACTGTTATGACCTCAAATAACTGAGGATTTCGATATAGATCATGATAATCATTTAAAAGCACTAATGTTCTTCTGCACTCTTCTTGCCATGTTTTTTTAAGTGGACCACAGGAGGGCTGAGATTCCCCCCTCAGGAAGACTCCTAATGTAAAGCCCCTATCTGCACTGGCAGATGTGCTGAGATATAGAGACAGACACAGAGGAGGGCATGATGCCATCACACATGTTGACGCCACACGGTCCAGAGATGACAAAACTATCAGGCTTCCATATCTCAAAAACTGAAATGGAAAAAAGAAAGGATAGAAAAGAGAGGATATACATTGTCTAAACCAGTCTACGGGACAGCGATACACTCCCAAATATATTGCACAATGTTGCTAAGCCAACACATTCACTGAATACACAGTACTGACAGGAATAAGACTTATTAAGATGTAAAAAGAAAAAGCAGAAAAACATACTGAATAATTTGTCCTCCTGAGCTCATATTAGAATGGTTTCTTGCCTCTGGACCCTCAGGCACATGTGTCTTTCTCCTCACCCGTTTAGTTTTACACTTTGAGTTGGTTCCTGCCTGAGAGCCCTTTTCATCGTTAGTTTTCTTTAAAATTAAAAATATTTTATGAACACCGCAGAAACAGTTCAAAGCACCTTTGTGGGAGCCTGTAGCTTAAATACACAGATGTACCAGGCATCACTTCAATCCAACCACCGGATGAACTACATCATTAATTCACATTAAAGGAAGAGAGACAGAAACTAATCTTTTTTCCACCACTCTTTCATTTGATCCTCAGCTACCAATGCATTTACATCAGACTTTCATATTTGGAGTTTAAAAATATGAATAATTTAAAAAATAGGGTTAGTCATGACTATTTACATGTACAAGAAAGAAACATCACAATGTTTTTTAAACAGAAAACAAAAATTCAAATATTGTGAAACAGAGAACTGGAAAAAGAGGGAATAAAGTATAAAGGTTAGTAAGATGCATGTATATTCTATACTGTGTATTTAACAATTTCATATAATTGATTTAAACAGGATTATAAAAACATAATTTGAACAACTTTAGTTAGAAATGAATCAAAAGCATTCTAATCAAAAGTATTTTATTAAACAAGAAAGTTACTGATTATTTAACGTTTCAGTGCATTGCTGGCGAAGCTTCATTAATAACTTGCATGCCAAGCTACAAGCTAGTCCGTTTTAAGTAGTTAAGGGGTTAAACTCTTTGATTCATCCCAACAACTTGAATCTTTTGTTTCCTTAAACCTAAAAACTCAGCTTTGCATAAAAATTGACACTAATTGAAAGTAATAAAACTATAAACATCATATTTATATAACTGAAAAGGAATTGTAATGATGAACACAAACACTTGTGCACAAGGACAAATGAACAGGTTAACTATTTATGAACAGGTTCATTTACATGAATGGTTCAAGTGAACAGATTCAGTAAAATAAATCATATTTCTCAGCACTACTTGAGAAAGAGTGGGCAATTTAAAAAAGTGTTTGATTATTTCCTCTGCTTGCTTGAAAATTACATTATGTTTTAAAAAAGTTTATCTGTAAATGTTACTGTAAATCTAGATAAATTATAGTCAAATATAAATTGAAAAGGTCACACTTTACCAAAAAGTTGAATTATGCTAAAAAATAAATATGCTGTTCATTTGTTAATTCATAACGTTCATTCATAATACAGTAGGTAATGTCAATATCTAACTTGTTAAAAATGGATTAGTGTATGTAGATATTAACAATAAACAACATTAATAAACGGTGTAAAAAATTACATTGGCCGTTAATGTAATGTAAATTAATGTAATACATTATGCTAAAAAACTGAACCCTATTGTTAAGTGTTAGCCTTAAAAATATTTTTTATCTCATGAGCAATGCCTCTACAGAAAAAGGTAATGGCCGTGTTACAGCTTTTTTGATGGGGTCTTTATTTGCACCCTCCATACGGTCCATGTGAACAGAGGCCTCGTGTCCCAGTGACCTGCAGCGTTTGTGGGGCGATTTAACTTGTACCAGCACGTCTGCCATATTCAGTGAGGGAGGAATGTCTTGCTTTGACATGGTGTCAACAACTAAACTTTTTGGGTTGACAGACATGTCAGAAAACCTGCTGTCCGGTATGTTTTTAACCATGTTGACGTCTGGGCTTGTGCTGTAACAGCGCGGTGGAAGCCGAATCGAACCGAAAACGTCCCAGTTCTCACACACCCTTAGAGAGACGCTGTCTGTCAGTGTGTCTAGAGTCTTGGATTTAAGCACGTGTTGATGGTGAGGGAAATCACAGTCAGTCAAAGGAGGGCCGCTTTTGGACACAGGCATGTACGTGGGCATGATTGTGTCTGACAGCGAGAAAAAATACGGAGAGGGAGCGGACGGCACCACAGCCTGGAGGAGGAGTGCAGGCAACTCTTCCATCTCTCTTTGCCTCAGCTCTCTTTCCAGCATCACAGTCTCCAGCTCTTTATCTGCAAACGCTCTCCTCTTCCTCATACGAACACTGACTGGGGGTTGGTGGAGTCTCTTTGGCCAGTCCTCTAACACAGGCGGCTTGTAGCCTACAGCATGATGAAGGAGTATTAAAATAGTGGATTTTTCTTGTTCATAATCAAGTCACATTTAAATGTAAAAATATTCAAAGAGTCTATTAGAATAAACAGTTTCAGGAACCGTAGATGAAGATACTTTGAATTCAAGTAGTCAAGTACAGACTACTTTAATCTAGAATATATTATACCATCGTTCAAAATTTGGGTCAGTAAGATTGATGTTTTTACAAGAAATCTCTTATGCTCACTAAGGCTGCATTTATTTGTTCAAAAGTACAGTAAAACAGTAACAGTGAAATATTACTACAATTTAAAATTATTGTTTTCTACTTTAATATTTTTTTTTTCAAATGTAATGTATTACTATGATGGCAAAGCTGAAGTTTTTTAATCTTCAGTGTCACATGATCCTTCAGAAATCATTCTGATTGGTCAAGAAACATTTATTATTATTATTATCATCATCATCAATGTTGAAAACAGATTGCTTAATATTTCTCTGGAAATTGTAATACCTTATTTAGGATTCTTTAATGAATAGAAAGTTCAGAAAAACAGAATTTATTTGAAATATAAATCTTTGGTTACACTTTATTTAAAGGTGTCCTTGTTACAGTATAATTACACATTTAAGTGCTTAGTAATATTAATTAACTACATGTACTTACTATATGATTAGGGCTAGGATTAGGTTTAGGGTTACTTGCATGTAATCATGCATAATTAATTGTTATTACAAAAGTAAGTACATGTAACGTGTAACAAGGACAGCTTAAAATAAAGTGTTACCAAATCTTTTGTCACATTATAAATGTATTTGTTGTCACTTTTCCCCCACAGATTTTCTTAAAAAGGAAAAGCAAAGCTTTTGATGTCAACAACAAATGGAAAGCATTCAAAGTGCTTTGTCATCTTTTTCAAAAATTGACATTTTGCAGTCCTAACTATGTATGATTACATGGTTACCTACATTTTGTCAATGGTTTTTCCTGCTGACCATGATCATATCAAAACAGACATGTGGATCATTTTTAGGTCATGACCCATATTTGAGCACCACTTTTTAAAATGCATTTCTGTAAAATTAGATGTACAAATCATTTTAAAAATTTCATATTTCTTAGACTCCATGTGGAACTCATAAAAGTATAACCATTTTAAATATTCTAATGTTACAAAAACAAATTAAGCATATTCAAATTTATGATAACAATTAAATCAGTTTGACCTTAATGTTGACACAGCGAGAAACACATCAGGGAAAATCAAACTCCAAAGCAGTCATATGAGCCAATTTTTAGTAATTCCTCTATCTATTTGCATAATTTTAATTACCTTACATAAACATAAACAGATTTATTCCCGACAGAGGGTTCTGTATCATAACGGGTGAACTAATCCAGTTTCTCCCGATGTCGCCTTTCAGGGTGCAATTGTGTTAATGAGATGTGTGTTAATTAAGGCTTACCCTCTAGAATACTCTTTGCCAGGAGACTCGGTGTCCTCGTGTAGTGCTGGTAACGTCTGAGAACAGAGGTGTTTTTTTGACCTTTTTTACCCTGTCAAAGAGAACACACAACTCAGCAAAAATGTATTGGATAGATAAAAGATACTAACGCTACAAAAGACACCAGTGGATGTCTTGTTTGTTGTAAAGGGTGTCCTTTTTCTTAACAATATCTAGTGAATGCCTTACACAGCTAGGCTAACTAAAATGCAATTAATTTATTTTGTTTGCTCTCAGCAATTTTATGATGAAGATGTTCATCATTGTCAGAAATAATAGCAAAACATTAATTATGACAATGGTATGTTTTGAAAATGACTTTAAAGCATTTTTTGGGGTTTGTTTAAATATATAAATTCCAAGGGAAAAAAGTGGATGTACCATTGTAGTGTATCATACTTTTTAAATATCAAGATACATGAATATTGTAGCAATCAGTATTGTTTATATATAAAAGTACCATGTTATTACCATCTGATACATTACTGTACCATGGTACTGCCACAGTACTTTTTTAAGGGTAGTAATTATGTAACAGTCACATTTTTTTGCAGTAACATGATTTTGCTCTAAAATATAAATGTAAACATGTTTCTAATCTGATTTCATTAATAATTGTGGCAGGCTGGAACTGCAAACTTTACATTTAAATTACATGTATCAATATAGTTCTAACAAATATATAAAAAACAAAAATTCAAATACTGTACTGTACAGTATATCATTTGCAGTACATATAGTTTCAAGTCTGCTACAAGAAAGTACACACGTGCTCAAAACCTTCAGCAAAACAGTGTCAGTTTTGCAAATAACACCCTTTTTAGTTCCACCAGAGCACACAGAAAGCTTTAAACTACCCTGCTCAGTCAACCAACCTCTGTGACCTGCTGTCTCCGGAGGGCGACTTGCGCTGCCATCACTCTCTGTCTCTCTACGACCAGCAGACAGTTCGCGCACTGACAGTCACGCCAGCGACACAGGCGCTTGTGGCCCTTGAGGCGCGACACGACGCCGTGATTCCTGCAGCGAGCGCACTTCGGGCTGCGGCTGAGCCTGCGAGGCGCTGGAGCTTCATCCGTCCTCATCACCTCCCGTCCGTCAATGTCTTCAGCCCATTCTGCTTTGCGGGAATCTAGGTGGGTCACATCTACCTGTGAGTCTCTATCCGCTTTAGTGGACATTTATAAGCAGTTCTCAGGAACCGACGCTGCTCATCATATGCAAACCTGATATGTTCCAATGCGCAAGCAAAGAAAAGCCTTAGTGGAAACTACAGGCAAGAGTTTTGAAATGATAAGCCATTCAGCTGTGCTAGTGAAGCTGGCTGTTTCCTGGAAGGCGCCTCTCACCTGGCTTGTCAGTGGATATGTAGCTACTGTCGGAATGAAGCTGTGATTGACCTCATAGTTACTAAGTTTCAGCTCACCTTACCCACTTCTTAATATTTAACTTTCCTCGTTGAGAGTTATTGACAACGTCACGCGGGTAATGGTGATGCAACGCAAACTCCTCCTATCTGCTCCTGTTACTCTGGGCTGATACCTTTATTAACACAAGACAAAAGCTTTGTAACCTACTTACAAGAATTTTTTTTTTTATTCTCAGTTTTTTTTTCCTCTGTCAGCGAGGTACAATCCTTTGAATTAGCCTAAAAAAAAGCTTTTCGTTGTGGTTTAAAGGAGAAATTACAGTAACATAACGTTGTGTCATTGTGCCTCTTTCATAATTTTTCCTCATTTTTAAAGTGTCAAAAAGTTTAATTATTTTGGGATTGTTCCCTAGTGAGACTTTTTTTTATCCCATCTATATAGTAGCCTAAATATATAACAAGTGCTAAAATCAGGATAATTCCACTGTGCAATTAGTAATTTAACATAATTATTTCAACACCTCAATATTAATAATAAAGAATCACTGTCCAAATACTGCTTTAATTGCCATTGTTCCCTTTTTATTATTATTTTATGCTAACGAGTGAATTACATACAGTTACATTTAAGACAGAGCAGACTAAATATTTTGTTAACTATTAAATTATTTTTAAACTATTGTTCAGAGAGCATTGTGAAAGATATTGTTGCTGCATAATTGAATGTAAAAATTCAGTGGTTAAAAATACAAGACCAAAATTCTAGAATATAATTAATTATTTTAAAGATTTGAATAATATTTAATAATATTTTATTGGTCATTTAACATTGGTGTCATGCTTAATGGTAATTTCCTCACAGCAAAAGCACATATTATTTACTGAATTAAATAGCATTTAGTCCCACTCTACAATTGAGTGTTTTTGTCCTCCCTCGAGCAATGCTTTTGAAAATCCACTAAAATGCACTGCAATCAATTGTAGGACACTTAACATTTACTCAGCCTAGAATATTAACGGTATAACGTGCAGCAGTCTGCAATAACCCACAAATCCTGTAACCAATGTTACACCAATCCAATGTTTTCTCTTCAATATATAATCAATATACTGAAGCAATATTTTACTCTTCTCTTATACAGTCAAGCAGAGTTACCCAGAGTCTCTAACACCTAGTTTATGGTTTTGAGATGAGAAGGCACATTATGTGCACTCATCTCATCACTTTGTGGTTTTGCTGCTCTGAGGGGACAGTGATATTGACCTCTGTGACGCCCCCATGTGGATGATCTTTGTATTATCAGAACCTGCTGGGCATTTAATATTGTTACCTTGGGTGCCCCCCTCTGCCATATACAAGTACTCACACTCTGAATAAAATATATATTGTCTTTTGCATATTGTTAGTCTTCACATTACTGAAATTACTGAAATATATTGTAAATGGCTTAGTTGTTTGTGTATATCATTTTTATTTTGATATTCACTATAGTAATTCTGATCTTCAACAAATCAGCAATTCATAATGACATACAGCAACTGAAAAAACACCCACACACTTTAAAAGCTATTATTAATATTAATATTCCCTAGCTCAAATTCTGTATAATACTGCACCTATATACAGTAGACAAGACGTCCCTAGAGGCCTCTAAACCTGTCAACAATATTAAGATGTTACAGTTTTCTGCTTCATTGACAGCTTAGAGCAAATTAATTGAAGCTTTTATGTCATGATTAAAATCAACGTGTCAGATCATAGTGGGAAGATGATGCCTTATTCTGTTTAAAGATGACATTAATATTTTATAATCGTATAATATGCACGTTACTTTGTTGCATATGCATTTTGACTGGTGTGTGCACCAGCACCTTGGGAGTTTCAGATGTTCTTTTTAATTTTTTTTCTCTAGATATTATCTTTTTAATCTGCCAGTTCAATTGTCATCTCATGAATTAAATTATGTGCAACATCATTCTGAAATTGAATCATCTTCACAAAAACAACTGCATCTTGTTTGGTATTTGCTAACATGCACTGAAAATAAAAATAAAGGCGACTAAAACTGAAAACATTCAATTTAATTTAATTAAAGTTTAAAGTTTCAAACATATTAATGATGAATAAGTTTATTACAAACACACTGCTTTTCGCTTCACAAGATATTAATTGATGGTCTAGTATCGTGTTGATTATTGAGATGTTTTTATCAGCTGTTTGAACTCTCATTCTGACGGCACCCATTCACTGCAGAGGATCCATTGGTGAACAAGTGATGTAATGATAAAGTTCTCTAAATCTGTTCTGATGAAGAAACAAACTCATCTACGTCTTGGATTTCCTGAGGGTGAGTTGATTTTCAGCAAATGTTCATTTTTGGGTGAACTATTCCTTTAATGAAAAATGTAGTCCAAATCCAAACTGGGCCTATATGACTAGGAGGCCACCAGATGGGAACAGATCTTAGTTAGTCATCCCTCCTGTTGGTCAAACCCAACAGCATCAAAATGAAGAGGCTGCATACATGTCTGGCATGGGTACATGTGAAGCCTTTTTCACATATGCCAATGTATGTGGAGAAGCTAGAGGGGCAAATCTGGACCCTGTGAAGAACTTGGAAACGTGTGTTTGGTGGCAAGGCTCATGCGCTCTCCACGCCGCCTGATGAAATGTTTAATGACCTGAAGAGAATCCTTAACCGACAAAGTCACTCGCCACAGTCAATTTGAGTTGACATGCACTGCTGTTGTTTGATCCATTTATTTAGCTTCTTTTTAGATTTCTTTTCTTCTCTCACTCGGTTTTTCTGCTCAACAACATCCACGGGGCTTAAGCTTTATGCTAAGATGTCATGACAGGAGAAGTTGGTGGGAAAAGGTCTTCAGGGGTTTAAAACTTTCTAGGGGTCAATGTTCGGTTGTGTTTTTCCTTTAGCAGAAATGAATGAATACAAAAAAATGACTGTAATTTTTAAAAAGAAAGACTGTAAAAATGCTATAAAAACCTGTTAATTGGTTAATTGTAATTTCACTTACTCTATATGGTTAAAATCTGTAATAAACCTATTGAGATGTTACATGTGATTTTACAGTTAAATACTGTTAAATGTACAATTTTAGGATGTGAAAAGAATAAGTCATCTTGTAAATTACAGAAAAAAATAATGAAAACAAGAATTTTCACATGATGGACTTTCATTAAAATAACTATTTCTAACTAGTTTTTTTTCTTATCAGTTATGTATATTATTATGGTACATCTTATGATATTAAATGAATATTTATTGCATCATGTTATGTTTGTGTGTGTGTGTGTGTGAGTGACACCATGCACCTTCTATATTTTAGTGTCATGTGTGTTTGTGTTACGTTGTGTTATATTTGTGTGTGTGCGTGTGTGTATGACACATGCACCTTCTATATTTTAGTGTCATGTGTGTTTGTGTTACGTTGTGTTATATTTGTGTGTGTGCGTGTGTGTATGACACATGCACCTTCTATATTTTAGTGTCATGTGTGTTTGTGTTACGTTGTGTTATAATTTGTGTGTGTGCGTGTTGTGTATGACACATGCACCCTATATTTTAGTGTCATGTGTGTTTGTGTTACGTTGTGTTATTTGTGTGTGTGGTGTGTGTATGAAAAGGCACATGCACCTTCTATATTTTAGTGTCATGTGTGTTTGTGTTAGTTGTGTTATTTTGTGTGTGTGGTGTGTGTATGACACATGCACCTTCTATATTTTAGTGTCATGTGTGTTTGTGTTACGTTGTGTTATATTTGTGTGTGTGCGTGTGTGTATGACACATGCACCTTCTATATTTTAGTGTCATGTGTGTTTGTGTTACGTTGTGTTATATTTGTGTGTGTGCGTGTGTGTATGACACATGCACCTTCTATATTTTAGTATTTACCTCAGCTTGTGGAAAAGCTATTTGTAATGAACTTTGATTCATCATGTGATTTTCTTTTTACGGTGTTTTGAAGGTGATTGTCCGTGTATTATAATAATAACAAAATAAAAAATAATGAGAAAAATAATGAAAATAATAATAAAATGTTGCTACTGTATTTTTTTAAAGTAAAGTTCTGGCAACCACAGCTGCAATTTTTACAGTAAATATAAGATGCCACAGCAAGCATCATATTTTAAAACAAGACCAATTATAAATGATCAAAATGCCTAAAACTGTGTAGTGGTACTCTTTCTGATAGTTTATAATTAGTCTTGTTTTAAAATATGATGCTGCGGTATTGTGTGAAGGGCTACATTATACAGAGAAAAAGGAAAATATTAAATACAAAATTTAAGTGTCACACTTTAGTTAGTCTGTATTCACCCTATTTCCCTATATGCCGCAGCCTTTCTAAAAGAACAGGCATAACATCACATTATTTCTGCATATAATATCAGCATATTTTGTTAATACGCTCTTTGCCGGTTAAGTACTGTATGTGCTCACCACATGCAACCTCCACAAATGGAGGCAACTCCATGTAATTATAGCTCTTCCAGCTGAGTTTGTCATCTCACAAGATACATTTCACCATCTCTCACTATCGCAACCACTGTCGATGTATAAGACCTGAAAACAAAGAGGATGAGCATATGATGAAAAGCGTATGGTACGGCTTCTTCATGTGTCAGAAGGCGTATGCATTTCTGCCAGTTTCAGCACAGGTTAATGAGATCTGCTAAATGTAAAAAGCGAAATGTAAATGCAGAGGGGTCCTCGACTGCGGTGAAGGATTCTGAGTCTGTCTTTTGTCTTTGTGATCTGTTGGTCTGTCTTTTTTTGTCACACTCTCACTTCTGTCTGTGTTTGTGATGTACTTCTGCTCTCTTCTTCTTTTGTGCTCCATTTCTTTCTAGGGAACATCCATTGAATTCATTTTTTTTTGAAGATGACAAATTCATCTTAAATTGTACCAATTCTCTTCTGACTTTGCATTACAACAGCAACCTCAAAATCCCAAAACACAGACAACCACAGGTTCTCAGTAGTTCTTGAGTTCTCTTTTACGTCGTTATACAAGCTGAGCAAGTGAAAGCCTGAAACTCCTCCCCTGTTTTCACAGCCAGTCTGACAGCAAGGAACATGTGAGTGTTTTGCATTGCAAAACATATCATTATTGCCAACCATGATTATTCAAAAGAATCAGCACTGGGGAGCATTAATAAACAGCTTTAATATAGCTTTTTCATCAGACACAAACAAAACAAGAAAATAAGTAAATATAATTAACACTGTACGTATTAAAAACTCAAATTAAATATTAAAGGGAGTGATTTTAGCAACATATTTGTTGTGGTCTTTTCCAGCTTTCTTGAAATAATTTTGAAGCTGTTTAAAGACAGACAGGGCAGAACATTTGCTAATTAATTACTATTTATGCATTATATCGAGACACATGCTAAACATAAACACAGGGGACCGGTTGCTAGATAGAACAATTATGATAATTGATAGTGTCTCTCTCTTTCCTGTTGTGTTCCTCATGTTTTCTTTGAAAATTGTCATTATTTACCCAGACTCATGTCCAAATATGTATGATTTATCTTTCTTCCAAGGAACACAAAAGGAGACATCATGAACTGTAGCCTAGGCTATTGGTTACTGTTTTCCATGCAGTTACAGGACTGAGACTGAGGCAGAAGCATTACAGTTGTTAATAAATCTTATGCTGCATTTCAAATCTTCTGAAGCCATACAATATAGCTTTGTGTAAAAAAAAGACCAAAACGTAAGTCATTATTCAGTGATAGTTCATAGCATGTTAATCAGAGAGAGTTCTACAGAGTTCATAAGCAGTAGCGTTCTCAGTTTCGTGAATGAATAATTCTTTTGAATCGGATCTTTCATTGAATCTGTTCACAATACCCATCCTAGATTTATTCAGGAACTGTGGCGCTGCATTTTGGACATCCATGTAATGGTGTGATGAATGAATGAATGAATGAATATATGTACCAGTAGTATCGCAAAAAAGGATAGAAACCTCAGTCAATCAACCTCTGCATGATTCTCAGTTGGAAATGAATGACTTCCAGTAGTCGTTGTTTGTCACGGCCTTAAGAAATGACTTAAATTTGGTCCTGTTTCTCACACAAATCTATCGTATGACATTGGAAGACTTGGAATTTAATTCAGTGCATCTTATATACCACTTTTATGCATCTTTTATGAAGCTTGAAATTCCCCTTGATGAATATCATGAAATGCCAGTGGTCTTTCCAACGTTGTGTTTGATAGAGATCTAACAAGTGTATGTTTGAATTTCGAATGGTAATTAATATGTTAGTTTTAGCACAGATTTGGCCTGTCATACACATGACAGTAACATATGCATGGATTAACTATCATTTAATATTTTCATTAGCCTACATGCCTTTTTTTTCTTTGTTTTTATTAAATTATAATATTATTTCTTTAGTTATTTATTTATTTATTTTTTTAATATTAATTAATTAATTAAATCTTTATATGATACTCCCTAGAAAAAAAAAAAAAAAAAAAAAAAGAAAAAAAGGTTGTGGAAAGTCTTATGTGACAGACATGACCAGGGGAAGAGAAAACAAGAGAGAGAAAAGAAGAAAGAGATGAAGATAGGAAAAAAAAAAAAAATTGCTTCAACAAAGATGACAAAAAGATAAAACAGAGAGAGGGAGAAAAAACAAAACCAAAAAAAACAGACAATTTGCTTCACATACCCTTTGACAAAAAGAGAAAAACACCGAAGAACAACATTTGCTTCACTGGCTGCAGCACACATAACTACGATCGAAGACACAACATATGAGTTTTGAAGTTTCAACCAACATCTGTTATGTCACTCAATATTTTCAGCCTGAAAATAGCACAAGTTTCTGGAGATGAACCATACAGCCTTAGCATGTTTACTGGAGATGAACATACAGTATCACTGAGTACAGTTGACAGCTGTGCAGAACCAAGGGAGAACACTCTCTGTTGGTACATTATAAATGCTCTCACGCTTCTGTATTTTTCCCATTAAAGCTACTCATGAATCAAATGAACTTCTCCCCCACACACTTCCACATGCTGTTGTTGGTCCTCTGTAAAACTCAGTGCACTGCATTATACAGTGAAGAAGCAGTATACCCTACTGAAAAAGAAGTGTGATTAATTGTATTGAAAGTGCACTTGTAGTGTACTCAAGTCTTACAAGTATTCAAAAAACCTTGACGTGCAAATAATATAATATTAAATGATTAAATAAAAGGTTACTTAAAGGGCAGTTCACTCAGAAATACAAATTCTGTCATCATTTACTCACCCTCAAATGAGGGGACCAAACCGCTGCTGGTCCCCATTGACTTCCACATTATGGAAAAATGAATGAATGGATGGAAGTCAATGGGGGCCAGCAACTGTTTACCAACATTCTTCATTATATCTTCTTTCATGCTCAGCAGAACAAAGAAATTCATACAAGTTTGGAACAACTTGAGGGTGAGTAAATGATGACAGAATTTTTTTGGTTGGACTATCCTTTTAAGTGGCCTTAAAGAGAGTACGCTTTCATGACCATTTTTTTAACATCACTTTCTTAATACCACTTTTAAAAATTGCACTTTGTAATAATGTCAAAATATATAAGAAATTATGATCCGCACTCACGAGAACAGTCTTCTATTTTCGTTTTATTAAATGTTCATCACCAATGGGGAAAAGACATTAATAATGTCAAAAAAGAGTTTTCTTTAAAAAAATGCATTTAAAATAATTATGTTTTAATAATTTTTTGTTATGCTTACAGCATGTCAAGTTTTTGAGTATAAATTTAACACAAGTATTATTTGATATGACATTTAAAATGTATATATTTTATACTAAATTGCAACTTAAACATTACAAATGGGCAATGAAGTATATTTTAGTTTACTATAAATATTTGGCAGTATGCTTTAACATTGTGTGGTTGTTGTTATATAATTTGTTGTGATAGGTATATATTTATTTATTTCTATTATTACTTTTATTAATTATTTATTTATTCTTCTTTTTCTTGAGAGCAATTGTAATATGGCAAGCAATTTCCCTTTAAAATTAATAAAGTTTTTTGAATCTTGAATCTTGAATCTTAACGGTTGCACTTTATTTTACAGTACATGCACTTACATGTACTGACAGTGTATCTACCTAAGAAAGTACCGGTAATACCAAGGTAACTACATGGGGTAGGGTTAGGTTTAGGGGTAAATAATTGCATTTTTGTGAATTGATACATTTTTAATCATAATGCATTTTCATTGTATATTATATTCATATACTTATATTATATTCATATTTCTATGGTATATCATGCAATTCATTTTCTGAAAACATTGCATTCAATTCACACTTAAAGTATTATTCTTTTGAAGTGTTATTTCCATAATACATACTATTTTTAAAGTATGCTAAAGTGCACTTCTTTTCCACAAGAGTATTTCTTTATTTTACTACCAGTTTAACCCCGTGTGAGTAATACACAATCTAATCACAATTCTTCATATTCTCCACATGAGCACCTAACCTGGAAAGAAAGGGTAGTGCATGGGTGGAAGTCAATAGAAGTGCTTGTGCCAGCTGCTGTAATTAGCATCAGTCCCGTCGCACCACGCCAACCCAGCCCACCTGTTTATGCATGCTCACGTTTTCCTTCTAACTAGGTAAATTAAAGATAAACAAGATAGGCTTGAACCGAGTGGGTGTGAATGAAGATTGATAGATGCCTCCTTTATAAGAGTCCAGACAGGTCCAGAGTAGATTAGCAAAAAGCAAAAGGTCAAATAATTTATATAAATGAATGAGGTTCATCTATGAGACAGGAGCTTTCACTCTGCTGGCTGAGAGAATGAAGTTAAATTATAAGCAGAAATAGTGACAGATTGTTTTTAAAGACCTCCAACATTCCCTTGTGACATTTTTCAGACTTTCCAGTGTTCTCTATATATTTTAATATCAAGATCAAAGTCTTCCGAAATGCAGAGGAGCTTGTTTTGACACTGAGTAAAAGTAATTTCTCCATCTGAATAAAGCAGGGAGCTGCTGTTAGCTTTTGCCTTTTTTTGACTTTTTGTCTGTCTAGTTTCCCTTTCCCAGTTGTATATCTATGTGCCCATCAGGCTTTTTGAGAATGTCAGCAGTTAACCCTGGATAATCATTCCCTGTTTTTGGTGAAGCTACAAAGACTCTTCTTTGATGGGGGACTGCACCTGTGTCTTCACAGTGCCTGGTGTCTGTATTTACTGGTTAATTACAGTGTGGATCTCCATCACCATGGCTAAAACTGCTGGGTTAGAGTACTAGAACAGGTAAAATTTGTTTTAAAAAGTAATGAGCTTTTTATAAATTACATATCATGTGAACTTTTAGAGTAGAGTTATAACAGACTTGATCGCAGTTGTATGTCATGTTTTTGGGTTTTGTAAGTGTCTCTACTATGTGTGTGATGCCCTTTTTCATGTGTGTGTTTTACCCTCACCTTAGCTGTCAAACTTCATCTGCCTCTGCCTGGTTTGGCTCACCTCCCTCTTTTTCTCTCAGTTTGTGTCTTTTCTCTAGTTGTCACTCTCACTTTGTGTCCTTGCTTAGATTTTTAATCACCATCTCCTTTCTTTTCAGAACCATCCTAGTTTACCTCCTTCCCCTTCTGCGTTTCCAGATTAATGTTTTTTTGAATGTTTTTTTCTCTGTCCTTCTAGCTCCTTACAGACATTTGCTATCTTTCTATACTGGTACCGGTCTTTAAGTATAAGTATAAACTAAAACAGGTTTTACGTAGCCTATAAACCCTGATTAATTTGGGAATGAATGGAGTAAGAAAAGTTAATTTGATTTAAAATCTAAAAATTGTTCTCATCAAAGAATCCTGACAAAGTGCATCACGGTTTCTATAAAAATGTTAAGAGGCATGATTGTTTTCAACATTAATAATAATAATGTTTCTTGAGCAGCAATTCAGCATAGGAGTCACAGGAATAAATTACATTTTAAATATACTGGAACAAAAACATTTGTCAATTTTAATAATATTTTACAAGATTACTGTATTTTTGCGGTATTTTTGATCATATAAATGCAGCCTTGATGAGCACCAGAGACGTTTACCCCAGACTTTTAAACAGTAGTGTATTTTGAGTACATAGCTATGTAGAATTGGTGATTTCTGTGTTAAACAAACAATCTTAACTATTGATCTAATTCACTTTTATTAAATGATTGATGTAAGGAAGCAATTTAAATAGGCCATCTGTCGTGCATAATCCTCAGTACAACATGACCAGGTACAGTCCAAGAGTTATTTCTTTCATAAATGAATTGAATACATCATCCCTTTGGCCTAATTCTGTGACTGACTTTGAATCCATCTAGAAACACATTTAAACATGGTCTTCAATGTGTGTAAGCCATCTACAATCTTGTTTTACAGAGAGGACAAGAAAATCCTCTCACGGTCACATGGGTTTCATCCTCAGAAGAGAGGCCTTTTCTGATATCTAAAGAGCGAATCACATCCTTAATTTTCTTTCATCATGAAGATGAAATTATATTATATTTATTTTTTGATCAAGGATATTTTCCTTTGACTAAGTGCATATTTGCTTTCAGAAATGTATAATAAATTGTTCACAGGATTCAGAGTTTTTGAAGTACTTGCCAAAAGTTGTGTTTTAGGAGTGCCACTGATCTCATAAGCTTGAGGGAATAAGTTAAACCAGTTTTCATCATTGCTTTCAAAAATACAAAAAACAATAGCAATCTTAATGTTTCCCAGTTATGTGTTCATCTTCTATCTCAGACTTCCCAACTATATTTAAATTAGCTTGCTCTATTTAATATTTTCATGCCTTTTAAATGAAAGTAACTTTATTTCTAAAACAGTAACTGTCTCTTTCTGCTCTATTGGGCAATTAATGTCGTTAACTGTTAATTACAGGCTGATCTTAACATATTAAACTTAACCTTTCTTTTGTGAAGAGTCTTGATTAGATTTACAATGATAAAAGGACACAAGAGCTTTATTAATTACAGAATTGTTTTGCTGAACATTGGCCACCATTCAAAATGTTCAGAGCTGTATTGGAGGATTTGAAAAAAAAAAAAGCATTTTTAGACATAAGGAATAAAAGTCCAATGCTCTGTTTGAAACACTAGTTGAAAATCAATTGCAAACGATTTGAACTCACACATACAGGTGCTAGGAGATATTCTACTCAACCACCTCCCAGACAAAAAGAAACCGTTAACCCCTATATCTATCTCTCAACATTCCTCTACTCGCCACACTACCCTTTCCTTTGCCTCCTACAATATTCACTCTGATGTACTCAGATTCGTCTGACAGGTCTGAGCTCTATTTCTTTTCTGCACGCTTGTCTGGTCATACAACCATTTCCCTTGTGAAGTTCTTGATATCTCTATTGTAGCTTATACCTTTCTTTTATTTTCATCAGTGTTGTATACTGTCTAAATATATTTATATATATACATATTATAGCATTTATAGCATTTTTAGGTACCGCAATAGTAAGCATTTTATTCATATTACAGAAAATTACTAAAATTAATACAATCTTAGAAATTGTATATCCAGTGTGATTTAAAATCCAACGCTGATTTGTGTCTTCATGTATCACTTGTATATAAATTTAGACTAAGAGACAGTATGACTCCCTAGGCAGTGTGATCTATTACAGTGGATCTTTGAGTATATAATGGGTGTGAGACAAAGTCAAAAGCACAGTTTAGCCAACAGCGGGTCACTGCGGTTAATTGCTTGTTAGAAACTCTGTCAGTCACTGTATTTCTCACACGGCTCTGCTCCGCCTCTGTCTGGGAAATACTTAATAGATTCCATTTGTGCCACACTGTCGCCTGCAGCCGCTGGACCGTGAACCGACCAATCCGGCAAAGTCTTTTAATGTCACATGACTAAGTGGCTGGTGATGATATACTATGCATCACAATTGAGTGGCCAGGGCTGTCTAATAAGCTCATCTCTTGCTCTGTGAGTCTTATTAGTAATTGAGAGACAGCTGTAATAACACTGTGTCGCCATCATTCCTCCGACTCCATTATTCTCGCTGGTTTAGAGGTTAATGTGACGCCGGGTGAGGAGTGAGAAGTGGGTGGAGGATGATAGCACAGGTGAAAGCACATGCAAAAAATGAGCTAAACTAAGTTTGACAGCTGCTACAAAAACACATGCATGATTGTATGCTGCTATAGATGCCCTTGAGGACTGGCACAGTACATGTTTATCTCTAAAAGTCATATTGGAACATGTAAATTGCCCATAAGAGGTTTCAAATGCTTAATGAGTGTAATGTGAAACACCTTAGCCTGCTGTGTTAATGACAAGCTCCTCCTTTATTGGCTCACAGACAAATTCAAATCTTGCTGTGTGAACACACAGGCTGAAAGCCTCTGTGGGCAAACATATTTCAGAGAGTTGATGTTGATGTGTTTTTCATCAGCCAGTCCCTGAAGGGCCTTGACACAGAAAATTGGATTTAGAAACATTTGCTGACTGAAATGGCGTTACCAGTTGGACCCCATCGCACTAACCTGGCACTTTGAGAGCCCGAGGGAATAGAAGTATAACACGATTGGCCAGGCCACCATGTCTATGATACATGTCCATAACCTTGAGTGCCTAGACTTGAGGTTTTGGATCAACACTTTGAGAGATTAAACTGGTCTTTGTTGGTTTGAAAGCAGTGCAGATATATGTGGTTTTATATAAAACTGTGCATTAAAACATGTTGACCTTAAAATCTGTGGTAGTGTGCAAGTCGGATTACATCAGTTTCTTGTGGCAACGAGTGAATCATATGATTCATCGTCCTTCAAAGTGAAAAGCGCTTCAGGAGCTGTTGGTATGGTGTCGACAACATGAATCTGCCACTTTCGCAGGCCTGAGAGGCTTCATGTCTCCATCAGAGTAAAAAGGTTGAACATTCCACACTACAAAAGTGCCCTCCAACACCTACCAGCCTGTGTGTCCTCAGAAAATGCCAGGGAAGTGGGGCAGAACAATCTGCCCACTGGCGGAGGTGCACAATTGTCTGTCTGAAGTTAAACGTCTATCAAAAGATGCACTCTCACTTCCACAAAAACAGATTTGTTGGTCTTCAAGAGGATATTAGAAAGCCGCCCTGTACTTTCTTGAAAATCTCCTCTTCCGTCTCATTAAATGGGGCTATTGTGCTGTTGCCCGCAACATTATTTCATGTTCTTTGACATCTCATCCCCGAAAGTAATAAAAAAGCTGCCCAATAAAAGCTGGAGTTTTTGAAAGGGCTTGAGGTGTAGAACTATCAAAGTTTCTAAGAGATATGACTTGATGGAAAAGTTAAGGTGATTCCTTTGAAGTGAAAAATTGGGAGGAACTGGTAATACATGTCCCCAGGCCTATCACATCCCACTATGACAAAGTCATTGACTTGCGCCCATTGATCACAGTCAAAAGTAATCTAATGCATGGGCCTGAAATGATGGCTTTCTTTGAGGGAAACTATCCTTCACTGTGATAGTAATTGGAGCTCCCTCTTTATTTGTTTTTAGGAAGTGCTAGAGTGTCGTCAGTGCCAAAGACATCAGGGGTTGTATTTTCCAGCTGCTGAGAAGGTGGGATTTTTATGATATTTAAATAAGTAAATGACAAAAAAAAACAAAAACATTACCTTTCAAAAGATTGGGGCTGGTAGGATTTTTAAAAATGTTTTAAAAAGTAGTCTATAATGCTCACCAAGGCTGCATTCCTTTGATCAAAAGTACGGTAAAAACTGTAATATTGTGATTTTTTTTTACAATTTAAAATAACTGTTTACACTTAAAATAGCAATTTACACTTTAATATATTTTAAAATGTTATTTATTTCTGTGATGGCGAGGCTTGAGTTTTTCAGTAGCCATTACTCCAGTCTTCAGTGTCATAATTATGATGCTTCAGTAATCATTCTAATATGCCTTTTTGGTGCTTAAGAAACGATAATTATTATCAGCTTTGAAAACAGATGCTTAATATTTTTGTGGAAATGGTGATACTTTTTCAAGGATTCTTTGATGAATAGAAGGTTCAATTGAACAGCATTTTACCTAGAAATCTGTTGTAGCTTAATAAATGTATTTACTGTCACTTTTAATCAGTTTAATTTATCCTTCCTGAATAAAAGTATGAATCTCTTTCAAATTTCTTTAAAATCGTACTGACCTCAAACTTTTCAATAATAGTGTGTGTGTGTGTGTGTGTGTGTGTGTATATATATATATATATATAATTGTGTTTTTTTAAGTTGTGTCATAAACGTGCCATAGGTTGACATCTTTGATTGTTGCAATACATCTTTCTCATAAGTGCTGCATTTTTAAAATCCTGCAGTCCAAATGTCATGTTATGTTGCCATTCCATGTGCATTGCATTCAGTGTAATGCAAAAAAAGGTATAACATATTTAACAGTATGTTTACATAGACCAACAATTCAAAAATAGTGCACAAGAATGTGTTTTGAGTGAATAGCTCCTATATCAGCCTCAGAATTTGATTGAAAATTGGGACTGCAGGCCAGTTATTTCAATGAAATGGAAATGGAAACAATATATTTTTTGCATGTGTCTGTCTCAATAATGCAGTGTAACTGTTCATCTGGATTCTTACTTATTCACTCTACACTTTTTGTCTTTATCACACCATCAGAATCAGATAATGACCACTTTGTCTTCTCACTCTTTTTTTAACCTAGACTTTTGGACATTTCCAAACCTGAGCTTTCCAGAAGTGAGGGAATGCCTCATCCATAATGAAGGTAGTATAACTCCTCTCTCATCCTCACAGTCGGCGCTCACACACATATGAAACGATGGCAGATGCCATTGAGAGGGGTTTCATTATGTTCAGCTAGGCATGCTGCAGTTTAAGGGCACAGGCGGAGGCTTATTCATTTTTCAGAGACTCTAAGTCAGAACACTCATTAGTGAGCTATTATAGAGCCATACCATTGAGGATGAGATGTCTCGTGTGGTCCTTCCGCTTATTTCACTGCAGCATCTGCGGCTGCATTATGCTCTTGCTCTCTCCTTCACTCTGATTCCACTGCAGCACTTCTTCATGCAGATCCATTAATGAGTGCCAGCAGGGCAGATGGTGAGGGCAGCTTACAGACTGAGTTGGGGTTGATAATGGTTACTGGTTGGTTTGATGGTTTCCTGCTTGGGATTGAAGAGTTTTTGATGTTAGAATGAAAACATTATTCTGAAATTATGACCTGCTTCTCATTAACATTATTTAATGAGTCTGTCCAAATACTTCATTTTAAAACAATTAAAGTAATAGTTCACCCAAAAATGAAAATTATGTCAACATTTACTCAACCTCATGTCATTCCAAACCCATAACACTTTGGTTAATCACAAATTAAGATATTTTTAATGAAACCTGAGAGAAATGTAGGCGTTGTAAAACAAATCCGTATGAATTGAGTGTTTCAATGTGAAAAGAATATATGTATCTGTATCTGGATTTAACTGCTTGATTCATATAGATCAATTTTATAATGCCTTTCTTGGATCTTCTAAGTTATGGTTACCTGGACTTTCAGTGGAGGGATAAAAATCTCTCAGGTTTCATTAAAAATATCTTAAATTTGTGTTTTGAAGATTAACAAATGTCTTATGGATTTGGAATGACATGAGCATAAGTAATGATGACAAGAGTTTTCACTTTGGGGTGAACATTTTCTTTAATACATATATTAAATTCTATAGAATACATTTGTCATATCTAATGATGTTGTCATCACTGGTCCATGGAATTTTTCCAAGCTGCACACCTCACCCATAATGAAAAAGATATTTGCAGATTAAAACAAACATATTCATCATAAAACAGCTCATATGTGGTGCTTTGATAATGGAAGCAAAGCCCTAAAAGGAACTTTATTTACATGTAAATGAAAACATAATGGAAAGATAAGTGTACACAGAAGGGGATGTCTCTGTTTATTATTCAAGTTTTGTCTTCTGTTGTTTTCAGACTAGAATGAACGCTTATAGAAGTTGTTCATTGATTTTAAATGCCTAAAGCACCTGTATTAAAGTAACCAGGCAGACATCTGATGTTTATTATATTTGACTAGAGGATCAAATTATTCTGTAATTCTGTTTGAGTTAAATGGTTTTGTGTCTTGCACTATTTTTTGCTCTATTCCAGTCTACTCATTTTTCAAACCAAATCATTTTATATTTTTCCATGATACGATTTATTTCCTGCCTGTCATTCATCATAGATTTATTGTAGAATGTCTGAATAAATAATTTCTTCATTATATAACGTTCTCACTTTAATACACTTTCCCCTGAGAGACTGAACTTCATTTCAGGTTTTATTTGTTTGTTTTTCACAAATGGAAATGCCACGTCCTGTTTGTTTTCTTCAGGCATGAAATCGTATTTCTAAAACTTTCAATGCGAAAACTGAAAAAAGTTAACCTTTTATAGCCATACCAGAGGGGAATGGTGGCGCTTGTAGCCTGTAACACAAAGCAAATCACTGTCACACAAGTGCTGCTGGAGGCAGGCCAGCTTCTATTTGTGGTAAGGCATTTGTGTTTGTGTGTGTGTGATTGGCATAAATGTCTGAGGGCAGATACATGTCACATATGACATTCAGCGACATATCTTATGTGACTAGCAAGCCAAAGTGACGCGAGAAGTTCTTCTTGTTTGCCTGTTTTACCAACCACAGTGCATTTGTATGTGTGGAGACAAGTTTGGCTATACCTGAGGGTCGCCGTGATTTTGCCAAGTAAGACATGTTCCTGGATCATACCTGAGAGGGCTGAATTCTTGAATATGTCATAGTGAGACATGTCAAAAACTGGCTTGTGGGGACATTTGATTTTGACTTTACTATTTTAAAAGATTCTTAAATTAAGCCAAATCATGTTTAAGTCTACTAATATAACAGGTTTGTGTGTGTCAACACATGTTCCTTATGTTGTAAATTTTATTCTTATTTTTTACTTTTTAAATATAATTAGATGTTTTAACTTAATATAGCACAAATATAAATCAGAAATTTTCAAACTAACATAAAAAACATTTTAAAGAATATAACCAAGATACAATATTTTAAAGTTGCCTTATAAATGAAAGCATCTAATGTGACGCAGGTCTGCTCAAATATGTTTTTGAACTATGTGTTCTCTAAATACAATCTCAAGGATTTCTGGCATTGTTAGCGCACATTAGCAGATTATAGACTAAGTGATATGATTTGTTCTAATCTGAAGGTCAATATATGTGGTCTAAAAAACCCTGTAAACTTTAACACATAACACATTTAGCTCATAATACATAGACTCAAAAAGGCATATATTTTTCACACAAAGCAAGTCAATAAAATGAAATAAAACACATATGAGTTCTTTAAGACAAATCTTTCAGTAATAATCACACAGATCTTTTCTGTTCTATGAAAGCTGATAGTCACCACATGCTGTCAAGCTCGAAAAGGATAAAAATCATTATGAAAACACCATAAAATGTGTCCATATCACTCTTTTCAAGTCATACAATAGTTTTGTGTGAATAAAAGACCTGACAAAGTTATGACAAGGACTTATTAGACACCCAAGAACCAGTTATGTTAATATTAATGACACCAACCTGAGTCCAAATACTTTTATTATGTCATATGGATGATCTGTGAGAATAATTAAAAAATATGTATTTTTCTGTTCCACAGAAAAAAAATGACAGCATGTGGGTTTGGAACATCTTGAGGGTAATTATATATATAATATATATATATATATATATATATAAATATATATTTTTTACTTTTTAACTTAACCGGTCCTGTTTTGTCTCTACATCATTTTTTGCCCATCCTTATGCTGGTTAATAATCTTCATTTGTGTTTTAAAGATATTTCTGAGAAAAAAAGGACAAGCTTTATTTAAAGAAAATCCTCCTCTGTGAATGGAACTGGAGCTGGTCACACAATGATCAAAGAAGTAGGAAGAATTTGAGTGTTCTTGTGTGCATGTGTATATATCTTTCAGTCTGTAAAACCAATCCAATACAATGTAGAATCTAGACAAAACACAGCAGGGGGAAACTGCATTGTCAGTATCTTGCTTGTTTGCCACCCTCCTTCCTCCAGGAATCAATTATCTCCAACTGCCTCACATTTCCTACACCTGAAGGCTGAACAGCCACAACACTGCATGCAAATCTATGGTGAATTTTACTGTTTATTTCCTTATATGCCTTTGTGCTGTTTAAAAACAAGTTCAATACTCAGTTCAGTTAGATTCACAATTTGACCATTTTAATCAAATAAATGCATTTATGTTTTAGACAGAATTTCTTTGGAAGCTGTAAATCCTTGGTGTAATCATATTGCCCATAAAAATTTTGACCGCCAACCAAATACCGGTTAGACTAGACTAATAAATCTTCATTGAACAGAGGACCTGGCCCCAGTCACCGAGCTGATTTGAATTTGGCCCCGCACAAGAAGTTGCCCATGGCTGTTTACCTCCCCACCACACACACAGACACACTGATGACACTGAGCTACACACAGTGACTGTTTACTGGAGCCTGGCCAAACACATATGTCACATTTGTTTTCATTTGCAGTGACACAGACAGTCTAGGCAGTCTCTCTCCCTGACTTTTTTAATCCATCAAACCTATTATAGAGCGATTTAAGCCACCGTATGAGTCTGACCTATTGATTATGACCTTCCATAACAGGAAAATGGCACATTTCTCATTCATCTTGGTATTGCTGTTTCACTATTAATAATAGCTTTCACCATGGAGATATCTATTGTGTTGCACTGTGATTTACTGAACTTTCACTGCTTTTAGACTGTGCATGAAGTTGCGCTGTTTAAAGAGGAACAAAAGCAGAAAAAAGTCAAACTTTTTTTTTTTATTGAACACGGCCTGTAACCTCATGCTTATAGCCTACTTGCAGCTGTGTTGATATTAGGGCTATTATCACTGAATTTATATGAATTTATTTAGTTTTGGTTAGTTTTCACTCTTATAGTATTATTATTTTTCATAGTTTTCTAGGCATTTTCATGTTTAATGCAAGCAGTTGTAGATGTTTTAAGTTTTCTAAAATGCTATGCATATAAAATTAAAATTAATTTATGGGCATTTTTATTTTATTTTAGTTTATTTTGGGGTCATGAAATTTGTTTAGTTTTCTCCATTTCTTTTTCAATTAATGGAAATCTGATTCATTACAACAGCATTCTTTTCCATGTGATATTGATTAAGAATATTTTGCACTATCCTGAAAGCCAGATCTCACCGACTGAAGATTTTCTAAACATTCTTTACATAGGAACAGCAGCTTGATTTTGAGGTCGGAACGTCCCTTTGCCCCTTGCATTTTATGTTTGCCAGAACAGACCAAAGTGTTGTGATGTATTCATCTGGCTATATTCACAACTATGATGCACCATTCAAATTCTGTCTGTGTTCCACAGAAAAGCCCTGGAGAGATCACAGCTTTGCCGTTTGATATGGAAATCGGGCCTTTTAAAAATGCACAGCAGATGTGGAGACGGACACCGGTCAGGTCAGCTCATCTGATGAAGGAACAGTGGATATATTTTGGGAATGTCAGGTTTACATGTATGGAGTAGCAGACAGAAACGAGAATGTTGGCCTTTATTAAGCCTGCAGTCATTTTGGCCACAAATATTTGCTGCCTCTCGTGTTGACATTCATATTGAATGTGCATGCTGTGCTATTCAAATGAAAAGCTTTGACACCTCTACAAATTAATGCAAGGCAATGCATGGACAGATGGATCAAATCTGAAACCGAGGCCATGTGGTACTGTAGCTCCAGATGTAGTTCAGAACAAGGCCAGAGAGAGAGACTAGAGTACAACCAGCTCCCTCTGAAGTTTTTTTATTCAATCACATCATAAATATGTGCATTTTAAAAAGTGTAAATCAGGTTAGTGCGAGGAGAGAATTGTCAGTCCATTCCCTGTATAGAAAACAAGCAATTTATGTGAAGATGTATTCAATAGTTGCAGTACATATATAGATGTGCCCTGTTAGTTCTCAAGGTTCTTGATTGATAATCAGAAATGTATGTATCAGGACGTGGAATGCAGTGCTATACATAACACAGCATGCAAACATCTAAGGAGTAAAAATGTGCAAAATGTGCAGTCAACTGAAAATGCACAAAACCAGAATCCAACTGGAAAATTCAATGAGCAACAGCAGTGCACAAAACCAAATCAGTAGTTACAGGACTTAGTACAAACAATTACACAGAGAGGCAAAGCAAAACTGTCTGTGAGCAATTTTGTTAGTTGTAGTTGTAGGAGTTGTAGTTTCTTCTGGCATCTGGCAGAAACAATTCCCCACTTTTCAATTTTAAGAAGAGTTTCTTAGTTGGAGTTTTCTGGAACAGGTGCATCACTGTTTGTGAGTGGCATTCTAACAAACAACACCCTGAACCAAAAATATTGCATCACCTCACTTTCTCTCACTGGTTCAACACCAAGTTTTTTGTTTTGTTTTTTTGGATGGCATGAACTAGCGTCTGGCTTAAAAATCTTTTTTTTCTTATACTCACTAAGACTATATTTATTTGATCAGTAAAAACAGTGATGTTCTGAAATATTACTGCAATTTAAAATAACTGTTTTCTATTTTAATAAGTTTTATGATGCAATTTATTCCTGTGATGGCAAAGCTGAATTTTCAGCAGCTTTAGTGTTACATGATCCTTCAGTAATCATTCTAATACGCTCATTTGGTGAAACATTTCTTATTATCAATGTTAAAAACAGCTGCTTAATATTTTTGTGGAAACTCAATTTGATCAATATTCAATATTTAATGAATAAAAAGATTAAAAACAGCATTTATTTAAAATAGAATTCTCTATTATTCTAACTGAGACTTGTCATACTTGCATGTTGTTGCTCTTTTGTTGGTTTTGATTGCTTCTATTGTCCTCATTTCCAACTCCCAAGGTCGCTTTACAAAGTCAGGTTTAGGAACAGAACCCATATAAACATCAACATCAAAGCACAGCGAACATACCAAGGGCAGAAAGAAATATACAGAAGTCGCTTGCAAAGTTAGGTTAGTGACAATTTGATGTTTGCATCACATAACCAGGGGCCTGTTTCATAAAACAAGTTTACTAAATAAGCCAGGTTTATTTCAGTTAGTTCAGTTATTTCAGACTAACTGAAATAAGCCTGGCTTATTTGGTAAACTTGTTTTATGAAACAGGCCCCAGCTTCATATGTATGGCTTTTCTGACATAGTAAACTTGCTTGGTCGCACACCTGGTACAGCACTGCATTTGCGATGAGGAGCGAGTCACGATAAAAAGCAAGCTAAAATGTCCAAATTGATTTAACAAAAGCATTTATATTTTTACGTTTGTTTTAGTTAACACTATCGGTTAGATTTAGGGTAGAGTTTAGTCAAAAAAAAAGTCAAAGTCAGCTTTATTGTCAATTCTGCCACATGTACCGTACATACATACAGAGAATTGAAATTGCGTTACTCTCTTACTCCCTGGTGCATACAGATAACACTAAACACAAACAGTAGAACGCAAAAATACAGATAAGTACAAATCAATATATATATATATATATATTATATATATATATATATATATAATATATATACACATACACATACATATATATATATAATATATATATATATATTATATATATATATACACATATACACACATATACACACATACATACACAAAAATGCAACTATTACAAATATACAAATAAGGACATGTAGGAAAAAAAAATAAAACATTAAATAAAAAAAAAAAATAATAATAATAATAATATAAAAAAAAAATGGATAAAGTGGCATAAGGCACATGGCAGATAGTGCAAATCAGTGAAATAAACAAACAAACAAACAGTGCAGAATATAAATGGTGTAGTGCAAAGAGCTTATCAAGACTATTTAAAGTGACAAGGAGCAGTCTTTTTTATTCAGACTGCCAGAAGAGGTAGTTGAATGTATGAGGTCAGTCCAATGCTGTACAAGTGACCGGTGCTTGTCTCAGTGTGAGTGTGAGTGTGAGTGTGAGTGTGTGTGTGTGTGTGTGTGTGTGTGTGTGTTCGTGTGGGTGGTGGGTGGTGGGTGGTGGGTGGTGGGTGGTGGTGGTGGGTGGGGGTCAGAGTTCAGTGATTCGTGGGGTAAGTGTAAGTGGTATGTCATTTTCAAACACAATTTACCTTTTAGTACCACACACCCACCAAACATTTTACAGTATTTCCAAACTGCTGTGATATGTACAACAACCAACATAATAAAACCTTGCCAGATTCACAATCATCTGTTTAGGATAAAACTGAACACATTTTAGCAACACTCACTGGATGTTTAGTTTTGAAAGTGTCACAAAAATCATCTTGCAAAAATGTCACCACAGATACATTTTTCCAATGAGCCTGGTTCAAAAAAGTAATATCCAGCTATTGGTCCAAAAATGTCTGTGATTTCCTGCAGCACCAGGCCGCTGATAATTAGAACAGCTTTATTGCCCATGTGATATTGGGCAATACTTAGTTCATCTTTACAAATCCCAAAAACTTTATAGTCCACCTGAAATTGCCTCTCTATATACTCACTGCTGTAGCTCAATAGCTATAATTCCAACTAACAAGTAGCCTACTGACATGCATCCACTATTTGCATATTGGAAGGGTCTGTATGGATGACCCAACACACCATTCTCCCAGTTGGCACATTGCTGGATGTCCCCCCTGATGCTGCAGAAAGCTTGTTGACAGTGCAGGCACACTCGATGGTCACCCTACCTTTGTCTTGTCTAAACATAAAAACTGTCTGTCTGCTGATGACAATTTGAAATGGTTGCCCACACCTCCCAATGATTATTCAATGGCACGTTTTGGAGTAAGAAATCCTTGGTTCATTTGCTGGGGTTTTTGGATGTGGTTGGTGTGCTTTTGTTTCTCGCTTCTCCAGAGGCTGAGAACCCAAATACTTTTTTGTTTATCTTCCCTCTTCCTCTTTAGATGCGTGGCCAATCCTTCATGCATATGGTAAACACACAGACTCTGCCAAGAGTCAGAGAGAGGGAGACAGGAGAGATGAAGCGAGGGAAAAAGAAAATAAGCGCTTTTATGCCTTCAGAGATCACGTATCAGTCCTCTCAGGTGTTGTGCAGTGCATTGTTCAGAATGAGATGGCGCAGACAGAATGAACCCTCCAATTCAGACCGACACTACAAGAGGAGAGACTCAGGTGGACTTAAAACCATGACACACATGCCCACACACACACAGCAAAGCACCAATCAGCGGTAAGACATAGCCGCACTCATTCTACTCGCTGGGCACAGAGGGGAATAATCCAATTGGAATGGGACAGCGCTGTCATGGCGACGAAGATCTGGAGTGAAGGAGCTCTTCAATCAGAATATTCCCTACACGGAAGGCCCTACAACACTTGTTGGAGTGTGAGCATCAAGTATGCTTTTATTCCTGCAACACAAGGGTATTTTTTCCAAGGGAGGCTAATAGTTGTCACACTTTTTGCAAAAGTGAATATTTCTCAGGTTATGTTTATGTTTGAAAGTAGAGGTACATACAATAAAAAGACAAACAAAGACATTGAACATTTCTGCTGGTATTGCCCAGGAGAGAATTGTGGGGCATGTTGTCACAATAGAACTGACATTAAACAGCCCATTACAGGCTTTATAGCAAAACTGAAACACAACAATTATATAAAGAAAATAATGAAACAGCAAAATGTGAAATGCAATGTCAAATATCAAATAATTGTTTTCAACCTTTCCCAATCTGAAATGTATGAAATTATATTTTTCCTGAGTACACAGTTAAATCTTTCAGTTAAAATATCCCTTCATTACATAGCTTACTCATACCTGAGGTTATACCAGTGTGGGTTTCATTATTTTCATTTTCAGAGCTAAAATTGTACAAAAATACGATGATATTAAAATTTGGAGTGTTCACAACAATGTACAAATAATATACAATTATTAATTTATTTTTGAATTAAGAACATTTCAAGCACAAGATGACTGAAACTAACATATAATTCCACTGCTAGAGAAAACACTTATTAGACCTTTGATTCAAAACTTACAGTATATTTACTGTGATAAAGCCAACAAGATTATTAAGCTTTATTTAACGATTAACTCATGATATAAAGTATTAAAGGTGTTTAGGTACCTAGAGGGCTACTTGCTTCATTTTACACATTTTGTATAGCTTAGGAGTATCAAGGCATTTGATTTGCAAATACTACTTGATCGTATTATATATAGTTAGACTCAGATCACAGAGAAAACAACAAAAAAGACTTCAGATATTATGAGCTAGAGGCCAACAGGCTCAAGGATAGGTTGACTCTTTGTTCCACATCCAAGAAAAAGTCAATTTTTTACATTTTTTTAATGCAGAGCGTTTGCACTCAGGGCAAAGATTACTTGTTAGAAGACACAATAAAAGAACTCTTAAGTATTAAAAATGAATCTGAGATAATATACTTTACCTGCTCTCAAGGATTCTTAAAGATTCTTGAAAGCCATCACTCTACATGCATGACTTAAAATCACAGCTTGTTTGCCAAGGACATTAAAAATTGTGAACAAGTTCCTGTTCTTCTCTGCTCACTCCAAAACACGCATTCAAAGCCTGTTTCATACGCAAGCTTCTACACAAAACAGCTATCATTATTATGAACTAATGAGGTAAAACCAGGGAAGAGATAAATCAAAGCTGCTAATTAAACATTGAGGGAACGTTTCCACAGTGTTGGAATTATTAAGTGCCTGCACCCCTACTGAAATCATCATTTATCTGAATGTAACTCATGCCTTGGCATAAAAACCACAAACGGAGTGTTTCAAAATGCGCCTAAAAATTCCCTTCTTCACTGATTGATACATGCGCTTCAGCATCTTACCTTCTCTCATCCATAAACATGTATTGCTGTGTGCAAGGTCAGGTGGAGGCCGCTGAATGGAGACAGACTCTCAAACAGGTGAACACCGCTGGAGTTTAGAGGTCAGGGACCGCCACTGGAGACCGTTTAACTGGCATTATGGAAATAGCAGACTGAATAAGACTCTTCCTGTAGCATTAAGAGGGCAAGCTACTTTAATACTAATGGGAAAGAGAGAAACAAAGAAAATAAATAATCAAAAATGCAGCTGAAACACTAGGTATGTGCTCAGATTAAATTAAGTTTTACTCTTGGTCATACAAATTCTATTTGCATATGAGCAATCTACAATATTTTGGCTTTTATAGGGGCCTTGTGCTTGAGAGAGCCTACACTGAAAATGATAAATCATGCTTTGTCTAGTTTTCCAGTAATAAAGCTTAAGTAAAAAAAAAAAGAAAAAAAGCTTAAGATATTTAGGCTTATTTTTTTCTGAGAAAACATCTTTAAATGTTCAATTCTTTCCCAACTGGATTTTTTTCTTGTTTTAAATAATGTTTCACTTTTATGTTTAAAGAAACAAAGCTATAAGTGTACAAAAATATATATTAAAAAGAAAAAATATATACTACATTTTTTTATTTTTTCCTGTTCAAAGCATAAACATTTTTTATTATTTATTTAATATATTGTTTAGTAAGATACAAGGTTAATTAAATATATTTCAGATATTATTCAAAATATAATACTTAATATCTAAAACATGCCAAAGGGAAGAAAATATTAGGAGAAATATAAGGAAATATATAAAGAATACAAAAATATGTAAAAAGTGGTAAGAAAAGTAAACTTTCAAATTCAATTCAAAATATAACTCAATATAAAAAGCCTTAATATAAAAAGTGCCAAAGGTGTAAGAAAATAAACTTCCAAAATATAATATAAAATATCAGCCTTGATATTTCATGCAGTTTTGCTTGTCAAGTAAATATATTTTGTTGTATAATGACATTTAGATGGAAATCAAGACAAAAATATTGATTACTGCATTGCAGAAAACTCATATAACAGGTCAAGTTTTTATTACTTTTTAATATTCTGCTCAAACATAACTCATAAACGGCAACCAAACATTGACATTTTCTCGCAACAGTTTTGACAACTATTTAAAGTTTATGAAATCCACTGACCAAAAGAGCTGTCAAAGAGTCAGGCTTCAGATATGATCCACACTCCTTTGAGACTCTCTCACTGTCAGTCATTTGACAAGTCATCCTCATCCACATGGCTATAAAGCATATTTCTATGGGGGATTTCAGCACAGGGGCTGAGGGAGGGGGCCGGACCCTTTGTACCTTTGACCGGTGAAAGTACAATCAAGAGGTATAACTCAAAAGAAAAGAGGGAGAGAAAAAAGACAGGTGATGGGGTGGGCTGACAGTAATGGATGAGTGAAGAGGACCTCTGAGGTTCGCTCATCTCGCAACCGGAGAGATGTCATCAATAACTCATCTGACACGCTGCACCGGGATACAGTGAGCGTCCTCCCCCATCAGTGCTCAGATCAGAGACGACTGTGCCATTCTGCTCTAAAAGAGGAGAGCTGTGAACAAGTGCTGAGAGAAATAAAAAAACAGGCCAACAGAGAGCACATAGATTACTCTGGATGAATGAGAAAAGCAGTAACAATGAGACGGAAGTGACCAATTACTAGCTACACTCTAAGAGAAGTTCATAAAAATACAGCACAATGTACTGTGTTAATATTTTACACAGTTATTTTGCCTGCACTTTGAATTATGCATTGCATTGTGTAGTGTTTTGGGGATGTCTGTAAATTTAACTGAACACAAATTTAACTGGACATAATATGTCCTGGCACAGTATTTTTATGTTTCTTATTTAATTTTTTACACCACTGTCATTTTTTGAGAATAGTTATAAAAAAGGTTTTATTCTTAAAACAATAATAAAATGATGATACTTTCAGGGAAAATATCTTGAGTTAGTATTTTTTTTTTCTTGTTTTAAGTCATGAAACTACAGGTGTACAAGGTAAAAGTTTTAGATAACAGGTATCACCATACTTTTCCCAGCTGTTTAATCACAGTAAATTAGGAGTATTATTTTGTATACATTTTTTATGTATTGTTTAAATATGTAAATAAGGCACTATCTAATTAAAAATGCACCAATTTCCAGAGTGGAAATCTGAACATTGAATTCAAAAGTTATTCAAAAGTATTCAAAAGTTGTATTTTATTGACATATTAGAGTTAAAGGATTTTACAGAAGGGATTTTGTATATCCCTTTTTATCACTCCATGAATTATAAAATACTTTCAACAGCCAGAAAAAAGTTCAGAATGAGCTTCATTCGCCAAATGTGTACAAACACACAATAAATTAGTTGTTTTCACCATGTTTTTAGGCATAAAACATTAAATATATACCAGGTGAATTATACATGAACAAACACCTCTGTAAAACCTTCAGAAGATAGGAATAAAACTAAAGGTTTAGTGCATGTAAGTGCTGAAGTGGAGATTTCTGACTCATTCTGATTCTCATTTTGAGAAAATGGCCTTTAAAATATGTATTGTAATTGAAATCTACAGGTGCAAATAGATAAAGTAATAAAACAAACAAGTAAATGTGCACGCAGATGCTATCTTTCCAATAGTCTGAAAGAAGACAAGTTATAGAAACAACATATAGCCTTAAAATCTCTAAATTGACCAGTGCCTGAAAAAAAGCTCAAAAAAGTCTTAATATTGAGCGGTTTTGCTTGCTACATACATTTATCTTGTTTTAAGGATGTTTAAATTTTGTACAGGAGAACAAAAATACTAAATACCAAAATGAGTATTTAAAGCACTTGCTTCAGCATTATCTTACCATGATTTTACACAATCATGTTGTTAGTTTGTCACTGAGTTCTGAGTGTATCTGTAAACCGCAGGGGCTGTAATCTTCAATTCACCAAAACAAACCAACACCAATCATGCTTTGACCCACGCTTAATGCAAGAGTTTAACTGTGCACAGCATTAATTGGGAGAAAATATGGTTCTGAAAGCTTTCAAATAGAATATTGAATGTCCAATCTTGTCAAAATGTGCAAGTTAAACTCACAACCAGTTATTTGACAGTTTCATAGATTAGAGGACGTCAAAGCAGGGAAATACAAAGTTAGCTAACAAAGTTTTTGACATCTTGACAGTTCCGAGTCATCAATCATAGACCATAAACACATTTTAGTTTAGACTGACAGGTATCCTTCATTTCACTAATATTTTATTCATGTATTTAATATGTTTGTTTAATTAGGTTTGACCTAACCATATAAAGTATACATTATGATAGTTATTCCTTAAATGAAACAAATTTACTTTTATTTTAGATATATATATATTTATTATATACAATATAATCCATGCTTTGAAAGTCTGGGTCAACCTAAATAAACTACAAGTTAGTTCTGCATAAATATTACACATCATATGAACTGACCTAAAATTAAACTATCATTTTAACAGAACACTTCAAGCTCAAGTAAAATTTGTTATCCTCCCAGTAGAAACAACTGTTAGAAATACATTCATGTGAAGTACTGTAGCTCAGTAATTCTACTATTACACAGCAGTTTAGCCTTGAGTTTGTGTTACAAAAATCAGACTAACCTCACAAGCTCTGCTGGGAAATCTGAGGTGACCTGATTTTGCCTAAATTCATATTTATTTTGTGCTATAATTAACATTTATTTGTGAGTAAGCTTCCTAGCAGTGAAACATGAACTCAGAGGAGCAGTGCAGACACCCTGAGGCATCCGCCTGGAGGAAGACCTCACCTTGTCAGTGGTGAACAACAAAGGAGTAACCATGCTGTCTCAACTTACTGTTCATGTTTACAGAAGCCTTCATGAAGATGGTATACTTTGGTGTTCAGTGAGACACAACTATTTTGTTTTATATTAAATTTCAGGTGTCCTATTCATGAAATTATTAAAATATTTAATGATAGAGTTTTAATATATCAAACATATTTATTTACCCACTTTCTTTGTATATATGCTTCGCAAAAAATTGATCTTTGCAGAAAGAGGCAGAACATTTCACAGTTGCACATCTCAAAACATAACTTCTCTACTGATCTATTGCATTTGAAATTGCATACTGTCTGAGCAGGTTCTACCATTAAAAAATATGCATGTGTATAATATAAAAAAGCATGCATGTGTGCAGTATGAATGCAACGCAACGTTGGCACTGTTTGTTTTATGAATACTGTGAATTCAGACACTCTACTTGCTTCTCACTTACTATATAGTTGGATGTATGCAAATTCTTGGCTCAAAGCAAAAAAAAAAAATCACAACAGGTTTTTATTGACAAAAAAGTATCCAAAAATACTGTGTTGAGTCAGAATTCAACAGAAAATCAATACAGGTCAATTTGACTCCCTTTATGCATTCTTGGGGTAGTGATACAATAGTTATTTTTTTCCATCATATGACCAAAAAATATGAAAATGACATTGATGAGGGTCAGAAAATGATTTTGAGGAATTCATGGAATATATATAAAAAAAGATTATTAATAAAATATTTAAAAATCATGCATTCTAGGGCTAAAGAAATTAATACCTATAATCAAAGACACATTAAATTGATCAAAAGTTATAGTACATTTACATTTAGTTATTTAGCAGATGCTTTTATCCAAAGCAACTTGCTATATGAATAAAAATTATTATTATTATCATTACTATTATTACTTTACAAACCATGCACTATAGTAAAGTCTTTTATTAATCGATGACCTGCCACTGTAATCATAATTTGTGTGGAAAGGAGTAAAAGTTGTCTATGTTTTACTGACATTAGTGTTCAAATCAGCTGGAAACTGCAGCAAATTGTATCACTAAGTAGGTTTTTGCAAAGACAAAAAAAACAGGTAGAGGCACATTTTTCAAATGAGCCTTTTATACAACAGTTCAATAAGCAAAACATTAACATACATTTTTAGGCACAATAAAGGCAGTTGTTTTGTCTATTTTTGATCTAACAATGAAAAAAGTTCCAAACAAAGCAAAAGCTGAATACACTGTGTCTTCAAGAACAACACAGTATTGTACTGCATGGATGAATCTGTGTTTTTGAATGGATTGCATGAGTGAATAATTCAATAACTCGATCATATAGACAGTCATTTGTTTTGTTCTTGAGAGAATCAGTGTTTTTGTATGGATACGTTGAGTGAATCATTTGATGACTCACTCACTTTCGTTCCTGAAAGGATCTGTATTTTTGAATGAATCATTTGCGTAAATGCTTCAGTGACTCCCTTCTGTTAGAGTCATTTGTGTCGTTCACGAATGAATTAGTGTTTTTGAACAAATCAGTTAAGTCAAGGACTCAGTGACTCACTCATATAGACAGCCATTTGTTTCTTTCTAGACAGTCAGTTGAATGAATGAATTTCATTTAACTTATTGCCTTAATAGTGTAACCTACAGAAACAGTCGCTGCAGAATCTCCACTAATGCACGGACTGCTGCTCATGTGTGAGCTGTGTCTGAACCACATCTTAACATTTTCATTTACAGCAGATCTTGGATCCGACATAAAGCCCATCGTCTTTAAGCTGTTTCTTGCAATCCTTTTTCCGTGCTTCCCCGGTAGATTTTTACTTTGTTTCACCTTCCCATCCTGCCCTTGGCCCCTGTTCTAATCTTCTTTGTTTATGTGCTATGCTCCCTCTCCCCCATGAAAAGACCATTCTATCCACAAACCAGAAACCTGTTTATGTTTGCTTGATGAAATCTACTTAAATTTACCCAGAAACCTCGCTTTCTTCAACCCTGCAGGTAGTGCTAATCCTCCTAATTCTTCCCTTTTTCCATCTCTGCATTTCATGTGATTTTTGCCAACAATAACTTGTTCTTGAGGGGTGAGTGAGAGCATGGGAAAACTACGCTGATCTCTTATGTAGTATGGAATAACGAAAGCTAAGTTTCATTGTACAGTTGAATGTTATTTGCCAAGTTGCGATCCATTTCAGTTTATAACTTTTGCTATGTCAGAATCTGAACTGTATGAGAGTATCATTTTTCATCTGCCAACTGCAGCCTGCTGGTTTTATCCAAGTTCCCTGGAGAGATTTCTCAGTAATTTCCTCTCCTTCATGTCATGTCTTTCCTATTAAGATGTTACTTTTACAAATAGAGTGAAGATGATCTTCTCTGGCAAAGCACTGTAAAGTCATAGAGCTAGAAACATCTACTTTCAAATGTCTATCAGCAAGTAAATGAGGATGGAGAGAGAAATTATGCGTTTAAGAGTCAGATACTTGTGTGCTCATAAATTTCTTAAATATGACCTGGAACTAAACACTTCTCATTTCTGCTGCTGAACATGAAACCATGTAACAAAGCAAATTTGCAAGTACTATTATTTCTGCTAATGAAAGCTAATGGGAGATATTAGTGTACATTGGAAAGATTTTTCTGTATACAGTTGTACGGAATCTTTAATGTCTTTCTCAGTCTCTAGAGTTTCTTGGGATTGAAATTATTATGAATAAGTAATTATTTGTTCTACCACAGCCCATTACCATTTGCCCATTTCCCCCCAGCCTTTTTATGTTAAATTTCCATTTGTTCAGCAGAAATGTCTATGCACTTGAAACAAGTTGAAATAATAGTTCATGAATGCCTTTTTTGATTTATTTTTTCCTGTTGGTATGTATTGACCTGGCATTATTAAAAGCATAATCCATTTGTTTTATGCACTGCTTCAATCCTCCTGACACCATCCCTTGAAATGGTTTAGACTGCAGGAAAACTCCATTCTTAATCAATATCTGTCTTATTTTCCAGTAAAAATATCTAACCATCCTTAAAACCAGATAAATTTGAGAAACTTGCAAAACTGTATGAAATATTAACCTATTTTCAGAGAATGTGTCTTGAATAAGTGCATTTTGTCTTGTTCAGACTTGTTCTGGAAGATTGTGTGCATGTTTTATTCATTAACCTGACAAAATGTATTTTTGCAAGCAAAGAAGACAAAGATACTGATTAAGAATAGGATTTTACAATGTGTACTTTCACAGAAACTGTGGGGAGATCTGCTATTGTGATGTCTTGTTTGGATTTGGTAACAAGCAAAATGAGGACAACGACTGTATGAACCAAAAAAAAAAAACTTCTAAATTCCAAGTCAACAAGAGGATGTTGTTAGTTATGATCACATATTTGCATTGCAGGGCATTACTGAATTACTTAAGAAATGTTGCAAATGACAAGATAATGTTAATTTTAGTAGCTCAAATGAGGAGAAAAACATTCCCAGAATGTAGGGTAATGGTCAGATTTTTTATTTTAAAGGTCTAAAAATAAACGTACACAGGATATTCCCATGTATACGCAGAATTAGTGATGTTTACAATTTTTTATCTCAAAGGATTTCACTTTTTGGCAGGCAGTCGTAGGCCTGTATTCAGAGCAAATCAAAGGTTAGGATTATGGACTGGATGATAAATCCACACGTGGAAGGTTTATCCAGTGATCAGCCTGATGGCATTTATCTCCTGCTAGTGTAGAGTCGAGTAGAGTTGAATGTGAAACATCCATGCTACTGTATGTATATAGCCTGTGTCAGCATTCTGAATGTGTGAATTCATTCACATAGCACATGCAGTGCAATGCATATTGCTATGCTCTTTATTACCTGTCACGCACACCTAAACCATTGAAAACAATTCCTCACTGTCAGTATATCCTCTCCATTCCCTCCCCAAGTCCTGCTCTTCTGCTCCTTGCTGGGCTTTCTGTTGATAATTCATGTGCAGGCTATAATTTCAGCTCTGCAGGACTACTGTTTTTCTCTCGCCGTTATGAGATGCTCTGCTATCATACTAGTACTTGGTTGTTTTTCCACTGAAATCTGAAGCCTGCACGTCCTCCCGTTACACTAAGTCATAATTAAATGTCAAATCCGAACAATCTCAAAGCTTAGGGATTTTTAAAGAGAGAACAATGTGAGGATATTATGCTGAGGAGATTAAGAAGTTTCTTTACATTATATAGCCCCATAATGCTTTGCCAGCTGTTAGATCAAACCTCTACTGTACGAATTTGTACTTTCCTCCTTCAGAGAGAGAGAGAAAGAGAATCGCAGAGAGAATGATGGTTGTCGCCCGTGACAGAAAGGTAATCAGCTACTTGGTGATACAAAGAGACAGCGCTGAAGCTCCCTGGGATATATCCTGGAGGACTTAAGGAACAAATCTCATGAAGAAAATGCAAAGCAAATAAAATCTTGTGGCTAGCATCAAGAAATACTCATAGGTCCCTCCTCATATCCATGGTTACTGTCTCAATTTATTCCCTAGAATGGAGTAGAGCACTGCAGTGATGATGTATTTTTGTAGGCCAACCCAGAGGTTAAAAAAAAAAAAATAAAAAGTAGGATTTTTCCAGTGGCTTTTGGATTACTGCAGAAAATAAGCTCTGTGACCAACAACAGTTTATGATCGCTACATATTCTATTCATCATGATAATTCTTACAAATGAACACAGCTTTTATTAATTTTGAAGCCTAAATTCAGTCACCAGAAGTAAAAAGCTAAATGAAGGCTATAAACAAACTACGCCATGGTCACATGACTTCAATGTCACCACCATTAAGCTTCTGACAACTCTTTCAGTCTTTATTTAAAAACATTTTACCTCAATGTTTGAGATAGAATAGTTTGCGAGAGTGCAATTTTAAATACATTGAGACTTTAAAAGTGGACTAGTGAGAAGATGAGTTTATACGGTGACTCAGTAATGCACAACACAACAAAATCACTACAACACAACGCATAGGATGAATTTTATTGTGTTGCGACTTGCTTCCGTAGTGTTGTGATAATTTTGATGTGTTGCGGCTTGTTTCTCATTTCCGAGTTTTGGCCTACAAAACTATGTCACCCCTGCAGTACTCTATATACAGAGAGTACATGAACAGGGACAAACTTTTGAGATGACACTGCAAAAAAAAACAACTATTTTTCTGAGTTTTTTACATCATGACATGTATGACGTAAATCAATAGCGCATGCTGTTTTCAGGCACTGAAGCTAGCCATGTTGTCACAGCAGGAGACGCTACAGCTTAGTTTATTATCGATTACTGATATGTTACACTGCATATGACTGTCCAAGGAAGGTGAAGGAGAGCAATCGCTCACAGCATGGATGCAAACTCACACTGGAGTATATTTCATCCCAGTCTTGGTTCACGGCCGGCCACACTGAGCTGTTAATACAGTAAGATAATGGCTTGCCAGCATTTAGACATAAGCAAGAACTCGGTAAGGTCTGTTTAAGATTTGTTTCAATGGATATTTAAAACATGGACTGAAATAAGTGTTTTAAACCTGGTTTTGTACACATTAAACAATATACTGTTAATTTTATCTTAAAAAAACTCAACTGTGGTTGCCAGAACCAGTGATAGTGTTTCAGGTATTAGCCTACAAGATGACATTTTAGTGTGTTATTAGTGTATTTTTATATAATGTGTGTATATATATATATATATATATATATATATATACAGTATATATATATATAAATATATATATATACAGTCATGGCCAAAAATATCGGCACCCTTGGTAAATATGATCAAAGAAGGCTGTGAAAATTAATCTGCATTGTTATTCCTTTTGATCTTTTATTTAAATAAAGCACAAAAATCTAACCTTTCAATGGATAATAAGAATTTAAAATGGGGGGAAATATCATTATGAAATAAATGTTTTTCTCTAATACACATTGGCCACAATTAACGGCACCCTTTTATTCAATACTTTTTGAAACCTCCATTTGCCAGTTTAACAGCTCAAAATGTTCTCCTATAATGCCTGATGAGGTTAGAGAACACCTGACAAGAGATCAGAGACCATTCCTTCATCCAGAATCACTCCAGATCCTTCAGATTCACAGCTTCATGACAGTGCTTCTTCTCTTCAGTTCACCTCACTCATTTTCTACAGGGTTCAGGTCAGAGGACTGGAATGGCCATAGCAGAAGCTTGGTTTTGCTCAGTGACCCATTTCTGTGTTGTTTTTGAGGTTTGTGTTTGGATTATTGTACGGTTGGAAGATCCAAACATGGCCCATTATAAGATTTCTAACAGAGTCAGTCACTTATAGATTTTTTATCTGTTGGTATTTGATAGAATCCATGATGCCATGTGTCTAAACAAGATGTCCAGGACCTCCAGCAGAAATATAGGCCCACAACATTAAAAATACAGCAGTATATTTCATTGTACACATGGGGTACTTTTTATCCCTGTGTTCACCAAACCCATCTTGAGTGTTTGCTGCTAAAAAGCTATTTTTTTAGTTTCATCTGACCATAGAAGCCAGTCCCATTTGAAGTTCTAGTCATGTCTGATAACTGAATATGCTGGAGATTGTTTTTGGATGAGTGAGGAGAATTTTTCTTGAAACCCTCCCGAACAACGTGGTGATGTAGGGGCTGTTTGACATTTTTTTAAAGGTTTTCTGACCCCGAGACTCAACTATTTTCTGCAATTCTCCAGCTGTGGTCCTTGGAGAGTCTTTAGCCACTCAAATTCTCCTCCTCACCGTGCATTAGGACGATATAGACATGTTCTCTTCCAGGCAGTTTCGTAACATTTTATGTTGATTGGAAATTCTTAATTATTGCCCTGATGGTGGAAATGGGAATTTTCACTGCTCTAGCTCTTTTCTTAAAGCCACTTCACTAATTTGTGAAGCTCAATAATCTTTTGCTGCACATCAGAAATATATTCTTTGGTTTTTCTCATTGTGATGGATGATTAAGGGCTTTGTTTTCCCTCCTATTTATATTTCTGTGAAACAGGAAGCCATGGCTGGATAATGTCATGTTCATAATCACCCTGGAGTACTCAAAATTTTGAATATGAATGGGAATATACTTCAGAGATATTTTACTCATAAGAATTTCTAGGGGTGCCAATAATTGTGTCCAACATGTATTTGAGAAAAAACATTTATTTCATAATGATATTTCCCCTCCCCCCCATTTAAAATTCTTATTATCCAATGAAAGGTTAGATTTTTGTATTTTTTTTTAAATAAAAGTTCAAAAGGATTAACAATGCAGATTCATTTTCACAGCCTTCTTTGATCATATTTACCAAGGGTGCCGATATTTTTGGCCATGACTGTATATATATATATATATATATATATATATATATATATATTGTATTATTCTTATTATGTATGTAGTATATTTTATAACTACATGTTTTCATTAGGTGATATAATGTCAATTTAACAGTCTGCTTGAAACTACTTGCAATAATAATAATAAGAAGAATAATGCAATAAATATTAACTAAGTAACAGAAAATGTAGCATCTAATATAAATCAATGATAACAAATAGAAGAAACAAGGTTATTTATTTATATACAGAAAATCATATTATTGTTTTCCATCATAAATTGTAAAAAAGCATAGGTTTTAATAAACTACATATAATGCATAATTTTAAACCAGTCAGTTTTTTTCAGTGTGTATGGTAATATACATTAATAACAGGACGTACATAATACAAATCATGTGTCACAATAACTGAATTTATTATTATGCCACCGTATGAAGCCTCATGACACTAAGTTCATGAATACACTTAAATAATAATGTATCAAATCCTGCCCTGTTGGCATTAAATCTTTGTCACACAGGAAGCTTAATATGTGATTTCTGGGACATTGTTTTGATTTGAAATGTAACCTAAATACATGTACCCTTGACTACAGTATTTAAGATATTTCCCAGGGATTATTGAACATATTATCCTTATAGTCCACGCTACTGAACGTCTTCATTTTCACCATATATGAGAGGTTTCCAATAGCAACAGGGTTAACTTGTCATTGTGAGCTGTGAAGGCACACAAACACATTTTCTCCTGTAAACAACCGCTCTCATTTTGCTAAGGGTCTCTTTTAATACTCTTACACGTTGTTTACAAGCCTTGAGAAGTAATATCGGTGACAAGCCTCTCTTGACCCCAATTTCAACATCTTGATCCCCATTTTGCACTATGTGTTAGCCATCTTAACATGGACGTAAGGAGAAGCACAGTGTGTAATTGACCCCATCTCTCGCTTTCTAAGCTGCGCTTTAATCCTTTCTGTTTGTGTGCAGTATTACAGAATAGCTTTTAAAGATGGACTCCTCTGTGACCCTCTCTTTATCCTTTTTCTCGTCCCCCCTTCGTCTTTTTCTTCCATTTGTGTTTTAGTGGAGTGTGCTGTGACAAGTATCACTATTAGTGTTGCTCATATGAGCTAGTGATTTGAACAAACCCATAAGCATTAAACTTTGGTGTGTAATTCGTCCTGTACTGTTTGTGCTATACATAATTATACCACAAATAATAACTATACAATAATGCCTATGTAAACTTATTTATTGTTTTGATGCATCTGAATAATAAAAAACTTGTAAAACACATGTCCTGAGCCATATCTAGAAACCATCTGGGGCCAAATTCATTAAAATCTTAATGGGATAGTCTAACTAAGAAGTTTGTAAGAATGTTTCTATGTGCAATTCTTTGAAAACTGTAATATTTTTTGCAGCGACTGGCTTGATGGGGGTTCAAGAATTTAAGGAGACCTATTATGCCCCTATTTACAAGACGTACCCCGCAGATCATTTATTATATTATTTTGAAAATGCCTATTTTGAGTGGAAGCAGAAATGTTTTTGTGCATGTCTCTTTAAATGCAAATGAGCTTCTGCTACCCGCCACCTATTCCAGAATAGGGCTGTGCCTTCTCAGATACTCTGCCAAAAAACATCTGTTTGGTTTTGCGTATCATGTCTGTCATGCTGAAATCATGCGTTTTAATCCATATTAGTTTAAGCACGTCCTGATTTTGCTGAGTTAGATGTTTTCCTAGGTCAACATATTTTGTTGACCCTGGAACAACATTTTAATCCAAAAATGTAGTCTTGATCATATCCCTACACCTAAACCTATAACTTAACCATGAGTAATCCCTAATATCAGAGGAAATGATAGATGACATGACAAGCCACTGATTGTAAGCTAAACTTCACAAAAACTATAAAACTGGTTCTTCAAATCTATTGGTTAATCACAATGTGTTCCAGGGTCAACAAAGATGTTGATCCAGACACGTCGCATGGTGAAATCAGGTTCTGCATTAGTTAATCTGATTCCGTTTTTCTGAGCAAACAAAACACAAAACAACACAGACACATACACTACATAATCATTAATCACGCAACAAAAAACACTGCCAAGCATCAATGGTCGAAGGCCTGGCCCCACCGACTCGCGCCGTTGTACATTCACATGAGACAATTTGCAGGAGGCTGCGCGATATCCGGTTTTCTGAGCATACACTAGAAGCATGCGCACAGAAAGAGGCTGTCACATGGCATGTGAGTACTAAACTTTTCTTTCATGTCTTATTGCGCTTAAACTGTCAAATGTTGTGATAATTTTGTTGTGTTGCGGCTTGTTTCTCATTTCCGGGTTTTGCAGAAAGCAACCACATAGCAACACCCTGGCAACCAATATCTAGAACACAATAGCAACACTAAAAACCTTTGAGAATACCTCACATGTCTGTGGAGTATAATTACTCAGCTTTTCTCTCTTTGTAGACTCTCTTGTGAGCTTCTGTTTTACCTTTGAGTCACCTTTCTGCCTGTGACTCTCAGCACACAATGTGATGTGGCCACTGAACTGCCATCTCACCACCAAACATTCACCCCTAACCTCTATTTCTTTCTCCACCTCTCCGTTCTAGACCTTCCTTTGAAGTTCAGATGTAAGTTCAGCAAGACGTCATTCATTCTTACAGAGAGTCAACTTTTTTCTCTCCTTCTCTCTCTGTCCATTTCTTCACCCTCTGCCCCCTCGTTCTTTCTCCTTTGTCAAGTTAGATTCATTCTCTGGGTGAAATTGTAAATGCATCATTACACATGAGTGAATATCTGGGGTCAGACAGACCTCTTTGGCTCTATTACCTTGATTTCACATACTGTAAACTAAAGTGACCATTCTTGAAAAAAATTAAAAACAGCCATGCGTTCATGCTGCCTTTTAAAGTGATGGTTCACCCAAACCTGTATGGTTTTCTTTCTAAAAAGAAAAACTAGAATGTTTCAACTTTTTTCTATACAATAAAAGTCAGTAGGGACCGAAACAAAATTGGACCCCATTGGCTTTCACTGTAAGGAAAATAAATGAAATATTTTACAAAATGTTTTGTTTTCCATAGAAGAAAGAAATACATCAATCAAATATTAAAATCCTCCCAGTTTTAATGCCTTTATTCCTCTTTATTAGTTTTGTAAACTCCATTTTGTTACTGAGGAACCGGTTGTAAATATTTCATTTACAGCTTCCGTTATTTCCCCTGGATGTTTTTCTTAAGATGAAAAAACTCAGGTCTTGTCTCCTAAATAGTTAAACCTTGGGCAGTCAGAAGTATGATGGGAAATTATATCCCATATGCTTCAGACATCATCAAAATACATCTTATGATTTGCATTTAGACGAGTTGATTATTATGCACCCTTGTGATGTTAGAGCAGATACTAGACAGCATACTCATATTAAACAGTGTATGAAGAAGTGCATGTGTGACAAAGATCGCATGTGACATTTACTTTAGAAAGGAAGTGTCACATTGTCACTGTGTCAGATTCAAGGTAATCAAAATGATGACAAATGGTGACAATAATGAATTGTTGATTTTCATCTTAATCATCAGCATGGTTGAGATTTAAATTTAAATATTGTTTTATCATTAACTGAGGGTGCAGAACACAGACGTGATGTAAAACCAACATCGGATTGCAACGTTGGTTTAAATAACATGTTAATGTTGACTGAACATTGTTGCAACGCTTGTTTGCTATTTGGGATGAAAGTGTACACTGTTATGACATAAAATGATTAATTAAACATGTTATGTACAACACTAATGCAATACTGATGCTCTTGCAAAGAATGTAATTGAACTCCAAACTTGAACTTGAATTCTGCCTTTTTGTTTTGTCTTATTACTTATATAATTTCTTGTCATTTCATTACACAACATTTTATATTACAATTTCTTATGGGAATCTAACAAAACTCAGGTCTCATGAAAAGCTATTTCACTGTGACCTGAGAACCATAAATCCTGGTTATACTTAACAGTCTATGGATAGCAACTGAATGCTTTAACTCAATAAGCCAGCAGTAGAAAATAAAAATCCTGCATGACTTGCCAACAGCCAACAGTTTTTTTTTTAAATAACTCGGTGTGGAGTGATGGAAAGCTAGAGAGATTATCAGTTTTATAAGAACAAACCTTTCAAATGCCAGCTCCCATCACAATGTTAATCTCTCAGTTGAGGATAGTAATACAGAAAAAGTAGCTGGGTGTACCCACCTTTGAGAGTCTTCTCTTTTGAAAGTCAATTTATCACTTCGGCACAGACAGAAGATTGTGAAAGAAGTTTAATAAATCATAAAGTCTATGTAACAGAGTGCTGTTATATTTAGATGCGTTCATTTTTAGGTCATATAGTTCTTTATATTTGTGCAGACCTGTCATTTGTAGTACTTTTACTATTTTTTCAGCTTTTTTGAGCCAATCACATGTTACTAATTACTTTGGAACCGCAGGAAAATGATGTTATCACAAAGCTCACTGGCTGATGGCTCCACAAGAACATTCACAATTCTAAAACTTTCATTAGTGACTATCCTGATTTGTGATGTCAAAGGCAGCAAATATGAGAAAAGTCCATATCAAGCTTTTAAGAGCCTCCAAAAACTGGTAAAACATCTACTATAATATAATGAAATATTAGCAGATGGTGCAGTTCCAACATCTGCCAGCAGGCTAATCGGGTCACGTGAACCAGTTCAACTTCCACTATTATTATTATTCTTATTCCAGATTCAGTATAATTTCAAATCTATTTGAAACCTGAGGTAATCAACAGATGCTGTTGATTACCACAAAATATCATATTTGACTCATTCCCTGAGTTTAAAAAACAACATCATGCTAGCAGTCTCATATTGTTTCATACCTATTCCACTTTCTTTCTTTTATAGAAAACAACTGTAAATAATTTTATAACTGTAAATAAAAATGTTTTCCATGCATGGCAAAGCACTCAATGTGATGAAGTAAGTAACTGGGTACTGTACTGGGTAAGTAACCCAGTATTTTCAGTAAATAATGAATAACTAATACATTTCAGTCTGTTCCTCACACAAGGTTTTAAAACATATGGAACACATTTATGGTGCTATTATGTGTTCTTTAGTTCTTCAAAGTTTGTTTTGTTCTGTTCACACAGAAGAAGAAGGTCTTATGGGTTTTGGATTAGACGAGGATGAATAAATAAACTTTTTTTTTTTTTTTGGTGAACTATCCCTTCTAACTTGGAATATTCCTTTAGGTTCTACAGGCTCACAATGATTCACTATGTCAGAAATAGCACATCTTCTCATGCTTGTGTAACAAAGAGAATTCATAGAGGCAAAAGTGTGATTCAGGTCTGAGGGATAATAAGGGCGCTCACACTTTCCAGTCTGATTGGCAAAAGGGATGAATTCATGCATATCTCCAAGGTTCCCCTTTCACATTCTCTTACCCAGTGAGGTGATTTGTCTAAAATGCCTCATTACACTCTAATCGTTAGACTATTCAAACATCAGCGACTGGAATCAAACTTCCAAACCACAGCAAAATAGACAAGCTAAGCACACCGCGTTAACAGGTTCCTCAAATAATGGGTTTCTATTAAAGTCGACCTGCGTTTCAAAAGAGGGAACCACTGTTCAGGCATGTCCCGTTGCTTCTCATATAAGTTACTGCAGTGCACTAGTTCTCCAGTGTCATATCTTTTGATGCACTGACGTTTAAAACCTGTTTCTCACCTGAATAGCTGGTGGGCTGCCGGCCAGTTATCGACTAAACATCTCTCTGTTTTTTGGGTCAGCAGCTTGGCAGCGAGCAGTTCTGGCAGTTTAGGCGAGTTCTGCTACTGAAAGAGAGAAAAATGCTGATCAGCTGACCTTCGCTCTTATGTTCTCATTTCCTCACACAATTTTTCAGTTTTTAATTTTTCTTCCCTCTTTTGACTCATAGACCAGTCAAAATTGACACCAAAAATTCAAATTTTGATGTTGGCAAAGATTTTTTATTTTTAAACATTTAAATTCCATTTAAAGCAACTATAGACACTAGATTAATGGGATGAATATCATCATTCATCGTATCACTGCATTAAGACAATTTGTTTTGATATGTTATGTTTAAATATACAAATCTGGCATTATCTAATTAAATATGCACTAATTTGCATTCATTTTAACAGAAATCTGAAGACTGGATAAAGCCAGATTCAAAATTCTTGTTTCATTTTGTTGACATTGGAGTTAAAGGCTTTTGCAGAAGCGATTTTGGATATCACTCTTTATTAGTCCATAAATCAAAAAATACTGTCAGCAGTCAGAAAAAAGCAACATGTTTTAGGAATAAAATATTATAATGATAAGTGAACAAACCCCTCTGTTAAAATCTTGCCTTTAAAGATAGTGAAGTATGGTGATATCTATATTTAATGTTTACTCTCAGTTTTCTTTTCCTTGTAAACATATTTCCTATTGAAGCAGGAAGTTTGGGAGAGTCAATAGCCAATTGCTATTATGACTTCACGGGGTCAAGTATAATTAAAGCTGTAGTGTTCTGAACTAATAATATCAAGGTGATAATGTGCAAGTAGGTCACAGAGAATATATAAATTAGGTTTGTGGGTTAAATTCTCCTTTAAGTTATGGTTGTGATTATTTTCACAACAGAGAATGAGCTACAGAGCTTCTTTATGGTTAACTTAGCATTTCTTGTAGCATAAATTGATGCTAGTGAAAGTAATATCTCAGAAAGAACCCAAGCAGAGGAAGCATGTGAGAAAAGAGGACAACTGACTGATGGTAATGCCTTCTCAACTGAGAAAAACATTCAGCCTGTTTTTCTCTCTCTTCATCTCTCTCCTTCTTTCATTCTCTTTTCTCACACTTAAGAAGGGGGAACAATTTATCATAGCGCTGCAATTCCGACAGCTTCCTGTTTATAATGCCAGCCAGTTCCTTCAGCTACCGTAAAGATGACTAGAATCTAAAATAATGCAATAAACATGAATTAAATAACATAAAATGTAACACAAAACACTCCAATGCACTCAATTAATAGTTAAAAAGGAAGAAACATAACATTTTAGATAATATAAAGAAATGTCATGGGTTTTGCAAGGTTATCTGGAAATGACCTCTACATAAATGAATACTTTTAACTTAAGGAAATCCCCTCAAAATATTTACAATTTATATAATTTCAACTTAATGCAAATTTAAAGTTAATAGGCCGACGTTTTCATATTACATTAGCATGAGCCCAAAACTTTCACTTTCATTTTTCTAGATTTTCCATGGTATTTTAAAGACCATTTCTACTCCACCCTGTCCACGAATCTGTTGATTTCTTCCGTTGAGTAGATTGATGACACGTAATGCTTTGTGTAATTTTTCAACATTAACTCCGCCCATACGTACAAGTCATCACGCATGGCCCCGCCCACCAGCGTCGGCGTCATCAATTCAAACTGGTATCGCAAGCAGAGTGGAGCCTGTGGCGAGTCAGAGCGCAGGCTGCACCGAGAAGGGAGCTACAGACTGTACTGCACGGCCTTTTTATATTTCGTATGAGCACAACGCCTTGATTTGTGAAGATGTGGACGGCTATAGGGAAACTGCTGCTTTTACATATGATACTCGTGGGGTTTCTGCTGGTAAACGGTAAGTGTCTGTTTTACGCTGTCAGTCCGCTGTTATGAATGATGCTGTAGAAACACCGGCGCAGTCGCGTGCATCTACTTCCTATGACGAGACACTATTAAAGCGATATGTAACGTAACTCTCTTTAGGTAGCTTGTATTGTAAAGAATTGCAATCTGATCAAGTACATGTTCTTGTCCTGCCGTGTTCACTGAGGGGTTTATAAGAAGAAGCGATTTTTAATGTAATAATAGTAGTCTGTACTTCAAAGATAGTAGTACACCACTGAAAGTAACGCATACACACTAGTGCAACTTTACTCCCAATGAATGCGTCTAGTGCATCATTCAAATAGATCATTGTTTCGAAACACGTGTCATTTCTCAGACTACAGTTATAGTTTGTGATATCATATTTACTGCAACACTGTACACGTGCACATCGATTTTCCTGCGACTGTACTGCCTCACAGCTGTTAACAGAACTAACATTTAGGCTAAGTGTAAAATTGTCAGCAATTTCCGAACGTGCTAAATGTTTTTATAATGTCTTTACATGGCCCCTATTTTCAAAACTTTTTAGAATTTTTAAGTTGTTCAAGTTTTCAACGACTTGTGATGTACAATATGTGAATCTATAATAAATTTAGCCTATATGTAACATTGTACTTTGTAAGTCACCCAACAGTTTGCTTTGACATCTGGAATGTTGGGTTACAGTAAAGATGTAACCAAATATTTAAGGTTGTTCCTTGGTTTAAAAACTTGATCCTTTCCAAAATTTGGACCCTGCATTTACTCAAAACTTCTTGTATGACAGGAAATAATCCGGACTGTGAAAGCGGTCAGTTTCAGTGCAGGAACGGCAGGTGTATCCCGACTCCATGGAGATGTGATGATGACGATGACTGCTCGGACAACAGCGACGAGGAGAATTGCAGTGAGTAATCTGAACCTCTTTTTAACAGGTGTCTTATGTAGCCATGCTGGTATCCTCTTTGTTCCTCTTCCGACCGAAGAAATTCAGTTTAAGTAGACCACTTGCTAAGTTTTGAAACACAAGAATAAACTTAACGTGCTGTTTCTTTGGAAAGGCTCCAGCTGTCACGAGTTGTGGCTTTAGGTACCTTCACACTGGATTTTCATACGTTTTACTTCCCATTTTTGCATATTATGAAGTATGACATCTTGTACTGTACACAATTTTAGATTACAGTGTTTGTTTTGCTGCATGGTATTAGTAATGGACAATGCACTTATTGTTTATCTTTTGTGAAGCTGCTTGTAATTAATAATGGTCACATGTATAAAATGGACATTGTCATTTAAAGTGTGAGTGTGATTGTGTTCTGAGTTTGCATGGCATTTTAAGTGGGCATATTCTAAGCGTATTATTAGACACAGACATCCAGTTATTAGCTGTAAATGGAAGTAGGACTTTGCAGGAAGGTTGACACTGTCAGGATTGATTTTTTTTCAGGAAAGACAAACATAAAAATCGTAATCAGCAAGTCGAATGACTTAATTGAGATGTAGGCTACAGCAGAGGGGAGAAAGGCGCAACTGGCACAAAATGTAATTATCCCGATGTATTGGTCACGGTATTAATTGCAAGTGCAGTAATTATCCTGGTTAGCTGAGTAATATGGTAAAGTGGAGGCATGGTGGAGAGAATGTTTTTTTACTTTTTAAAACTTAACTTAAAAGTCTTGAAGTTACTTTATGGTCATGCTATAAAGTGGCAGTCGCTCAAATCTGCACTGCATTCTGGGCATGTTGATCCAATATAGAAACCCAGAGTTTTAGGCATGTAGGATTATAAAGGTCATACTTGTTGCTCTCGTTCCATGTTTATGGATGGCGTGTGCTTCCTACTAAGCTTTCTCAGCTTTACACAAACTATTATGTGGGGCAGGATTGTTTAGCTACATTTATAAAGTAAGAGAAAGAGACGTCTGCACCTTGAATTTACACACCACTTGCTGCACAACAAAAACGGTAGTCTTTTGATTTTGCTTATTTAGATGACCCATTTTTATTAATTATTTTATTTATGTTATATGAAACCACCTGATCCGACTTAAATTATTTTAATTTGTTCCGATTTGATTTGAGAGAAATAATGAAATTATTACGCTCAGAATTTTCCGTGTCATTGCCAACTTTCATTCCCCCAGGTTCAGGTTTGTAGCATGCACCTGGTGTTTTCTTGCCGTCGGTTTTGCTCTTTTAAATGGATTCATGCTAAGGTGCCCTATTACACGTGGTATCTCCAGCAGGCAGGGTATCCGTGGGGTTTCTCCCCAGGTAGAAGCGCTCTCTTGGGCTGTCAGCGGGCTGAATGCTCCTCTCTCTCCTCTGGATGTTTTCCCGCAGACTTGGACAGACATTGAATTAGAATAATACCTTAAGGATTGTGCTTTGCGCTCCCCTCCCAGACACAACCTACTCGCAGAATTGGCCGGATTCCTCTTTAGTTGCCCATGGAGACGGTAATAGCAACACTTCACGACACATACTGCTCCCTCTCCCTCTCTTTCTGTGTCTCTTTTTTCAGTACCAAATTCTAATCACAGGGCTTTGTGTCTGAAGATGAAGTGGGCTCTTCAGTAGAGACTGGCTTAGTGGCTATTTATGTGTGTCAGGATAGCCTCTAGTCTTAGATGATGAACGTCACATTTTATTATTTTATGAAGCGAATTAACGTTGATGAAATGTTGTGAAAGTACTTTTTAAAACAGTGTTAACTCAAAAAAAATCCTAAACTATAAAGTGTGTTTAGCAGGGTAAATGTACACTGTGTTGTATCATTCGTTTGGCGGATAATGATTTTATTTGCGGTTGGTTTTGGGCTTTGATGCAAACAAGAAGCGAATAAGAGAATCTGAGTGAGATGATAACCAAAATAAGTGACAGTAATGATTGTAAATTTTGGGATAAAAGCCCTGAAAGAGTTTTTCATAATTTGCTTGTACACCACCATTTAAATTTGTTTTAAATATTTTTGAAAGAAACCTCTTATGCTCATCAAGGCTGCATTTATTTGATCAAAGATAGAGTACAACACTATTATTGGGAAATAGTTTTACAATCGAAAATAACTGTTTTCTGTTTTAATTTAATTTAAAATGTATTTTTTTTTCTCTGATGGCAAAGCTGAATTTTCAGCAGCCATTTCGCCAGTCTTCAATGGCACATTATCCTTCAGAAATCATTGCTTTGTAACATTATAAATGTCTTTGCTGTCACTTTTGATCAGTTTAATACATCATTTAATACTTAATTATAAAAGTGTTTTTTTTTTCTTTAATTTTTTTCTTTACTGACCTCAAACGGTAGTGTATTCTGTTCGGTTTGTGGAGCAGAAATGTGTCAAAGATATGTAATTTTTCAGCTTGTAAGCTTAGGGAAGAAAAGATTCTGAATTTTTTTTTTTTCTTGTTGTATGACATGTATTATTTCACAGTGACTTAATTTTCTTTGAAGAAAGACAAAGAGCTATTTTCTTTTTTTTCCCTTTTGGCTCGGATACACGTATTGTAGTGTTGGAGTTGCCACTCTCAGACGTCACAGTTTCATGGCTGTTTTTCACTAACCCGTGTTTCACCTTCACCACAAATATAATGAAGCGCCAATGCACAAAATCTTTTTTTTTTCTCCCAGTCTCTAAAAAAAGGTCAAATAGGGCGTATCATACAAGGTCACAGGTCACAGACATAATCAGGTATCCCGTCTACCGTGGAATGTTTATCGAATCTGTTGAGATAATGAACCTAACCGACTGTATCACAGGCATAGCATGTTTAAGAGACACGAGAAATGCCATTGGGAATAATATCTCGTTTTTATATTAAATGACTGTGCAAGGTTAAAACTAACAAAGCTGGTCTGTGTTAGAAGGGTTATGTATTATGTGTAGCTATTAGACTGAGCTCTTGTATTACGTGTCTAAATGCACTCCTTTCTTATTCAGTCCACACACACATAGTACACACAGTGAAGCGGAGCCAAATGAGTGAGCAAACACTGCTTCTATAATCATTTCCTGGTACTGCTCTCCAGGTATTGCAGCACTTTGTGAGGAGGATCTCATTTGTTTACTTTGAGGTTGGAAGTATTCCTTATGGGAAAGTGAATGCGTTTTTTTTTTTTTTGGGACATGTGTAGGTTTAAGAAAAAATGTCTGATTAAAAAATGAGACTATGAAGTCCAGTGCCCATTAACAGGAAGAAAGGAGAGTTTTAGCGAGAAATCAATATTTTTATGATGTGTACATTCATGATGTCATACTGAGTGAGTCACTATGGTCTGACCTGCATAATGTCACAGATATCACTGTGCTGCACACTTTGATTTTCTTTTATTACACTCTTTTCTGATAAATTGGTCTTTGAGTCATTTCTGGGGAAAACGAAGCAAACTACAACAATTTTAGGATATGTGTTGTCAAACAGGATCAGCAGGTTTATACTTCGTAGTATACTTCGTAAAAAATTTGTTTATTTGGTCATCGTTTACTCACTCTCATCATGATGTTCCATGACTTTCTTTTGTCGAAAACAGACTGAGAAATGGCCAGTCTTTTTCACGCAATTACAATGAATTATTACTGAAGCTTAGTTTCAGGCTTCAAAACGGATGCAAAAGCATCATAAAAGTGTCATAAAAGCCATAATAAAATATCATAAAAGATTTTTGAAGCTGTATGATATCTTTGAAAGTTAAACAGACCGTTTGTGTGATAATTCATTCATCACTGGTTGTTTAAAGGGGTGGTTGACTGGTTTTTTTCTAGGCTTGATTGTGTTTATGGGGTGCAGTCTAGCATGTGTTCATGCTTGTTTTTTTAAAAAACACATTATTTTTCACATAATTTACCTTTATTCCACACCTCTCTGTCCCTTCTCTGACAAACGCCTCGATTTATTTCCTGGTTTTATGAAGCTCCTCCTTCAGAAACACGCGATGGGCTGAGATTGGTTAGCTGGCTCAGTGTGTTGTGATTCGCTAAACCACCTCTACAGCACGTCTGAACGTCCCGCCCCTCTCCTCAGCAGCATGTGCTCCGGTTGAATTGTAAACAGTGGCGTTGTCTATAATGCTTATCAATTTGAGCCCGATTGAGACCCAGAGGATATTAGTGAAGAGGATCGTGCAGAACCTGTGCAAGCACGGCTCTTAATGGTATGTTTGGTTGTTGTTGTCTCATACTTTTAAATACGCTGCTATTTGTAAGTGCTACTGCTTCTGTTAGCTTTTAATATACGGTTTTATCCTGATTAAAGCTTTAATACAGCACAGCAACCGCACGCGTGTCCATTTATAATGCTTCTCAGTGCTGTGTGAAAATAAGTGTATAATTGTAACAGTTTGTTGGAGCTGATCTGATGACCTGAGTGAGAGAGAGAGAGAGATGCAGAGCAGGGCGACACCAGTAACATTATTAAGAACCGCTGCTTTAATGATTTTGAAACTTGAGAATCCATTAGAATCGTTAGAAGACAGAATTGCGATTCATATGAATAGATTTTTACGTACATCCCTAGCTTTCTCTTCCTCTTCTCTAAAGCAGCCAGCATGGCCTCGCCCCCTTTGCTGCATGTTCCCGGGGGCGGGGTTTATCTGGGTTCGTGACGTATCAGACCCGGGAACTAGTGATGCGCAGGTCGGGTTTTTTTCCAACCCGCGGGTCCCGCTTTTATGAAATTATTTGGCTCGCCCCAGCCCGCCCCGCACCACTGTATCTATTTTTACAACCCGCCCCGCCCCGCACCCGCGACCATTAAATAGACATACTGGGCATTGTAATGTAAATGAAAACAGCCTTTATTTCATCCTGAAAGTGCTTGGAAACATCGCCCTGTAAACTGGCAACAACATACGATTATGAATATGAACCATAAATCAGGTCATATTAATAACAAGATAATGATAAACATTTTCAACATTTACAAAGCAGCGTTTGTATTCATCTAATAGGCTAAACATTTTTTTATTTCAGATTTGTATAGGCCTACAGTTTACAGCCTACGCTACATAACCACTGAACTTTTGTTTTATTTAACAAACGGAAATGTTCATTTAGTGTTTTTACATTCGCTGTGCAAAAAAAGAATGGCATCCACTGTACCGGGGTTTAATCTATTACACCTAGACTCCAGCACCCGGCCAGCCGAGCTGAATGTGCGCTCACTTGATGCGCTTGTGGCTGGGAATGGGATACAGAGCTGCTTAGCGCTTTCGTGACGTGTCATGTGACGCCAAAGGTTTGGGGACATCAAGCAAGTTACGTTGCTACGTAGGCCTTCGTATTGTAACCTTATCAAAGAACCTAATAAAATATGAAAATAGATATTCCCAAATATTTAATATTGGCTATAGGGAATTGCACGCAACATACATGGAGTTTTTATTTTTATTTTTTTTTAATAACCCGCCCCAACCCGCCCCGCAAATAAAGTGACAATTTCTTTACCCGACCCGCGGGGTCCGTGGGTTATGAGACGACCCGCGCATCACTACCGGGAACTAGCTCGTTGTAGTCCCTTACATTAAACTGCCAGAATTTTAAAAGACGATATCTCCGTTTGCATTGAACTTTCAGCGCCGCAACTCTGCAGATATTGTTTATGCTCAAACAGCAACATTACACACTAACTAAAAAAGTGAAATCGCAATCAACCACCCCTTTAACTGTTGCAAACTGGATCAGCTAAATTCCTGAATGAATCATTCAGACCGGTTTTGTGATGTGGATCAACTGATTCATTCAGAAGATCAGAATGATTAATTCTCAAATTGGGCTGTGCTACTTTCCTCATGAACTCTCGAATGCACCAAGGAGAGCTAGTGCTCATGTCAAGATTTTAAAGGAATAACGATTTATAGTAAAATTTGTCACAGACCATTTCTATCATTCTTTTATTTTGGAGCTTGAGAGCCCTCAGGATATTCTTTATAAATTTGTCTCACAAACAAAAGAAAAAGCAAGTCATGTGTGTGAATAAATTAATTTTCATTCTCGGGTGACCTTCGCTATAGTGATCAATGTCACAATGCACCTCCAAATCGCTCTGGCAGAGAAATCTTGAGTGACCTTTCTTTGTTTGAAATTACGAAGCATGTGTTGTGTACGAAGGTGAGTTGTAAGCATGTGTGGAAACCCGTTACTGCTGTGGTAATTATTGCTGGCTTTTGTTATTGCCCAAGGGCTTTGTTGTTCAGTTTATATGATCAGAAAACATGCATTAGTGCTTTTGAGAGACTGAGCGTGTGTTTGTGATGGCGGGAGTGAAGTTATTGTGAAACAAAGACCAGGTGACCATGAACTGTCTGTGTGCATAATATAAATCCAATTAGTGTCTCTCCATGTGCGAATTGTGTGTGTGTGTGTGTGTGTGTGTGTGTAAGAGAGAGAGTGGATATGCCATATCAGGGGGGTTAATTCAGTTCAAGGGCAAGAAGGTCTTGCTTGTGCAAAAACACAAACTCTTCAAAATACCAAAACAGACGCTTGTTTTTACCCAAGTAGCAATTATGTCCAAATGATGGTGTCTTGTTTGAATGTGCGAACGGCACATTAGCGTGAAGCTTTCCTCTTAAAGCTGTCACGCTTTCAACACTCATGCATACACAGTTCTAAAACTTTAGAGAGCATATGGGACCTTTTCCACTTGCATTGCCTCTGTAATGCTGATATATTGTGAAAATGTATTCATTAAGGAAGTGTAATAGAGCAGAGGAGAGCAAGAGAGACCAAAACAAAGAGAGACGACGTATGTGTTTTCGCCTGCATATTGCGGATATTGCCTGGATATTGTGGATAATCTTTTGGGTGAGTTTCATGAGATACTTACTGATATGAAATCTTAGGTCTCTGTTTGTTCTCTGTGAGTGGGGGTGGGGAATGTGACAGACACATAAGGAGAGACAGAAACTGAATAAAGGGAGAGGTGAACAAAGACACTGCCTCCAGCACACTCCGTAGCTGTTGGTGAAGGGCAGCTGAAGTGGTAATAACACGTTTCATTTTTTGTTTCATTTATCTATTTTTTCCCCACATTGTATTCTCGTGGTAGATATGTTCCAGGTGGTCTTTGCTCATCAAGGTGTGCGGTACAATCAGCCACAGGCCAGTGATTCGTTTGGAAGGCTGGTAGAAGAGAAGAGAGGATGTAGAAAGAGCTTCTTCTCACACATGGTTCTGACAGACTTTGGTTTTGTGTTTCCCACAGGATTTTGGTTTTGCAGTGGGCGGCACTGAATAGGGTGCTGCAGTGATGACGGATTTTTGTCCGTCATCACTAACCCAGAAGTTAGCATCATCCTGGTTCCCAATAAGGTTTTTCCATTGGCTTTTGGATTATGGCTGAAAATAAGCTCTGTGACCAACAAAAAAATGAATGATTCCTGCACAACACATTTTGTTCATCATGATAATGCTCACAAATGAACTCCGCTTTTGTGAATTTCGAGTGAATTTGTGAATTTGAGTTTGAATAGTTTAAAAAGAGTTTAATAGTTTTGAAAGACTAAGCTTGCCTCCCAAACATTAGTGATCTACCTTAGCAACTGCAATTTTTCTTAGACAAGCTTTTGCTCTTTCATAACAAAAGTCTATGTAGGATCTGTGCATTTGGATAATTTTAATCCCAATCTTATTGAAAAATGTGATCAATGCATTGCATTGTTCTCGCAAATAAATCTTGAGATTCATTCTGTGGATTAAACTATTGTCAGCCAACATTCTCAAATAAACAAAATGTTATATTTAAACATTCATTCAGGTCATCGTAGTGTCAATAGTAAATAAAGAGTTACAACTGTGAATGTGTTGTAGAAACGTTAGGAACAGTTGTGTTCACTTACACTAATGTTATCACTTGTAATCATTTTCAAATGAGGCTTCTTTCTTTTCAGGCAATGTGATAAGAGTTTCCCTCGAATTTTGATTTGCAGTCTTTACAGTTTCAATTGCTTTACGCCATATAAAAATGCTTTGCAATGTCACACTTCATTCCAGCCCATGTATAAGTGATATCCTTTACATTTTTACCATTTTATGAGCACATTTGACTGAAAATCACATAGAAATCTCTGAGTGTGAGTGAGCAACAATAACCAGGGGAAGTGGAGCTTAGAGAATGGTCAGTTTTTTTAAGTATATAAACTTATATACTTAAAATTTTATAAATTGCCTTTTTAATACATAAAACATGACAGTTCTTACCCTCTGTTTAATAAATCAGTGAAAAATCCAAAATTATTCTATGAAAAGTTGTCTGCCCAATTCAGTCTGTTGAATGATTAAAATTATTCTGATTCTCTATCTAATGAATCATTTGAAGAACATGTTGTACTCTGTGTGTTTTAGAGAGTAACAACAGAACAGAAAGCGTCCAGTCTTTTGTTTTTTTCACATAGGCTATAAATCACAAGCTCCTTTATATAGTGTGTAGGTACAGTATGTACTATTTGTCATGGTGCTACAAACTCCCAAAATCCCAGTTCTAATTTGATCGGTCCGTGTGCCTGACAGCATACGTCTATGACCATCTAATCCGTGCCAAGATTAGTAGAATATTTCACCATGACTCGGCTTTATTTACATTTCTGTTATTCATGCCCTCGCTCGCTTGTCACTTTCCCAATTTTGGCCTGGAATGGAATCCCAAAGAATATTTCAATACCTGTTATTCATGAATAAATCATTTGGCTAATACCCATCTGTGCAGTGACTGACGTTCTCCCAATGTGTGTAAGCCGGTATCAGTGTTTGTGAGTGTGGTTTTGTGTCACACAGCTTCAGAGATTATTATTCTTCTGAGCTTGTCTACAATTTGGCCAGACTTTTCTCAGTCTCATTTATTCACATGAGTCCTTACCTTTCTCCTCAGTTTTTCTGTACTGTGTCAGCTGTGGTAATCGAACTGAAAAGTGTCCTAAATCACAGCAGTGCAGCAGGGAGTGATATCTGCTCTAAGTAGCTACAATCCTCTGTTGAGATGAGGATGTTAAACGACTCCCACAGTTGTATTTACGACATGGAGATTTGAAAAATGTTAATGGCGCTCTCCTTGCTGAAGGATAGAGAAAGATGTTTGAAGATTTGGGTTTTTTCTGCACTTTTATTCTCTCTGACAGAGAAGGAGAGAGAGAACTCTCTTTTTTTAGCAGGTTGCTTAGGGATGCTACAGGGGTTGCGATTCTGGCCAATACCGATAAGACTTTGGTTTTAAAAAATAAATGAAATATAAAAACACTCAATTTTAAATGCTACAATGAATACAGCCATCACAATGTTACAGTATAAATAATGTCAACTAATAAAGATTAACTTTAAGTGAGATCATTTAAATGTAAAAATAGGGCAATATTGGCTGATAACAAATGTGGTACTGATATTGTGTACCACTATTTGTGATCTTTCAGTGGTTTGAGTTTTAGGGCGATGTTACACATTTCACTAGTTGCGTGTAGATTTCTGTGCCGCTCGCTGAGATTTGTTTGTGTGTGTCCATGCATGATTTATTCTGCCTTTTGTGGCTCTGCGTGGCATCTTTTTTTAATGGTGTTTCCTGATTGTCATTCAGTCGTAGGGGAGCAATTCAACTTTCTCACATACAGACCACCTGGTCAGAAAATGTGGAAGTTGCAGTGGTTTACAGGTGATAAGATGGTGAACTGAGAATGTCATGGTGAAAGTGAAAAGTTTTGAGAGCGACGGAAAAAAAGGGATTGTAGTGAACTGAGGAAAAGGAAGATGTTGATGATTTTATTCTTATTTATTATGTGCACTGTAAATAAAACAAAGAAAAGGTTTTTATTGCTAGTTTCTTAATAATTAGAATGTTAAATAAATTAAAATATTAAAGCGTAATTTAATATAATATAAAACTAATAGAGAATCTTATAGTCAATGAAATAACTTGAATAACAATGAAAATTATGTTTCTATAGCATAATAAGAAGTAAAATGCAGTAAAGCATTCATTTGTTTTTTCACTACAACACAGCAAGATTTATTGAATCAGTTTCATTTATAAACATCAATCTAACATAATAAGCAATGTTTATGCACACACACATATACAGACAGATATAATACACATTTTCAAAACATTTTAATATTTGAAAATGTCACATCATTTTATCAGATTTGAATCACTTCACTTAAACAGACAGTTAAACAAATTGATTCACACAATGGTCTTAGGGAAACTTAAAGGCAAATAAAAGATACATAAATATCTTTGAAGCATGCACAGTGTTGGTTGATTTTATATTACTAACAATATCATAGTAAATCTATCATGAGTATTAGCTATCGCCCAGCTCCAATGTTTAGCCAATCAGCTTTTAAGGATGAGAAGGACCTCAAAAGACTGTTCAAAGTCTCTTTCCCCTTTTTTTCTCCTCCTGTATCTTTCGCTACCCATCCTCCCATTTTCAAAGCCCCCAGTAGTTCCTCAATGTCTCTCGATCTCTTTGACTTGCCAGCACTTCCAGGAGACTGTGCTCAATGCTTCCCATGCCCCCCCTTCTCTTCTTGCCAGCATGGTCTATGGGACCCATCACCTCCTTTCTGCCTTTTCTTTATTTTCATGTCCGTGTAAGCGCTCCTCCTGTTTGCAAGCACCCTGACACTTCCCCAATAGGCCTGTCTCCATGCAAGATTAGTGTGAGGCCCCAAGTCTCCGGCACAGGCCACACCAGTAATAATGCTATTCAAAATGTGTTTTGCGTGTTTGCATGCTTAACTCTGTTTCTACTGTGTAACGTTTTCTGTTTAGTCTTGAATAATGCACCCACACAGAGCTGGTTATTTTTTTTTATCATGGAATATGCTTTCAAAACCGAAGTTGAAAGACTTACACAGTTGTTGATCTGGTTAAACTGCAAAATTCTTTTCTTAAGGTTCTTAAGCTAAGCATGCTGCTATAGTTTGACTAGGACAGATTTTATACAAGGATTTCAAACTGCATAAGTATAGCTGAGCGACATATTGGATGTTCCTAGTAAATCTGTGATGATTTTATTCGCAATAAACAAACTTGAGCAGCAGTCAATATTGCAGTGATTTTAATGCACTTTTTATTTGACTAAGTTTTCTAAAAACTCAGTTTTCCTGTAGACTTCTGTGGGCTCTCAACGTTACTAGTTAACTAATTGATTCAAAACTATTCAACAGACCAAATGTGTTTCTGTGTGGAATTTTCAAAATATTAAAATGTATTAGTATAATTGTGTGAAATGCATAAATGTGTTCTACATACTAAAACCACTTTCCAAAAACTGACAATAATATTAATTAAAAGTAGGGCTGTCAACATTAACGCATTAACGCATGCGATTAATCTCAAACTTTTAAAGCCTTAATATTTTTTTACCGCAAATTAATCATTTGATAAGGTTTGACCCCAACTTCCTGCCGTCGTCGCAGCGCGGAAGGTTATCTATCATAGTGTGATTACTGTGATAAGGGTACAGCCCAGTGTTGCCAGGGTCGCGGCTTTGGGCTATTTTGAAAAATTACAGAGCCGTGGGTTGCGGTTTTTTGGGCTACTTTTATAATGTACCACGGCCACCCAAAGTGTGTATATAGACAAAAAAAGAAAATAGATCCTTTTACTAATGTGTATCATACTTGGAATGTATACCTGGCAACTTAAGAAAGGAGAGGCGCTTGTAACATCACAAACAACGTGAGTTTCAGCCAGAGCATACAAGCAGCAGAAATAAACATTTACACTAGGCTTTTACACAGCAGAAATAAACATGACAACAGCCACTATAGATTATATAAGATAATAAACATACGATTATGATAGGATATGGTTTGTATGTGATTTTCTTGAGAATTGGATATTTTCATAATAATGAATGTGTAGCCTACATCTGAAATGCTAATTTGTACAGCGATAAAAAAGGCTATAAATAACATATTTTAACAGTAGTAAACGACCAAATTGCACATGTGATCGCAAAAGGAAGTTATTACAAACACTCGATGGTGGTTTAAAGTGAGTTTTGAGTAAAAGTGTACTATTAATCTCATAAATTGTCTTATGAAGCTTAATGCTAATATTAGCTCTAATGCACCTGCAGAACAGGTCCAATTCTTCTTCATAATGCATTTAGTCATAATACTTCACACGTAAGGTTGCAAGATTTATTTTTTTGTATTTATTTAGAAATACTTATGATAATAGTTGGGTAAATATATACTGGGATTGAAGCGATGTGGCTTGGTAAACGTTTTATTGCTAGTATAAAGGCTGATAATGGCTGAATAAAAACAAAAGAATAATAAGGATTATGTCTCATACCTGTCGGAGGTGTGAAAGGGTCTGTTTCCTTAAACTAGTTTGTCATGCATTTCTTTATTTAAACACATTTACAGGTAAATCCTAGTATTTTTAATTTGCGATTAATCAGTCCATGACTGTGATTAACGCGATTACATTTTTTTTATCGATTGACAGCACTAATTAAAAGATAATTATAGTACAATGTTTTTAATGCTATCGCCCTGCCATAGCTGTAACACCATTTGAACCACAGGAAGTAGTTTGGATAAATTTGTTTGGACATTATAGACATAGGTGACAACAGTGCTTATTGTTGAGAAACTTGGTGTTTCTTTTAGATCAATTTTGATGACACACAATATCTTTAAATGTGACTGTGATCACATGTGCATTACACTAGAGAATAAGGCAAGTTCATTCATGTCTTAGTTAGGGCTGTGACGGTCACCGTGACAACCGCGTCACTGGCGGTGGTCGGTTGTCACCGCGGTTGTCTATTGCCACCGGCGGTAGTGCACGTGACGTCACACACTTTATAACAAGCATAATACAAAGTTTGGTATACAAGTGTAATATAGTAACAGTTCCAAATTGTTTTATTTAGACTACAAATCTATGCTAATTCACAAATTACCTCAAACGCCATACACGGCGTTTCCTTTAGATTGGCAGGTTTGAGTGCAGGAAAATAGTTTATTCTGCATTCAGCAAATGTATTTCGTGATGAGCGATGGACCTTGTTGGGAAACCAAATACTACATCACCGATCTGGAATAATTTCCATTCATGTCACCTATCCGCGTTTGTACAAATGTCTTCAAGTTCACGTGATCGCAAACTCCCGGCCGGTCAGGTTTGTGTTGGTGAGGCTTTCTCCAAACTGGCCAAATACAAACGAGACAGTTGCAAATGGAAGATGCCAACAAGAAATGTGGCAACATACCCCGCGAATCCTATTCCACAGAGAGCGCGTGCAGACGAGGAGTTGCTTGGTGGCGGAACAGTGAACCGTGTCTAAACCGTACGCCGTGTCGCAACACAACAGGTTGAGTCTGTCTACAGGACATTTGAACTTTGTGTCATTATGTCATAAATAGGACGAGGCAGTTTACTGTGAGGGATTTGTTGTGTCGTATCGCGACGCATCTAGTGTAGACAGCATCACTGATTATAATGAGTTCTCGCCGCGCCGCTCGCGTGAGGTGTATTTCTTATTTAAGTCTACTTTCCTATTTAACTGTATTATTACTTTGATATTTATTTTAGTGTTTTGCAGACTGAGTGTTCACTGACGGAAGTGCTAAAAAATCTGCCACCGTCACAGCCCTAGTCTTAGTTGATGTCACAGAACCCCATACCCGTCTAGTAAACATAATTTGATCACCTTAGATATATGTTTGGGCAAGAAATGAGTCCCATCCATATTGAGTCCATTCTCCATTCAGTATGGAAAAGAGCAGCTGAGACATTCTGCAAAATAACACACAGAGGACTGGAACAACATAAAGGTAAATGATGACAGAATTTTTATTTGTGGTTGAATTAATATTTTAATTGCATGTCCAGTCTAGTGAGCTTTGAGAGCAGAGCCCAGGTGGTGCTTAGCTGCTTTAATGAGTGCAGAGCAGGTCTGTCCACTCCAGCCGGACCTCTCAGCATGACTGCAGAACAAACTTCACAGCTACAGCTAGTCAGTAATGTAGGCTGCACTGCTTCAGTAATTAGATTACAGCCTGTCTGATCTTTGCTGAGGTGAGAGCAAACTGATCTGGACATCAGGTGGGTTTAAAGTTTAGAGAATTGACTAGGCCTATCTGTCTGTCTTTCTGTCTGTATTTTCTAATACATTTATTATATGTCTAGTACATTTATAATCTAATATGTATATACATTTATTATATGTAAGTTTATTTCTATAATTAATTGTAAAATTGACAGCCCTAATATTAACAAATAAAAGCAGGCTGTGTTTGTCTTTTCCTCGGTGTAGCATATGCTGCATACTGTAGCATATGACCTGATCTTTCAGCACTTATTTCTAAGCCTGCAGCGGTGTGAATGTTAACAGAGAGGGTTAAACGCTGAGATCTTGACTAATGTTCATTTTATTCACCATTTACCTTTTTGTTATTCCGTTTTTTCAGAGATATGAACTTGGCAAATGAGCAAGTGATTCTGCTGTAATTAACATTCATCTCCGTTACCCTGATTAATTATTTTCACTTTTACTTCCTCTGGCACTCATAAATATTAACCATTGCACATTATCTTCCTGTCAGATACCAAACTGTCTAACAATGGTGAATTAATTTAGTAAAGACCTGTGTTTCTGTTCTTTCTTGATTTGTGAGTTGGTATAACTTTCTCTAGAACTTGTATTGCCCTTTCAACAGTTCTGCTCACCTGCTATATATCATTTCCACAAATATCTCAGCAGCTTACTTTGTAGTTTCAGAAAGGAGAGGGTGAAAAAGAAAAGAGCTTGAAGCTTAGGGCATGGAAAGAGAGCAAGGATGGTGTTTGGAAAGCAAATGGTATGGACAGAGGCAAGGCCTTCATCTCTCTGCAGAAATGTGCCAAACGTCTGTTCGGCCTTCTTTGCAAAGTAACACTAATTTCAGAAAATGAGCTTAACGACCCTTCTAAAAGATTCTCTTTCATCTGTCCAGCAGAGGAGACTATAATTGCAGGTTTATCAACCAGATTGATTCACTTCGTTCCCCAGTGAATTCAGTACTGGTTTGGAGGGTGATGAAGCATATGACAGATGAAACTGGCTGCAAATTGGAGCAAACGAAGTAAATACAGGATAGGTGAAGCCTTAATCTTGATTCGGTGTCATGGACTTTCAATTTGTATGTGTAATTGGGAAGTTAGTGGACTGGACTGGATTGGATGGAAGCCCATTTATACCGAGGAGTGAGAAATAATGAGTAATTGTGGCAGTTGCAAGATAAAAAGTCACATTATGAGATACAAAGTAGTTACAAAAAAAAGTTGCAGTTGTGGGATATAAAGTTACATCACAAGATCTAGTCATGTTTTGAGATATGAAGTAACAGTTAAGAAACAATATAATATGCACAATATAATGTTGTATCGCAAGGTATATAAAGTTACATGAGTCATAACATAGCAGTTACAACAAAGTCACAGTTGCACAATATGAAGTCATGTTATGAGAGTCCCAATTGCAAAAAGCAAAGTTGCAATTGTGAGGTAGAAATACCTTTTGTTATTAGTTGAAAAATAGCTTCCAAAGGATTGCTGACTAACTCAACACATAAGCCTGTAGATGGAAGTTAAGTTGGGGACGCTTAACTTCCAGCGATATTGTCAACTTGATTGCACAGATACTATTTGAACTGAACTGAGCTGGACGATGACATCACTGAACCAATGATGAACTGACTTTAACTGAAAATTGAGTGTTTGCATTATTACACACTATTTTCCTATTTAATACTGCAAAGCTACTTTGACACAATCTATATTGTTAAAAGCGCTATATAAATAAATAAAGGTGACTTGACTTGTAGATACTTTAACTAGATGTTTCACTCAGACTTGTTGTTGTATTGACCTCCTTCTCAATACTGTCGTTGTAGTCATGGATCAGTGGCTTCCACATCATAAAGAGATGTAGTGGACCCAAAGCAATGCCTGATGGGTAATCCTTTCTCCCTGCAAAACGGGACCAGAGATATCAAGAGACAAAATTGCCTAATTGCATTAAATGAATGCGGGGGCTTACAAACCACTTATTGAATTACTATCCGGGGAAGCCATACTTTACTCATGATGGCGGCTCTGCTATCTCTGCCGTCAATGCTTTTCTAATTAGATTGATTCTGTTTACTATCTCCACCCAGATGGTAAACACTGAGATGGCTTAATGTGTGTTTATGTGAATCTAAGCGTTTATGCTCATGCGTCAACGCAAATAGGTTGTCGGTGAAACACTGGAATAAGTGATGGTTCTAAAGAAGACAAATGATGATGTAGTACCACTGCGATCAGCTGATGTTCAACATTCAAATCATTTAACTGTTGCAGGAGGTGCGTTCTTGGACATTGGACCAGAATGTTTAGGTCAAAAAGGTCAAAAGTGTGAACTGTCAGATCACATGATTCCCTTTTTGTAAAAAAAATTCAGGACAGCTGGAAAAAGACTGCGAGAGAGAGAAAGGCTAAGAATAGTGGGAATTGCGTTTTCAGGACACAAGAGCTTGAATGAATTTGCTTTGTGAGAAATCACGGTCGCGGGTCAGGAACGGCTCCTTCTTCTGACATATTAAACTGTCAAAATGTGCCTTTGGGTACAGGAGGCAGGGACTTGTGCATTTGTGTGTGATTTATTTGTGCGTGTGATTTAACAACCGAAGTGTGAGTCGATTCTTCAGAGAGAAGAAAAGCCTAAAGTGTCTGAGAGCGAGACAAAGCACATCAGCGACAGTAGCCGTGAGACAAAGTAAATCAGTGAGCAGCCATTTAAGAGAAGAATACGATTCGGTTAACAACTTCCCAATTGTTCTCAGTGGTGCTCTTAAATGCTGTGACCTTATGGACATCTGCTTCAATACATATCTGCTTCAATACATCATTGATTACAGACTGTGGAGAGTCAGTCTGTAAGAGCCGTGATTGAGACTGTCACATATAGACTGACACAAAGCATGGTGGACTGGATGTCCTGTTCATTATCTCAGACCACCTGCCGTGTGTAAACTCAACTGTTCCCCACACTGAGCTAGTAGCTAAAGAGATTTTGGCTGTGGTTATAATAGTGGGGAATATCACAGATACAGCAGGGCTGGGTTGTATGATGATACCTGGTATCTAATGGTAGAAAAGTTTCAACTAGTACCTCTAGTGTATTATAATAATTAATTATAAGTAATATTAATAATTAAAATATTAATCAAATTATTAAAATACACTACTGTTCAAAAGTTTGGGGTCGGTAAGATTTCTTTCGTAATGTTTTTGGAAGAAGTCCTTATGCTCACCAAAGATGGATTTATTTAATCAAAAATACAGTAAAAACAGTAATATTGTGAAATATCAATACTAGTGCTGGCGGGCAATGATTAATCGCATCGAAAATACGTTTTTGTGTACATAATGTGTGTGTACTGTGTATATTTATTACGTATATATAAATACACTCACATGCATGTACAGTATATATTTAAGAAGAATTTTATGTTTATATATTAAATATATTTATATATAATATTAATTTCTATCAATATAAATATATATATGTAAATACATGTAAATATTTTCAAAATATATACTGTATGTGTGTCTTTATATATACATAATAAATATACACAGTGACAGTACACACACATATAATATATAAACAAACTCTTTTTTTATGCGATTATTAGTGATTAATCATTGCCCAGCACTAATCAATAACATTTAAAATATCAGCTTTCTGTTTTAATATATTTTAAAATGTAATTTATTCCTATGATGGCAAAACCAGATTCTCAGCAGCCATTAGTCTTCAGTGTCACATGATCCTTCAGAAATCATTCAAAAAATGCTGATTTCGTGAAGTACCATTTTGTATTATTATCAATGATGAAAATAGGCTGCATAATATATTTGGCAGAACTCTGATGCATGTTTTCATGAGCATTTATGTAAAAGTTTTTACTGTCCTGTCAATTTTGATCAATCTTATCAAATCTTACTGACCCTAAACATTTGAATGTTAGTGTGTGTGTATACAGTGCGTGCATACTGTATACACTTTGAAGACTTCATCTTTCTGAGAGTTTTTCTTTTAAATGAGCATTTTTATGAGGCTCCTATTTAGGTTCAGTAATTTCACTTTAATGTCAAAGAAATGGTTATTAGTCAGTTATTAAATGCCTTATGTTGAAAAATGTCCAATATTATTTTCTTAGGAGCCTGATAACAATGCTCATGTAAAAGAAAAATCTCTGATGGACTTAGACGTTTTTGCATCTGAACGTATTTATTTGTTTATACTGCATTTTAATACAAATTTAAATAAAAAGTTTTCCCATCAAAAACATACAGTATATGCATCATTCATGACACCAAGGTTGATGTTTTGGAAAAAGTTTAAAAGCTTATTCTTATAAAACATACTTTTACTTCTTATAATCCTTGCTGGATAATCCACCAAACGGCAGAAGACGATTAGTAGCTCATATACAGCAGGTTTTTCAGCAAAGCATTGATTAGTAACATGCTAATGTTCAATCTGTCGAGAGTGTTTTTGAGTTGAGTCACTGTAAGTGAAGAGTGCTGTTTGTGTTGCATGTGAGGGACTGTCCAAGGAGTCCCTGCCTATGCAGAGCCTTTCAGTTCTGTCAGAATAACATTTAATTGCTGAAAATTACTGCGCTGTTTGATGCTAGTTCCTACTCAACTGCAGTATGCAATACATAATGCAGTGCATAAACCTACATTGATAGTTGCTGTATCACACTGGTAGTTGCTGCATCTTAAATTATTGCTTTGCATTTGCATATAGCTTAACTCTGCTCAGTGGTTTTCGTCACTCATTTTGCCTCTCACAAAAAAATACTTTTAGTTGCTTTATCTACAAATAGCTGTAAGTAGGCCAATTGCTATTCATTATGCAATCACCTAAAATAACAGTAATTACTGTGCAACAAATTCCATCTAAATAAGGGAATTCTAGGTGATTACAAATATAGCATTTTTTATAGTTTTACTTCTAATATAATTTTGCATTAGCAATTATGTGCTTCTTTGTAAAAGTGTGTTTGTGCATGCGTGCTGTATGTCAGGTGTGTGTTTGTCTACTGTAGCACTATATTTATGCTGTAAACTCGATGTTAATAAGCCCTCTGAGATACGCTTCGCCAGGGAGAGATGGACAGAGGAAGAGATTAGAGAGGTTGTTAAAACAGGAGTCTTAAATGGAGGAGTAATGCAAAGATAATTTGATTCACTTTGCTGGATAGCAGTGTCAATATTCAAAGTATGAAAATTATAGTGATATTTTGTGCTTGCTCTGTGCTTTCTCTCTTTCTCTCATCCTCGTCGTTTTCCCACAGACAAATAAGTGGCTTTAAACAAATGAGAGGGACCGAAAAAAGAACAGAGAGTGGGAAAGGAGCAAATGTGCAGGAGGAGGGTTGAGAGTGGAAACACATCAGGGTCGCTCGTGGGAGGTGCAGGTGCGTTTTTGAGGAGAATGTTTTAAGTGTGTTCATGTTTTCCAGTCAGAGCTATTTTAAACGTAGAGAGCTCTCAGGGCGTGTATGATGCTTACTCACGCATCGACATAACACACCTGCTACAGGCAGAGATGAAAGGAGAGGGACGTGAAAGAAAGTGACAAGCAGAAGATCTCTCTCTTCTTGGTTACCTTTGTCGGGTTTTTCCAGCCTTATTCCCGCATGAGTTTTTCTTCTTTTCCTCTCTCTTCATCGCTTCCTCTCACTCCACCTGGCGTGCACGTCTGTCTCTCTCTTTGGTAACAGCTTACGCTGCATTCTGGGGGTAAGGGGCCAAAATTCCAATGCTCCCGTCAAGAAAGGGAGCGTGTGAGAAAAAACGACAGATTAAAGAAAGAGAGGGAAAAAGAAAAGGAACTCTATTCTCTTTGCTGGTGGCGGACTTGGGATGCATGGCTTCTAGTGACCCAGATACACTCTCCCCATCCCACTATCCACCTGCCAAACACTGCGAGCTTTAGCCAGTCAAAGCAGAGCAAAAGAGAGGATTTGAGTACTAGAAACAATAGTGTGAACGAGTGAGGAGCATTTTTTGAGGAATTTTGTACTTGATTACTCCAACAGCTTAAAAACAGGTTACCAATTACTGTAAATTAAAACATTCTTAAAATGTGACGCATATGCTACCATTCAAAAATTTGGGGTCGGTAAGATTTTTTAATGTTTTTGAAGTCTCTTTTGCTCACCAAGGTTGCATTTATTGGATAAAAAATAAAAATAAACTGTAATATTGTGAAATATTGTAACAATTTTAATGATCTGTTTTCTACTATTTTAATATATTTTAAAATGGTAATTTATTCCTGTGATGGCAAAGTTGATTTTTCAGCAGCCATTTCTCCAGTCTGATGTTGCTGCTCATATTTTTTGGAAACCATAATACATTATTTTTTCAAGACCTGATGAAAATAAAGTTTGAAAGAACAGCATTTATATTATTTTAAAATATTATTTATTATTTTTTCATAGCATTTTTTTTCCTTTTTATACATTTTTATTTTTTTACATTTTAAAAAATATTTTTATAACAATGTAAAAGTCTTTACTGCCACATTTGATAAATTTAATGCAATAAAAGTTTTGCTGAAGCGGTAATTTTTTTTTTTTTAACTAAAATAAAATTCATTAATTAATTAATAAAAAAAGTCCTTATGCCAAACATTTGAATGGTAGTATATTACATTACCCTTAACAGTTCCAAAATAAGCTAACTTCAGCATCTCATTCTCTCCTAACTTCTAATAATCTGAGCATTAATAAAAGCATCAATGTTTAAATATATACTGTATTTCACATGTTCCTTTTCAGAAAAAGAAGTGGTGCAAGTTTTAGCCTGTTAGCAGCAGTGCCTGTTGTTGAGAGAATGCACTCTGCCAGCACAGCACAGAGGTCACAGGGACAAAGATACTGGTTTGTCAAATTGATAAGTGACCAAGTTTTTGCAGCACATCAAATTTTCTTTTCACAATAAAAACAGATTCTCAACTTGGTTTAAATTCATGACATAACAAGAATAAAGTAAGAATGAAACTCGCCGCATGTGAATGCATCTCCTATCACTTCAGTGTCACACATCCACATCGCTGTCCAATGAATCCATTTCAGAGATCAATGTGGAACGCCTTTCATTGTTGCCTTTGGTAGGCAAAACAAAATAAATTTGCAATATTAGTGTTTTACTAGTTAACTAATTAGTTGCAGAACGAGCACTCATCTATTACTCATGCATTTCCCTAGTGTATATGCTTGTGTGATGCTCTGGGCCAGACCAGAGAATATAATTTATTTTGTACTTTGTGTGTTTGTGTGTGTGAGTGTGTCTGCCCACGCACACCCGCTTGTATGCAAATGCTTGGAACATGGAAAAGCCTACTCTCATCCGTACCTTCTGTCTTTCCATCTGTTTGATTTCTGATGTGTGTGTGTGTAACTATTTATCTTGGCCGTAAGTTTGTGTGTGTGTGTGTGTTGCAGCCAACATTAAGTATTTTACTCCTTTCAGTTGATTATATACAATTATAGGCATTCCAATCAAAGGTGTTAATCATTGATTATGTTTACCTTGATGTCTCGCTACTTCACAAACATTGCCTGAATGCATATTACCTCGATTTAAAATAATAGTTTGTTGTTGTTGTTATTACAGAGCCAAGTATATTACTTTTTTCAGTTTATTATATACAATTATAGATATTCCAACACACATCATGTTATTTATTGATTTTTGTTTGATAGCACACTTATAAATAAACATTACTGACATTTACAGAGAGATTACTAATTATTAATATTATTATTACTACTACTACAACTACTAATTTGTCATTGTTAGCACTACTTTTATTGTTTTCTTATGTGGATTAATCCATTCTGCTGTTTTATTCCGATCCCTAAGTCAATTTAGATAAAAACATCTACTAATTGAATATTTATATTCATATATTTATATGTCAGAATAAATAATAGTGAGCTTTACATATACAATACAATAGTGAGCTTTCTTTCTTTCTTTTTTTGTAATAAAAACTTTATTCAGATATGGAAAGCACATTGTATTGGGATATTGGCTGACATAGTGTGTTTTTGGCAAGCTGTACTGAGACTTTTTCTCACGCACTGCCCACACCATCTCCTCTTCCTTCTTTCCTCGCTTGCCCATCTGTACTGTGAAGAAGAGTCCGAAACATTCAGATTCAGCACACAGTTGGTTTAATCAGCTATTTCCCCACCTCAAGAGACTTGTGTGTGTGTGGCATCCTGTGCGATAGAGCGTAGAGTTGCACTCATACATCTCAGGCCTGATGTCCTGCTGCTTTCAGTTGAGAGGTACTGCACTGCCGACCACAGCACTGTTCAGACTCACACTATTGGTTTTACCTGCACAAGCAAAGGCTATAAGCTTCAGGAGAGTTGAGAAAAAAAACTACTTGTTTTTCAAAAACAAGAGATTTAAGAATAGTCCTATAATAGTTCTTCATATTCATCACAGCGATGCAGGATTTCTGTGTATGTCCATACCCCCCCCCACACACACATATTCTAAGCAAAGGCTTGTGTCCAACATGTAATGCCCAGTAATCCCAGTTCCATAGTGATTAGTGGCCAATTACCCATTTATACTCTGTCTTGTCTCTCTTGGAGGATTGAGAGCATTAGCTGATCATTTGGCTGCTGTTTCTGCTCTGGGTGGAGTCTGTAGACGAGGTAAAGGACAAGACTCTGGGTAGATGCCCAGAGTTTAATTATTCATAGAGGAGGAGAATGCAAATGATTAGGCTTCTTTCCAATTTAACAGACATCCACTGACACTGATGGGTCAATGACTTGACCCTCATTTTTTTGTCCTATCTATTAATTTGTTCAAAAATACAATAACAGTGCAATCATACATACTATGATACAACTATCCTGGTATCATTAGAATGGAAAAACATTTAGTTTTTTGTAAAGTACCTTAGAATAAGCATAATCTTTTATTATTACTTCTTAAAAATATTGCATTATATTATATTATATTAATGTTCTAACACATGCATATACATACATACATACATACATACACACACACACACACACACACACACACACACAATCCATCCTTTCATTCTCCAAATTGATTGCCACGGGGTCACAGATTTTTCATTTATTTTATTTTTATTTTATTTTATTTTTTTAATTTTTATTTTGCAAAATCAGTAGAGCTGTGTTGTTGAAATGTCATTGTATGTTTGTGCTTGACTGTCAGAAGGTGTGGTAGACGCATTTGCATGGGATGTTGTTGCTCACCAGGGTCTTTTTTTAATTTGCCTCACTAAAAGTTTTTCCCCACATTGCCAACTCTACAAATGTAAGTCTTATTGCCAGATCAGTTCCAAGCGGTCTCTGTGGTCCAGTTTGCATTCAGACTCATACTCTCTCTACTCACTCCTCATTGGCTCACTCACCCTCTCATTCCAGCACTTGGCAGATGTAGGTGTGAACACTGCCAGACAAAGCAGAGGCTGAACCTGTGGCTTCCTCGCTTAGAAGATTGTGTTTGACTCATCCATGCATGTCACCATAACCAGACAAGACAAACAGCCAACCTCCTGAACCACCTCGGCTGTTATCCTCCCAGCTCTGACTTTCCTTCCTTCTTTGTCTCTCTCAGTTTGATCACTCACTCATTACGTTGTAATCTTGAAGAGGCTCCTTTGTGCCATCCTTGCCTCATTGTGCTGGATCGATGTGTCACAAACGGCCTTATTATGTCTCCTCAGCCCCCATGTCATCAGCTGAATGAATCCCGAGTTAATGAACGTCCCTAGTCTTTAAGGTTAATTTATTTATGCTGTGTGTCTGCATGTGATCAGTGTGACATTGAGGGTTTGAGTTTAGTTTTAAATTGGCAAAGTCATTTCTTTGCTACCTGTCTGTCTGTCTTTCTATTGTTTGCTATTTTGCTTGTTCTCTCTTTCATTTTCTTTGTTGTTCTATCTTACTGTCTGTTGATTGCTTAACCAATTGTTCATTGTCATTTTCGTCTGTCTGTCGTACATTCTGTTGTTCTATCTACCTGTATCATTCTGTCTGTCATTTATTCAGTCTGTCTGCCTTTCACTTGATCATTTGTGGTTTGTCTGTTGTTTGACCGATTATTCATTCTCATTCTATATTTTGATTGTTCTTTTATTCTGTCATTATGTCTGTCTGTCATTAATTGAATGTCTGCCTTTCATGTGTTTGTTTGTTTGTTTGTTCTGTCTGTCCATTGTTTGTTCACTCTGTCATTGTCGGACGTTTGTTTGTTTGCTCTATCAGTCTATCGGTTGTTTGTTCCTTCTATCTGTCTACTGTTTGTTCACTTTTTCTCTTGTCTCTGTTGTTTTTTGTTTGTTCTCTTTGTCTAGCGTTCATTCTGTCTGTCTTTCTACCATTAGTTTGTTTGGTCTATCTGTTTATGCTTCTGTCAATCTGTATATCTGCTGTTCTGTCTGTTGTTTAGTCATTCTGTTTGCTTTTGTTGTCTCTCTGTCTGTGTTGTTTGTTTGCTCTGTCAGACTGACTTTTGTATGTTAGTTCTCTGTGACTGTCTAACGTTTGTTTGTTTGTTCTGTCTATTTGTCTACTGTTTGTTCTTACTGTCTGTCTCTGCTGTTTGTTGTGTTTAATTGTTTTTTGTTGTCTGTTCATTTTGTTTGATCTTTCTGTCTTGTCCTTTTTTTTATTTGTTTGGTCTGTTTTTCTGTCTTCCTATTTTTTAATGTATCTGTCTGTCCGTCATAGCTGTGTTGTGTCATAGCTGCATACAGCAGCTGTGTGAGAGTTTCTATTTGTTTATGTGCATAAAGAAACATGAGCTGAAGAGGGCTAGAAAAATTAACTCCGCATTGCTTGAGGAGCACAGTTAAACAGAATCTTGAAAGTACGCAATGGCAGCTTGGTTGTGTTTTTGGCACTGAGATGCCTGTATTGAGCAGAAACAGAAGGTGATACTGTGTTCTCCCTTCAGTGCACTTCCTAGCAAACCTGTCCCATGAGACATGTACTGTACAGCCCCCCAAATTCCCAAAGTCAGGACGTCCTCATTCATAATGGATACTCAGTGACTCTCTCTGCGCTGACTGGTGCCACTGAGGTTCAAGCCTCTGGCTGAAAGTTTGTCGCAGATCATTAACAGACATTAATAAAGTCCATGCCTTCGGCTAGATCAGAGAAGTGTTAGCACGGTTAGCAATGCACAGTTTGATGGCAGTAGCGATAGAGCAGCTTTTTAGCACCGTTTAGCCCTCACCATTTACTCCCGAGGGCAGCGACTTTCAATTTCATGTTCAGTTATGGCACATTAATAAAGGATAGCTACTCTGCCATATTTATTTTGCATGACTAAGCAGAGAAAGGATAATGATAATGAAAAAAACTAATGATAGACCAGAGAATGACTTGAGGGTGTGGAATAATTTTCGTAACATTATTTCACTTAGGACGTCTAACTAAAATACCCTTATTTGCAGACTTATTTCTACATATTTTGTATTTTATTATTTGAACATATTCTGCAGTGGTGTTTTGTTACTATAATTGTGAAATTATGTGATAAACCATTCTCTCTGTTGAAGTAGTTGTTCATACTTGTAAAAACAAATGTTATAAACATTCCTCTTTATTTCAGTCTTTAAAATATGAACCAGGTTGCCAGAATATAACAAAGATGGCTAGCTTTTATTCGTCACAAACTCATTTAAATAATCACCAAAAGCTTGACTAGAAATTGGGATCAGTGTAGTCCAAATTATGAACAAATGACGATTCTTTTTAATAAATCAAAAACAGGATTAGCAGCATATATTCTTACTATTTGTGCCATATTTATTATAGCCATTCATGTAGTTTGATTCATGAACAGTTGATTCTTTTTAATGAGTCATTCAAAAAGATTCAGAAACTCACAAATTAGCTCATTGGTTCACCTATATTCATAGAAGAACATTGATAATGATATCAGTATGGATTATCAAGTTCATCTGAATGTTTATAGTGTGAGATTATCTTTTTACAATGTAATATCCCCTTTTTATTCAAGGGAAGCAATTACTGAGAAACTTACCCCCCCCCGTTGCCTGCATAAGTTGAGTTGAGTTCAGTTCAATTCATGTTCAGTGTGGATCACTTTAATGGGGGGCTCTGATGTGCAATATGCTTGGTTCTATCTGTGTATCGCCCACTGGGTTTCCATTGTTGCACCACTGCACTCCAATTTCGCCTGTGAAACCCTAGATTTATGGCCAGGCTTTCTCATTATAGATAACTGATATCTGTAGCTTTGGGTGCTTGTGGAAAAAGGTCACAATCGTTTGAGCCAGTTCAACTCTTGTGTGAAACTGCAACCGTCTTATAAATTAGCAGGCTTTGTGCACCTCAGTTCTTTTGGAAACCCAAATAAAAACTTTTATTTCCTCCTCAAAAAGCATTTTCTACTTGAAGTTCTTGTGACCAACATGAGCAGATTTCTGAGTCTCAGATAAATACCTGACAATGACTTCAGCTAAGCAGGCTTTATGAGGCACAGCATATTCTTTGACAATTTATCTATTCACATTGCCCCAATGCCTTAGATGCCTTCTGTGTGGTTTTTGATGAGGACTATTTGATTTTCCAGAAGAGCTACAGCCTTTTGTTGTTCCACAGAGGGTGATTATTCAAAGACCGAAGCGACGCAGTTCCTCATGCATCCTAATGCGCACACACACACACACAACACCATTAGGTCTTATTAGTCGTGGACCACAGGACAGCAAATTATTAGAATCCGTGATGAATGAGTTGCAAAGGAGAGACAGTGTTATTTCAGTGAGCACTTTGGTCTGTATGGGGAGTGTATTCTCAAATGCCGGAGGAAGAAGAATGACAAGAAAACAACTGCAGTCATACACTGACCAACAGACTCAGAGCGGTGGATCTTTTAATTAAGGCTGGATCATGCTTATAGAAGACTCTTCATTAAAGGTTTAGCGTTTCTCTTTATGAAAGGCCTAGTACAAAGAAGCTACGGCAAAGAAAGACCAGCTCTAAAGCCTCTTACCTTTTGTTGCTAATTTACATGCCAGTGTACACATGGTCAAGTGGAGGCCTTTATACACATTTGGCCAAAGTTCTCTGGGATTCGTACCGTAATCCTGGAAAATATGTGGTGCCTTTTTGAGGTAGTTTGATTAAACCTAATCACCTCTAGCTGAATTTTGTTGTAAACGATACATTTCATTACCGTTTCATATTGAAGTAGTTCTATGCACCAACTAGGCAGATAAGTTTACTTGTTGGCCATCATCAGCTACTTTCAATGTGGGTAATAAGTATGTAAATACAGTTTCAATGTGCTTTAATGTCAAAAACCTCAATCAGTGAAAAGAAATTGAGCCTTTTTCATTCATAATTTTGCTAAAATAACAATTTTTCAGGATAGTCCAAAGGATAAAGGGATAGTTCATCCAAAAATGAAAATGATGATTTTCAGTTCAAGTCAGGTATATTTATATAGCACTTTATTCAATACAGATTGTTTTAAGCAGCTTCACATCAATAAACAGTAAAATAACAGTTAATGTTGAAGTCTACAACGTAGAAGCAGTTATGTTCAAAAACGTATGTTTTTAATAAGTAACAGACAAGAATGTCAGTGTGTGCATTTACAGTAGAACAAAACGTAAAAGTATCGTCAAGTTATGTTTACACAGGCTTTATTTTACTCATAAATTGAAAACCCCCATTATAAAACCCCATAGGAAAATCTCGAAGGAACCCGCGGCGAATTACTCTTCCGGGTTCTGATGTCATAGTTCCCCCACTCTATACAGCATCTCTTTAGAAGAAAATAGTGTCATTTATTCCGTTTGAATCATTTCAGTGTTGATTCAGTTCAGTTAAATAACCATGTCAATATTAAAAAGTTACTGTAATTATCAAGCTCAATTCGTTTCAAATTTTGTTCTTATCTGATAGTGTAAATGCAGCTAAATCACTAATATTATGGAATATAAATTTTCTTTTAAACTCCTGAATGACGTTCTAAACCTGTCTGACTCTCGTTTGGTTCTAAACATCATTGTATGCCATTGAGTTTCATTATTGTATGGACTAAAAAACTCCAAGACATTTTTCAAAATATATTCTTGTAGTGTTGCACAGAATATAGAAATTCATACAGATTTGGAATGACATGAGGACTTAAATTTTTGGTTGAACTATCCCTGATTATTATATTTACAGTATTTGAGCTTAGCAAATATTTCTCTCCCAGTTTGTAAATTATAAACAAATGTCTTGGTCAAAATTAGGGATGCAGTTAATCGTTATCGGTCAATAAGAGACGAGACCGATGTATTGTGTGTATACAATTGTTAAGCCCCACGAAAGCACAAAAGCATCACCATAAAGTCAAAGTCCAAGTGTTCTGAAGCCGTTTCATCTTTAATGTGATAATGTTACAGAGTCGTTAAATTCAAGTTCAGGTAAACTCTTCTCTCTGCTGCGGCTGTCTGTCATCCTCAGTTCAGCGTTCAAACTGCGTGTTGCGTTCGGTTAAGACAGTCAAAACAATGAAACTCTCTTCAAGAGCGCTGAGATTTAAAACCGTTAAAAGAAAAGGCTCAATAAACTATCGCGCACTACGCATCAATCTCTCTTTCCTCTGTGCTTTGAACAACTCCGTGCTGCTTCATATTCTGTTGTGCCGTTCTCTAAATTATAATACTTTTGCGCAATGAAATATTATTTATAGCGTTTCTTGTACTGTCCTATCAAGGCTATTAATAATCTAATGTATAGCACAGTAATGGAGGCAGGCTCCTCTATCATATGTTGCTGCCTTTGGAAATGTCTTTTAATTTTGTAGTTTATATTTATAAATAAATACATTTACTTGTTTTCATTAATGTATTTTACAACAATGTCCCAGATTTAGTCCTTCATTTCACTTTTATTTGGTTATTTCACTCACTCATGATTTTTCTAGAATGCTAAATTATCCACTAACCTAGTTTATAATATTATTTTTGTCACCTGTTTAAAAATCTGATATCTATCTCGTTTCCATTTACACTTGGGGATATAAATCCGATCTTCAATTCCCGCGCTGTATATAAATTTAACGAAGTTCACGTTCAAAAGCGCTGCATTTTATTAATTATCAGCTCATTTCCAGATCAAAGACCGCAATTGGCATCAGCACTCTTATACTTTTACGTCTGCGTCTTTCTTTCAGGCGGCAGTTTGCGCGTCTGCGATGGCGGTGAGGCTTGTTGCATTAGCGCAGTCATATCTGACTAAAATGTCATATAGCCTATAACACGGTCTCACACGGGGAGGAGTAAAATTCACATATGTGGTTTCAACAACCAGATGCATTTACACATGTCCAGTTCGTCCCCAGACACTTTATATTACTCCAGATGTAAACAGGCCTAGTAGATTGTGTTTAACACACAAAAGAGTGACACAGAAGTATAGAAACTGGCTAGGATCGGATCGGATCGGAATCGGCGATACTCAGAATTTTCTGGATCGGATCGGATCGGATCTGAAAAAATGGTATCGTTGGCACCAGTCAGGCTCAGCTGTCCGCTGGTCAGGCAGGCATGGGCCTGTCAAACTGGCCAGCCAGGGGGGTGGCAGGAGTTGGCAGTAATCCGGCTGGCTGAGGACTCTGTATTTGAGGGGTAAATTATAAACAAATGTCTTGGTCAAAATGTAAATCTCTGTCTGGCTAGAGTTTGGTAGAGCAGTCTGGTTTAAAAAGAATGTAGAGGTATGTGCCTTTGATTGGGTTGGCAATTTGTGTGCTAAGCAGCTTGTTGCATGTGGCAGTCTGTCAGCTTCCTATGTGCCTCCCAAGCTTCCTTGTGACCTCAGCATCTCTCTTTCCATGGTGTTGCTTCTGTCAAGATTGTATGAGATATGTGGGGGTGTTTAGTGGTGGATGGAGAAGGGAAGGTTTTGTGGGATGAGTAGACAGCCATTACGGCTTGTGGGGCTCACAGAAACAGGCTGGAGTGACATTTGTCTCACTGTGGAAATGTCATTACATGGGACTTCACCAGCTGTCTCACTGTTAGACCCCCCCCCAACCAACTGACAGCCAACTGCAGCTGGCATACCGGCACTGCCAGTAAGACAGTAGCTGCGACCTCTATTTCTCTCTTTTTGTGTTCATTTTGCTCAGATTTGTGTGTGTGTGTTTTTTTGTTTATGTGCTTGTGTTAGGGCTGGGCGATATATCGAACGCAATGATCATGCGCATCTCGTCAGTAAAGCCGGTTCCGTGATTAACGGTAAATCTCTATCACCTGCTTTCAAATGGAACGGCATTTAATACACAGAGCCGTAGATCACTGACAAGCTACGCAATATCGCGTTCATTATCGCAGATGAATCGCCTTCGATAATGAACGCGATATTGTGAATGCGATATATCACCCAGCCCTAGCTTGTGTGTGTGATTTTGTTTTTGCTTTTTTTGTCTTTGCTTTTGCTTTGTTGCAGATAACTGATTAATTGCTGATTGTTTTATCCTTTGTTTTTGTTTGCCTTGCTTTTCATGCGTTTTGTTTTGTTTTGTTTTTGGCCTAATTTTTAGTTTGCTTTTGGTTCGCTTTTGCTTTGTTGCCAATAAATGATTAATGGCTGATTGTTTTACCCTTTGTTTTTGTTTGCCTTGCTTTTCATGCATTTTGTTTTGTTTTGTTTTGGGCTTAGTTGTTAGTTCGCTTTTGCTTTGTTGCCAATAACTAATAAATGGCTGATTGTTTGATCTAAATAAATGAAAAATAAAACATTACAAACTAAAATCAGTAGTTGTTAAATAAAAAAACAGACATTACATTTTTAAATATTAAATAATTATTGTTTTCCAAATGTAAATATATCCAGTATCCTGATATAGCCTATATCCAATGCCCTATACGAAAAAAAAAGTAATAACAGTAGTTGATCTTATGCCTGATTTTTCCATTTGTTTCTCTTACTATTGTGTTTAATGGATTAAATCAAGAATTATCTATGTGTTTATCTGTTTTTGTGACCACTGCCTGTGTTATAATGTGCTCCATCACTAGTGGCAACCCACTGACTCTATGCCAACCTGCATAAGCAGGAAAAAGCTTTCCTAGGTGAGGGGTCTCAGCAGAGCTGGTTTGGTAGAGCCAGCACTGTGAGTTTCAACTTAAAAATATATCCATAAAGCCCAGAACTAACTGGACATCCAGCTAGTGAGAGAACACGTTCCAAAGGAGACATGATAGGTACAGCAACCTTCTCTCAGCGTTGGCCACCTTAACTGGCAGCTCAGGATCTGTAATGATCTCATCTACAAGCCCTGAATGGATCCATAATGAAAGCTATGCAGATTCTGAAGATATGAGGGAAATACAAAGCAGGTCAAATTAAGTGTCAAACCCCTATTCCTTCTCTTTCCGCTCCAATTATGGAAGCACAGCCTGCCGTAATGAGTTATCGCCTATGAAATGAGGGAAAAGGGAAGGTGGGGAGGGTTGAGGTGGTGAAGTGTGAATGAACAGTGTTGTTGAGACCCCCCTCCGCTCTGTCATATTTGCTTGTGTTAGATATCTCAAGCGGACCATAGACCAAAAGGAAAGGCTAAATGTCGACACGTGACAGATGTTTGTCTGTCGCTCCAGTTCACCAGACAGCTTGTGTAGATAATGCTGGTTTCCCTGATCTGATCTGATTGCTTACTGCCTGGCTGCATTGGCCAATCCTTTTTGCCTTACTTTTCCTTGGCCCACAGGTCCTGGAACCCATCTTCAAGATGTGATCTCCTTAGCTGTCTTAGCTGAGTCCAATACGCCAGCTTTGCCCTTCTGATCCGTGCTCAGGCACATGTTAAACAGGCTTTCCAATCCGTGGAGTGCATCCTTAATTATTGTTGATCTGGATGTTGTTGGAAGCAGACAACCTGAGCCAGATTCCACAGCCACATAATTAACTCAAGAGCCGCAAAACACCACAGGTTGGTCTTTAATTGAAATGTGAGAAGTTTCTTTTATAAGGAGTTACAGTAGATGTTTATTTTACAATTCACCTTTTCGTCTGTCCTTAAGGTCACTCGTCGTCATGTTTAATGATCTCTGCTTCATCAGGGGCATATGGGCTGAACAGCTTTTTGGGTTTATCATAATTAGATGAGGGATAATTTATCAAGGGGAATGCTTTATCTTTAGAGAGTGAGATTAGTTGTGTAGAGACTTTTACCTTACCATTTTACCTTAAAGGTGCTGTATGTAGGATTGACACCCAGCGGTTGAACTAGGTATTACAGTCCAAATTCAAAATATTGGAGACATTTTTTTTTCACCAGCCCCTCCTCCTCAGACTTGACGTACACACAGGTTGCCAGATTAATGACACCAACAGGAACGAGCGCACATGACGACATGAAATACGCTGTGTTTGCCGCCAACTGGCAACCCGGGGTGCCGAAATACAATTGGGTAAACTGACAGTGGGTGGGTTTCACAAACCATAACAAACACAGACATTCCGGGCCGGAACGCACATTTTCAAAGGAGAATAACTGACTGTATCATTGTTTTTCAGATTACAAGTATGTTAACTTAGCATGTTTCTTAAATATCTGCAAGCATATTATGGTATTTTTATGCTTTAGCAGAGTCAAAATCCTACATACAGCACATGCTTGACCACCATGGAGTAAGCAACTAGGGGATTGGGAATATTTGAGATGGAGGATCATCCATTATTGAGGCATTTGAGAGCTTGAGTATTAGTTTCACAGGTTACTCATGTTTGTAGAATGGATTGTAAGTGTAGTGTAGTCATAGTTTGTCAGAGAAGTGATAGTCATTGTTTTTATGTGCGTGTATTCTACAGACAGATTAATGCAACATGCTATATTTAAAAGTATTTTCTAAAAAGTAGTTCCCAAAAAAACCAAGAGACACAATTCTACAAATGGGAGCAGAAAGGAAGTTAAAAGTAAATAACTTTCTATTCATCAAAGAATCCTAAAAAATTTTTTTATAACGGTTTCCACAAGAAAGCATTAAGCAGCACAAGTTTTTTTGACAATAATAATAATAATAATAATAATAACAATAATAATAATATTTCAGCTTTGCAGAAATAATTACAAATTTAAAATATATTAAAATAGAAGTTATTTTATTTTAATTTGTAATTTCATAATATTAATGTATTTTTATCACCAAATGAATGCCGCTTTGGTGAGCATAGGAGACTTTCTAAAACATAAAAAAAATTAAATATATATATATATATATATATTAATTAATATAAAATAAAAATAAATTATACCCACACCAAACTTTTAAAATTTTGTTTAAACTATTGTGTACATTTACATTGAGTGGGAAGTTTCTGGCAGGGGACAAGATCGGAGTAGTGAAATTATGGCAAAATTAACTTTACAGCACTCTAAAATAGAAAAAAAAGTAATTAAAGCGGCACAAGCTATTATGATCTCATTTTTTCCCTTTAAAATCATCCTAGGGGACAGAAAAATGGAACCATTTGTGTGTGTCTTTCCTATTGAGAGAAGAGAAATGCAGAAATGAAGTGAAATAGTAATCAAAGAGTCCGTGACACACATGTCTCTGCTGTTGTAATCTCTGCCTCACATTGAATGAGGTGACTGTAGAACATTATTTCTATCTCTACATTATATTGAAGGATTAGTTTACAAAGTTAGGTGAGCTTGATCTGCTTACCAGCATAATGTAATCGCACAAACATTTCATTTTTTACGTCATCAAATCTATCCAGATGGTATTTCTATTCCAGTTTCTGTGGTGCAAATTATGCAAGAGATGTGTAGTTTGTGCTGCTTTCTACAGGACAATACAACATTTTAACCTAATAATAATAATAATAAAAAAATAATAAAAACAGAATTTATTTTCCTCACTAAAATATACAGTGTCCTCCACTAATATTGGCACCCTTGGTAAATATGACCAAAGGCGGCTGTGAAAATAAATCTGCATCGTTTATCCTTTTTATCTTTCATTCAAAAAATTCTCAAAATTCCAACCTATCATTGAAGTAAAACAATTGAAAGTGGGGAGAAAATCTCATTGTGAAATAAATGCTTTCACTATTTCATGTTGGCCACAATTATTGCCACCCAATTATCGCAGCGTCCTTTTCCCAGGGTAACAGCTCTGAGTTTTCTCCTATAATGCCTGAAGAGTTTGGAGAACACCTGATAAGAGATCAGAGACCATTTTCTTCATACAGAATCTCTCCAGATCCTTCAGATTCACAGCTCCATGACGGTGCTTCTTCTCTTCAGTTCACCTCACTCATTTTCTGTAGGGTTCAGGTCAGAGGACAGAGACAGCCATGGTAAAATATTCATTTTGTGCTCAGTGACCCATTTTTGTGTTTATTTTGATGTTTGTTTTGGATTGTTGTCCTGGTGGAAGATCCAAACACGGCCCATTATAAGATTTCTAACGGAGTCAGTCACTTGTTGATTTTTTATCTGTTGATATTTGATAGAATCCATGATGCCATGCATCTGAACAAGATGTTCAGGACCTCCAGCAGAAAAACAGGCCCACAACATTAAAGATCCAGCAGTATATTTAATCGTGGTCATGGGGTACTTTTTTATCCCTGTTTGTACTAAACTCATCTGGTGGGTTTGCTGCCAAAAAGCTTTTTTTTCAGTTTCATCTGACCATAGAAGCCAGTGCCATTTGAAGTTCCAGTCGTGTCTGACAACTGAATTTGCTGGAGTTTGTTTTTGGATGAGTGAGGAGAATTTTTCTTGAAACCCTCCCGAACAACATGTGGTGATGTAGGGGATGTTTGATATATTTTTTTTAGGTTTCTGACCCCAAGACTCAACTAATCTCTACAATTCTCCAGCTGTGATCCTTGGAGAGTCTTTGGCCACTCAAACTCTCCTCCTCACCGTGCATTAGGACGATATAGACACACGTCCTCTTTCAGGCAGATTTTTAACATCTTTAGTTGATTGGAACCTCTTAATTATTACCCTGATGGTGGAAATGGGGATTTTCAATGTTTTAACTCTTTTCTTACAGCCACTTTCTATGTTGTGATGCTCAACAATCTTGTTCTTCACATCAGAAATATATTTTTTTGTTTTTTCTCATTGTGATGGATGATTAAGGGAATTTGGCCTTTGTGTTCCTCATATTTATAATCCTGTGGAACAGAAAGTCATGGCTGGAAAATTTCATGGTCCTAGTCACCCTGGTGTGCTAAAAAATGTAAATATGAATGGGAATATACTTCAGAGATATTTTACTCATAAGAATTTCTAAGGGTGCCAATAATTGTGGCCAACATTCATTGGAGAAAAACATTTATTTCATTAGATTTTCTCCCCACTTTCAATTGTTTTACTTCAATGATATGGTTGGAATTTTGTGAATTTTTTGAGTGAAAGATCAAAAGGATAAACAATGCAGATTCATTTTCACAGCCGCCTTTGCTCATATTTATCAAGGGTGCCAATATTAGTGGAGGGCACTGTATATGTATATGTGTTGCACTGAACCCAGTATATGCCTTTAACCTTGACAAATTGAGACAGACCATAAAGTCCATAAACAATGCAGTGGCTGTATTCTTTATACCTTCCCCTAAGACAAATAACAACTGCAGGCGACATAAATGTGAACGAGCAGTGTGATTCAGTGGATAGTCTTTGCTGTCAGTCTCAAGGGAGACTGAATCCTCTGAGCAACCTGTCAACAGCAATGGGTTGTGCGAAGTTGCAGTTTCTCAGGAACAACTCTTTCTTAAAGAGATTGAATTAAAAGAGAGAAATTTAAAGAGAAATATTCCTGATGATTGTAAGGGAGTGATTTGAATCTGTTTTGAATGACTGTAGTTATGTGTTAAGGGCTGTCTCTCTCATTTGTCGTTGTTTGTATCGGCAGCAGAAACTAAACCATCCTGAACTTTCACATGTCTGGTTTTTGAGACAGCTGGGGACAGTGTGGCTGTCTGGGAACTCAAGAAATCTCTGTGTATTTTTAACTGAAGTTGCATAATCTAGTAATATTTGCTTGTAGAGATATAATGCTGCGCAAGCCTGCTGATTGCAGAATCGCTGTTGTTCTCTAATACTCTGATGACACTCTGGTTTTTGCTTGGCTAGCAAGGGCTTTTGTTTGTCAGTGTCATAGTGTTTTTTTATTTATTTTATATATATTTTTTTGGTAAATGGCCTCGAGAGGTTGATGAGGGGTTTGTGTATTCTGTTTGGAGAATTTTTTTTTTTTTTTAGTTGGAGTGGTGAGTATGAGGTTGGCTCTGTGAAGTTCTGTCAAATGGGCTTCACAGACAGCAGTGTGCTTCCTCTGAGCCTCCCCCTATCAGATGTTTGTCGTCTCTAAGGTTCCCAGACTACAGCGATGAAAGTTTGCTTTTAAGTTGGCTGCTGTGTGTGTGTAAGTGGTTTACTGAATAAGAAAGAAAAAGAATGAGAGATGGATGGATGTATAGATATATTATATTAAATTGTATTATATTATATCTCTAGACATATTTATCAATTATTAACAGTATTTGCTGAGAAAATCATGGCTTTTTTATTTGACTTTGTATTACATGTTTATTTAGTATTGATAATTATTGCTGAGATTTTCTGTGTGATTTCCAATTTCTATGCACTCTGATTATTATAGGACAGCTGACATCCAAAGCAGTGTACATTATCATATATTTAGCAACTAAATATACACATTTATATAGTATACATATAATATACCTAGAAGTTAGGGGTGTGCGATAGGATGATTTTTGATCGTGGATGATAAAAATGTCTCCACAATCTGCTTTTGGAGAAATATTGTAGTATCATGCAACGGCGCACATTCTATCAGCTGCAGTTCTGGCGCCGCAGTATCAATATACTGTACAACGCAGCATACATTTACATCAGTGTTAACTCAGCGGTAGAGTTACTCTCACGGGACTCTGCACTTATTCGCAATCATAAAAGTACATTCTTTTCATGTGCTTTAAAGCCTTGCCGGTTAAACATTTCATTCACGTGCTGTTCTGACGTGCGCTTTTTCTGAGCATGTACAGTACACCCCGAAGCGTGCGCACTAAAAAAACCTGTTAAACAGCGCTTGAACACTGAACTAAGTTATCTTTAGCACTAATACTGTCAAAACACACAAGGTTTATGTATAGACTGGGTTATGTCTAAAATGAAAGTAAACAGCTGAGAGAAAACGGATGCGTGCTTGTATATTAGATGCGTGCAGGTCTTAAAGGGACAGTAATAAACATGCTGCCGACTGTCATTAAAGGGATAGTTCACCATAAAATTTAATTTGTCATTATTTACTCACTCACATGTTGTCCCAAACCTGTATTAATTTATTTTTTGCGCTGAACACAAAAGAAGATATTTTGAAGAATGTGGATAACCAAACAGTTGCTGGTGCACAAGGAATTTGATAATAGGAAAAAACTGTGGACCAGCAACTGTTTGGCTTTTCCACGTTCTTCAAAATAGCATTTATGTTCAGCAGACGAAAGAAACTCATTCAGGTTTAAAGCAACTTTTGAGTAAGTAAATGATGGTATAAAAATAAAACACTGTTTTTATATTTGGGTAAATTATTCCTTTAATGTTAATAAAACACCAAAACACAGAGAAAAATCACTCACTTGACTAAAAACGTTAATACAGTTGCTTTAATAGGAATCAGTCTATATTCAATTCAATTCAAGTTTATTTGTATAGCGCCTTTTACGATACAATCGTTGCAAAGCAGCTTTACAGGAAATTAAGTTTCTACAATATATTTATATATTATAATATATGTAGTCTATATAGTGTTTTATTCTTATTTGTTCACTCAATTACTTGAATGCTCCTACTAAATACACCTTTTGTACCTAAAAATAAAACACTGTTTGTTTTATTTGTATATTATGTGTAGTTGTAATGTGTATCAGTTCTCATTTTTTAATTACCAATAAAAAATATTTTTTTGGCCTAAATATCCACCATTCTTTTTTATATGTTTGTTACCTTGAAAGGCTTTGTCTTTATAATAGGTAAAATAAATAAAATTGTGATATGATATTTTTGCCATATCGCCCACCCCTACTAGCAGTCCTATGGATATACTGTAATCCTTGTGTTAAAGCATGAGCAAATAAATGAGCAAATAAATGAAATCCACTACTGCCATTGTGGCTTATTATGACTTTTATGTCTTTCTTTAATAAAAGCAGAATCAGATAGTTTTCTGTGACACTCCGGGAACTGGGCTTGCCAGCTCAAACAATGATACATTTCTGTATGACTAAAATTTAAATGGAGATGGTTCACTGGAAAAATGCCTGCTGTTGGGATCTTCAGTTTGAATGTTAAGTCCAGACTCAGGTCAGGCTTCATATTCACATTTTGTGAACTCTCAGTGATCCTTCATGAAATCAGTCATGACTTTGGTGCACAATTATTTATCTTTGAACCGCTACATAATTGTGGGAGTTGCATCATCAAGATGTATGTGTAATATTTGGGTAATTTTACAACAGAGAAAATGTGTATGAAAAATGTGTAAAAAGCTGACAGAATTAATGTAATTGGACAGAAAAATAATTTATTAATTTGGACTTAGAGGAATTTTCTTGATGGGATGTTGTCAGGGATGGCATATCTGTCTGTCTACATCATCAAGTGGTATGTGTTATACAGCACATTTTGCATAGAAGCAGTAGTTAAACTCTGACTGTTTAAAACTTTATTGACATGTATTATTGCTGACAGAATTGCAGTCCTACATGGAAGGTGTAATGAGGAAATGATTATGTATAGCTAGTAGTAACAATTTCAGAATTGGCACCCAGTATCGCAAGATCAGTTTCCCTTATATTATTGCTTATTTTAAATTGCTTTTTAGCAAGCAACACAAATGCATTTTTGTATTATGTCTAAGTGCCACAAGAGATATTGCATATATTTCAAGAGTAACATTGTCTGGGGCATTCCATAATTAATATCACAGTTATTACTGGCTGAGAAGCTGCAGGCCTAAGGATACAAATTCTAAACTTCCAATGAAATGAAAATACAAGCGCCACCTAATCACTGTCTTTCTTTCTGACTGACACAAATTCAACACTTGCAATTGCCTTTGCACATTTCTCTGTACAACTTTAAAAAGCCGTGACAGCTTCTATGGATCCTTGCTGGATTATATTTTTCTATTTCATGTCTGTCAGAAAGAAGAATATGACTTATTACCAATTCTATTTTCACTCTTTTCCCTCTCTGCTCCAATCATTTGCACGTTTTCCCTCTTACTTTACTACAGATAAGCAGCATTAAAGGAATAGTTCTCCCAAAAATGAAAATTTGCTGAAAATGTACTCACCCTCAGCTAATCTAAGATGTAGATGGCTTTGTTTCTTCATCAGAAGAGACATTATATGTATATGCATTACATCACTTGCTCACCTATTGATCCTCTGCACTGAATGGGTGCCGTCAGAATGAGAGTTCAAACAGCTGATAAAAAATCACAATAATCCAAAAGTAATCCATATGACTCGAGTCGATTAATTAACATATATTTAAGTGTAAACAAATCCATCAAGTCATTTTAATTTTAAACGGTCGCTTCTGACCAAAATACCAGTCCATAATAACGCTTCCTCCAATGGAAAAAGTTCATCCCCTGTTGTCTTCTCTCACATCAGAATCCACAGACATAACTGTTTGGGACTGTTTTCTTCTGTAAACAATGCTTGATCTTTGCATATTTCTCTCCTGATTCAGAAGAGACAACTTTTTCTCTGAGGAAAGCAGTATTATAGGTACAGGTACTTTAGCTACAAGCAATTATGTCCTGATGGATTTGTTTATTACAAGCATGTATCTTTTCACTTTACAAGACGTTAATGGACTGGAGTAAGTGGGTTACTTGTGGATAATTGTGATGTTTTTGTCAGCTGTTTGAACTCTGATTTTGATGGCACCCATTCACTGCATATGATCCATTGGAGAGCAAGTGATGTAATGCTAAATTTCTCCTAACCTAATTTTTTTTCAATTTAAGGTAAACTGTTGTTTTAAGATAGCATATGAATCAGTCACTGTCGAAACATAGGATTTGGAGCTGGGACTAACCTGGAATTTTTGACCTTTCTAACTTTCTATGCTGTCAGACCTCCTTGTCTGACGGGCTTTTCAGTGCTGTCAGACTTGGATAAACAAGACGACTGTCCTTTGCCAGAAGGCCCCTGGGCTTGCACAGTACAAAGATCAGTCTGGGCTGAACAGCCTGGCTGGGCCACTCGGCACCCTGCAATTGTGTTTGCAGTCCTGACATGGCACATGTGGCCGGGCAGGAGACATGCTGCTAGCCAGGAGCGTGAGGAGGCCAGCAGGAGCAAGTGCCAGGCTTGTGGTGAGCTCACAGCCCTCTATGAAGCTGTGACGCAAGTAAGTCTCAACAAGTCTTAGAAAATTTCAAATCTGTAGACGCTGTCCGCTGTAGACTTGTAGACTAAAGTGCACAATGCTTCTTGAGCATGTTGGAATAAACATAATAAACTATTGTGATTGTGAAGAAAGTTGCAGAATTCTCATATGTTTGAGCAGGATAATGGGTGGAATCTTTTTCCCATCCATATCATTTGTGTCATGTGCAGTGGCTTTATCCTTCATCAAATCCTTGCCATCTTTCCTGCTACTTGCAATCAGCACCACATGACTCTGACTGCATTTAAAGGGTCCCATTAGTTTCCACCAGACCACCAACCATGTGCTCCTGAAATCTGTGTCCTCAAAGAGGAGCTCAGTCATTGTTGCTTGGTTACTTTGGCTTAACTACTGGATCCAGCCTGGTTTAAATAAATTACCCACTATTCATACATCAGAGGTGGGGGGATTAACACCCTACTGGAATACAGGAGCTTAGTTTGGCATAGCAATCCTCAAATATGGACAATCAGAGAGACTCATGGGTGCAGATTAATGTTATCTTGAACCCAGATGGAAAATATCTTCTGATGTTGTCTACAATATCTAGAAAATCTAGGGCTGAAACGATTAGGATATTATCGACAACGTCGACAATGAAAAATTGTCGACTAATATTTTTGTTGTTGAATAGTCGTTTGATCTCATTTGACCTAATGTAAGGGCCTGTAATATCGCGGTTTGACCAGCGTGCATGGTGTTGTAGCCCAATACTGTAATCCAGCTCTCCCGGATGCAATTCAAGAGAAGATGACATACAGGGCGCTTTGGAGTGTAAACACAGTTGAACGAGACACTTCTGAGAGCGGCTTTTAGATGAATATATAAATATGTGCTGTGCGATTTCCTCTCAATAGCAAAATAAACACAACAAAAATGACAGCAATTGGAAAACAGCAGTTAAGAAAGCATCTGATCTGTTTGCATTTGTTTGCATTTGCACCAGCTCTGCAATCAGCACTCCAGTCACGTTACGCTTATTTATATACCGCTAGGGCTGGGTGATATAGCTAAAAAGTGTATAATGTTATAATGTTTTATTTTGTTTTAACAGTCAAACACAGAACATCTCCTTTCTTCAGCATGTGTTTGTGTATTCTGTCTGCTTGTCACACATGAGCACCTATATTGTGCGCTATATCGAACGTTTTTTGTATCGTTATCAATGAAGGTGTACCATTGATAAATACCAATACCGTTTTATTGCGCTGGCCTATATAGCGCTTTATACAATAGACTGATTTGAAACAAGCAGCTTTACAGTATTAAACATGAAAAAACTGTCTTTGTTACTTTCTGTTAGATTTACATCTTGATTTTCTGTTATTAAGCAGCTCTCCAGTGAGCTAGCTAATGATAAAATATTTTTATTAATGAATGCATAAATGATAATATTATATTATTATAATAGTATAACAATTGTAATTGTACAATAGTAATATACGCTGACATTTTCAAAAGCTGAAGTGATTGCCTTGTTTTATTTCTTAGTTACAATATGCGTAACTCAAAATTTTTACTAATTCTAAAAGCTGAATAGAACAAAGCCTATGGATTAATCGATGAAATAATCAAGGATTAGTCGAATAATCATTCTAATAATCATTAGATTAATGGATTATCATTTGCTACAATGAGCTCTTATAAGATCAACTAAATGCTGGATTTTCAAAAGTATGCAAAATATTTAAAGTTCGCAGCATAGACTCTTTAAAATACTTCAAAAAGTTTAACACACCGGTCTGTTATTGTGGGGACATTTCCATGCCCCTAAAAATGATGCGGCGCATAACGAAACGTGATTGGTTGATTTAACTGTCAGTCATATGGCCTCTTGGGCGGTGCATGGCCATTCAATGTGGCTAAGGTTCCCAGACCTTCTGCTGTCAGTCTGAAGGTCTGTCTACGCGAGACTACTCTATATAAAACTGACTATATATAAGTCTAGACTGTTATCTAGAATATCTGTTTATTGTTCTTTATATCCTATCTATCTGTCCTTTTATGTACAGTATAATTGTATCTATTATTTTGTATATCATTCTATATTTTATACCTCTGTCGTTGTCTTTGTTGTTATACATATCATTCTTTCCTGTTGTTTTCTCCAATTAATTTTCTTTTGTTAATAGATGTAAGTTAATTGCGATCTGTCTACCTTTCAAGCGAAACAAGGTGTTTGTAATGCTTCATCTTTAATTTAGAACATGCAGTGCTCCATTTATGACATTAGTCTCTCTGCGTTGTTGCCAGAGATGTCCACCTGCTGAGTACCACGGGAGATGAAAGGAGACGGATGGGCACGTGAATAGACTTCATTCCACCGGTGTCTCGTTTTTGGCAGTGCCAAGATTTGTGCACAGATTGTTGTTCTCCACCTACCCTCCCCCACCAATGTAATCAGTGAGCAAATGGTAGACACCAGGAAGCCCACTCTTGTCGGGCATGCCTCGCCCACCTTTGCCACAAATATGGAGAGAAAAATAAAATGTGTGCACAAGCAATTTGTTATTGGATGGAGACACTCGATAACATCTTGCCTGTTCGTTTCCTCCTGCCTCCCATAGCTGCAATATGGCACTTATTGTGTGCTCTTTACATTCACTGAATAACTCCGGGTGTTATCATGCATGTGATGCTCATCTGCTAAATGAATAAACGTAAATTTGTGTTGAGGCACTATTGTCAGAGGCCAAAAATTCATAAGAACTTTCTGCAGATGAGTGGCACAGTTTTTGTTCAGCAAGGCAGTATGCATAATATCCTCATTAAAAAAAGAGAGAAATTAATTACTTTAGAGTGCTTTTGCTATGCGTCTTAATGAGGTGATTAAATGGCTGCACACACCCACCATTTTTTTCTTCAAAATGCATTTCAGTGTTGAAAATGCCCCAGATATTTAATATCTATCTATCTCTCTCTCTCTCTCTATCTATATATATATATATTTTTTTTTTTTTAGCTATTTCTGTTTTTGATGTTGATTTGATTTTTGGGAACATTATTTTTCAGATTGAGAATTTATTGCAGATAATTAAGAATTTTAGACATAAGTGGATACTGTTTTTTCTCTCTCTTATGTTTACTAAGCCTGCGTTCATTTGATCAAAAATACAGTAAAAACTGTAATATTGTCAAACATTATTACAATTTAAAATAACAGTTTTCTATTTGATTTTTTTTTCTGTAAAGGTGCATTTTAAGCAGCCAGAAATCATTCTAATATGATGAATTGGTGCTCAAAAACTTTTATTTTTATTATCAATGTTGAAAACTAGTTTTTGCTGCTTAATATTTTAAGCATGTATTTATGAAAACCGTGATATACTACCATTCAAACGTTTGGGGTAAATATGATTTTTAAAAGTAAATTTATTCAGCATAGATGCATTAAATTGGTCAAATGTGACAGTAAAGACATTTATAATATTACAAAATATATATTTATAAATGCTGTTCATTAAACTTTCTGTTCATCAAAGAATGCTGAAGTCTGTTTTGCCATCACAGGAATAAATTACACTTAAAACATATTTTAATTTATTGGTTACTGTAACGATCAAGTAAATGCAGCCTTTGTGACCATAATAAAAACATAAAAAATTGTAATAATTCCAAACTTTTGGGTAGCAGTACATTATATATTATTTTATACTACGGGGCCGGCAAATGCTTGAATCTGATTGGCTGACAAGCGTTCTAAGGTGTGCAATTATTTTCAGGGAAACGCATGGAAAACGTAGTTACAGGCAGGTCTTGACTGCATTATGAAGTGTCTATATCACTTCACCAAAACAATATCTATATCACTTCACCAAAACAGCAAAATAACCAAAACCCACAACAAGACTGGCCAAACAAATAAATACAGTAAATAATAGGATAAAAACAACAGATTGTTTCCATCTTTTTGCCACAAAATTACATTTATTATGAACGGAAAGCATATGCTCTATTAAAAATTAATGCACACACAAGAGTTGGTGATGCGGCCACAACGCGAAGCATTTTTTTCAAAATAATTTTTTATTATTTTTCTACTAATTCAACAGCCCGTCGTCAGTTATTCTTTACATAATTAATAATACGCAAGTTCTTATTAAGATGATTTTATTAAGGTTTTTTTTTATTAACGGAAGGAAAAGCAAAAAATACTGTGCCCATGAAAAGGAATAGAAATGGTAAATAGAATGTAATGAGAATAGGGATGCAACGATTACAGATTTTGCTTGTACGATTATTGTCTGAGGAATAATCACGGTTTTACGATTATGACGATTATTATGCATTTATTCATTTCCAACATTACTAATGTAAAAATAAGAACACACTTTAGATGTTAAATTGTTATTTATTGCTGGCTTTTGAATCAGAAATGACACAGAAACAACAATAACACACAAAATAATAATAAACAAAAACACAAACAAAAGTCCATCTCTCATTAGAATTAAAAAACGTGACCGCTGCTCTGTAAACATCCATTCATTTCTCTTTTGAAAATAAGAAATGGAAATAGATCACAAAATTATTTAATGTTTTCAGTTTGTACATTCTTTACATTTCTTTTGGACCTGGGGTAGAGAATTTGGTGAAAAAAAAAAATCTTGTTATTTTTTTACTTATGAATAATACTACAACAGGGATAGTAAATAACAAAGTTAATGAAGTATTATTAATATACGACTTAGGGTTGTCAGTCACGGTACCAAAATTTCAGTATTTGGTACCAATACCAGTGAAAATCCACGGTTCTCGGTACCAATTTCGGTACCAAAGCAAAAATATGCTAATTAAAAAACACATTTTTATTAATAAAGTTAAACAAAAATAAACTGCACAAAAACCAATGCCATTCTTTATGCTTATTTCAAATTATTTCAACATCAACAAATCATTTTTCCACAATTAATAAGTATGAAAAAAAGTAAGCAAGTTCCACCCAAATGTTTGTCATATTTCTGCTTCTGCTGAAAAACTGTAAACTGTCTGATTTAGGGTTTGCTGGTGCTTCATGATCTTCCTGCAGCTGTAAAAGGAAAATATAATATAAGTAAAGCAGTGGACTGAGTCTGACCAAATACCAAATAAAGACTCCAGGTGATTACATAATTTTAAGACAAGTGTATATCAAATGGAAACTGTAGTATTAAAAACATTTTACATGACATCAAAAAACAATAGTTATATATTGCAATTCTTCTTAGGGTTAATTTCAAAATTTACAAATACATAAAATCAATAAATCAAAGTTCAATCTTTTAAAATTATTTAATGCACAATGAACAAACATGAATGATCAAGTGTTTGTATTAAATAACATTCACAAACATTAATTAATGTTGTAAAAATATATTGTTCACTCACTGTAAGTTGATGTTAGATAATAACATGAAGTCATTGTAAAGTCTATACAGGAGATAACATTTGACTGTTCTTTCATTTAATACAAACTGTGTACATATTTAATTTGAAAGGGCTTTTAAACCTGCTAGTTATCCAGCCAAGAATAACAACAACTAGCAACTAACTAGCAAAAAAAAAAAAACAGGCCAGAACTGTTTTCTGACGGACTGATATAACAAACACTGTTAACTGTTTGTACATTCTCCAACACGCATATTTTAGATTCACAATTAATTTAAAAGCCTCTGGTGTGTAACAATAGTAAATACCATCATGTCCTCCTGTTATTTTACCCTAATAAAAGTTATAGGCACATTAAGTAGTTAATAAAGAAACTTCATTCTAATGCTCATTATATTAGCGTTAACCGCGCTTATGCTAAGGATTAACTCCGCTATAACAGCAATGTTTATTTTATCCATTCAAATCATAACAGGAAACCATTAATAAAGTAGTTTGAACGTCTCAGATGCTCTGTGTTAAACTTATGACCGTGAAGTCCACTGACCGAAGACCGACTTGGTAAATCAACACACCACCACAAATGGCTTTCTGTAAATACATTTTATATGATTTTATGCCTGGAACACAGGGGTAGGCGGCATACAGTTCAAGTGATGATGTAATATTTAATCTCGAGCAATGCTATCCACGTTGAGTAATAATGTACAGCTAGCCATTATCCCTTATGTTGCAGCAGTTTTTTTACCTCCATCTAAAAATTTAGCATTCTCTGGTGGACGCAGTTTGTGTATTAGCACTATTTAGGCACTACGGGACCTGAGAAAAGCGCGGTTGCGGAGCCCCATGAGAATAATGCTCCTTGCTTCTCACTTTTAACTAGCTGCTGTTTTATTTTTACTTATTCTGCTACTGGGAGTTTTATATTTACGCTGTAAGTTTTACTGACTAATGTAGTTAGGAAGCATCCTTGATGTATTCCTATTTTAAGAGGAAACAATAGTGTTGCAGCACAAATGGACTGAATAACCTGTTTGCTTTTTGATGCAGACGTTTAAGTCTCTTTCGAAACCTCTTTATTCTGACTTTGCCTTAGCTAAAACTCGCTTTGAAAAACCCAGACATTAAGTAGAGTGCCTTTTTTGTCTGGTTCCTTAAAGGCTCTCAAAGTAATCCCAAAATAAGATGTATGAGTGTTTTAAAGCAGTTTTTGGAGCCATATTGATCGACATCCTACAAAATGGACTGGAAGGAACAACTGTGTCTGCAGAAGTCCAGCTCTCCTGATCTCCGCTGAGCGTCGGGGTTTACGCGGCCTTGCTTCGGGAGAAATGCTCCAGATCAATAAGCCATTAGCACCCAAATGAGCAGACCTGGGAAGCTTGAGCCCAGTGTAGTGTGACCTTAGCCCCCGGTGTCATTTGTTAACGTTCTTATCTCCCCGCCTTTTGACGTCCACCTGGACAACCTGCATGCGTCGCAAAAGCCGAACCGCTTCCCGGGATGCATCATTGCCTCAGGCTTTGCAAACACGGCAGTGAGTCGTGAAATGAGATTTTGGCACTATCATTCTGACTGCTCGGCCTAAAAAAACTGTATCTTTCCCTAGTGTCTTCACTCACCATTTCTAACAATCAGAGGGACAGATCAATGAGGTAGAGCCGGGAGTGGCGTAAAGCACCGATACAGGAGAGAAATGATGCAATTAAAACGCGCCTCTGAAGGCACGAAACGGGCGATGATTTAACTAAGTTACGCAAAGAGCGATTAGCTCAGCTAAACTGTGTTTACATACGTTTGCAGCGAAGCCTTTGATCTGTAAAGTGCTCTGAAGTAGAACAACCCATAAGAATGAATGAATTTTTACCCTGTGGAAATCGCTCTTGGGGTGGTCTGGGTCAATTGAACTTCCTTTGATTTGACAGTGCAGACGGATCTTTATATGAGATAGCAGGGTCGTTTTTAGTCCTTGAGCACTGATTATGCCTTTGTAAACTGAATATAAAGGATAGTACTTTAATAGGTCTGGAATTGATTCTTTTGTTAATGATTTAAATGAATTAATAATTCTTTTTGATTCCATCATTACAATGAGCAAGTTGTTTAGAAGCTATTTTAATCTGCATATTAAAATATTCAGCTTAGTAACTGGAGCTATGAACTATATCAAAGGCATGCTTCGTCTATATACATGAATTATGTAATAAAGCACAACATTTTAGTTTGTGGCTAAAATTGTGATGACCAAATGACCATGCTGTTTGATTTGAAATGTGACTGAAATCATTTGAAAAATATTCCCAGAAAAAGATAAAGAATTTTTTTTTCTTTCTTGCTTTTTTTTTTAAACATTGAATGATATGATACATAGCTGGGCATCGCCATAGGCCATGTTTGACTTCAAAGACCCAGCTGCCTCTTTTGAAAAGTCCTGCTGATATGTGACTGGAAGCGTAGATTTGAGTGCTCTTGATCAAAGCACCATGTTTCATCAGAAAGCCCCCCAAAAATATGATTTACATTTTTACATTTACAATACATTTAGTCAAGCAATTGTTGTTATTCACGTTTTTGTGTCCATGTAATTGTCAGACAGCACTGGATACCATGTATTTATCTTTGGATTGGACTCATGTTTCGTGGTCCGTTAGAAAAGATTTGTGTGTTTACAACTGTTACCTGTATTTCCCATTGGACATTTCACTACTTTAGGTCTTGGTTCAGCCATGTAGCTCTTTCCTTCCCACTGTTTGTCCTTGCCTTGCTGCCACAGTAAATCAGTATCATGTATTTAGAGGGCACCAGTGAGAGAGCAGTGTCCCGCTGTTTTTGTGGGGCTTAGATCCAGGTTGCCGGATCTGCCACCCTGCTGCTTGTCTCACCCAGCTGCCCCTTCACTGCTCTCATCCCCAGAACGATGATAATGAGACTCATGGAGATAACACCGCATAATCACACTCAGATTCTGGCAAAATTATGTTCTTGCATATTTATGTTTTTAAAGGGTTACGGCTAAACTGCTATTAACATAGAAGAACAACATGTTGTGGATAATCTGCATGTTTAAATATGCTTGACACGTAGCAGCTTTTTGAGGCGGTCTACTGACCCATATTAAATTTGCTTTTCATGCTGAAAATTTTTGCACTTGTGTCCAGGGGTAAAATTAATTACTTTTGTACATTTCCATTGCATTTCAATAAATATTAAGGTGATAGTTAATCAAGAGATAAAAATACTGTCATCATTATTTACTTTAAAAATCCTCATGCTGTTGTTTTGTCCGTCAGAATACAAAAAGATAATTTTTAGAGTCTCCTTGTAAATATTCTTCCAAATAGCAGCAATTCATTATGACCATGTCTATATCCAAAAAATATTACCTATACAATTGTACACAATACATTAATAATATACTTTTTTTTTGACTATTGTCTTTATCGCAGTTATGTTTTTTGCCGCTTTATAGGCCTTGAACTGTTAAATACACACACTTGAATGTGTCAAAATGTCGGTATTTGCAAGTGTCTTTGTAAACAGTAATTTAGGACTTAAGTGAAAGCAAACAGCTGAGAAAGAAAACACATGTGTAACAGTATATTGGATCCGGGCAGCTCTTAAAGTGACAGCAGTCTAAAATATCTGCTGTCTGTCATTCATGTTAATCCAACAACAAAAGAGAGAAAAACTTGTATAAAAACATGCAGTGTTTTTATACATTTGATTACTTTATTCAGTGTATGTAGCATTTCTTATTTATTTGTTCTACTGTAGTTTTTTTTTTTGCCCTATTGCTTGTAATTAGTTTATTTTTCTTATTTAATCACTGACTGTTTACTTGTCTTCAGTAAGCTCTTTTTTTTAATTAAGGCTCGTATTAGTTTTTTGTGATATTTGACACTAGTGATAATCAAAAATACCTTATTTAAAGCGAAATAACTATATTGTGATTATATATCGTTACTGTGAAATAAAATGTCTTATTCCGTAATATAAGGTTTTGGTCATATCGCCCACCCCTAGTTTAGAGTATATAAATCTAAACGTACAGAAATGTGTGTAAACATTACATAATGTGTAAGTGTAAATGTGTGTAGTTTACATACAGTGTAGTTTATGAAATCAGGCTTATGTGTCAAGGTCAGATTTATTGTGTGAGAAACAGACAAAGTCTGTAAGGTTTAAAAGAACGATTTGTGCTCAGATTGATTTAGTTCTGGAATTCTCGCTGTCTCGATCCAGCTACAGTGTATTTGAAGTTAATAACTGTAGGGAAATATATATGTGACCCTGGACCACAAAACCAGTCTTAAGTAGCACAGGTTTTTTTGTAGCAATAGCCAAAAATACATTGTATGGATTTTTATTTTATGCCTAAAATCATTAGGAAATTAAGTAAAGATCATGTTCCATGAAGATATTTTGTAAATTTCCTACCATAAATATATCAAAACTTATTTTTTGATTACTAATATGCATTGCTAAGGACTTCATGTAGACAACTTTAAAGGCAATTTTCTCAATATTTTGTCTTATTTTTTTTCGACTTTTATGCCTAAAATCATCATGTTCATGATATTTTGTAAATTTCCTACCATAAATATATCAAAACTTAATTTTTGATTACTAATATGCATTGCTAAGGACTTCAGACAACTTTAAAGGCCACACCCTCAGATTCCAGTATTCCAGTATTTCGGCCAAAAATTGTCCTATCCTAACAAACCATACATCGATGGAAAGCTTATTTATTCAGCTTTCAGATGATGTATAAATCTCAATTTTGAAAAATTTACCCTTACGACTGGTTTTGTGGTCCAGGGTCACATATCAGCTCACACAGCTATCACATTGATTCAGAAGACTTGAAATAGAGCCAAAATACCTGTTTCATAATATTGTTATGGTACCTTATTTTCTCACATGGTCAATATAAACCGCTTGTTCATAGAAAAGAACTGCACTTTTGTGCTCGGCCCAAAAAAATAAAATAAGTCGTCGTCAAACTGTTTTAGAACATCATGAGTGTGAGTAAATAATGACATGAATTCTCCTCTTTGGCTAAACTATTTCTGAACATGTTAAATCATTTAACATCAAAAACAAGTTCCTTGACTCCATGATCATTTCTCCATCTATTCTCTTTGAAAGTTAGTTCTCTTCTTACCTGGCAAGTGTGAATTAGTCCATATGGACCAGTCCATAGAGGAACCCATCCTAGCCTGAAGGAGAGCTCGCTAATGAGAGAAGAGATTGGCAAACCGTCAATAAATATTAATACCACTGTGAACAAGCTGTGCGCATCATCAAACACTGACTCCAAAGACCAAAACCGGACTGGCATGAATTATACAATAGAAACACCTGAGTTTTTCAAGAATAACATCTTCAAACGCATCCCCCTTGGGCTATTGTCTCTTTCATATGGGAGATGCTTTGAGGGTGAACGTATATTCTTTGGTCCATGTTTACTTTTGACAATAGCTAAAGAAGTTCAAAGAACTCTTGTTTTCAGCACTGTTTTAAACTGTAATTGTTAGAGCGAAGACCTTTAGATCAGAATTTGTAGGTTATAGTATGTAAATAGTCAAGTTTTCACAGAAAGTTCAGCTCAACAAACTCATCTAAGCACTTGATGTGATCTTGACAATGACATTGGGAAGATGCCCTTGTGTAGCTTGAGGAGATTCAGCGACTTTGATATCTGTTGGGTGAATTTGGGGTGAAAACGATGAAAGTCAGCGCTGCTTGGCAAAGGAAATATTGTATCCTCGGGCGACCGGCAGTCTGCTTCTTTGTCCCTCAGGTCACTGGTGCTCCACTGGTATTCCCCGAGAAAAAACGCTTTCTCTAAACCCAGCCACCCCCATCTGGCTCCTGCAATCTGCGTCTACAATAATCTCCAAGTGCTTGTGTGGATGAATTTGCTAGAAGCCTTTCGTCTCAGTTTGTTGTCATCTTGACATTCGCATAGCATTGTTATAATAAGCTTTACATTCAGGGTTATTGCATAGAGATGTTTCGGTGATGACAATCTACAAGGAAGGGAGAGTTCCCTTGGGGAATGGGAAGCCAATCACTGCTTGGTTTCTCCTCAGGAGACACACGTTTGTTGCATATAAGATACATTTCACAGGCTTATTGAGAGATAATGAGACAATCTGTCTTGTGGTACAAGGGAAACCCTTTTTTACTGGCCTTACCACCTTATCTATGAGTGAGGACTGCATTGTCATTAATACCTTTCCAAAGTGCATAAGTGCCCACCGTCAGTGTGTAAACTCTGTGGAAATATTAGTTTTTTGTGTTGTGCAGGCATCTTACAAATCTAGCAATGGAAGCTGTATAAACATTATTTAACAGTTTGGAATTGGTAAGGTTTGTCCTTTTTTCTTGTTTTATTTTGTGTTTTTGAAAAATCTTTTGTGTTCACCCAGGCTACATTTATTTGATCTGGAAAAAACAGTCATGTTGTGAATTTTTTTATTTTCTTTTCTTTTTGTTTTGATGGCAAGGCTGAATGTTCAGGTACATGATCCTTCAGAAATCATTCTAATATGCTGGTTTAGAAACTGCTATGAATTTTTTCAAGATTCTTTGATAAATAGTAGGGGTGGGAATCACCAGAGTCCCCACGATACGATATTATCACGATACTTGTCACGATACAATATTATTGCGATTTTAAATATATTGCGATTATTCTGCGATTTATATTGCAATGTATTACCTTTTTCCAACTTCAAATGATGTCCCTAAAGGAAAACTTTGGCAACATGTTTTAATTAAAAAAGAAACATTTCTCAGTTTGTTTATCTCACTTAAATTTTATTGCTGCAGTGCAAAATGGGATTGTCAAGCAGACAAACTGACATGAACTTTTCATGAAAACCAGTCATAAATGTATGCACTTGGCAAACTCAACTATTTGTATTACAGTCTAGTCTAGTCCACCTTAATTAAATGTAAACAGGTATGCACTGCTGTGCTACTACAGGTATTTTGAACAATGCAACTTGAACTTGTACAAAAAAGTTGTGCAGACCCTTCAGCAATTGGGGCATTTGAAAGTAAATTACTGTTGAATTAAAAAATAAATAAAACATACATAGTCATACATTGAAATAAAAATGTTCCATTTAAATTAAACATAACATGTACATGACATGTATATGTATTAAAGTGTTGTGCTACAACGGGTATACTATGCACTGCCGTCTACGTCTATCTCTGAATGGTGGCGTGTGAGATGAGCCCTCAAGTTTGTGGTTTTCGAGTATTTTACTTTCATATGACACTCTTTGCGAATCCCATATGTACAGGGGTGCACATACGTTTTTTTTAGCCTGGTTCTCATAAGAGTACCTGGAGATTTGGTTTGGTCCTCACACTACACATAGTGTGACCCATTAAATATAACTAAAAAAATTAATTAATAGTGATAATAATATCATTGGACTTTATTTATTTAGTTTTTTTTTTTTAAAATAAAATAATAATAAAAAAAACTATAAAGTGTAGTAATACTATTGTTTTAAAATAAAAAGGGAGTATTAAATAAAAATAAAATTATTTTATAGTAAACTTAAAAATAAAATGATAATATTTACTTTTTTTGTGAATTTTCATCATTTTAAAACAAAAATTAGCAGCTTTTATTTTGGCGGGTTGCCGGCAAGTAAGCGCTTCCGGCTGAAGACATGAAGACACTGAAGAGCGTCAGTGATTGAAATATCACGTTTTTGCAATGTGCTTTGAAAACGGCAGCGAATAGCCTAGAATTATGCTTTCAGTTCGAATAGAAATCTTATACAGATCTTGTAATTGATTTTATAATTCTACTAAATAGTATAATAAAAGATCGATACTTGGCGTCCGTGCATTGATACAGTATTGCCGCAGAAAATATTGCTATACTATGCTGTATCGATTTTTTTTTTCCCCCACCCCTAATAAATAGTAAGTTCAAAAGAACATTTAATTGACATAGTAATCTTTTGTAACATCATAAATTTCTTTAAATAAATATCACTTACTTTTGATTAATCGGTCTATCCTTTCTAAATAAAAGTGCTAATTTCTTAAAATAAACTTTCTGACCCCAAATTTTTGAATGTGAGTTCAGTTTTTTTTTTTTTCATATTCATATTTCATATTCATATTTAAAATGTATTTGGTAATTTTTATTTTATTTATTTTTTTAGTTTGCATAAGTCATGAAGTTTATGCTAATATTAACATGTTAAGTTTGCATTTGTAAGATTAAAAACAACACTTTTTAATAAATAAATAAATTTGGTGTATTACAATATATATTTAATATCTAATATAATTTATTATTTTTGAATTTATCAAATTTTGTGCTGGTACAGTGATGATATCAGATGGTTAAACTGCATACCATGGTACTGAATAATTACCATGGTATTCACATGCCACTGCAAAGTGTTTCAAAATATTTTAGTACTGGAATAAAATAATTAGTTAAATAAAGTAAAGATTTTACAGCCCTCATGTAGCTATGCTTGTTGCTGTATCTCTGATATTTTTATTGAAGCGTAAATAACAGTTATTTTTATGGTGGAGTTAAGATAGGAACTCAGAGGTAAAATAATGGCATATACTATGGTACATGCTGCACTACTCTGCTGTTGGCTTTGCCCGTGTACTCATCACCACAGACACTGAGAGCAGACACTGAGCGCTGAATAGGGTTATTGCCTTTAGCACATTGGTGGAATTACCCATAGCCTGAGTAATGATGCGACGGGCACAGTGAATGCCATGCCAAAAACAAGAGAGGGAGGGAAGGCTGTTAGTTAAGTGAAGGGGAGGTCTTTATGGAGTGTGGGTTTGGTATTTAGACACTGGGAAGCATTAATCTTAGTTTTCGAGCCTATAGTTGTCACCTCTTTCCTTAAAGGGGCCAAAGGAGTCTTACACAATGGTCCCTTGCACAATGTGACAGTGTTTCAATGGGGTGAGCAAGTTCAGAATTGAGCCATGGTTAGTTAATGGAAGGGTTTACTTTTATCCAGCACGCTAAATTCCTGTTCAAGTGTTTCAGTTCATTTATTATGTCTGTTCACTTTCTCCTCTTTGCCATCTTCCTAAAACACCATCTGAGTTTTTTGTATCTGGCTTCTATTTTCTTACTTTACTGCTCTTCTGCTTAAGTTTTTCTCAACTTTTTACTGATATTCCTACTTAAGTTTAATATTTAATGTAGTGTTTTTTATTTTAAATATGATTAATTTAATTAAGTACATTTAATTCTTGCTTCCTTTGAATTGGATACGACTAGAAGTAGTTTACAAATCACAGAGTAGTACAAGTACAGTTCTTTCAATAACTGACTTTGAGTTCATTCATTGAAGGATTTCTCAGACTGATTCAGACCAAAAACATGTGAGTTCTTGAGTCATTTGAATAATTCAAATAACCAGCTCAAAAGAATAATTTGTTCATTTCAGACAGCAAATTCACATAATCAAATATGATTTTCTTTCTTTCTATTGACTTTGTAGATGTAGCAGTCTTGTCAGCTTCTCTTAAGTCTTTAGGTTATCATTCACAGATTTATAACTTGGAAATACCACATATTTCTATCTGTAGAAACTCACCACAATGAGGTTTCAGATGAGGATTGCAAGCAATTCTGTTTTACTCTTCAAGACTCGCAGGCTTAACGGATCAAGGTTAAATTCTCTAAGCACAGAAATTCTTTGTTCAGTGGCAACATTGTTCAGTGTCCAGTATGAAAGGCTGTTTCCACCACTAAAAAAAAAAAAAAGGTAATTGCGACTTTTTATCTCACAATTCTGAAAAAAAAAAAATCTTGCAATTGCGAGTTTGCATCGTACATTTTTCCCACAATTGCGTGATACAGGGGCAGTCGTGGCCTAATGGATAGCGAGTCGGACTTGTAATCGGAAGGTTGTGGGTTCGAATCTCAGGTCCGGCAGGGATTGTTGGTGGGGGGAGTATCCTCCTTCAATACCACGACTGAGGTGTCCTTGAGCAAGGCACCGAACCCCCAACTACTCCCCGGGCGCTGTAACATGGCTGCCCACTGCTCCGGGTGTGTGTTCACTTAGGATGGGTTAAATGCAGAGAATACATTTCACTACTGGTTATATACTCTCTATGTAATTGTGTATGTGACAAATAAAAATAATCTTAAATCTTAATCTTAACAAACTCGGAATTCTGACTTTATAACTAACAACTGCGTGTTTATATCTCGTAATTCTGACTTTATAACTCGCAATTGCGAGTATCTCACAATTCTGAGAAAAAAAATGTGATGTGAATTCCCAATTGCAAGGAAAAAGTTGAAATTGTGAGAGTCACAATTAACCTTTTTTTGTTTTGTTTTTTTCAGGGGTGAAAACAGGCTTCCATAGTCCAGTGCACAGAATTACATTTTTTTATTTAATATTTTTTTTTAAATATTGAACATTGGTCACCACTGATTCAAAATTTCTCTGTAGTAGAAACTGCAACAATTTCGTGACATTGATTTAGACAAGCCACAAAATTCAATTGAACTTGTCTTATTTAAAATGGTTCTATTGCTGGTTAGTTAAAACATTTTTGCCTCTTCTTTAACTCTTATTTTAAAATAATGTTTAAAATTTTTTAATTCAAGTATATTTGTTTTAATTTTCACACCTATTGTATTTGATAATAATAATAATAATAATTATTCATTAATTTATAATATATATTAGTGTTTTTTCTCTACTTTTTGGGGTGGTAATCCTATGCATAAACTGCGCCTGATTATTGTCTCCTTTCATCCTTTTCATCTTCCATTTCTCCCCACTTTCCCCTCTCCTTCATAACTGACCCTTTCCCTCTCTCCTCTCTGCGTAACAGGCGTGATCCTCTTAGCCACGCACTGGCATAATGTTCACTCTTAAAGCGAATTATCTCCAGAGAGCTTTGGGATTACAGTCTTTCATTAAATCAAAATTCCATTTCTATTCTGCTTTCTCACCCCCTCCTCTACACTTCCTCCATACGGATCAGAGTAATACAATTAAGATCCATAAGTTTCAGCCCCAAATAAGGGGCTAGAATGGAAGTAATTGTTCCACACCTCCCTAAGGGAGGGAAAGCCGTCTGCTCTTTGTTCCAAATAGGACATTGGGGGAATGTCAATGCACCAGACCCCTCGCCGTCCTCCAGTCAGCCCTTTATGCCTGGCTGCATTTGGGAAGGAAGAGAGTGGCCACTTAAGGCGGCCACCTGTTATTACTGCAATAGGCTGAGAGTTTAACTGCAGTGCACGTTAAATTTCTTTAAGTGAATCTTGATATTTGTTCATTGGGAGCCAACTGGATATTAGTGAATAGGTTCAAAACCTTTAGTTGTTGTTTGTTAGAAATGCAGGCCTTGTTGCTATCCATTTAGTTGTCACAATGAGTTCCCCCGACTGTGATAGCAGCATGAGGCTAGTGCATACAGGAGCTCAAAGAACATAGCACACATTTGAGCTATTAGACAGCAGAGGTTTGTGTAATTGAAAAGAAATTAGGCTACTGTGAAGCCCTGTTCATGAGACGGAGCGAGAAAGACAAAGACAGAGATGTGGAGGCCCTCAAAGCACCTGCCTCTTTTGCATTGTAGCTCATTTTAAGGTCAGCAGAAACATGCCCCGGCTCTCTATTTTCACTGAGAAAAAGAGTGATGAATCATAATAGCTTTAATCTTATACCATTGTAACTAAAGATGTCCAGACTGAATGTTTTTTTCCCTATAATAACTTAATTTGCATTGTATGAGTGTTTCTTGAACTGTCTGAGAGTCTAAAAAGAAAGCATTTCATGTTTAATGCAAATATGCATTTGGCTGATCAATATGTAGCAGTCATATAAGTCTGTTTTTGATATTGCCATGATATTGCTTAACTTTCTAGAAACCATCCATCCTCTGTAATAATAGTAATGAGGCCCTTATCACTGCAAAAATATAGAAGCAAAAGTGCACAAGATATTAATATTGCATAAGATTTAGTCTTGTTTTCAGAGAATGAATATTGAATACTGTATAACAATTTTTTTAGGTTTATGCTTAAAGCAAGAGTATTAGCATTCGGGTTATTAAAAAAAATCTACTTAATTCAAGATAAATTCTCTGAAAACAAGGCTTAATACAAGTTTTCCTGGAAAATAAAGAAATAATTTAGTTAATCAGTATTAGTCTTATGTTTTTATTTGGCATAAGATAACAAATACATACATAACTATCATTATTTGGAACAGCTCTTTTGGAATGATTCAGTGAACTTATTTGTTATGAAAATGTCTTTATCTCACTCTCCCTCTTGTTCAGTCTAATGTTCATCTCAAAGATAATAGCTCTGTGTATCATTTCCTTCTATTATCCATATAACTAATTTTTCAGAGCAGGTAAAATAGCTTTCAGACCACTTTTTTAATGTGTTCTTATATGCATTTGTTGCACTTTTTACAGTATCAATGATTTTTAAAGAGTTTTCGCTTATCAAATCAGCGTTTTCTAGTGCACATTATCCAACAGTTAAGGAAAATAAAATTTGTGATACAACGGCTGAACATTTAGCAAATGTGCTGTTAACAATCCTTGCTCCACAATCCTTGTTCTTATTCACAGAGTGTTGGAGCCAAGCACAGACACACTGTGTTCCCATCTAGAGGCTGGGACCGCGGCCCAGACTGACAGCATTGTTCAAGAGGGGTCTGCTTGTCTCTGCTGTCTAATTTTCTCTCCTCTTCCCTTTAATTTTCTCCTTTCTTCTGTGGAGCTACTCTGTTCCTCTTAATTTCCCTTTTTGGTACCTGTTGTTATCGCTCAGTGGGACAGCACTAACTGCTCTGAGTATTTACCTCCAAAAATGAGGTTTAAGGAGATTTAGGCACATCTTTTTGCATGCATTCAATTCACTCTGATCAAATATAAAAGGAATTAGCTTTCGTAAGCATACCTCTAAAGATCTTAAAGGTTTAAAGACAAAATGCAATGCTAAGCGCTGATTTTATGAAGCAGTGGTACACATTCATATCATATAAGTAGCAGGTTTGTTTTTCGCTCCCACTTCTGTACTAACCTTGCTCTGCAGGGCCCACAGAGGGGAAACAGCATTAGCTCAAAGGAATACTAATGACACCAATATATGCTTTAAGAATTCCACATGGAACAATGAGAACTGTTATGCTGAATGTTGACGCTGCTGCATGTGTTGACTGGGATGCTGCAGGGCATAGATTAGTAGGAAGCTATTAGCGGCTTTTAGAACGTCGCAGTGCTGAATTTACAGTGTTAAATATTCCTTGTCAACCTTAAATATAATTAATGGCCAAATATTGAGTACATTTATGTGTACAACTAAATATTGAGAGTCAAAAATCAGCTCATGAAACAACACCTGTTTATGATATTTGTCACTTTAACAGCATTTCCAACTTACAGATATATTCCCTTAGGGAAAACAAATCTCTCAAACGACAGCTTCTTCATGACAATAACAGATCAATATATATCTTTAAATTATCTTCCATTTATGCAAAAACTATTTACAAAAGAAATGGAATGTGGATGCAATATTTATAAATAAGCATAAAACATAGGTTCTATAAAAAACAAAAAAACAACATTTGATTCAATTGGAGTTATATACTCAATCCATTTGGACCAAAAGTCAACAAATATATATTTTTGGTAATTCACACAAAATGTAAGTAATGCCAATCCAATCCTGTATTTGTGGCAGATTAGGTTTATATACCAGCATCAAGTAATAGCTTTTTTACTTGGAAGCAAGAATTATTCTATACATATATTTGATTTTCCTTTCCCAGGAAACCATTGACATCTTGCCCATGTAAAGTACCTCAAAACTGAAATCAACTGAATTGTTTCAAATCTTTTCTAATACATTATGTATATCATTCCAAAAACTTCTGATATTAGGACATCCCCAAAATATGTGAAAATGATTAGCATCCTGTGAGCCACAACGTCTCCAATGGAAACAGTGATATGTTTTTAAGGATTCTTTGATGAATAGTAGGTTCAAACGAGCAGCATTTGAAGTATAATCTTTTGTAACATTATAAAACCCTTTAATGTGTCCTTGCTTAATAAAAGTATGAATTTCTTGAATGGTAAGTGTTCCTGTGTTGGTTGCATCAAGGTGTGTAGGTGGGAAATGGAAACCTTTTAGATAAAAGCTTAAAAATATATCTGTTTAGGTCTTTTATCTAATCAGAAAATTTATATCTGTAGCCTGCAGGAAGTCTGTTGGCCTTAACTGCGATAGACCATGTGCATTCAGCGGGTTATTGGATTGCGGCAACGTCTGGCCTCTGTAAAGCCGTCTCAACAGAGTTGTGAGGCCTAGACAGTTGAAATATTAAAGATGGCTCACCAGCCAGGGGCAGCCATTGATCAGAGAGGTTCCCTCCCGTTGCTGGACACCTTTGATAGATCCTCAGTCCAATTGGGCAGGACTCACGCTGGTCCACAACATCAAAACACTCTCAGACTCGCTGCCAGAAGATCAAAAGCCTGTGGGTTTGCGGATGCGCATTAATAAGGCTTTACGTTATACGTGTGCTCATTCGCATGTGCGCACGAATGTCAGTGCCCTTTGGATTGCTTTGAAGTAATTGTGTTTATAGCGCTGAGAAAGTGTGAGATCACTAAGCAAACTTATTTTGCCCTCATTCACTGGTGCTCAGCCGTGAAAACTCTCCGCACAATTCTGAAGTCTATGAAGAGATGTCTTTTGTTCCTGTCAAACCCCAGCCTCCACCCTCACCCCACCGCTGGGCTGCGTCCTGCTCCCTGCTCCCGTCATGTCAAAAGGGTTTCCCGCAGCTCACGCTTTCATAGCTCCCTACAGAATAAAACAGGGCAGAACACGTCTCCCTCTGTTTCCTCAGAAAACCGCACACATGGGCCTTTAGAACTTGGGCCCATCAGGAGTTCTCTCACACCGCTGCAGACCAGCACCATGTTTACCCCCATGTCAGTCGCCGTGAAACCAAATGAAGGAGAAGTCAGTGGGTATAGGGAGGTGGGTGACATTGTGACAACCGCTGCGGTCGGGCAGGGATTCATTTATATTCTAATGGGGGGGTAGCCCTGGATACGCTTAGGTGACTGGAAAACATTCAACGAGAGGAAGTGAGCGGACTTGGATTTGGTGGGTGCGCTTGTATAACGACGCGGATTGAAATCGCTCTCACAATTGAAGGTAACTCTCGGTTGTCCCCGCGGATTGAAAAAAAGGGGCTGGACTTTTCAAAAAGCAAACATGTATATTTCCCATGGACTTTCTAAGTCTTTGCTTTGTAGTCTGGAATGAATTTGCTCACAGGCTCAATGGAAAGCGATAATGTGCTCTGTGTGAGACTTGCAACAACAGGAAACACTCCAGACCTCACATATGCTGAGAGATCCACTCCTCTAGCATGCATGTAATAGATCAGAGCGGTTGGCTATTCACTACACATCAAAAAGGGGCTGATGGGATTGCTCTGCTGAAAATAATAGAGTATTAAATTGAAACGTGAGGTTCACTAGCTCCTAATTCCAGACGATTGCAGTTTTCCCTCAGAGAGCCCTTTTCTTCTTTAATAATTGATAAAGATTAAAGTCCTTTTGAATAGTTTAACAATAGATTTACATATTGTTATGTGTTGAATCTTATCAATATTTTACTAAATTAGTGAAGTGGGTTAGTATTTTTTTTTTTTAAATCATAAACCTATTAAAGCAATCCTTGTGGGTTTAAAGTGCCATTATTTGCCTGTGTATCTAAACATAAGATCTGTGCTGATTAAAACATGAAAACTGATGAAATTGCAGTCAGAATTATGTAAATATATAAATTATATAGATATCATATTATAATAATGAATAAAGATTAAAGTCATTTTGAATAGTTTAACAATAGATTTACATATTATGTCATGTGTTCAAGCTTATCAATATTTTACTAAATTAGTGTAGTACAATATGGGTTTAGTATTTTTTTTTTAAATCTATTAAAACAATCCCTGGGGATTTAATGTGCATCATTTGACATATATTTTATATAAATTATATAGATATTATATTATAAATATACTACCATTTAATGATTGTAATAATATACTGTTCATATTGCTATAAATATTAAATAATAAATAGTGTTAGAGTTGTTCATACTTTGTAAATAAAACAAACATTATTAAAATACATGTTACAAGAAAATACTATTTCAGTCTTGCTACTTCAGAATTTCATATTTAATTCAATGGTACTTGCCGTCTCTTTGTAATTGTTTTTTTTACAATTTCTAATTGAAAATTGTTTCTTTACCAAAATTATTTCAGTGAAAACAGTTGTGATATTTATTATTATTGTTGTGATTTTAAGTACATGAATTCACTTTATCTGGCATTGAAGGTGTGGCGGCTGCCATATGTAATTCCTCTGGATAAAACATGCCAAAATATTTCACAGCCTTTGAAGAGGGACATCATTGTAGAGAGTTGGGGGTGGCCTTTTTGGATTTAGGCCAACTCAGCCACCTAGAAACCAAGAACATCTTAGCAACCGCATAGCAACATGCTAATAGCCACACAAAACATCTTAGCAACTGCATAATAATGCTCTGGCATCAACCCACAACAAACTAGCATTGTGTCTGCAGATGATTCATGCAAGCACTGTTTGTCAAAATCTTGTTTTGAAGGCACTCAATGTAGGCTGATATTCAACTGATGATACAAGTCTTGATTAAAAGTCATTAGTTCAGTGGTAAAATGTTACGTTGTGATTGAACGTTGTTTATGTACAGTGCTTTTAAAGACCTGTCAATGTGAGACGTGCTTGTTATTTTTCGCCTTCAGATGTTGATGCATCACACCGGTTCTTCCTGTGATTCAGAGGCGTCAACAAAAAGCCATGTCAACCTCGCTTTCTGGGTTCCCAACCAATCAATCAGATTTGTAGCGCAACAGAGGAGCTTAGTCATTGTGCGTGTCCCTCCCACATGCCATAATGATTTTCATCAGAGCATGAGAGAAATTAGCTAAAGAGACATGATTATCGTGACAGTCGACGTCTGAAGAGCTCTACAGAAAATGTGAAAATCCATACATGTAAGCTCTGAATCTGCTAGTAAAGGTGCTGATCATGTGCATCTTATGTGATCATGTGCATCTTATGTGCTGTGAATGCTAATGAGAGGCAGAATTTGAGGAGTGTTTGATTGGAGCACTTACTGTACATACGCCGGTGCGCTTCGTTAAAGCCCAGTCCATTAACCTCCTTTGCTATGATGCTGGAGCCATATGCTGCTAATTACAGCGGTAATGTGAGACACTAAATGTCAGTCTGGAGCGCTGGTTAGATGATTGTTGGGTATAATGGCTGGATTTTTTTTTTACTTGCACTTGTCAGCTTTGAGTCCCACTATCGGTATTGTTTGGAACAGTGAACAGAAAAATGTTGACCTAGGCTGTGCTTTATTATAGGGTTTTATGAATGAGATGACTGTGGACTGTATATATTAGGGATGTCTGTATTTTCTTCAGGAATTTCCATAATCGATTGTCATTTAAATGAACGTTGAAATAATTGGTTAACGTTAGGGGTGTAACGGTACACAAATATGACAGTTCGGTCTGTACCTCGGTTTTAACGTCACGGTTCGGTATGATTTCGGTACAGCAGGGGGAAAAACTAAACTTTTTTTTTTTTTTTTTTTAAATAAACAGTGGTTTACTGAACAAGTTGCTCTTTCTTTAAATACATTCAGTTAGTTTAAATTTGCTTAGTGATAAAAATCTACCTCAGCTTATACTTAAAACTATAGGGAGCCCTTTTATATTATAAGGTTAGAATTAGGCCTAACAACTTAACCCAAACTTAAATTTAATTTCTATTTATTTTTAAATAGATGATCAACACTCAACTTAAAAAATAATTTGTATGCAAACATGTAAATTGCACATAATGCAGTTTTTAAATTAACTTAGAAATAATAAAACTTTCTAGGCTATTTGTTAAAATATATTCAATTACACACTGGCTGTCATAGCATGTTTCATAACAGATTAATTTAAACATATATTAAATAATAAAGACTAACAGGTTTAGTAAAATATAATGAGTATATGGTGTAATATTTAGCGAAATGCTCCTGTCTAGACTAGGACAGGTCCTAGACTAGGACACTTTCTCTAGTGAACTAACGAGCTGTGGACACTGATGACTTGCCTGAGGTAAATGAAATGCTACGTGACATTTTATTTCCACGCTGTTTTGTTGATGTCTTTCCACAGTTGAAACACTGATTGAGCATGAGATGAGGCATGAGACTTTCAGACATGTTTATTCGCGTTAAAACTAGTAGTACAGAGGAAGGAATGATCGCGTTCACTCGCGCTCCGCTCTGCACAAGTCTGCGGTGCGTCACGGCTCACACATGGGAACCGGAGCTGATTGCGGCTACTTGAGTCAATGCTTGTGTTGAGTTTATACCAGCACGTTTCTGAACCGTCCCAGAAGCGGCTCTCCAATGTGTTTATACAGTGATCTGTCATGCCACATCAAAGACTGTCAAAACGGATTTTTTTTTTTTATTTTTATTTTTTCTGAAAAAATAAATAAAAATACCGTATTCGTTCGGTACACATGCGTACCGAAGCGAAAGACCCGTACCGAAACGGTTTGGTACAAATATGTGTACCGTTACACCCCTAGTTAATGTAAATATTAAAACTACAACCCCAAATCAGAAAAAGTTGGGACAGTATGGAAAACGCAAATAAAAAAAGAAAGTAGTGATTTCTAAATTTACTTTGACTTGTATTTCATTGCAGACAATATGAACACAAAATATTTCATGTTTTGTCTGGTCAACTTCATGTCATTTGTAAATATACATCCTTTCCTGTCATTCAGACCTGCAACACATTCCAAAAAAAGTTGGGACAGTAAAGCATTTACCACTTTGTAATGTTGCCATTCCTTTTCACAACACTTAAAAGACGTTTAGGGACTGAAGACACCAAGTGATGAAGTGTTTCAGGTGTAATTTTGTCCCATTCTTCCTGCAAACAAGTCTTAAGGTGGGCAACAGTAAGGGGTCTTCGTTGTCGCATTTTGCGCTTCAAAATGCGCCACACATTCTCTATTGGAGACAGGTCGGGACTGCAGGCAGACCAGTCAAGTACCCGTACCCTCTTCCTCCGCAGCCAGGACTTTGTAATGTGTGCAGAATGTGGTTTTGCATTGTCTTGTTGAAATATGCATGGACGTCCCTGGAAAAGATGTCTTCTTGAAGGCAGCATATTGTGCTCCAAAATCTCTATGTACTTTTCAGCATTAATGGTGCCATCACAGAAGTGCAAGTTACCTTTGCCAAGGGCACTGACACAACCCCATACCATGACAGACCCTGGCTTTTGGACTTGTTGCTGGTAACAGTCTGGATGATCCTTTTCTTCTTTGGTCCGGAGCACACGGCGTCCATTCCTCCCAAAAAATACCTGAAATACTGATTCATCTGACCACAGTACACGTTTCCACTGTGTGATGGTCCATCCCAGATGCCTCCGAGCCCAGAGAAGTCGACGGCGCTTCTGGACACTGTTAACATAGGGCTTCCTTTTGGCACAGTACAGTTTTAACTGGCATTTGTGGATGTAACTACGTATTGTGGTACTTGATAAAGGTTTGCCAAAGTAGTCCTGAGCCCATGTGGTGATATCGCTTATAGATGAATGACGATTCTTGATGCAGTGCCGCCTGAGGGATCGGAGATCACGGTTGTTCAGCTTAGGCTTGCGCCCTTGTCCTTTACGCACTGAAATTCCTCCAGATTCCTTGAATCTTTTAATTATGTTATGCACTGTTGAAGGTGAAATATCCAAATCTCTTCCTATCTTTCTTTGAGGAACATTGTTTTTAAACATTTCAATAATTTTCTCACGTATTTGTTGGCAAACTGGCGATCCTCGGCCCATCTTTGCTCCTAAAGGACTAGACCTTTCTTGGATGCTGCTTTTGTACCAAATCATAATTACAATCACCTGTTGACATCAACTGTTTCAAATCACATCATTATTTAACCAATTTACCTCATTACTAGCCCTAAATTGCTCCTGTCCCAACTTTTTTTGGAATGTGTTGCAGGTCTGAATGACAGGAAAGGATGTATATTTACAAATGACATGAAGTTGACCAGACAAAACATGAAATATTTTGTGTTCACATTGTCTGCAATGAAATACAAGTCAAAGTAAATTTAGAAATCACTACTTTCTTTTTTTATTTGCGTTTTCCATACTGTCCCAACTTTTTCTGATTTGGGGTTGTACAAAATGCATGTGCAGGAATCTGAATACCATATGCTCATAGCCAAATCTAAATAAGAAAAGAAAAAGTATTTTGCTTTAACCATTTTCAGATTGCTGTTACTCATTGCATTTTTTGTTTAATAAATCACCTGGATCTAAACAATAAAGATAAACCAGTTGCTTTATTGGGTTTGAGGTGCATTGTTACTACATTTTGTGTTTGTTGATATTGTATGTTTGCGCAATTGCATGCCTTGTGAACTTATCTAAATAAAACTTGACATTTAATTAATTAATTAATAAATAATACTAATGTTACTACTACTAATAATAATAATATCATTAAAGTTGGTTTTATACGTTTTTGTGAACTTCAACATTTTATTTTCTTTGTTATGAGCATTGTTGCTGTATTAAACTTTAAAATTAGCAACATAACAAGTAAAACAACATGTATATTATTATTATTATTATTAAAGTATATGTTGTATGTTTGAACACCAACATTTTTCTTATAATGTATTGAACGTTGTTCTTGCGAAATGTCATTAAACTTAAAGCAAAACAAAATTTCAATAACCATATTATAATTAATATTATTACTACTTTTTACATGTTAATTTTTTTATCAGTGACCAGAGGACATGTTGCCCGAATCAAAATCAGAATTTGCAACAGTTATCTTCAGTTTGTCAATCTTCAGATGTAATGTTGTTAGAAAGCCATAAATCACGTACAAAATCAACACAATATAGCATATGCAGAGTAAGGTGCATAACATGCTGCTACACTTACATACAATCACAGTGATACCTCAGGTCAGCACATGTACATGTTCTTCTGGTGAACACAGACATGATACATAAGACCCTGTCAGGAAGATGATCATAGGGCTTTTTGACGTTTTTTTTTAACCAACTATCATGGTATTTGTAGTGTATGCTTTTGTTCATATATTCCATTGGTGCCACACCTGATTACACTTAGCCTGCTTCATGCTTCTGAGGACACATCATAATTATGGTACCTGTGGATGCATGTCAGTGTCACGGATGTGCAAGCTACAGCTCATGCTAAAACTGATGCCAGTAAACAGTGTTTTCCTGTATGGTGGACATTGATTAATATACCAGACAGTCAATAAGCTTAATCCATGAAATTGTTAATCAATTAATGTTTAGTGTGTGAAATGTATGTATACATGTATGTGTGTGTATGTATGTATATGTGTACATATATATATATATATATATATATATATGTATATATGTATATATGTATGGGTGTGTCTGGTCAATATCATGAATGAAAATCATCCACAATCACACATTCAAAGGAGGGAGCAGCTCTCCCCCAAAACAAACACCAACACACACACACACACACACACGCACACACTGGCCGGCAATGAGTGATGGTGGGGCTACCACTATATTGCCGTCGCTGCAGAAAAGCAGGGTTCAGACAAACACACTCAGACAAAGGAATAAGCAACAAAGAAGGAGGGAGAAAGAGGCTGCATGCAGTGTGAAGAAAATTACATCGTAAGAAATTTTGACACCAGAACCCCCAGACACTGACCATATTAGACCGAATGTCTTAATGTTGTTTGATTTACATACTAATGGTCCAGAGAAAGAAAAAGCACATCCAAATGAAGTGCAAACCCATAATAATAATAATAATAACAACAATAATAATAAAGGAATGTTTGGCTTAAAGAGAAGGAAAAAATATATTTAAGAAAAAGTCTTTATTTTTCATACCATGAAAGTGAGTTGGGTTAAAAAAAATTCTGTTTGGTGTAGCCTACATAAAGGAGTTTTTTTTTTCTCAGATATTTGAATGTAAATTATTTTAATCAAAATCACTAGGCATTTTAATCTAAAGTATTTTTTTCCCAATCATGCATCCCTAAGTATAATGATAAAGACAAAAAGAAGTAGAAGTGTGTCTTGGAGGAACAAAGGTTGGATTTTCATTGCATCATGTTCCGTGAACGAACTGTCGGAAAACCCTCTGTCACGAAGGAAATAATGTCACCGCAGCATTAGCACAACCACAAGAAAATCAAAGCAGCAGGTTGCTGTTTTTGTGTCTTGTTCGCTCGATGTACTGCACCCTCCTTCCTTTCCAACATTCCATTTGGTGGAAGGCTGTTGCGTTTCGTTTTTACAGAGCGGTGGAGGACATTTGTGATTGAAATGAATTCTTCCATGTCAGCAGGGCAGATTTGCCAACATCTTTTGTCTCAGGGCTTGCTGCTTTGTCAAGGCTCCCCCTTCAGTCCTCCAAAGGCAACCAGACTGACGTACATACATTTGTATTAATAAAGCAAGAGGCAGTGTGTTCATTGGCTGAGCACACACTGTGATGATAGGATATGACTGGGCACTGAACCAGATGAAGCAGCGCAGAACTCTCACACACACAAGAACAAACACACACGGGTTTCACACTGAGATCGGATGTAGTTTATCAGCATGTCGTCTCAAGTATTGTATTATTGCTGCCTTGTAAACCCCCGTCGAGTGCATCAATCAAGTTTATAATCATCTCTGGCACGTTGTTATTCATTTCTTTTTTTTTTCACAGATTTTTTCATATTTTTTGCAGTTGCAGAAACACAGTAATTTAGTGTTTGCACTCTTTTCATTAAGCAAGTGTATAAAAGGGGTTTTGTTCCTGCTATTTGATACACAACAGTCCTTGCTATTGTAAACTGTGTTAGTTGAGAAGAGGTTTGTTGACGAGAGTTGTGCAGTGTGCTTTTTTTTACTTTTTTCCACATAATAGCAGTAGTAAACAGAAATGACCGTGACCGTAAAACACTTCTCACCTCCAGGGCTCTATTTGTTGAAAGCTCCATGAATTCAGAATTATAGTTTTGTTGCTTTTAGTCTGTGTATTAGCTTTAAAACTGTCTGTATGCTAGCGTACTCCTAAATGTGAAACACTACTTCTCAAAATTTTGGCGTCAGTATGATTTTTTTTTTTTTTTTAAGGAATTCATACTTTTACTTAGCAAGGATACATTCAATTAGTCAAAAGTGACTTTTACATTGTTACAAAATATTTTTTTAAACTAATTGTTCTTTGTTCATCAAAGAATCCAGCTGTTTTCAACATAATCAGAACATTTATTGAGCACCAAATCAGCATAAATCAGAATGATATCTGAAGGATCATGTGACACTGAAGACTTGAGTTATAGTTGCTGAAAATTTAGCTTGCCCATTGTGGGAATAAATTAGTTATTTTTGAAATGGTAATACTTTTCATTGCTGGTTTTTTTTTCTGTATTTTTGATCAAATAAATGCTGCTTTTGTGAGAATAAGAGACTTCTTAAAAAACAAAAACAAATTTGTACTGACCGTGAAATTCTGAACAGATTTGTACACATTTATAGTCTTTCTTTTTTTCTGGAAAATGGGCTGTTATGCAAGTAATTATTTTTTATTAATACTTATTATTGTTAATTAGTTTAAAAAAAAAAAAAAATACTTGCTGTATACCAAAACGGATATGATCATGTTTAAGATATATGCTGCAGTATGTGTAATATAGTGTTGTTTGTGTGCATATGAATACAGTTTTTGTGTACAGTATGTGTCTGGTATGACTGTCTTAAGCTTCTCTTTACAGTAATATGCATGACTGTGGAGTAGATGAAAAGTAGAGAGATCCAGCACTGACACCAAAATACTCTCCCCGTCAAAGAGCATCTCAGCTGGACACTTTAATTGCCACTTTTCCTGTCTACAAAGACAGTAAAATTGCATTACCTTCTCTCTTTTTCTGACTCTTTCTCTAGGCCTGCTCTGGGTTTCTGTGTTTTTCTTTAAATAGGGTTTCTGTTTTAAATAGAGTTTATTTGATGCAGAAACCCATGGACAAAATCACAGAATCCAGTCATGGATTCTGTAATGCAGAATGTCTCAAAATTTGGCAAATTTAATCAAATTCAAATTGCGATATGGATTGGTGTCTGGGATAATAAAACTAAAGGAATTTTTTCATTTTATTAATTAATTTGATTACACCTTTTTGATGATAAATTTGTATTAAATGTTAAATCACAGAATATATCAAATCAAAACAGAACTTGTAAAAAAAAAAAACATGAAATGAAAATGTTAAAATGGTTATAAATTATTAAACCGCTAAAAGTTCAGTTCAATTGATAACACATGCTTTTTGATTGATTAAAATTTCATTAAACCACTAAAAAAAAAATCAGTTAACGGAAAACAAAATTTAGGGAAAAATAAAACGTTTGGAATTGGAATTTTGGAAAATAATAAAGCAATTTCATATGGCCCTAGTTTTTAAGTTATAGTATTGCTCAAGAGTCCTCAGTTAAAGTTTGTCAATCAAAATTTATACTTCACTTAAAAAAGAAGCTATTATTGCCATACAGTAAGTGTATAGAGCTATAAAATGAATATTGATATCGTAGTTCATAAAAATTAGTCTTAGAAGTTGATGAGAACTGTTTAAGTTTATGGTGAAATTATTATTGATCTATAATTTCTCTTTAACAGAAACAACTGCGATGTTGAAGACACAAAGGTAGATAGACTGTGAGGGCAAGAGTGGTGAAGTGAGAGAGGCAGACAACGGGACAGAAAGACAGGGTGAGGAAAAACAGAAGGGTAACTTGTTTTGACTGACAGACTGCTGGAGGGCTAGTCATTTCAATGGAGAAAAAGAACGAGAGGTAGAAGGAGCTGGAGAGCTTGATGGATGTGATTAGAACATTGACCTATCAAGGAGACCGAGACTCTGCGGGTGGGTAGCAAATGTGTTTGTGTGTGTGTGTGTGTGTGTGTGTGTGTGGAAAGACATTACAAATAAGAGGAAAAGGGAATGAGGACGCTGCTCTGGGATGTCCCTCGGCTCGGTGCGTGCATGTAGTCTCTAACAGGGGTGTTTGGCATACAGTGTATGGCCTCTAATTGTTTTTCATCTACACAAATAATGTTCTCACACACCTGCTCCATTACGTGCTTAAACACCTGTGTGGCAGTTTGATCACATATGCTAAACAGACTTGTACTGCATCTCCAGGCTTGCAATGCTATAAACATGAACGCGTTACGTCAATAAAAAGTGACCGTCCTTTAAAACTAATTAAGTCTTAATTAAAAGACTAAAAAGGCACTTCAGTATCTGCTGGTTCCTATTGATTAGGTAGTAAACTTGTATGACGTTTTACGTCATACTGATATTTATACAAATTTGTTGGTCTGTAAATATCAGGGGAAAACTCCACCCCGCAGCCGATTCTAAAGATTTCATTGGTCATGTCAGTCAAAGTGCTGATTGCCTACACAACAACACTGAGACAAATACTAACCCCTAACCCTAACCTTAACCTTAGTATAGCTTTGGTAGCACATCGGGATAGTTAGGGTTACTGTTTGTCAAGATCGGGTCCTTCCATGATATTACAGAACTCTTAACTGAATCCATGAAGTCTGAACTTTCACTGACAGGTGTCTGAGGAATTGAATTTAGCGACCAATGAAATCAGCTGCAGGGAGGGTTTTGGGGGAAAAACTCACAAAGAGCACACAAGAGGAGGGGGATATGTCGACTTGTATAAATTAAGGGTGTTTGAATTATACAGAAATCTGTGGGTCAGTTATTGATTACGATGTCTCCTGCTAGTTAAGCTATGCTTAAGGGTGTTTCTTCGACTATGGGAACGTTTGGTCCTGTGGATTTTTAGAAAATCTTCTCACACTCTCACTAGTGTTCTCACTATAGCATTCTATGGTGGAAATGAGAGTGATGGGAATTACATTTTGAACATTTTTGCAACAATAGCTGTCTCTTTTGTCATCATAAAGCTAATTTAAAAGCTGATTGATACCTCATGTTTTAATAATAATCATCCTGTGGGACTTAATAGTCCCCAAAGTTGAAGAAAACACTTAAAATAAAAAAGGTGTGGTTGTTTACCATTGTTCAGTGAATTTTGCAATTGAAATTGAGTCAGTTCAGCAGGAATGCAAGTGAACTGGAATTTCACAAATTAGTCGTTTTGACTGACAGAAAGCTGCTTGGTTTGAAAGTGACTTCTGTGTGAGCTGTGCTTCATACATCTTTTTTTTTTTTTTTCGCAAATTTTCGCCCAAATTAATTTGCTAATGTGTCCACACCTTAAACCTCTGGTCCAACTGAAACAGTGAAAGAATTTTTACTTTACTACTGAAAGTTGACTTAGTGTTGCTCCATCATTTCACTCTCATGCCGCTCGCACTCACATGCATTCTCACAAAAAAGCATCTTTATTTGTCATGTAATTACTGAGAGCTCTCGACTGTAATGTGCTTTTGCTTTGACAGACTCTGACATGATCTGTTTGATTATATTCAGCTTGCCTCAATGGCGACAACAACTGTGTGTGTTTGCATCAACCATGTGCCTTCGGGCACTGGACTCCAAAGCCAAGAATGACACTGAAGATGGTTTTGGTGGCAACAATGTAATCAATCACATCTTAATTCCTGTGATTCGATTAAAGAAATGTATGATAACCGAGCGAAGTGAGAGGTAGAGAAAAAGAGAACATCATTAAGTGAAGGGACCAATTCATTGGCCAGTGAGTGTAAATATTTATGTACTAATGGATACTGTGTGATTATGCTTGATATGCTCCTGTTTGTTTGAGGTGAAACATCAACAGTACAGAAATCAATGGAGATAAATAGAGTGAGAGAGAAGGAACAGACAGCCGGAGAGGAATAGACAAACATAAAACAGGCTAATAGGAACTGCTTTCTCCTTCACCCCTTCTTCCCTTTGTATTTCCCATCAATAGGTCTCTCTCTGTTCTCTCAGGTCATATCAGTTACACTCATCCCTTGAGAATCTGCTGCAGGAATGGTAATCTTAAGCGATTGAATGATTTGGTTTCCGATTCTGGTTCTTTAACAATTCTTTTAATACTTTCAAAGAAGAAATATTTGACAATAAGACATAAAAATCTTATTGCATTCACTGCCCTCAAAAGTCTGTTGCCAAATAAGGAGATCATTTCACATTTCAGCAGAGCTGATATTACAAATCAGAAATAAATTTAATAGAGGTGTTTACACGTTCTCTTAATGTGGCACAGAGGTAAAACAAATGCTGTCCAATGTTTTTTATTTATGTATTTTTTAAATAAATTCTATTCATCAAAGAAAAAAAAAACATTTGTTTGAAATATTAAGCAGCACAACCATTTTCAACTATGATAATAATAAGAAATGTTTCTTGATATGTAAATCAGCATGTTTGAATGATTTCTGAAGGATCATGTGACACTGAAGACTGGAGTAATGGATGCTGAAAATTCAGCTTTGCATCACAGGAATAAAGTATATTTTAAAACCGTATAATACAAAACATATTTTTTATTGTAATAATATTTGACAATATTAATAAGTTGGCAAGTAAAAATGTTTAGCTTTATTTATAATCAAATAAATGCAACCTTGGTGAGCATAAGAGCCTTATTTCAAAAAACATTCAAAAAATGTACTCCCCTCATATATAATGCCGCTGGGCTTGTGGCTGACATTCTGAACTGCTGCTGTAAGGACCTAAGCCCAGGTTTGCATATGTCTGCATGGATTAGCTGCGTTTAGTTGTAAGAAGTTGGTCCTGGATCAGCACTTCAGGAAAACTTTTATTTCCAGCCAAGTTGCTGACAGCAGCAGTAGCACTACATCTTACCTCCAACTCCCTAATGCTCCATTCAGTGGGACGCCCCTGTGCCACTTGGTCTTTCAAACGGACCTAGTTTCACACTGCATTTATCTTTTTTCCTCTTTAAGAAGGCATTATGCGATTCCAAAACAAACTCCAACCAGACAAAATGCTCGATTTAAGCTTTTCACGTGTGGGAGTTTATTGACTCGGGAGTGTTTGAGTGCGTGTGTGCCGTCAAAACTGCCTCTCTCCGACTTACCTCTTTCACAGAGATACTCAAATTCCTTGAAGTGTTAAATAAAAAGGCGAGAGAGGTGTCTGATGAAGGCGCTTTCACACAATCTGCATACAGAAGCAGCGGAGGCAGATTAGTGTGTGGTATTGAGCTGTGAAGCGTCAGTGTAAAGCTGTGCTCACAGGGCTTTATCTGCTCACTTCCTCAAAGGAGTTCAATTGTGCCCTTTGAAATCCACCTGGGTTTCAGCCTTAATCTTGTTGTTACCTTTGCAGGCTGTTTGCTTATTATTTCTATTCCAGTTTTTTCATCTTTGCACTCCCAGAGTTGATACCTGAGTTTCTAGGTGCAAACATCGGACCTAGGGGGGAAAACTGCAATATTTCAAAGTATTGCACTATTTTACTTCATGATACTGTGTTGATATTCTTACGGCAAAAATCAAAAATGTTAGTTTTTTTAATGTAATATCTATGGGAAAAAGAGATTGACCACTACTCTTAGTATGCAAGAAGATGAAATGTACTGTGACATTAGGTCGCTAGTCTTGCTAGACTTTTACTTGCGGCAAAGTCTGGATAGGGTTGCACCAGCCTTTCGTAAGTTCAAACTTAAATCTAGTTTGTAACTAATTCTGCACTTAATTCGGCTGCACCGTTTGTCTTTAAGGTAATGCGAAATTAGTAGGGCGTAAGTATTGTCATCACATAACATGACATAAAATAGCAGCTTTTGAATCTGTGAGCAGTTGTTAAAACGCAGTGAATTTCAGTTTATCCTGTTAAGATTGGTTTTGACTTTTTTTTTTTTGTGTAACAACTAATGATAAAAATACATTTATATTTAAAGTACATTACTTAATTTAAGTAAAACATGAGCTTATTGATGCATTTCTGTTAATCTGCTTTTTTATTTCAACTGTTAGTCCTGGTCAGAGCAGCCAGTAAATAATTAGTTTATACGGGTTTCATTTCATCTTAAGTTTAATCATTTTTTTAATATATATTTATACTTTAATTACCAGAGTTTAATCATTGTGATATTCACAATTTTTATTAATATATGTGACACTGGACCACAAAACCAGTCTTAAGTTGCATGGGGATATTTGTATAGCCAAAAATACATTGTATGGGTTAAAATTATAGATTTTTTTTATGCTAAAAATCATTAGAATATTAAGTAAAGATTATGTTCCACGAATAAATTTCCTACCGTAAATATGTCAAAACTTCATTTTTGATTAGTAATATGCATTGCTAAGGACTTCATTTGGACAAATTTAATGGCGATTTTCTCAATATTAAGATTTTTTTGCACCCTCGGATTCCAGATATTCAAATAGTTCTCGGCCAAATATTGTCCTATCCTAACAAACATCAATGGAAAGCTTATTTATTCAGCTTTCCGATGATGTATAAATCTCAATTTCAAAAAAATTTACACTTAATACTGGTTTTGTGGTCCAGGGTCACATATGCTGTGAACAAAAGCATATACCGAATATTCAATATATCGCTCAGTCTTCATGCTAGCATTGTGCTTAAAATGTTATACGATTCCATCTATAATGACAGCGAGACTGAAACAGACAAGTACAGAAAGAAAGGGATCCCACCAGAAAAAGGTGACCCACTGAGGCGCCTCTCTTCAGACTCCATTTACGATTATGACCTGTCCATGTTTATAGCCCTGCTCAAGATGGCCCTGCGATTGCCTTATCCTATAATAGGTGGGCTCTCTTATCTCAAACGAGTACTCAGAACCACATAAACCACAGCCAGTCAATCACAGCACCTCCCCAAACAGCACGCTATAGACCTCTGATCTGGTATCACTGATTTATTTCTTCCAGCTGCTTAGACTATTGAATTTTACATTAAACTTAACAAGCATTAGACCAGCGAAGAGTGCCTAGAATCTTATAAATGACTACCGCTTCAAAAAGCTGTTCAAGTCTTAATCACCTTCAGGCATTAGTTTGTTACCTCAAAGTAAGCAAATAAAGCAATAAAGTGTGTAGCTCATAGTGTTTAAGTAGCTCTTCAAACCACGCTGAAGTAGATTGAATGACAATTTCCCATCTGCCCCATTGCTTTTTAAAATTGCATTGGTAATTCGGCAGTTTTCAGGAAGCTGAAGGTGTCAATCATGTTTAGACTGCGGTCTTAGTTCTTTGTGAAGTCTTGGAGGAAATGGTTTGTGAAAATTGAAGGATGCTGACCTTGAGCTGCAGTTGTGTCCCGTGCAGACTGCCCATTCTGTGGAACGCTGGCAGCAGACACAAAGAGGTCACCTACCGCTAACCATCACAGATCAGCAGTCCGTCAGTAATCAGTGTGGTCTCTCGAGCATGGGACCTTGGGAATGTCATGGCTTTGCCTACTTGTGCAGAAAACTTTCTCACACACACCTCTCGCTTCTCGTTTCTACACACTAATACACACTCAATTCCTGGAAGTCCCAGGGAAATAGAAAAAAATAACATTTGCACAGCGACAGGCCTGATGTTTATATATGACTCGTGATGATTGTTGTATGTCAGTGCGTGTGCGCTTATTGTTTGCGCAGCCTTGTGCGTGATTTATGATTTTTGTATGGCTCACAAATCATGGCAGTGCATGCATTCTTTATGTGTGCCTAGTGTGAGTATCTGCATAATGAAGTATTTGCTGCTTGTAATACATACCATCTTTTAATCAGCACATCCCATGAGTGGGTGCTTGAAGCTGCCTGCCTGCATTGGCAGTCCTACAGGAAAATTAGTAAAACCAACACTTGAGCTCGTACGTTTTCTCAAACCAACGCAACATAACCCCCCAGTTTACACATCAGCTCCCTTCCACCCTTTAAGTCAGCAACATCTGGCAATACTTCAAGCAATGATTTTTGCTTCTGTGGATAATTTTAAGCATATACGGTGAGCCAATATATTCACTGAAACCATTGCCTTGGTATTTCTGTGCATCTAGAGGCATCAAATGGAACTGCAAAAATTATTTTTTCACCAAATTATAAGAAATAGTTAATGTAATAAAGTAAAATATATAATAATAATTAATATATTAATTAGTTGTTTTTTCATCAATCTACATGAGATTCAGTTTGAAAATATATTTATAACAAAAATATATTTATTTACAGATTTTAAAGTTAGTTGCAATTAATCACAAAAAAAGTTTTTTTTTTTGTTCAAATTATGGCAGTATACAAGCACCATATGTGTGGTTTTTGATATTTTGTGGAATCAACCTAAGAATGGCTTACTTTGAACATTGAACAAAATTACACACTTCACCTTGAAGAAAATTAATATGATTTTCAGCTTGAAAGGAATGAAGGGTGTGACGAGGTCAAGCTTTGTCCTTGAGATAAGGCTAGTGAAGGATCTTTGGTAATTAAGCGCTGCTCAGAGCTCACTAACCACCTCTCTCTGTAGTCTTTGGAGGTGCTCAACCCATAACATACTGCCTCTGGTTCCAGAGGAAGATAAGGGGCAGGGGAACATGGCCCCTATGATGTGCGAGTTGCTAAATCTCTGGGCTTGTTTCTGTGTAAGGTAGCTTGGCTGGGGAGATAGGGAAGACTTAGATGAAATCCTCTTGTTCTGATGGGAGCCAAGGGCCTGGGATTTGCTCACCGTTCCAGAGAAGAATTTCACAGAATATCACCTTCGGTCTGTTCTGTTGCAACTCACTGACTGTTTGACAATTTTCCGCTGTCTTTTGGTTAGGTTTCATGATTTTCACCTCTTATCTGTTTGAGTTTTTTTTTAAGAGTCTCTCTCTCTATATATATCTATATCTATATCTATATAAAATATAGCTCAAACATATTGTGTTTTATTTCAATTAACAACAATGCTTATTAATGGTTTAGCTGATTTGTACTAGATTTTGGTGGGGGAGTGTACTTTTTTTGCAGATTTGTTTGTCTGTTTTTTAAATATTTGAATAAATGTAACATTTAAAAAGTCATTGTACTGTATTGTTGTCAATGTGCATATTTATGCACTTTCTTTACCTTAGTGTACAATTGATTTGGTGCACATTTTCCACATTTTTATCAGGATGTAATAACTTTTTTTTTCATCTGAAGGAACAAATGCTTTCTGTCATCCATACTTTCTGTATATTTTTTTGTTGTTGTTGTAGTCTGGTCTGGATGTTGTCCTATTTTCCCTAGAATTACATAAGATTATGGAAATAAAATGGGTTCGGAATGTTTCATATTTCATGTTAAATTTAAAATAAAATAAGTATGTTGTTTCAGCTGTTTGATTTACTATAAGCATTTCGATTGGAGGAAAAGAAAGCAGAACTAATATTTGGCATTCGAGAATAGCACACCCACCCAGACCAGGCACTGCATGTGTTCAACTGATGCACATGATAAGAGTCGAACGTGTGAACAGTGTTAAATCACTGTGTCCTCTCTGACTGATAAAGCTCTTATTGGTCTCCCTCCCAGAGAGCTGACAACATCATCAATCACTCTCCCTTCAGGCTCTTTTACCCCAGCTACAAATTTACTGGACTTAAAGCAAAGCAATCTTTATCCACATACACACACAAACAAAAATAAGGGTTCATAAATTCACAGTAATGTGTTCCTTTGTAATTGCTCCCGCTAGAGCTGTGTGTGAAGTTCATTCAAACTCTCTTCCCAATTAAACTATAAACACAAGAAGAAGAAACGACAGAGACGCACGGTTCACTTAGCCTCATATCGCTTGCCGTTTGTTGTTTAAATCTGAAGCGTGAGGCTTTTTCTGCTCAGGTTTTTCTTTATTTCTGCACTAGAACAGTTGTTATCAAGTGCAAGTCTACTACTGTTTCTCAAGTGATCTAATTTTGTCATCGCATCTCCTGCAGACTAGAGTTAGTAGTGCTGTTTGTTTCACTGTTGTTGGAAAAAAGTCATTCCAACTTCTACTTAAGCTTGACGTGAAAAAGCAGTACATCCGAACTGACCTTTGACCTCAAATAGACCTCTTGTGTAAACAGCTTTAATGTATATGCTTTTATACTTAACTTTCTCTCTTTTCTTCAACAGCAAAAAAGACATGTGCCACAACAGACTTTGCATGTAAGAATGGGCAGTGTGTCCCGGCCCGATGGAGGTGTGATGGAGAACCGGAGTGTCCAGATGGTTCGGATGAAGCAGACTCCACCTGCAGTGAGTAACCTGAGTGTGTGTGTGTGTGTGTGTGTGTGTGTGTTTTATTCTGTTGACTGATTCTGATCATTTTTGTCCAAATAAAAGCATGTAAAACTTTAGTCAAATTTCATTTGAGGGAGCACTCTTTATCTTGAATATAATTTCAGTGCCATAGGAAAAAATTTTTTTGTTGTTTTTATTTTATTTTATTCAATTGAATTGTTTAAGTTACACTACCATAAGTTCGTGTTCAGGTTTTTTTTTCCTTCCCAGTTTTGTTTAGCAAGGGTGCATTAAATTTATCAAAATTGACAGATTTATAATCTTCAAAACATTTCAATAAATGCCTTTCTTTTGAACTTTCTATTTTATATTATAATAGAATTATTTAGATATTATATTATTATTATTATTATTATTATAGATATTATATTATTTTAGAATATAATAGATATTATTTGATCAAATAAACAGCCTTGGTGAGCATAAGAGACTTCTTTCAAAAACTTCCAAAAAACATTGCCTGAACGATAGTGTAAATATAAATATTAACTAATTAAATTACAGCAGTGTTATGTAGCCTTGAAGCATTTCTTAATTTATCAAGCATTGCGTCAAGGTTTTCCAAGTATTTATTCAAGTAAACGGTCAGTAATTAAAAACAGCGAGTTGCTTTTGATTCTTGTTAATATTGTTGTTTGATTAATTTCAACAACAAAGTGTTGGCACAGAGTGCATTTGTACTGCAAGGCCCAGTGAAAAGATCTGATATTTTGACTAGGGATGCATCGATCCGATACTCAGGATCGGTATCGGCTCCGATCCGGTCATTTTCTGCGGATCGGGTATCGGAGAGACGAGACCGATCCAAATCCGATATTGTGTGTATACTATTCTGTGTTATTGTTAAGCCCCACGAAAGCACAAAAGCATTATAAAGCACCATAAAGTCAAAGTCCAAGTGTTCTGAAGCCGTTTCATAGTTTAATGTGAGGTACAGATGAATATTTAAGTCGTTAAATTCAAGTTCATGTAAACTGTTCTCTCTGCTGCGGCTGTCTGTCATCCTCCATTCAGCTTCAAACTGCGTGTTGCGTTCGGTTAAGACAGTCAAAACAATGAAACTCTCTTCAAGAGCGCTCAATAACTGAGATTTAAAACCGTTAAAAGAAAAGGCTCAATAAACTATCGCGCAGATTTAATAAGCTACGCATCAATATCTCTTTCCTCTGTGCTTTGAATTTCTCTGACCGGAGCTGTGCTGTGACTCCGTGCTGCTTCAAGCGCATCATTCTGCACACGGGAAGCGCATAAGCGCTTTGTACCGCTATCTATTGGAGCTTTTCGTATTATAATACTTTGGCGCAATGAAATATTATTTATAGCGTTTCTTGTACTGTCCTATCAAGGCTATTAATAATCTAATGTATAGCACAGTAATGGAGGCAGGACTCCTCTATCATATGTTGCTGCCTTCATTACTGTGCTATATATTTAAAAGAAATGTCTTTTAATTTTGTAGTTTATATTTATAAATAAATACTTATTTTCATTAATGTATTTTACAACAATGCAAAGAGCAATGTGTAACATTTTACCAGATTTAGTCCTTCACATATTCACTTTTATTTGTTCCCCACTAAATAATGTTATTTCACTAAATGTTTAGATTTTATAAAATTGTGCACTCATGATTTTTCTAGAATAACTTTTGCTGCTAAATTATCCACTAACCTAGTTTATAATAGTATTTGTCATAGATTATGAATGGGCCTGTGTACACCTGGTCATTTCATGTGTTTTCTCTGATCGGATATCTATCTGATTTGATAAAACGTTTCCATTTACACTTGGCCACATTAATCTTCATAAAACGGATATAAATCCGATCTTCAATTCCCGCGCTATTTTTCAATTTAACGAAGGTCACGTCAACGAAATCAAAAGCGCTGCATTTTATTAATTATCAGCTCATTTCAAGATCAAAGACCGCAATATGAGAGCACGCGGCATCAGCACTGGAAAGATAAGTTTGTCTTATAAGCTACTTTTAATGAAGATGATTGTGTGTTGAGCGTCTGTGACTTGCTTTCAGTTTCATTCGCGGTAGTTTGCGCGTCTGCTTGCTGAAGAGATGCTCAGCTCGTCCACGCGATGCATGTTGCATTAGCGCAGTCATATCTGAATTTCATATAGCCTATAACACGGTCTCACACGTTTATTATTTTTACATTTTGGAGGAGTAAAATTCACATATGTGGATTCAACAACCAGATGCATTTACACATGTCCAGTTTCGTCTGGAATGTGGCCCAGACCTCCTCCTGAAGTGGTTTGAGCGATCAGATTTATATTACAAAACGCATGAAGTGACCAGGTGTAAACCGTATAGTGTAAACCCCTATATATTTTTTTCATGTTATTTTTCATGTTATTTTTCATTAAAATGAAGTTGTCTAGTAGATTGTGTTTAACACACAAGTATAGAAGTGACACAGAAGTATAGAAACTCTAAATTGAAAAAAACAAACAAAAAAAAAACCTGCGCTAGGATTGGATCGGATCGGAATTGGCCGATACTCAGAATTTTCTGGATCGGATCGGATCTGAAAAAATGGTATCGTTGCATCCCTAATTTTGACACTTTGTTTCAAATCAGTGTGTTATCTTGATAAAAAAGCAGGAAAATTCATATTTATAGCAGTTAAAATGTGTGTTTTTGGCAGATAATGTTTCTGCATCCATTATTGCTCATTTATTTTAAATTAGATTATTGTGATAACGCCATTTGGAATTCACCCTATAGGTTTCTACTTTCAAAGGCTGTGTAAATACTGCATATCCATATATTTAGACTGTCTTCTGTGCTGTGGTAAACCTATTTGTCATGCACATAAACTGAGATAGTGTTATTGGAGTTTTGACTTTTATTTGCATGCATCCAGTTCTTTTTATTTTGTTTTTCTAAGAAGGATTGCCTGTGGCTGTTTGGCAGTCTCAGTAATTCTTATTTTAAGCTGTGGACTGAGCCTTTCTCACTGGCCATGTGATGTGATTTTGCCGTTGGCTGAATTAGGCTCCAGCTGCTAATTGGCAGCAGTAATGCTCACGCCCCCCGGCGTACTCACTCTCTTGTGTACTAGTAATTGATATTGTCCACTCAGATCACGTGCAAATCACATTTTTACACACAGTCCTTGTGCTCTGATTCGGTTGTTGCTTCATTTCTGAGTCAGGAGCAGTTTCTGTCTCACTTTCCTTTACTACTTGACATCCGAAAGAAAGTGGAGCTTCCAGTTCAGTGATCGAAAACATGATCTACTACGATTTGGCTGTGTTTTTCCTCTGGCTACAGCATCCTGGCCAGGAAAGAATGAAGGAGACCTAGGCTATGTTTGGAACAGTATGCAAATTTACTGTATACATAGAATCTGATTGACTTTACATTGCCAATGTTCAGTATTCAATGTCTTTCTTTCTTTCTTTCTTTCTTTCTTTCTTTCTTTTTCTTTCTTTGTTTGCCAAAACTTGAATAATAGTAAATAACAGTAATTAATGATGGTTAAGTTTGAACAATACAGTAAATAACAAATTGGTTATTGGCTGACATAGATTTTTAAAAGATGTTTTGGTATTGATGGCAATTGGATATTTCAATGTTCATGCTAATTCCCCCCAATTTTTACATTTATATAACCTTTGCCATCATCTTGTTTACTTAGTTATCTTAAATTTGCTGTAAATTTATCACCACTGTTGAATGAAAAATATATATCAATATTTCAGTCTACATTATAATGTGATGCCTAAATTCACTTCTTCATTTAAAACAATTGATTTTAGATTTTAATATTTGAAGAGTTTATTTGCAAAAACAGATAACTGTGTTATCATGTTTTTATTGTATTTATTGTGTTAGCTGTATTTTTTTAGTTGTTATTATTATTTATTCAAAACAGCCCAACTGCTGTTTGATTGATATTAATTGGAATTCAGGATTTAAAAAAAACATGATTTTTGAGTTATCTGTTTTTGCAAATGAACTCTTCATTTGTATTCGTATGATTTCTTTTTTCATTTATGTAATATTTTTATTTATATAATTGTTGAATTTTAATATTAGACAATATTTTTTTATTTGGGGGGGGGATAAATGTCTGATATTAATTATAATTTAATTTGCAAAATTAAAAAAATATTTTTTGCATTTTCCAATCTTCATTATTAAGTTGCATCCTTCATGCTGCCTCTCTCCTTCAGCATGTTCTTATTTTGCATGTCTTTAAAAATGAAATGGAATGGTAATGACAACTGTGCCATAGACGGATGCAGGTTGTGCTAGTTTCAAAGCTCCCACCCACAGAGACAGTCAGCATATGATGGACAGGTGTGAAATTCTGTTACTGCCATTTGTCTCAAGTACGATGAGGATTCCAGCACCGAATTGCAGAAACTTTAGCTTGATTTGCTTGTTAATGTCCATCCAAATCAGCCCACATGCATGTCTAAATGTTGATCAAATGCACTGAGGTAAAGGCACTCGTATAGCTTTGAGACATACAGTCCACACACACACATACATATATGTATTCCCACTAGTCCAAGGTCAAAGCTAGTAACGGTATCCAGACACATTCTCCCAATATCCCTTTACCTGTGTTAGATTGCTTTTCAAAATTGCTTTCAGCTTTGCTCTGATAGAAGGAGAAACTATGTAGAGGCCTTTGAACAAAGTCACATGGATCATAGTTCTTCATGGCTTCTTCACACAAACACCTCTTTGTGCCTCAAATAGTCCCCAAACATTAGCCTGGTAATGCAGAATATAAGTACTGGCATGCCGTTACAGCAGACTATCATGTTGCGCTCAACCTGGTAATATTAAATGAGTAATATTGCGAAACGGACCGGGCTCTGTGGTTTCTCAGTATGGGATATCTTGATCAATGGGAACAGCGGGGCAGTCATTATGGTTGCATTAAAAAGTAATAAACAGGATCGTGCGGACATGACTCAGGTGCTTGTACAAAACCAAATCTGGGATCATATGCTGGCATGATTATGAAAAATGAGGTGGGTACCTTGCCGTGATTGGGTGGTAATTAATCAGCTTGATGAAGTGTGTGCTTGTGTGTATTTGAAAGTCACATTACAGTGCTGTGTGTGAAAATTAGGGTTGGATGAAGGGTCATTTCTTGGCCCCTCCAGCTGTTGCAGGATGGATTTGCATATACTGGTCTCTGGTCAAACTGTTTGCCTTTTATTGTTAAACCTTAATGTCTTCATACAGACCTGGACAAGAAATATTGTTATGGTGAATTATGATAGACTGTGAGGAGCTTAATTAGTGTTGCTTGCTAATGCAACATGTTTAAATGTTTTAATTTTTTTAATCCTTGTAAATGCTACAAGTCAGTTTACTCTGTAGGAATCACAACATTATAATTGTGGAGAAAAAAAATATATTCATTTGAGATTACAATATAGATTACATTTACTTGTTGTGATTGTTAAATGACGATCCAGCTGAACTGATCCAATTAACTTTCACAATTATGCTACTGTTCAAAAGTTTGGGGTTGGTAAGATTTATTTAAATGTTTTCAAAAGAACCCCAAATTACCCTAGATTTTTGAAGGGTAGTGTAAAATCCGTTTTGTTTTTGTTCAACCACCTAACAATGCCCTTTTAACCACCCTTTGCAACCACATAACAACATGTTAATTCATATTTCAGTGAGAAAATGTAAAAATGTAGTTGATTTCTTGCTATGCTTTAAAACGGTTGGACATTCAAACAAGTCACACTTCTACACAACTCAGCTACCGAGTGCTGCACATTCAGTGTCGATTAAATCTGGAGAAAAAAAGACAAGCAGCCTTAGGCATTGACATTGAACTGTAATTGGCTTCCAGGTGAGCAAATAAAAATATATCTGTAAACCTTTTTTCCAAGAAACGCACAAGTATAGAAAACATTCAACATGCTTGCAAGACCTCTGCTACTGAGAGCAATCACCTCAATCAATGTGTGGCAATGCTTCTCTTTAGTTACACTCAAAGATGTAATCTTGTGTTTCTGTATATGTTATATAACCTTTCCTCCAACATTCTCACATTCTGCTTTGGCTATTTTTTTTTATTAACTTCTGTCCTTAATGTTGCTTTCTGAAATGTGTCCATCTCCAAGATTGATCTCATGTTAACAAGATCTTGAGTCTGATTGGATTCATTATTCTTTAGAAATTGGTTGGTGAAAAAAAAATACTGCTGGATTTAAACTAAGGAAATGAGGTAGACATTGCATTATGTGCTTTTGTAATTAAAAAATTGAGGCATAAATGCATTATGTGCAAGTAAGACTTGTTATAGCACTTGCATATCATTGTTCTTTTGTTGGTTTTGATTGCTTCCATTGTCCTCATTTGTAAGTCGCTTTGGATAAAAGCATCTGCTAAATAACTAAATGTAAGTAAGAGAAACTACAAAAGACTATGTTTACATGTAAGCTAAATTGCATACAGTACAAAATGCTTAAACACACTTACTGTAATGTACGCATCTATTGCTTCGGCATAATTCATTTCTGCGAATTTGCTTTTTAAGACCTTAAATATTGTTATGAAGAAGATTTTAACTATTTTCAGTTTTGGTCTCTTCATCTTCATGTAAATGTTAATGTTACAGCATGAAATGGGATTTTGTTCATTTTTGTTGCCTGAATTGGCTTAATCACAGACCTCTTCATGACATAACAAAGGTCATTCGCTTTTAGCTCAGAGTAGTTTAATAAATGTAATACATTTCACACTAATTAATTAAACTCACTTGACTTTGTAAGTACAAAGCATGGTTATTAAAACATTTGTGGTAGATGAGTAAAGCCCTGAATAGACATTACAGTTGAGTTAGATGAAGAATATGTTGTCTTATTTTAACATCAGCAAATGATTCAGTGTTTAAACTGAAATTCAGTGAACTCACTCTATATTAAATAATCAGTTATGTTATGATATATATGTTATATTTGTATAGGTTTTTTTTTGTCAGTTTTCATTATCATTCTGACATTTTGTCATTCACAAGACTCTTATCAGTGTTGCTTTTATGTTGATAGGTGACAAGTTGAGCCAGGAGACAAAGGCCTGGGCCTATTATATAACCTTGCACAGGAGTTTTGCTACATAATTATTTTAAATATTACGGAGGGATCCAGTCAGATGCACCGGATGGGTTCAATTTCATGCTTCAGGCAGCGGTTCCCTGAAGTAATTTCCCATGTGGCCGCACTCCAGGAGCACTGCTGCAGCCCAAGAGCAAGCCCCAGTCTCCCGGCCACGCGCTCCGTTCCCGGCTGCCAGAGCGGGGCATCAGCGCAGCCTGATTGCTTCTTAGTCACGCGGTTTGTGCTGGCGTTTTAATTTAGCGCCCATCAGTGCTAATTTTTCTCACTATCAGACTGAGCTCAAGCGCCAGGAATCAACTGCTGACTACAAAAGGTGAAGCTGTTGAGCCAAGTTGTTTTTGAATTATTTTAGATTATTGATAGTATAACGAGGCCAGAAAACAGTTGGTAGAAGAGAGGAGGATGGGATCAGGAAATGACACAGGCCAGAATCAAACTCCTGAATGCAGCTCAGTGTTTTCAAGAACATGCGCAGGTCAAATAATAAGACTTTGTTACTTTAGGTACACTACCAGTCGAAAGTTTTTGGACAGTAAGATTTTTAAGTTTTTTAAAGAAGTCTCTGTTCACCAAGCCTGCATTTACTTGATCCAAAGTACAAAAAAAACAGTACAATTTTGAAATATTTTTACTATTTAAAATAACTGCTTTCTATTTGAATATATTTAATTTCAAAGCTGAATTTTTAGCATCATTACTCCAGTCACACGATCCTTCAGAAATCATTCTAATATTCTGATTTGCTGCTCAAAATACATTTATTATTATTATATTGAAAACAGCTTAGTAGAATTTTTCAGGTTTCTTTGCTGATAGAAAGATCAGAAGAACAGCATTTATCTGAAATAGAAATCTTTTGTAACATTATTAATGTCTTTATCATCACTTTTGATCAATTTAAAGCATCCTTGCTGAATAAAAGTATTCATTTCTATAATTTCTTTCCCCCAAAAAAATATATATACAGTATATTGACTCCAAGCTTTTGAATGGTATAGTGTATAATGTTACAAAAGCTTTTTATTTCAGATAAATGCTGATCTTTGGATCTTTCTATTCATCAAAGAATCCTGATTTTTTTTTAAATTATTATTATTATTATTTTGGAAGCTGTATTCAAAATCAACTTGGCTTGTAAATGTGACAGGGCACATGAAAATTAGCATGGGCTTCTTGTATAGAGAAATAAACCAATTCAGCAACCAATTTAGAAATCCGCTTTGTCTAAAACAAAGGCACAATTACATATTAGAATAGCTCTTCGAACTCTCGTATATCTTATAATTAACTAATCAGCATTGCTTTTGTTTATGTTTTCCCAGACTGTCAGACTAATTAGTGTTGAACTAAATCTATCAAAGACTGAGGCGTCTCATGAGAGCAGGTCATGTCAAAGTGACATTAACTGGCTGTGAAGCACTCTGGGATTTTAAAGTGGGCTGCTCACACTGTTCAAAGGACTGGTTGGATTGGGTCAAGAGGCTTTATTCCCTGCAGTCACATTTAATTGGTAGAAGACGTGGAAACATGGACATCAGGGCTCTGTACTTACTTGCATGGTCAGTTTGACAGGCATGAGTGCGTTTGTGGGTGTGCATTGAGTTAAAATGTCCTTTGTATGCATGCATCTTCTTGTAGGGGAAGATCATAAATAATTAAACATGTCACCTTTACAAGTTTACGAAAGCCAACAGAGGTCAGAAGGAACAGGAAGCTGTCGACTTCCCTTGTAATCTCAAGAGAATAAACATCTGCAGTGTTTGCCTCAACACCAGTCACTCCTGGATTGATCAACATGATGGATGGATATAGCTTGCTTAATTGTGCCCCACTGGACACGATCTGCAGAAAAAGATCGGCTTTAGACATCTGCCTTACTAAAAATGCTCTCTGAACATCCTTTGTGTGATTCCATCAATTTCATTTTTACTCGTAATTAGTGACCCTTGATCTCACCAGCTCCCTATTGATCCTTCAGCCTAGGGCCAGATCACCATTTCAAGTCTCTTTAGGTCTTAATGACCGTCTTGAACAGGGTTTCCATTGAATCAGCACTATAGTGTGGTGTCAGTTTGATGTATGTGGCTGGAATCTTTCTAAGAAACGTCAGTGTATAGTGCGATACTCATTGACTTGATATCTGCAAACATTTCACATTATAAAACTGCTAAATGGTCTGGAATAATGACGTTGCTGTTTAAGAATGATGTAAACTCATTATTGGATGAATAATCTGACTCTTAAAATCACAAACTACACATTGTATGAAGGAGAGAGTTGTTGCAATGGATTATTTTTCTCTGAAATAACTGCAAGGTTTTATAAACTGCATCATATTTATATATAATGGCACAAAATCATATTTTGAGCTATTGTAAAATGATGCTTACAGTGCAATATGAATGGATATGAACATAATAACAATATTTACTCATTCTTACATCATACAGAAGATTGCACACCGTCCTTAAAGTATCACGTTATAGTGCAATTTTAATTATTTATGCTAATTAACTAATATTAATCCTTAATGGCATGTATTAGAAAAGCAATGTTTAAAAAAGGTATTTGATCCAGTTTTCTTGAATAAAATGGTAATTATTTTAGGTTCTTTCTTTTTCTTTCTTATTATTAATTTAATAAGTAAATATGAATGTTACACATTAATAATGGATAATGAAAAAACACATGAACAACATGATAACTGTAATATTCTCTCAAGTGGCTACATTCATTGTATTCATATGCATAAATTAAATCCATTCTCTTTTTGTACATTGTTGCTTCTAGGCACATTTAAGCTACAGTATTTTACATAACACATAATTTGTATGGCTTAAAATGAGAAAAATGTGGACCATAATTTGCTGGGAGAAAAATGCGTTAAGTCAGTCCTCCATAGCCAAGCGTGTCCTTCTTGTGTAGTATGAAGAAAAATAGAAGAAAAAAAAAAGTATAAAACATCACATTGTTTTTGAAAGATTGAAGGCAAGAATAATGTGCTCATCCTTCCACTCACTCCCTTGTCTCTCTGTTTCTCTATCTTATTCTTCATCCTTGTTTGTAAAAAAAACAGTATTGTGTTGCAGGTGAATTAAAGCGATCAGGCTTTCATAAGCCGCTACTATCTTCATTTATAGTGCATGTCAGTATCAGTGTTGCAGAAGATCCTTCAATCTTGGCTCATCTGAGCAACCAGGCGACAAATGTTCCACAACACATGCAGCAAATTAGCACTCTTAAAGAGGCAGCAGCTTTTATTAGTTCAGCCTTTGTTGTGTGTTGAGTCACCCGCTGAATGTTTCATAAAAAGACAGGAAGGAAGCTTAGATTTACCTTTATTAAGAAAGCCACACTTGTGGCTATATAATATCGAGTAATTGCGTCCACACACTTGTCATGATGTGAGTCATAAAACTTTATTTTCATGTTATAATTAAGGAGAAGTGTGACAGGTTTTTTAATGTGAAAATGCTTTCTTCATTTTAAGGTGCAGTGTCTTTGAAGAGTATTACCGAGCAAGCACAAGTGTATTGCTGTGGTTCTATAATAAAATAAATATTGATTTATTGCTAATTAATTCTTTGTTAAAGCAGACATTTTTTCCACTGTTTACATCGTTGCATCTGCACTCTTTAAATCCGAATTCACTGGAGATGTCTCAAATGTGGAATCCTTTCTAAATGCCCTCTGGCACAGGACAACAGGGTTCACTTTGTGTGAAAAGATAGTAGATGGGAATCATTCACGTTTGGCTCGTTTCATAAAATGCTTTGATGCACACTGGCCATCGGAGAGCGACCCGCAGCGCTTGACCTGAGCATACGTCCAGACGTGAGACTGCCAACAAACCTATATATTGGGGAACCGTCCAGTGCTTATAAACCCAAGATGAGTGCCAAATATTTGAAGTGATGCCATTTGACTTTCAAAACTGGTCTGCCACATTAATGATTCATGGGAGTGTAGTATGAATCGCAGACGTGATTGCAACAGAGGAAGGATTGACTTGTTTTTCATGCATGTGGCTTGAAGTGCTGCTGCTACATCACAATCAAAAACAGCTTCTTCAGTTTGTAAGTCAAAAACAAGGACAACAAAAACTTAACAAGCAGACATTTATTATAAAAAGTTGATTGGTGATTCAAATATGTTTGTGTGCTCTCATGGTGTTTTAAAAATAATTTAAAAATTCAGAAAGAAAAACATTATTTTGGAAGACCACAGAGATTTGTATTCGGATCAGCTTTATTTGCATGTAAGAATGGTGTTTTTGTCCTCTTGAAGCAATATTTAGTCATGAATTATTGAATACATCCATAGGGCACTGTGCTATTTCTTTTGCTAATTTTCCTCCTGTCTTGTTTTTTTCCCTGACATTATGATTTCTAATTTCTTTTAAATGTGTTGTTTAAATGTCAGCTTGTTCAGAAACGTCCCCCCAGTGCAATAATCCACTGTATTCCCCTCTCATTGTTAAGATTATACCTCCAGTGGGCCAAATCTGTAGAGACCCGCTTGAGAGCCAGAGAATGTGTAATTAAAGCAAGACCGAGACTATCGATTTACAGCTTATAGGATTCCTGTCATGCGTTTGCCCTAGACATCAATTTAGGGGCGTGCTTGTGTGTGCACACAGACAAGGGTAGCCGATCACAACGTGCTGTTTTGTTAGATCGCTGGCTTGTGTGTGTGTTAGTAGCTTAAGCCCTCCCAGTCTGAAATCTATTCAGTCCCAGCCAGGCACATCCCATGGTTTAGTACCCCGTTTTTCAATATGGTGCGTGTTTGGGGAGAAGTGTGTCTTTAAATGTCTCACCACAGACTAATGAAGCTGTAAATGTGGTTTTGCCTGTTCATGTGTTTTATACTGTCATTTGTGCCGGATCAGCACATCTGCTAACAGCAAAGGCGTTATTAGTGGCATCTGACGCACTTCATTTGTCTGGACGCACCCCTGCCCACCCGCTTTTTCATCAGCATCTTTCTTTGTTTTTCTGTCGCATCTTTTGGTACAACGGTACAGTGATGGTATTAAATGGTAATACCATAGTTCTGTTTTTTTACTCACTTGCTTTTTATTTTATCTGCAATTGTATTCTTTATTTATAATTTACATTAAGTTTTATTCTAAGGTCATTCTGAGTTATGATCTTGGTAGAATAGACATATTTAAGTGTGCTATACAGTAAATTTCACCTTCTCACAAACTTGCTCTGAATGGTGGTCAACCTCCTTTTACATAATAATAATTAATAAAAAAAATCAGAAAATAATAATTCTTGGCATAAAATAATTGCAATATAATTGTATTTTTTATGGCAATATAGAAATATATAAAATATATAATTCCAAAAAAATTAAATTAATCATCCCAAACGTTATATGAAAAACGTATATGAAAAAATAACGTATATTTTTTTCATATACGTTTTTCATATAACTTTTGGGATGATTAATTTACCTTTTTTTGGAATTTTCAAGATTTTGTTTACCAAGTCTGCATTTATTTGATCAAAAATACAATCAAAAAGTAATATTGTGAAATAGAGAGAAATAATCTGAATCTGTGCATGTAAAATATAGGCTTTTTTCAAAGAATGGTATGTATCCAAAATCATGGTAATACCATGATACGTTTTTCTTTGAGTGATAATAGTCTTTCTTATTTATGTCAATGTTAGTGAGATTGTGTGGCGTAATATTGTCTCTGATTGTATTATACTATATTGCCATCAAAATGTATATAACCTTCCCACCAGCTGATTTTCCTGCTGTCATGAGTCTGTGGCGCTTGCTCTCTATTTCTTGTGTTGTCTTCATTTTCATCCCTTCATTCTGAAATATTTCTTCATCTTCCCCCAACGCTCTGTTGATCTCTGTCCATTTCTATCCATCTCACTCTGATTTGTATCAGATTTATTCCCTTATGGGTTGAGTGGTGAAGTGAAGTGGTGACACAGGGGAGTTTTATTGATATAAATGGCAGCTCTCTCCTCATGCCTTACAGAGCAGCCGTCTCCTATGGAATATGAAACACTCACACAGTGGATTCGCCTTCCACTTTAATCTTCTTCTCCTGCCTGAATGAATGTAACTGTTGCAATTTTCTACCCCTCATCAATTTATTACTTTTATATTATTCTAGGTATAATTGATGTCATAATTTTAATCAACTGCTCACCTTATCATTTTGGGTCAAAAAAGTAATTGAATGATAAACTGTTTGAATAATTAAAACCATGCAATTTAACATTTTAAAGCCGTAAAAGCTATTTAAATACCATTTACACTTCTGTCCAAGAAGGATCACTGCTCGTGACATCAAGTCTTTTCCCCCACCCAAAGAGTATTGAGTGTGTATTGATTTGGTGTTATTAGCTTAATTGGTGCAAAGCACCATGGAGACATATTACTATAGGTTAGCTGTGGTGCACACCGGTTTTCAGCATGTTTTAATTATTTTCTCTCATTCTGCTGTACTGCTTATAAATCCTGTTTATAGATTTTCTGTCAACTGTTTCAACCTACCATATTTATTTCTCTGTGTCCATAAGCACGACTTCTGGTAAAGTGGTATGTTTTATGAATTTTGATTGCCCAGTAATTTGAATGGAGCTCAAGATGTGCTGAAACCCTTTTCCATGTTTGTTTTCATATTATTTGTTTTTCATTTGTTTTCAAGCTATTTTAACATTGAGTTCATAAGTTTGATTATTCAATTGTGTGCAAATCATATTTCATTATTTTTAGATTGAAACTTGCTGCATTATGAGTCATTAGAACAGTCACATTTTTCCTCAGTTGCAACAGCGTTTCGTTGTGAAAATAAAGTATACTTAATTGTATTGAATGTGCACTTGTACTTCAAATCTTAAGTCTGTTTAAAAAAAATAACTACTTGAGGATATAATATTAATGAAATGAAAGACCTCCTAAGTGTACTTAAAGAGTACATTTTTATCCATAAGTACACTTTTAAAACCTTAAAGCACTTTGTCAAATTAAATGTTTTACTTTAAAGTACATTTTAAAACATTAAGTATTAATATTTCTTTATGCTTTAAAGATGTACACACTTTGATGTGTTGACTTATATACTAAAGCATACAGTATGTAAAGTTGATTATAATTTTAACTGTAACTTCATTAAAAATGCATACAAGGTTCAATAGAAATTACATTAAAGTATAATTTAGTTTACAGTTAATGCTTGTCACAACATTCCACAGTAAATTTAAACCATAGTGTATTGCAGAGACAATAACTGACAGTTAAGACAATAATGTACTTAAGTCCTATACTAAGTCAAAAGTTCAGCTAATTGCATTTAATATAAATTTATTAAACTATAATACATTTTGGTTACACTTATTTTAAGGTGTCCTTGTTACAGTGCAATTATACATTTAAGTACTGAGTAATATTAATTAACTACATGTACTTACTATATGGTTAGGGTTGGGATGAGGGTTTGATTTAGGCTTAGTTGCATGCAGTTATGCATAATCAATTGTTATTATAACAGTAAGTAGATGTAACGTGTGTAACAAGGACACTGTAAAATAAAGTGTTACCACATTGTCTTTTAGTTGCAACTGACGTAGTACAGTTAAGTGTCCAAAAACACTGTCAGTTTGCACTTCAGTATTTTCTTTTAAAATATATTTCCTTAAGTACTTTTTAAAAGTATGCAAAGGTAAACTTATTTTTCCCAAGGGTTGCAGTGCATGCTGGATTATCTTCTCATGTCTTTCTCATTGACAATGATGTACAGTTTGTATAGTATGTAAGAGAAATGTAGCACCTCCCCTTAGCTCCGCTCAGTCCCTCTTTAAATGTTAAAGAGTCGCCAGACAAATTGATTAGCATAGCAATTTCCTGTCAGGTTAGGACATCAGAATTAATCAGGCTCCCTCATACCATACAAAGCTAAATATGACTGGGAGGTTTCACCATGATAAACTCTTAAATTTCTCCCCCTCTCCCCACCTCTCAGCGAAGAGACATTAGCGAGGCAGTTAATCAAAATCACATTAGCATATAGTACAGGCACCCTTAGATTATAGTAGCCCAGCCCCACAGGAGCAGCGTGGACAGAATGCTGAAGAGATCTCAGCGTTCCTGCTAATGGGATCAGGGTGTTTGGGTTTTAGATGGATTCAGGTCAAAACTAAGCTGGTCATTATACCCACATAGGCGCACACACACATCTGCATCAGGTTGTTAAAGTGCATTTTTGTAGCATAAATCAGAATTACGTTTCCTTGTTCAGTGGCAAATGTGTCAATAAAATGGAGACAAAGTGGATCAATGGAGTGAGACGGTTAAGACCATCCTGATTCCCCACAGATCGGTTATTCAGGCTTTGTGTGTGGCACCGTCGATTGACAGGTTTCACTGACCTCTGTTTACCTCTGTGTGTGCTGGTGACAGCTAGGACTGTCAATATGAGCATGTTAGCACATGTGATTTCTTTACAATTGTTTAACACTGTTTAGTTAAAGGGATAGTTCACCCAAAAATAAAGAATGCTGTCATTATTTCATTACAAACACATAAAACGTCATCTTTGAAATGCGAATTAAGATATTTTTAATAAAACGCATAAAACAAATCCATTTGAATCGAGTGGTTTAATTTTTCTTGTGAAGAGATGCCATCACTTTATTTGATGAACAGATTTAATTTAAGCTTCTACTCACAAGTAAACAGACATGTAGCTCATTAGAAATTTAAAATAAATACTGAAATATGTACATCACGCTCACATTTTTAAAGTTCCATGTTTATGTGATGTGCTATACGTATGTACAGTATTTGTGACGATACTTTTTTAGGTAAATAAAATCAAAATCAAATGATGTTTAGATAAAAGCCTAAATTAAACCTGTTCATCGTATTAAGTGATTGTATCTCTTCACATGACTTGGATTGAACAGCTTGATTCATATGGATTCATTTTACAACACCTTTATGGCCTTTTGGGGTCTTTTAAGTTTTGGTTACCTGTACTTTCAGTGGAGTGACAGAAACTTCTCAGGTTCATTGAAGATGACTAGAAGATTAATCAAAGTCTTATGGTTTTGGAATGACATGAAGATGAGAAAATGATGAGTTGGGTGAACTATAACTTTAACATATTTACTCAGCTTGACTTTGTATTTTCTGTGATTTCTAAAAAGTGATCAGATTATTTGGTGCTAATTGAAACTGAACTGTAGTGCATCAGTTTGCATAGTTTGTATGGTGAAATCAAATAATTAATTTATTTAATTTTAAAAGAAATAATTTCCAAAATGCAAATAAAAAAAATGCAAACAGCAGAGTAAAAGGTCAGTGGCAAATACTGTCCATATTCACACTTAAAACTATGTGTATAAGGTGTGCATAAAGTTGTTATTATTGAATATGCATGCATGTCCAGGGCATGTTAATGCAGGGAAATATACATTTGTTTTGTATTTGTTAGATGTTTTTGTGTGTGTGATTGGGATCGCTGTTGCATAAATTTGCACTAGGTGTCATCTACACAAATTACTGAACCTAATAATTGCACAAAGGCCTAGTATTTTTATCTATTTTTTAAGGAAGTTAACTATGCAAAATTGTGAGATTAATTGTGATGAGTAATGGATGTTTTTCTTATATTGTTATACTTGTCTCTGCATATTAAGCTGGGCTATGAGAAAGTATTTTAGCATCAGAAAAAAAATGTGCACTTCAACTGCTGTAACCCTCTGAAAACTCTGGGATTGTGGTGCAGAATGCTGCTGGCCTTGACTGTGCTGGACAGAGTTGTATCTGTGGATCAAAAGGGTTCTCCAGAAAGCTGTCGATAAGCACGTCGATAGAGCTGCCTCTTCTTGTTGGGCGGCATGTGAGTGTGCAGTCGGCAGCATTTGTGATAAGGGTATATCCACTAAAAGTCCTGGAGGCTCATACTCTGATTAGAAATGACCTTTCCAAGGACTAACACAACTTTTATAGCTAACTTACCCAAACACTTCCACACCATCCACACATCTTAATAAGGTTTAATACTATACTGGTGCAGAGAAGTCAAGTTCAGGCACAGATGTTATATGACTGAGTCAGCATTCCAATTCATCCCAAAAGTGTTTACCAGAGTTAAGCAGGGTTGTGAGTTGTTCAAAAGTGTATTAAGTGCCTTTTTACTATAGACAGATGGAGCAATAGACAGACGGAGAGAGAGAGAGAGGACTGCACTACACTTGATTTTGTAACCTTATTAGTAGTGCTGTCAAACAATTAATCGCATCCAAAATACAAGTTTTTGTTTACCTAACATATATGAGTGTACTGGTTTATATTTATTATGTATATATAAATACACACACATGCATGTATATATTTAAGAAAAAAAGTGTTACGTTTATATAATAAAAATATTTATATATAATATAAATCATATGAATATAAATATACATTTAAATATTTTCAAAATATATACTGTATGTATGTGTCTTTATATGTACATATACACAGTACACACACATATATTATGTAAACAAAAACTTTTATTTTGGATGCGATTAATCGCAATTAATCTTTTGACAGCACTACTTATTAGTTATGGATAAACTGTACTTGAAATAGTCAAACCGTTGGGGTGGCCAGATACTTTTCGTCATATAGGCTTATGATGCATTTAGGTAAATGAGAAAGGAGTAATGGAAGATGCTTCAATGCCCACTTAGACACGCATATTCTCACCACTCACAAGAACGTCTGAATTTAGTTGACTGTGAAACTCATCACTCGGACTGTGTTACTTGTTAAACTGCCTCCCTAATATAATCGGTGGTCTGTGCACGCTAATGATTATTTCCTTTGAGCCGATGCGCATCTGAGAAAATTTCCATTTCCCCTTGATTAACAATGTTACACCCCACACCAAGAAATGATTTACATGGATAAATGTTAATCTAATCTCATCCCTCTCCTGTGGTTCTTCATAACTTCATTTGCCCAGGAGAAATTGGCATTGCAGTCAGGATGAGTTGAACTGGTCACAGAGTACGAGTGGAGCTCTGTCTTGTTTTGTCTTCATAAAGAAAAAAAAACACATGGATTTGTGCTCTGAGACCTCAGCTTTGCTCTTCAAATGAAGCTTGATGTTGACTGTGTCATCTCTGCTTTGTTATTGGTAGTTTATCCCACTGTCAGTCAGTTTACTATTATTCCGCTGAGTTTAGGGCCACAGGCTTTGCGTGGTTGTTCTAGAGTGTCTGTAATAACTCGTCAGGGAGGCATCAGTCTGAACTCATCGTCTTTTGAGTCTGTGATGACCTCTGGCTCATACTGCTGTCTTGAGTTTTCTCTCTTACTGTTAAAGCCACTGAACATTCATCTATCGGAGCAGTGTGGGTTTATTCTTTTTGTGATCAACATTTTTTTATTTATTTTAACACACAACATCACAACATAACATCCACCTCAAAACAAACAAAACAAAACAACAGACACATACCAACACCTTAAAAGTCCAGTCAAAAGGAAAGGGAGAGAGAGGGGAAAAAGAAAAAACAAAACAAGTCATTCCTTTATATAATCATGTATGTTAAAGAAAAAACACTGCGACGCAGTGTTACAAACAGATATCCGACCAGAAGATGGCGCAATCCAGTCCCGCATATTAAGTATGTCTGCTCTGTATTAGGGCACAGGAAATAGATTTACGATGTAAATATTATAACACACCCCTCAGGTTCGTTCAACGGCAGAATCCAAACCATTCACATTCAGTGACAAAATATTTAGAGCATGCATTGAATATTCATAAACCCAAAATTGTATTCCAGTAAATGAAGAAAAGCAAAAGCACTCCCATTCTGTAAATGAGATGTAATCACTGGTGTGCATTCTAGATACCAACACCACCTAGATGAAAAATCCTCCCAAAAATAAGGTAAAGTAAATAAAAGTATGAATGTCTGTTGTACAAAACACCCAGATAACACAGAGACTGACAAAGACAACTATAAGGAATAAACAGCTCAGGCCGCAACATTACTGAGAACATAGGTCTGGATTGAGCAACAAAAATTTGTGATGATCCGTGACTCATCCACTTCAGTGCAAAACGAGCCTCCCAAAAGGCTCACATAACCAAAAAATTATTGTAATTAAACACTCTCCATTTGTCCCCTCTTCAGAAAAAAAAAAAGGGGGGGGGCCGGGGGGTAGTCTTACCAGCAAAGAGACAATTGTATCGAATAATATGAGCAATATCCCAGGAGGAAGAGGAAAGAAGAAAGAAATCAAGAGATCTAGCAAGCATCCATATCCCTCCCGCCACCATCTTCTTCCGGGCAGCCAGCATCGCCTCTATCCCAGCCATCAAGCCCCTCCCGCCGGGCCGAAGAGAAGGCGGCCACTGCCTTCCCGTTGCCTTGTGGAGCCGCAGCAAATGCCCTCTTCTGTGACAGGGAGCTGACAAAATCCTCCGCCTTCCGAAGAGAGTCGAAACTTCCTCTGCTCACCCCCGTGCTGTAGCTTAATTACACTGGATAAGCGAGGAAGGGCTGGAGACCAAGCGCCGTCATCGTCCTCAAAACCAGAACCAAGCTTTTTCTCCTGGCGGCTGTGGCTGGACTAAAGTCAGGAAAAACATTGTAGCGTTACATTGTCCTGCGTGCATTTTCACCGGATAAGCCTGCCGAGCACCTTTCAGAATCTCCAATCTGTCATGCCATCTTAGTACACGGAAGATGAGAGTACGCAGCCGATCAGAGTTTTTCCTTCCGTCATACACGCGATGTGCCTGGTCAATCTCAATGTTACGACCTTTCAGGGAAGGGATCCACTTGGAAAGATTACCTCTGAAGAAGGCAGCCACATCGGAGCCCTCCATCCGAGGATTACATGGCAACCCCACCAGCCTCACGTTATTCCTCCTGCTCCTATCCTCCATATCCGTCATCTTCTCGGTCTGAATCGCTCCAGCTGATTGGAAGTCCGTGAGCTGTCCTCCTATCCTCACGTGCACTGCTTGAGACGGAATCGACGCAGTCACGTGTCTGCTGGAAACGTCACGCTAGCTAGCCGCCTCCAGCTCCACTCTCAGCTCTTTAACAGAATTGTTGGTCGCCTGAATGTCCGCATGCAGTTCACGCAATGCTGGAGTCAGCACGGAATCCACCGCATCTCTTACTGTCGAGGCCATAGCCGAATCAAAAGTGCTTTGCTGCTCTTTACGTGCTAGCTTGATACGTTAGCGATAGCATCGTCGATATCCTCTCTGCAGATAGTGAAATCTTTGAATTTTTTCTTTATTGGCGATTGCTCAATCTCTCTTTTCCGATTCGCCTTTGACTGTTGAAGTACTCATGATGGGTCCGATGCATGGTTCGAAATTTACTGACAGGATTATAAAATACTTGAACTAAGTCCCAGAGTGAAAGACTAACGCGTCCATTGAAGTTCGAAGGGTCTGTGTGATCTCCATTCTGAGGCATCTTAGAATTATGCAATCAGAGCGAGGTTCTTGAGGTAATATTTGCTACAGTTTTTTCTTGTACTACCGTTATAATATAATATTAGTTTTTAAATGTTATATTCCTATAATCCACTATCATTATGCTGTCAGTGTTTGCTAACTTTGCAACAACTTGCACACTTACTACATTATATGAAGATGCAGGTGATTTTTTTTTTTTTTTTTTTTTTTTTACAAAGATTCTACTGTTTCTGTCATCTCTTCAACAGCTATACAGCCATTCAAGCACCACTTCTGTAACAAATAATATTGTAAAATCATATTACAATTGAAAATAACCATTTTCTATATATATTTTAAAATGTAATTTATTCCTGATTATTCAGCAGCCTTTACTCCAGTTTCAGTCACATGATCTTTCAGGAATCATTCTAATATACCGATTTAGTGTCTTTAGAAACATTTGTTATTATTGTAGAGCTCCTAACCAAAAGTTGTGCAGCTTAATATTTTTGTGTGAATCAGTGATACATTTTTTGATATTGCATTTAGTTAAATGAGAAAGGAGTAATGGAAGATGCTTCAATGCCCACTTAGACACGCATATTCTCACCACTCACAAGAACGTCTGAATTTAGTTGACTGTGAAACTCATCACTCGGACGTTATTGACTGAAACTGCCTCCCTAATATAATGTGGTTTGTGCAAAGCTAATGATTATTTCTTTGAGCGTACTGATGCGCATCTGAGAAAATTTAATTTCCCCTGCTTAGATTAACAATGTTACACCCACACCAAGAAAATGATTTACATTATTAGATAAATATGTTAATCTAATCTCATCCTCTCCCTGTGGTTCTTCCATAACTTCATTTTCCCAGGAGAAATTGCATTGCAGTCAGGATGAGTTGAACTGGTCACAGAGTACGAGTGGAGCTCTGTCTTGGTTTGTCTTCATAAAGAAATAAACACATGAATTTGTGCTCTGAGACCTCAGCTTTGCTCTTCAAATGAAGCTTGATGTTGACTGTGTGCATCTCTGCTTTGTTATTGTAGTTTATCCCACTGTCAGTCAGTTTACTATTATTCGCTGAGTTTAGGGCCACAGGCTTTGCGTGGTTGTTTGAGGTGTCTCTGTAATCGTCAGGGAGTGCATCAGTCTGAACTCATTGTCTTTTGAGTCTGTGATGACCTCTGGCTCATACTGCCTGAGAGAACGTCTTGAGTTCATCTCTTTCTTACTGTTAAATCCACTGAACATTCATCTATCGGAGCAGTGTGGGTTTTATTCTTTTTGTGATCAACATTTTTTTATTATTAACATCTCAGTATTACTCAGAAAGGGAGAGAGGGAGGAAAAAGAAAAAACAAAACAAGTTTCCTTTATATAATCATGTCCAGAAAAAACACTGCGAATGCAGAGACCAAAGATAATCCAGATATAAGTCTTATGTCATTATAGACGATGTAAAATATATAACACACACGGGTTCACAACAATCCAAACATTCACATTCAGTGACAAAATATTTAGAGCATGCATTGAATATTCATAAACCCAAAATTGTATTCAGTAAATGAAGAAAAGCAAAAGCACTCCCATTCTGTAAATGAGATGTAATCACTGGTGTGCATTCTAGATACCAAACCACCTAGATGAAAAATCCTCCCAAAAATAAGGTAAAGTAAATAAAAGTATGAATGTCTGTTGTAAAAAAATAAAAATAACACAGAGACTGAAACAAAGACAACTATAAACAATAAACAGCTCAGGCCGCACATTACTGAGAACATAGGTCTGATTGAGCAACAAAAATTTGTGATGATCCGTGACCGATCCACTTCAGTGCAAAACGAGCCTCCCAAATGGCTCACAGAACCAATTATTTTTTACCAAAAAAAATTATTGTAATTAAAACCACTCTCCATTTGTCCCCTCCAGAAAAAAAGGGGGGGGGGGTTAGTCTTACCAGCAAAGAGACAATTGTATCGAATAAATATGAGCAATATCCCAGGAGGAGAGAGGAAAGAAGAAAGAAAAAAGAGATCTAGCAAGCATCCATATCCCTCCCGCCACCATCTTCTTCCGGGCAGCCAGCATCGCCTCTATCCAGCCATCAAGCCCGTCCCCCGGCCGAAGAGAAGGCGGCCACGCCTTCCCGTTGCCTTGTGGAGCCGCAGCAAATGCCCTCTTCTGTGACAGGGAGCTGACAAAATCCTCCGCCTTCCGAAGAGAGTCGAAACTTCTCTGCTCACCCCCGTGCTGTAGCTTAATTACCGCTGGATAAGCGAGGAAGGGCTGGAGACCAAGCGCCGTCATCGTCCTCAAAACCAGAACCAAGCTTTTTCTCCTGGCGGCTGTGGCTGGACTAAAGTCAGGAAAAAATTGTAGTGTTACATTGTCCTGCGTGCATTTCACCGGATAAGCCTGCCGAGCACCTTTCAGGATCTCCGATCTGTCATGCCATCTTAGTACACGGAAGACGAGAGTACGCAGCCGATCAGAGTTTTTCCTTCCGTCATACACGCGGTGTGCCCGGTCAATCTCAATGTTACGACCTTTCAGGGAAGGGATCCACTTGGAAAGATTAACTCTGAGGAATCCAGCCACATCGGAGCCCTCCGCCCCCTCTGGCAACCCCACCAGCCTCACGTTATTCCTCCTGCTCCTATCCTCCATATCCGTCATCTTCTCGGTGAGTCACTCCAGCTGATTTCTTAAGTCCGTGACTGTCCTCCTATCCTCACGTGCAGCTGCTTGAACGGAATCGACCCGGTCACATGTCTGCTTTGTCGCGCTAGCTAGCGCCTCCAGCTCCACTCTCAGCTCTTTAACAGACTTGTTGGTCGCCTGAATGTCCGCACGCAGTTCACGCAATGCTGGAGTCAGCACGGAATTCACCGCATCTCTTACTGTTGAGGCCATAGCCGAATCAAAAGTGCTTTGCTGCTCTTTACGTGCTAGCTTGATACCGTTAGCGATAGCATCGTCGATATCCTCTCTGGAGATGGTGAAATCTTTGAATTTTTTCTTTATTGGCGATTGCTCAATCTCTCTTTTCCGATCGCCTTTGACTGTTGAAGTACTCATGATGGGTCCGATGCAAAGTGGTTCGAAATTTACTGACAGGATTATAAAATATTTGACTAAGTCAGCAGAGCGAAAGACTACGCGTGCATTGAAGTCGAAGGGTCACGTGATCTCCGTGTGGGTGTTATTCTGATGCATCTTAGAATTATAGAACAATCAGAGCGAGGTCTTGAGGTAATATTTGCTGGTGGCAGTTTTTTCTTGTACTATTATAATATAATTTGATTAGTTTTTAAATGTTATATTCTTAACCTGAGGATGTATGCTGTCAGTGTGCTAAAACTTTTTGAAGATGCAGGTGATTTTTTTTTTTTTTTACAAAGATTCTGTTTCTGAATTCATCCTCTTCACAGCTATACAGCCATCAAGCACCACTTCTGTAACAAATAATATTGTAAAATCATATTACAATTGAAAATAACCATTTTCTATTTTTATATATTTTAAAATGTAATTTATTCCTTTAAGTCTTCAGCAGCGTGATCTTTCATTCGAAATCATTAGATTTAGTGCTTTAGAAACATTAGTTATTATTATAGAGCACCTAACCAAAAGTTGTGCAGCTTAATATTTTTGTGGAATCAGTGATACATTTTTTCAGGATTCTTTGATGAATAGAAAGTTCAAAAGAAGAGCCTTTATTATAAATAAAAAAATTGTAACAATGTGATCAATTAAATGCATCTTTGCTACATAAATGTTATTTAAAAAAATGCATTAACTCCAAATGGTTGTGTTTGATGCAGACAAATCATTGTCATTTTTATGTTATGAATCGATTCATTGTTTGAATTATTCACAAAATTTAATTTTTCCACTGAAGTTTAAATCAGAGACGCTATTAAAACATCTGTCTTAATATTTTCATAAGGATGGATCACAAAACTAGCCTAATGATTGTCTTTAGGATGTGTAATGAGAAGATTAGAGTGCATTAAAATAATCTTGATATTCCCAATGTGTTGTTTATTATTTACACCGGTTGTGGTGCCTTTACCAAACATCTGTGAGTATTTTGCTGTGTGAACAAGAGGAAGCCAGGGCTTTATGAGCAGTGAATGAAAAGCCCTGTGGGCACAGTAGTCTTCAGGGGTAGTGAGGAGAGAGAGGAGATAAGACAGACTGCGTTTCCCATGAGGCTGTGCTATCTCAAGCAGTCAGCCAGACAGTTAGAATGGGTCATTCAGTTTATTCAGACACATGCTGACAAAGCCAGAAACACACGCTTGCACGCTCACACTGAAAAACACTGTTCAAACAACTCCACTCTGTCACATACATTTCCCTAGTCGTACACCAACAAGCCTTGCGGTGTTGGGTTAAGCTCTGGCCTTAAACAGGGCTTTTTTTCCTCTGACAGTCTCAGATCCAATATGGCTTCCACAGATGAGGACTGGGCCTCAATTTGCGGAGCCACAATGGCTGTATGCTGATGAAGAGATATCTCAAATGAGATTCACAGCTGTCTTTTTCCCATTTCTTCAGAGAAGGCCATACAATAGTGGAATCCAGTGAGAGACATGGCATTCACTCTTATGATTATAGATAGGGTTCAGGCAACAATGGGCTGCAGACACAGATTCGAGGTGTCAGAGAAGGTGAGAAGGTCTACATAAATCTTCTTTTATACACTGAAAATTACTCAAAAGCCTGAAGAATGGGAGTGAGAGAAATCAGTCTGGCTGCTATTGATTTGTAGTTGGGTTCCCAGACATTTAGATGTGTATAATTTATGGAGCTGTCTTGGGAATGCTGTGTGATCTGGGATGAAACTTGAAAATGTTTCAATGGGCTTCGGTTTTGGTTAACAATAAGGCCAGTGGAGATGTCTTATTGAATGTGTGTTTGTGTGATGGGGCTTGTCAAGAAAAAAGAAACTCCATGTAGAAAGCATCATTTTATAACAAGAAAAGATGATGAAAATGTTACTAAACTTAATATTTTTGCATATTTTTATCTGTATTTATTTATGAAAAACTCATTGCTCTCTTCATTGCACATCACATGACATTTATAGCATTTGTTTGAATTCTAATCATTGTGTTACAGTTATAAATCTCTATGTGAATGGTGCCATCACAGACCAACAATAAAAAAAAAAAATCCTTTTCTTCTTTTGTCCGGAGCACACGGCATCCATTCCTCCCACACATATACCTATAAATGATCATCTGACCACAGTACACGTTCCATGTGTGATTCCAAACTATTGTTCTTGTTAACATAGGGCTTCCTTTTGGCACTACAGTTGGCATTTGTGTTTACTTGAAACCTTTGCCACACTAGTCCTGAGCCCATGTTGATATCGCTTGGTGATATCGTGAGGCTTCATTGATGCAGTGCCGCCTGAGGGATCGGAGATCACGGTTGTTCAGCAGGCTTGCGCCCTGGTGACAGATTGTCTTTTAATATGTGCACTGTTGAAGGTGAAATATCAAGAGGATTGTTTTTAAACATGTGGGAGATTCTGGCGATGCATCTTTGCTCCTAAAGACTGACCTTTCTTGGAGTGCTTTTGTAAAATCATAATTACAATCACCTGTTGGTTTCATAACAAAACACATCATTATTTAACCAATTTACCTCATTACTAGAAACATTCAGCTGAATTGTAACATCATGAAGTTGACCAGAGAAGAAGAGAGGAGAGGCACAGATTCCAAATTTTTGTCAGTATTTTCTGCAAAAATACTGTGTTTTCTGAAAGTAAGGTCAGAAATTACTTTCTTTTTTTATTTGTGTTTTCCATACTCATTTTCTGAGATATTAGTAATTTACTTTTGGGGTTTTTAAGGACCATGGTTTTTTTAATATGATTTATTTAAATGTGGCATTGAATTGTTTAATATTGTCAGGGTAGAAAATCTAGAATAGCTTCGATGCTTCGATAGAGGAGCTGATCCTACCAATTCACAGTCGAAACATGATCAAATATGGGGGTGCTCAAAACAGATTTCACCCTACTGTACAGCTATCTCAAATAAGAATATGAAAAGAAAGAAGCACATGCCCACCAATCGTGACCGACAGAGGAGCATGGCGGCAGGGATTTAAGTCTTTAAAAAATACTCAAATTGACACAGCAGAGTAAAGACAGGATTTTTTTTCCCCGATCAGGTGCAAATTATTTCAAAACAATTGGCCGCTTTATTTTTGATAAGGCCTTGTAAATAAATCATAATAATAGCTTCAGAGAAGGTTTATCTCTTCAGCACGCATTAATATTAATGTATGAAACTGTCATCAGTAATGTCATTGTGCTATGAAGTTGTTGTTGCATGAAGAACGCATTCAAGAGCCGCTGTGACTCGGGTCTCGGGCAGTAGTAAGCAGATAGCCTGTAGTTTTTTTTATTTTTTATATATGAATCTGTATGAGAGAAATTAGTTAAATCAATCAGCATTTTACGGTCATCAGAACATACATTAATAACTATGGCGCTTTTATAATAAGAAATTGAGTTGATTCTTACACACCCCAAACGTTTTACGTTTCTGATATTGACAAACATAAAAATGATTTATCGTCTGCGAGGCGTGTTGAATACGCCTTTCACTCATAGGTCGACAGACTTGTCCACCAGAGAAGTTTGACTGTGGCGGCTCGACGAGCAAATGCGTGTCATTGTCATGGCGCTGCGATGGTGAACAGGACTGTGAAAATGGAGCAGATGAGGAGCAGTGTGCTGCAGGTGAGTCCAGCGAGGAAAGAGAAAGAAAGAGGAAATCGCTAAAAATAGGTCCTGTCTGGATAATGCACAGTCAGGCTTCAGTGAGGGGTGTGTGAACTTAATGGAGTGGAGTGGAGGTAGTGGGTCCCCTTAGACCCCTGCTTTCTCACTGAGCAGCATGTGAGCACTCCCTTCACATATTCCACTAAACCACTGCGCGTGTGTGCGTGTGTGCGTGTGTGCGTGTGTGTGCGTGTGTGCGTGTGTGTGTGCGTGTATGTATGCGCATGTGTGTGTGTGTGTGTGAAGCACATGAAACACACCAATGTTTGATGTTACCATAGCTGATTGTCCTTTCATCATGTCCTCCTGATGCGCAGGGTAGGTATTACAGAAATCTCTGGATCTTAAAAAGTGGGCTGGTTTTTGTGTTCAGACCCCCAACAGTTAGTTCTTGCATTGATGGATTGTCACAGTGGGTGAGAATGAGAATGTGTTATGACTATAAATAAAATAGAAATTCTGCTTACACGCGCACTTTCTCGCAATCCTTTCCTCTCGCTCTCACACACACAATATTCCGGCTGCCAAATACAGGTATTTCAATTTACTATTAGATTATAAACCAGTATTGATTTTACTTTGCTCTTTGACGTGCAACCTATACAAGCATTGATTCTCCAACTACCTCTTTTATGGAAAGATTATGTATTATACATTTGGCCTTTTAAAGCCCTTCAGGATCTTTATCATTATAACAAACTCCTGATGTACTGCTGAAGAGGTCATGGATAAAAGCAAACTCAGCATTTTAAATCCACGGCAGAGCAGCTGAGAATTTGCTGGTTTGTTTAATATGGCTAAATAGTTTCTGTACTGCAGACTTAGTCACCTGTTGATTATTATTAATATAACAGTAGGTATATTGCTGTTTTTGCCCTTTTTCCATGATTCGTGTCTACGTTGTATGTGTGTGGCAAGCAGAAATATCTAGTGTGTGTGTGTGTGTGTAATGGATTCAAGTATTACAATACAATATATAATATTAGCAATTCTAAAGAATAAATATTTACCTTTCAAAAGTTTGGGATCAGTAAGATTTTTTAATTAATACTTTTATTCAGCAAGGATACATTAAATTGATCAAAACTTACAGTAAAAACATTTATAATGTTACAAAAAATAGTAAAAAAGTAAATGCTGTGCTTTAGAAATTTCCATTCATCAAAGATTGTGGTTTCCACAAAAAATATTAAGCAGCACGACTATTTTCAACATTGATAATACAATTAAATGTTTCTTGGGCACCAAATCAGCATATTAGAATGATTTCTGAAAGATCTTCTAAGACTGGAATAATGGCAGCAGAAAATTCAGCTTTGCCATCACAGGAATAAATTGTTTTAAAATTGTAAAAAAATACAAATAAAATAAATAAATAAAAATAAATAAAGTGAATATTTCACAATATAACTGTTTTTACTTTATTTTTGATCAAATAAATGCATCCTTGGTGAGCATTAGAGACTTTTTTCAAAAATTAAAAAAAATACCAGCGCCCCAAACTTTTGAACAGTTATATGTACTTCTGAATAATGGTGGCAGTGTGTTTAATATTTAGACACAATCCCATAGTGGGACTGTCGTCTTTCAGTAAATGATGAAAAAACTTTATCTGAGTGAGACTTTTTAATGACCAATTTATTTATAAATGAATTCCAGGATTTTTTTATAAAATGAAGTCATTTGAAATTTTTATATGAAAGAATTAAATTATCATCAAAGTCACACCGAACAAAATGAAGCAGTTTCGATTTGATGCTTTTAGTGTGACGCATTTAAAGGTGGTAAACATTTAAAGGTGAAATAAAAATAAACATTTAAAGATATGTAGGTGTCAAACCGAAATAGATTTCTATGTTTTTAGGTCATAACCGTTCTAGTCTGTCTGTCATAGATAATGAGGTATAGGTCACTGCATATGCACATCCAAATTAATTGTACACTCCACACATTGTGGCCTAAGACACGAAACGAGCGGTTGAGAAAACGAACAGTTTGTATATCGTATTATATCCTCTTGTACACAACCATCTTGTCCACAGTGAACCATCTCCACACGCATCCGGTGTGTGAGTGTGCGTCAACGCTTGACGGAGGGCGTGGCTGCGTCATTCACGCTTGACGGAGGGCGTTCTGTCAGGTGCTGAATTTTCAGATCGCCTCATGCAATCAGATACCCAATCCCGTTCATGCAACACCAGAGAAGTATGTGATTGGTTGTTGTAAACAGAGAAGTCATGCACCACGCACCACGCTTCAGACACGCTCCGTCAAGCGTTGACGCCGACGCCCCGTGTGAATGCAGCGTAAAGAGCCAGAGCGCGCGCGCACACACGTCACACACCGGATACGTGTGCATTCACTTGGACATCGTTTCGTGTCTTAATAAAAAACTATGTATACGATGTTAACATCGTTTCGTGTCTTATCAATGTGTAGTTACGATGGGGAATGACCTTTAATTTGGATTTCTCTATTGGATAGAGACAGTGACCTATCTTGGATTAATGAACCAGACTAAACGGTGAACAAAGAGTAAAAACATCAAAATTGCAATAAACCAATCAATTAATTGAATACCATCTTGGATGCATCTAAAATTAGTTAGACATCAGAAGCTCTCTATAGGTTGCTGTTGCATTGTCAACCACCAATCAATTAATTGAATAGTTATGTTTCTTCATGAAATCACGCCCTTTGGATGCATAAAGAGATTAGTGTGTTTCTGTGTTGACCATTATCTACAAAATACATATTTCACAATTGAATTGCCCTGTTGTGTTCATAATATGTAATTATCCTGCCTATTATCCAGCCTTGACAAGTGTGCTTTTCATATCTCCAAACACAGCCGAGCGAAATCTCTTGTCCTTGTGTCACTACGGGCTTACGCTTTCTCTTATACTTAATCATGTAATAATGAAATACAGGACACATCTTTCAACTCTAGCTCGATCTTTTATGGTTTTCCATTTTCTGACTATTAGCACTATGATTAGCACCGTGACAGCGTTTGTTTATCTCTGTGGATTTATAGTCTGTGATTTGCGTGTCGCACGGTCCTGCGCTGAACTGGAAAATAAGAGTATTAACATCACTGTAATATTTCACCGTGCTGCTGATTATAATTGATTTCCTGCTTGATGTCTAGTCCTGAGACTTCTATTTTTTATTCTAGAATAACCTGCAGGACTGCTCCTTTTGATTTATAATTGAAGATGTTACGGCATGGTCTATGAATACATATTACTCTTAATGCTGTACAGACCATAACTTTTGAAGAATCATGTTTCACAAAAAATTACATTTCTAATCCTTTTCAAATCAGTCACCTCTACATGAACCAGAAGCTCATCAGTCAGGTGTGACACAGAGGATAGAACAGTAAAGATTGTAGTACTTTTTGGATTTTGCTCATTTATTATGAAAAAATGTTTAGCCCTTGGCGGTTTTGCATCTTTAAAATTATGTATTTGATTTATTGTAAATACATATACTACCATTTCTTTACCTCTACCGTTTTTATCACTACATTTGAAAACCTTAATATTTTTGTGAAAACCATGATACATTTTTTTCAGGATTCTTTGAATATAAAAGTCAGAACAGCAGCATTTATTTTAAATAGAAATCTTATGTAACTTTATGAAGGTTTTTACTGTCACTCTTGATTAATTTAATGCATCTTTGCTAAATAAAAATATTAATTCTTGTAATTTAAAAACACTTACTTAAGTGTAGTGTAAATAAATGTATAAATTGAATTTTAGATGTTATAAATAAAATTATGGTTCTAAAACCTAAAATGACATGTAGTAATGTAAAAAAAATTACTTACATTTTTACACTTTTACACAAACTTATTTTAAGGCATTGTTTTTTAATAATTAATAATTATCCTCAGTATAACAATGTGTAATGGTGACAATCAGCAAACATTATTATGTAATAAGATGTGTTTAAAGGGGACCTATTTTTACCAGATGTAAAATAAGTCTCTGATGTCCCCAGAGCGTATATGTGAAATTTTAGCTCAGAATACCCCACAGATAAATTTTTATAGCTTGTTAAAATTGCCACTTTTAGGGTATGGGCCTATTTTGAGTATGTTGCTTTAAATGCAAATGAGCTGTTGCTCCCGGAGAGGGCGGAGCTTCAAGAGCTCCATCTCTGCATTAGCAGTGCTAGCCTTTGCAAATAAACATTACACTATTAATACAAGCCTGTTATCTTTACAGAAAACATACTCTGTTTCAAAGTCAGTCATCTGATTATACTGTGCATAATAAATTTGTGTTTATGAATTACACACACGGGGAGCACGGCGGGATAAAAATAACTACATATCTGGTCTCATGCTATCACAAACGTCTGATTATGAGCTCGACAACTTCAAGCGATCTACTCACATTGCTTTCATATGCAACTTTTAACTACCACATTCCTATTCACAATTATTCTGGTAGCACTTGAAGGCAGCATCAGTGAAAACAGATGATGAAAACAGATGAAACAGACAATGATAGCTTTAGCAATAAGTCTTACAGAGTGCCAAGAAGCTCTTTCAGAAAGGCAATTTGGAAAACAAACGCGTGATACTTACTTTGTCTGGAGCTGACGTTCGCGCACAAAGCGTTGGTATTGATTCCTAAACATATAGGGGACGTTACCAATTCTTTTCCGGGATATTTCCTTCGAAAATGAAATTTAACCACAGTGTCCTCGGCTCAGTTGGGAGGAGATTATGGCGACACCTATGTTCATTAGTGCATCTCAAAACACAACACTTGAAAAGCCTCTTTGGCGCTGACATTGTATATACTCCAGTAATGGCGGACCGCATCTTCTCACTCAGGGCTGTGTTTATGCTAATAGGGCAGAGAGCGTCACAAATGGGCGGGACTTTTTCCCCTCAGTGACTTGCACAGAGGGAGAATCTGAAACAGCTCGTTTGGAGAGACTGTTTATGATTTACTGGTTTTATAAAAAAATTAGTTTGTGGAATTTTAACATTATAGGCTGGTTGTTTTCACACACTGCAGCCACACAACTGTGTTCAAACACCTTATAAATGTGATTTTTGCATAATAGGTCCCCTTTAAGATCACTGCACTACAACAACAGTAAAAATAAAGTCAGCAAGCAGCAAAACATTAACAGCATAATTTATTCATGATGCTTCATTGTTTTTCACAAATCTTAGTACCTTGTAGGCTGGATAAAAGCTAATAGTCTTTTTTACAGAGCATTATACATAATGCTAAAAACATAATACTGTTTTAGTGCTTTCATTTGCTGAATGGGGCAGCAGTGAATTTTTAGTGGGTTTAGACTCCACACATACATCTAAAACCTGCTGCACCCACAAAGCCCTTTGCAGTGTACTAAAGGTGGGAAGATTTACATAAAACATATCTTGGGGAGTCACAGACATGAATAATATACCTCCTAACATCACATTCCTATTTTTGTAGAAGAAAGGCACTATTTGCCCTCAAACTCAGCTGTGTCCTTTTGCTCTCTACTCTCTCTCTCTCTCTCTTTCCCCTCTATTACCTTAATCTCCAGATACACAGCGAAGGAAGCTTTTAAGTAAAAATTATTATCGGTAACCTGCATTAAAAATGCACAATTAAAGTGCCCTTTGCTCTTGTGGAAGCCTTATGAAGAAAGTTTAAAAGGTTTTAATTTCTGAAACGGCGTTTCGGTTGAGAGAGGAACCCCTGCTGAGGCAGAGCTGTGGCGTTTAGCTCTTTATGAGGGAGGAGTTTCATGACGCGAGGGAAAAAAGCATTGAAGCCTCAAACGTGTGAAGTTAAATTGCTGGTTGCATATATTCTTAATAATTAATGCGCATGTTTGTGTTTATAAGGTGCAGTGCCGTATAAACACAAACACTTTAAAAATTCTTTATATTATTCATAGTTGTTGAATTTCAAAACTTTAAAATCTAAACATAAATGAAGATATTCTGAAGCTTGGAAGAGCCAGGACATTTTTTTTTAAATATAACTCCAATTGTATGCGTCTGTAAGAAGAAAGTCATATACATAGAGGATAGCTTCAGGGTGAGTAAATCATGGGGTCATTTTCATTTTCGGGTGAACTGTGCCTTTAATGCTCTCACTGAGCCATAATGTTTTAGGTCACCTCTAGAGCACAGGACTGGTGGGAAAATCTGGTGTCAAAATATGCGTCAATTAATTCAAGTCATGTCCCTCAGTTGATTTGCTAGTGCTGCACCTGGACAAGAAAAGCAGATATCTCACAAGCTGTCAGTTTCCAAAAGTGCCATTAAATGTTCATTTTTGGTTACTACTGCACCGAGTAAAGGCTCACAGGATGTGATTGTCATTCTTGTGGACAGAACAAGATTAAGCTCTCAAACTGAAGAGTGACAACCATATTTATCTGCAGTGTGTACATGGCAATTAAAAATTGATGACTTCCAGTCACTTTGTCACTGCAAATGTGTAAACATGTCTTCAAGCGATATCTATGTTTTTTGTAAGAATAAAGATCGTTTTTATTGGTGCCTCAGCTCCTTTAATGCGTATTAAATGCGGGAGTGTTTATGTTTTATGCTGTAATATAATTGGATTTTAATTATCACAGTTAGATTTGTGTCACTCTGTGGGTGATATTACCCTTGAGATCTCTGACTCTCTCTCTTTATCTCATTCTGTGTCCCCCACTTTTGCCTCTCATTGTACATCCATAGAGATTAATGTACCGCACAGACACCCACTTGATTCCAGCAGACACTAATTAGGAGAAATACTAAAACATGCTAAAGCAATAAAAAAGAGATTACAATATGAAACTCTAGAGACTTCTGTATTGGAATTTTAACCATTATGAGAATTTTACATATTTCTCCAAACTAATCAATGATCTCCAAACAGACTCTTAATTTAGCTAAACATTTCTAATTTTACTTCATAATTAAATTCTGCATTCTCTTCATGTAACATATTAAAAGGCTATAGTGAAAGCTTAACTATTGAACTAAAGATCCTTTTTATGCATTTCCTTAATTTCTGTAAATATACACTTCATATTTCCGTCCAGAGAATTTCTTTCACATATTATATTTTCTGAAGCTGTGAACGATGTGAAATGCTATATAATGCTAAATTTACACCTGGCATGCGCTTGACTCGATATCTCTGCAGGCCCTTTTATTGCTTGGAGAAGAGATGCTTTGTCAAAGCTTGCGGTCGAACACTTCCCATCTCAAGGAAGAGATGAACTCCAGAACTGGATGCAGAAATAGATTCTTATTCCCTCTCCTCTTCCTCTATCCGATCCACACAACTCTTTTTTGTCTTCTTCCGCTTCTTACTCTTTTCACCAGGGTCCTCATTATTTGTTTGCTCTAAATATATTCACATATGACTTTTATGCATTGCGAAGTCATGATAGTTGTGTGGGAAATTTAGTAAATTGAATCTCCTGTGCTGTGTGTATCACTGTCACTTTGGGTATATGGTGCTATGTTTTGAGAGCTTTATGATCCTAAAAGCAACAACTTTGGAATAAATTACATTTTAAAATAAATTTTAATAGAAAAATTGTTTTAAATTGTAATATTTCACAATATTACACTTCTAACTGTGTCTTACCGACCCCTAACTTTTGAACAGCAGTGTACACTGGAAATTTGACCTACATTCAATATTTATAACCGAATTGCTAATGAAAATCAAACATAGATGTGAAGTTGCATTTGCAGCTCACACAGGGTCAGAGGAAGGTCACAGTTGCAGTGTGCATAACTGCTAGCACTGAAACGTGAGCGTGTTTACTATGACAGGTACTCGACTGTGAGCTCATTCTCATGTAGCTAGTTTGGCCACACACCAGAGCCTTTTCAATCAATTAAGATCGAATGGAAATTGCAGTCAAGCACTGAGGCGTGTAATGTCGATCATTGCCTTGAGATGACTGAGATCAGATAAGAGAAGCGAGGGAAGCTGGTGACACCTAGTAGATTCTAATGTGGGAGGATTTGAAGTGCACAGATACAGATACTAATATTGAAATGGAAGGATGAAACCAGGAAAGATGGAAAAGAGAAACACGTGAACCAGTCTGTTAGTTAGTGGTGAAAGAGTTTATGTGTGGGAGTATGTACAATATGCACGGTTGTTTGAGTTTATGTGAGTGTTTATATTTTTGCTGTTCTTGGTAAGACTACAAGCAAACAGTCTTCTCTGTGTCCTATTTCATATATAAAACTTTCTGTAACACTTTACTAATTTAGCAGCAAATTGGGAGTTATCTGTCTGTCAGTCATTTAATTAAATTGCTCACTGTTTAGTACAATTTCTATAATGATTTTATAAAGTCATTTATAATGGCAAAGCTTAATTTCCAAAATGATTTTTTTCAAGATTCTTTGTTGAATAGGAAATTCAGAAGAACAACATTTATTCAAATTAGCAGCTTTTCGTTACAATGAAAATATGCCAGATAAAGGTCATGGGACCAGAACATTGTGAATAAATTTATTTTTGATACATTTGCAAGTAGTAATAGTGTGTGGGATTCATTCGTTTTTCCTTTGATGCAACAGTGTAAAAGAAAAAAAATCTTACTGACCCCAGCATTTTGAAAAGTGATGTAAATATTTGATTAAATAATTTATTTTACTTAATAAATATATATTTTTATTTATATATATCATAGTAATATATCATTTTATTATTTAATGTATTTTTTAAAATATATTTTGAATATATAATTTAATATATTTATAAATACGTTTGGCATCTTGGATGATTTAGCTCAGAAGCTTGTTGCAGTGAATTTTGAGCATGCCTTGTCTATTAAGAATGTCTTTTTAGGCAGCTCACTAGGATTTGGGAGCTTCTGTCTTTCTCGCTTCTTTGCTTTTCTTTCCATTTCCATTCCCAGGCTTTAGCACTTCTCTGGGTGCTGTGAAAATTCTCATCACTGAAAAAAACAACCTCTCACCACCTACAACACTCAGCCTCTGCTGTACCACAGAGTATTACAATATCTTCTGAAGCATTTCCTCAAGGGACATTGAGAGGAGCTAGATGCTACCCAAGAATATCTATTAATCTGATTATATCAGTATCCGCAGGATTATTACTGACAGCTAATGTGATTACGGCAAATATTAAATCTGTTTTCATGCATCCATGTAAAATTATAATTACAGCACTGGCAGAAAGTGTAAGCCGCACTGTGTTTTAGATATTTATTCGTGTGATGTTGTTCTTGGTGTTCATTTATTTCCTGGGTAACATTGAAGCTAATGAATTCTGAGATGTGCTGTCTGATATATGCTAGTCCCCTGATTGAAGCAAACAGGAACTGAACATGATTCCCAGTGAAATTAATGAATCATTTGCTTTTTGATAATGCCAGAATGAATGTTTGGTTCATTTCATATCAACAAATCTGATGCCTTTTATTCTGTTCTGGAATATTTTGTGTACACAGGCTATGCCGTCTATACAGGGAAGCTTTTGCCCTTTTGTTCTTTATGTGGGTGGGAATATTGGCTGTACTCAGCACACAGTTGCATAGGCTGAGGTGTTTGCACCCGTGTAATGCCAAGCGTTATGCTCAACCTCTTCTATCCCCTGACAATAGCCTGATATTTCTCTTTCATCTGCACTGCCATTTGCTAATCCACCCAGAGGTAATGCCCCCCTACCCCTGGTCAACATATAGCTGCACTTCAGCAGGTGTGAAAATGTCTTTCCTTTCACCGTAAACAGCTGAAGGCTTGGTGCAGAGAGGTTTGTCCAGAGCGCTCTGCTCTAAATGAATTTGTTGCACAGAGGGGTCAATCATTTTCCAAACTGTTTAATAGAGATTGAGACCATTTCAACTGCTTTCTCAGTCATTTCTGCAGTGTAAAAAGGATCTTGCACTTGTTAACTTGTGGAGTGCTTTATGATTTTCTTGAGCCAGGTTGGGTTATCTGACCAATAAAACAAACTTTATTGGTATTAACCAATTTATATAGGTCAATTCAGTCATATTAACTAATTTCTTTGAGTTGGGGAAAACTAGTAGATGCCAATACATTAAGCACATTTTAGGTTAAATTAAAGTCCTATGAATTCAAAACAGTAGTTTTTTAGGCTTTTAGTTGATTTATATACCCCTATATACCCCTAAATTCACTTTAAGCAGGTCATGTGCTTTTCAAATTTGGCAGATGCTAAATTTATGTTAAGCAAATAAGGTTAAAGATGCTGTTTACACAATTGTAGGCCTATTACCATAAATACATGTTAAACACTTTACTCCCACTATTAAATACCCATAAGGCACTTTATTTCTGCTTTTTGAACTTATTCATTCTTCTTTTTTTTTTTAATTGCAGAGTTAGTGTAAATAGCCTCTTTTTCTTCTTGGAAAATGGAGCACAAATTTTGATGACTCATCTTGCACTGTACAGGTTTTTGTCCAATCAGATGGTCTCTAGAATGAGAATGTGCCTCCTTCTTATATCATCTGCAAACTAGTGTGGTTGACGGCTGTGGCGTAACTAGTGCTTATTGGCTATTTAAAAAAGAAACAGTTCCTTCAGTGTATCCTGTCGAAATTTTCTGCTTCAATTGGAAATGCATCAAAACCTTTATTTACAGTGTGATTTCACAGAGTTTTAATGAAACAGTAGCTCACTGCCAGAGTTCTATTACTGGTTTATTTTCCTCACACAAGAAGAATCATATACCAGAGTTGCCAAACAAAATGTCTTATTCCTTCTAAACTCGTAACTGACTAATGAAACCACACTGAGGGCTTACAGAATTACCGGCCTGAACTAATTCCCTGTCCTCTTCAATTTCTCTTTCTTGCTAGTATATCCTCTTTTCCTTATGCTGTGCCTGCAGGCGCTGTTGTCAGCACTGGGAAAAGCTTCATGAGGGGGATCTCATCCAAAGCACCGTAGTCTTTAGCTGCCTCAGTATGTTTGTGGCACCTCATCCCCTCAGCTCAGTGCATCATGGTTACAGTCTTTCTCCCCGGAGGAGGCTAGTCTTTCTCTGTGATACGAGGATACTATAATATTATGGGCTGATGGAGGACAGTGGTGAATGCACCATTAACTCTGTGCTGACTTAGTGCCTCGGGCCATTTGCTGAGCGTAGCATGAGCCTCAGTGCTAAAGCTGCCCCCGGTGGCTTGTTCTCACAGATATGGGGTGGTCATTTAAATTGAAATATCTTTGGTTGAAGTATTGTTAAAAGTGTTCTAGTCTTCTTATACATTGCTTTTAAAGGTGAAGTCTATATACATATGAAAATGCGGTTTCATTTAATTTGGAGAGTTCGCACAAATGCAAGTATGATATTGCTTTTATATAACAGTTCAATAAGTAAGTTAATATTGCGTAACCTACATTTATTGCCAGTTGTCTATTTTTATTCTGCTAATGAAAAGAATTCCAGACAAAACTAGAATCAACTTTGTGCATCGCTGAGTAAACACCATAGTGGATCAGAATAAATCAAGTGTATTTGAGCAAACTGACTGAATGAATGATTCACTGACTCAGTCAAGACAGTTGCTTGTTTGTTACTGAATGAGTCAGTGTTTTTTTTAAGAATTGGTTGTATTGAATGATTCAGTGACTCGCATGTAGAAACAATCACTTGTTTCTTTCCTAAATGAATCTTTGTATTGAACAAATTGGTTGAATGAATCAGTGTTAATTTTGACAGCAAATTTTGATTTAGTTTTAGTCATAGTCTTTTGACTAAAATGCCATTTAGTTTTAGCCATATTTTAGTCATCTGAATTGTTTTTAGTTTTAGTCTAGTCTTAGTCGACTAAATATCATAAGATTTTAGTCGACTAAATCTACAGTAAATTTAGTCGGCTAAAATCTAATGGGTTTAGTTACAGTGCATTTATTAAGCATTTCTCTAAAATTTCCAAACTCATTATATAGGTTTGATATTAAGGTTTTATCATGATAGACTGCGCTTTAACTGCGGTGACACACAACATGCCTTTGTTAAAATTAAATAAAACCACTTCTCATAAAGAACAAGAACATGGTCTTCTTTTTAATGAAATACCAATGGTTAAATAGGCTAATTATGCATTCTTTATAGCAACTTGTTTACCATATTCTTCATTCTTTCAAGCAGACATATTTATTTCTAGATTTAGATTAATCTTTAGGGCTACTAAAGTTTTTCAGTCAAGAGCAGTGAGTGATTGTATGTCTTTCTTTTGTTGCTTAATTAACATTAATGACTCGGACAATAGCAACTAAATTAGGCTGCTATCCCTTTAAAACCGAATGCAATGGATGCAATGTACTGATACACGTTCTCCCTACTGTTTACGTTCACTTAAGATGTAATCAACTGTGTTTACGTGAATATTCATCAAAATGGACAGTTCAACATCATTTTGTGTGTATTTCTCCGTTCATGCGATGCGAAAGAGTACTCGCGCACTGTGAGACGCACTTTCTGTGTGTGTATGCTTCAGTGTCTGCGCTCAGAAAACCGAACCGAATTGAGTTCTCTCTTGCGTCGTCAGATTTATCCATATGTCTGCTCTTCACATACTCCCACATATTTACATTTTTTAATGTTTTATGCGCCGTGCAGCAAGTGTATTTTACCTTATGTCCCGTCGGTTCATATGTTCGCATCTAACCTCCTATGCAGCAGATTCGTTCTGAATGAATCTCTTCCAAAATTGTCCCTCCCTAACATTTTCATCTCGTTTTTATTAGTTGACGAAAATGTCAATAGATTTACGTCATAATTTTTGTCCTTCAAAAAGAGTTTTCGTTCGTTATAGTCTCGTTGTCGTCAGTGAAAAAAATGTTGTTGACGAAAATTATGACAAATTATTCAATGACCCACTCATAAAGGCATCCAATTGTCACCACCTACTGGTGCATTTATGTAATTTATAGAAAAAGTTACTTAAAAATCATGAAATGTTTTTGGAAAGTTGAAATACTGCAGTATTTTATAATTGCTATGAATGCAGCTTTTCTGACCTTGTGTTGACTGAGAGACTACATGGAATATTTGACAGGAACTAACTCTTGTGTAACACATGACATTAAATACATATATATGTTATATCATGCATTATACAACAGTTAGTTCCTGTCAAAAATTCAGTGTAGTCTTTCAGTTAACACAAGGACAGAAAATATGCATGCTTTTCTTTCACATTCAGTTCTGCTGTATATTTTTCAGCTCTCTGTTGTTTACTTCAAGGTCACAGAGATCTTGTTAATGTAAAGCCCTATCTACTACCTGTCTGTTGTTGGTCCGGGGAATGAGTATTTGACTTTGGTCAGTGGAATTCAATTGACCTGCTTTGAGCTTTTCCTTTCCGCTCTTTGAAAACCCATTCACTGTTGTGCCTGACCTCTAAACTAGATAGCATCAAAATCCACACAGCAGAGATATATCAGCAGCCTTTGAATGATGAAGTCAATCTGGCTCAGCAGCATGTGTTTGCTACTCTTTTATGCTTCTGTAACATTGGGAAAGGTGGAAATCCATCTAATCTAAACTGTTTGTAAAGAACCAGATCGATTTGTTTGTCTATTTATTTCATTACTGACATTTCAGGCATTTGTTTGGTCCGAAGACATTAGTTAGTAAAAAATATTAGTCGAAACTTAACATTGTAACTTCTTTGGTAGCAGTTGTGGTCAGTTTGTGACAGTATATTTCGGTTGCTCATGTTAATATACTCAGAAATGACATTTTGACATTTTCTGAAGAACATTTTAGTCCTTGTTAATGAAAGAGATAAAGATGCTAACATGCTAAATGTTAAATAACATATGGGTGCTAATTTTTTTTTTATTTTTTTGTGGATTGATTACCATTTGTATAACCACAGTTCTCCTACAAATACCATGGCTAAACTATGGTTAATATAGCCAAACAATGGTTATTTTGTTGTTACCTTGATTTAACTACAATAAGCATGTTTTTTGGCTTTGTTTGTAGTAAAAACCATGTTTAATTTTCATAAGGTAGGGTGTTTTAACACGAGTTGCAGTTTCTAGGATGTCCTTGTTGGTTGTTAGGGCATTGCAAGTTGGTTGTTGTTGGGTTGTAAAGTAAGTAAGTAAACAACCCTATTCTTGTCCCTAGAAATGGTTCGGGTCCCTTCTTCAATGTAACACTTATCAAGCACTGCTAATCGATGTTAAGTGTAGATTTATTTAGTAAGTGAATTTATTTTATACATCCAATTCACACCTTCTGCAAGTGTATAGAGCTGGACGATTTGATTTTCATTCCAGTTGGAATGTGACAGTCAGTCTGAGTTCACTGGTGGTCCATGTTTGTTCTGTTCCTCTCTGAGAGGATGTTGTTTTAAGCTGCTGTCTAGATCACAGGCCGAGCACCTTTTCATTTTCACTACTGCCCTTCTTGTCCCACAAGAGAAGAGAAGGGTCAGCCAATCCAATCTCCCCCTGCTTAGAGCAAACACAACCTTCCTTCACATACGCTGTACACACAAAAAAAGATCCAATCACGTTTGTTGGCTGCCTTGACCTTCAGGGTGGAGAAATATAGTAGCTAGATAACATCTACATATTTCAGCCCAATGTCAAATTTGTCAGAAGATCATTCCAGAAGATGTTGTTCCACCCTTACCCCTCAGCTATTCGATAGTCATTGAAGAGACCTTTGAGTAGCCGACAGCAGTTGCAGAGGTTGCTTTCCTAATGGACCTTGTTGATTAGTTTTTTGTTTTTTTTTAGATCCTTGTTGGCTAATCAGCTTTGCAAGAACACAATTAGCATCATATCTCATTGAGCATTATTGTAATTGGCTTCAAAAGCAACCAGCGTAGGTGGCAGAAATATGAAATACAAATCAGCTAAAGTGCAATGAACAACAAGAATGACCTTTCTGTGAGCAGCACAAATAACATTGATTTTGAGTCCGGCAATACAATTTTGATAATGTCACCGTTTTGATGGTAAAAGTGTTTTATGAGCCCCAGCTGCACTTTGCAAATAGTTTGCATATTTACAAGGTTTATCGACGCAAAGTCACAAAAAGTCAGGATCGATTTCTTTCATATCCCATCCGCTCAAACGCGTTCATACCCGATCACATGCTCGTAAGCCATTTCAAATCCTTTTACAAAACTAGCCTCCGTGAATGTAATACCCAGTCGCCTTGCAGCTCTTCGGGATGGTTATTCCAGTGGGGTGGGTGACCCCATTAAAGAATGGACAGGCGTTTACTACAGCACAGTTAAGCCCATTTAGTGCCTGCCGCCAGTGTGGGGCTGAAGTGGGAACCTCAGGTCATCCGCAGCACAGTTGAATCAGTGAGGTCACGGAGCTCACATCAGCACAGAATAGCTCAGAGCTCATGCTACATTTGCCATAAATTTCCAGTGATAAGATTGATTCAGTCATTTTACTGTAATGGTATCTCATTGGTTTGGTGATGTGAAATTGTTAAACAGAAACCCATAGTTTTTTTTTTTTCACTCACTGATTTAATACATTTACATTTATTCATTTGGCAGATGCTTTTATCCAAAGCGCCTTACACTTGTGGAATACAACAAGGGATTTATCATAAGATGGCAGTAAACACGAGAAGTGCCTGTTATAAAAGGTTTTAGTCATCATTCAAAATAGTAAAAAGCCTTTTCGGCACTAATTCTTCACTGTGCATCTTTAGTAAATCCAGACAGTACTATTTTAACGCCAAAAGACGTTTTGCGCTGGTGCAAGCTGTTAGTAAATCTGGCCCTATATATGTATTCGAGGGACTGTAAGATTCTGAGTTAATAAAGTACACTTTTCTTTTTTCCAGATGCCAAGGCTTGCCCTGCTAAAGAGTTCCAGTGCCGTAACCGTCTGTGCGTGGCTCCCACGTTCGTCTGCGACGGGGATGATGACTGCGGCGACGGCAGCGATGAGGAGAAGTGCACGGCAGCCACCGCCAGCACCTGCGGGCCGCACGAGTTTCGCTGTAACGACTCAGAGTGTATTCCAGCGCCGTGGAGCTGCGACGGAGACCCCGACTGCAAAGACAAGTCGGACGAATCTCTGGAGCGCTGCAGCCGCAGGACAGAGCCTCAAAAACCCACCTGCCCAGCGGGGGAGTTCCGGTGCAGGAGTGGAGAGTGTATTCACCTCAACTGGAAATGTGACGGAGATGTAGACTGCAAGGACAAGTCTGATGAGGCCAACTGTCGTAAGTGTACAAGAAGACTAAATATTTTTAATGTACTGATCACAGTTATCATTCTCAAGCACGTGTTTCCTAAGGTATTTACATTGGAGAGGCTTGCTGTGTAGTGATTTAATTGATTCATTTAGTTCATTAAATTAATTAATAATCAGTTTTATCACTTGGCTGCATTACATGCTCTTCTTAATGCTGCATGCATGCTGTTCTTGTCATTATACTCATTCTAAATTACTGTCACGATCTAGTAAAGCAGTGAAACACATGGTTGTTCATTTAGAATCAGTCCCCTATTGTCTGCTTCTCCTAATTCTGTTAACACAAATGCATTGCATGCATGTCAACATAAATTAACTTGGTTTTGTTGATCTGTAGTCTTAAAAGGTCAGCGTATCGATTTAGCTTACAATGATAACATAATAAAACATGCACAAAATACTAGAAAAAATATACTCTGAATGCAAAATATACTTTGATGCAATATCAAAAATGCACAAAAAATACAATATATTAAAAAACTATTAAAATTAATTTGATTTCAATCTGTTACAGTATATATAATTAGAGCTGTCTAATTTTAATGTTAATTTAATACAATTTATTGTTAAAAAAATAAACTACTACCGTTTTGAACATACTGCACTTTGTATTGACTTCTAATGCCAATGTCTACTCTATGCTTTGTCTGCCACAATAATTAGGCTAATTGTCTTTGAAAAATCTTCATTTAGTGTATTTTTCCAGCAAATATTGATGTATAAAAGTAATTAATTAGCATGCAATTTAAGTTTTTATAATTGATTTATATACCATACAATAGAATCAGAGTCAGTGAGCATGAATGATTATTAACTTTACATTTCAAGGATTTGTTTCTCCATGAGGCATAAGAAAACAAGCATGTGTTTGTCTGAGCACATGTAATCCTGAAAACACTAAACCTGCAGCTGAATACTCTTTGTTTGCTTGTGCACTGTTAATGCAGAGCGTGTGCACACACATGTTCAGTTTGTTCTAGCATGTGTGTGTTTATTGAGATGATGTTCTTTTTTCATGGGTTTATGACATGTAAATCTTCACGAACTACTGTGGTAGCAGCATGGTAATGCGCTTGAGTCTTGGTGGTTGCCAGGCAACAAGTGTCTTTTGAGGTATGGCAGAGTGCCCTTGAATAAGCGCTCTGTGAGTGTTGTATCACTGTAGGGTTCTTGCAGGGGATTGTGCACCGTCCTCAAAATACTTGTATCTGTTCAAATCATATTTTGGTCATTTTGCATTATATTTTATTAGAGTATAAATAAGACCCTATATATATATATATATATATATATATATAGGGCCAGATTTACTAACAGCTTGCACCAGCGCAAACCGTGTTCTGCCGTTAAAAGAGTACTGTCAGGATTTACTAAAGACATGCAGTGAATTAGCGCCGAAAAGACTTGGACAAAGTTATTTTTGCGCCTAACCTTATTGAATATGCATTTGTAGGAGTTTCCCTTTCAGATGCAAAATTTTTGGGAGGAGAGTATTAAAATGAATCATGCAACGCGATTTACTAACGTTTGTGCTCGTCAGATTACTGGAATTTATGCCATTATTTAACGCCCAAAAAAAGCATTTCTTAAAGCAGGCAGTAATTTGCGCTGCTCTTGGTAGATTGTGCCGGTCATTATGAAAATGATCTGGCTGCGTCTGTGTTCATTTTATTTTCACTTTCATTTTTAGCAATTTTGTTATGTGCTTTGTCATTTTTATTAGTTTTTGTTTTTTACAAATATAAAAAAAATAGTTTCAATTCAATTCATTTTCAGTTTTAGTTTTATTTCAATCCTTCAGTTCAACATTTTTAATAGTATTAGTTTTAGTTAATGATAACAGCACTGAGTATGCTTACCGCTACAGCAACTGCAATATGATTAAACACTCCAATGTTTAATAAATTATTACATTTATGAATAATAAAAAACTATGTTTTAACCAAGTAACAGTTCAGAAGCCAAACTGAAGGTGATATTACAGATACAGTTGATGCATTCTTGTATAATTTAACTAATGAAGTAATATTACATACAATTTTGCTTCTCAAGTGAATATATTTTGTTTTAAGGCGGGTTATTTATTTTTACTGGAAAACAGGGCAAAAATATAGGTCAAACGTATTTTTAAGCAGTGTATAGAGGCAAGAGAGAGCTGGTGTAAGATAAGTTGAAGTACTCTAGTGAAATTGATCACGGTGAATATTCTCCCTCCGCAGCTCCTCTAAAGTACACCGTATGAAAGATTAAAGGGATTTTAAAAGATGAATGTGAAAAATTAAAACCTTTCTTTGCCGAACAGCATATTTTTCTTTCTTCAGTGTGTTCCCTTATGCCCCAGAGTAAGTGACTGATTTTTCTGAGGAAACTCTTGCAAATAAGCTATTACCTTGAGATCTGACAGGAGGTAAAAGCCAAAACCATTTGCTGTTTCAGAGCTAAAGCTCACATACAGATGTGCAATGGGTGATTATTATGTGCAGTGCTTTAGGATGCATAACAGTCATGTGCTAGCAGTTGTAGCCCCAGTCTTCCAGCTCCTTCAGGAGTACTTTCTATTTCCCCCAATGATAGCTGATGATGCATGTCATTTACATGTTACCCCATTACCCCTGATTATGACTGTGGACAATCAAGTATAATGCTGAGTTACAAACACCTGTTTAGCAGATACGACACTAGTCCTAAAAGGCACTATGGAGACTGCATTGCACCACTTCAGTATTAACTATTACAATACAGTATTTGTTATATACTACGTCGTTTAAACATCATTTAATGTAACTGAGGTTATAGGTGTAGCTACTTCATTGTAAAACATATCCGTTCCACTGACATATAGTAGCGGATACAAACAACATACAATTGGATGGTATTGGTTAAAAGTGTGCTCATGCTTTAAACTAACTTAGTGACTTTCCTCTGCAATAACTTATTAGTGATTATTAGAATATCATATCACATGTTTAATACAGCATCTTAGCAATTTAAGAATGTCAATTGCTTGGAACGCTCCAACCATGACTTTGATCATGAGTCAGTCAAAATCTTTACCCCTCCGTATGGCTAATTCGCTACTGGATATACTATCTCATCATATATTCTCAATGTCTGTGATTACATATGATTGAGCGCCGTCAATTAACTCATAACTGTATTATTTTGACTAAATGAGTGCAGTAGAATATGTCGACATTCTGCAGGTATCTGTCCGCACACAGATGATAGTCCTACATGTTTTTTCTGTCTTACAGCTGTGCTGACCTGCCGTCCTGATGAGTTTCAGTGTGGCGATGGCTCCTGCATTCACGGCACTAAACAGTGTAACAAAGTGCACGACTGTCCAGATTTCAGCGACGAGGCTGGCTGCATCAACAAAAGTGAGTATCTTCAACAATTTCCCTTTTGCCATCTCTCATTTGATTAGCCTCTTCATCTCTCCCCTCTTCTAGCACCATTTTCAGTGAAGATGAAAGAGTAGAGTGCACCCAATCATGTATCCCCAATCAAGTTAACATTCACACAAAGCACTACAAGACCAAACAGATGTACCCCTACATGATTCCAGGGTTTCATGACACACTTCCCATATGGCACCTTCAATCAAATTTACCTCAAAAGATTAATTATGCCATGGTTATATCTGATTAGTGATACATAACATGATTTAAGTAGAACATAGTATCAACATTCTTTGTTGGTCCTAAAACAACAGATTTTTTTAGGAAATGTATACAAAAATGCATTAAAATGATCAAAAATGCCAATCAAGTTACAAGTTACAAAAGATACAATATGACTGTTTTATGGTAATTTTAACCATATAAACGCAGCCTTAGTAAGACATTTCTTTCAAAAACATTTAGACTTTAAACGCAACATACAGTACTGTGACCCGGGGGGCTGTCAAGATCCAGAAAGCACAAAAAAGCACCATTAGGGGCTGTTCACATAAAACGCGTCTTTGCGTTTAAAAATGTGAGACGAAGCATTCAAGAATGGTTTAAAAAAAAAAAGTGCACTGCAGAATGCCTCTTCCGCCATGTTGCCATAAAATAAAATGAGAGACTCAAGCGGAACGGTCATACATGTCTGTCTAGTGTGTTTACGTAGAAAAACAATTGAAAAGTGGCACATTGGAATGGAAAAACACATTCTGTGTGAACAGCCCATTAAAGTATTAAATTAGTACATATGACTCATGTACTATATTCCAGATCTTCTTAAGCCATATATTTCAGTCTGTTTCTCACACAGAATTATTTTATTGGCTTTACAGGATTTGAAATATACACTCTTAAAAATGCTGGGTTAAA